>CAWVNZ010002542.1:0-677000 GCA_963930735.1 Dioctria linearis | reverse complement strand
AATTTACTATAGAAAAGGCAATCCCTGGCGTAATTAAAATTTGCGACAGTAGAAAATTATTTTTTGAATAATTTACTATAGAAAAGGCAATCCCTGGCGCAATTAAAATTTGCGACAGTATAAAATTATTTTTTGAATAATTTACTATAGAAAAGGCCATCCCTGGCGTAATTAAAATTTGCGACAGAAGAAAATTATTTTTTGAATAATTTACTATACAAAAGGCAATCCCTGGCGCAATTAAAATTTGCGACAGTAAAAAATTATTTTTTGCAAAATTTACTATAGAAAAGGCAATCCCTGGCGTAATTAAAATTTGCGACACTATAAAATTATTTTTTGAATAATTTACTATAGAAAAGGCAATCCCTGGCATAATTAAAATTTGCGACAGTAGAAAATTATTTTTTGAATAATTTACTATAGAAAAGGCAATCCCTGGCGTAATTAAAATTTGCGACAGTATAAAATTATTTTTTGCAAAATTTACTATAGAAAAGGCAATCCCTGGCGTAATTAAAATTTGCGACAGTTGAAAAGTATTTTTTGAATAATTTACTACAGAAAAGGCAATCCCTGGCGCAATTAAAATTTGCGACAGTAAAAAATTATTTTTTGAATAATTTAATATAGAAAAGGTAATCCCTGGCGTACTTAAAATTTGCGACAGTAAGAAATTAATTTGTGAGAAATTTACTATAGAAAAGGCAATCCCTGGGATATTTAAAATTTGCGACAATAAAAAATTATTTTTTGAAAAATTTACTATAGAAAAGGCAATCCCTGGCGTAATTAAAACTTGCGATAGTAAAAAATTTTTTTTTGAATAATTTTCTATAGAAAAGGCAATCCCTGGCGCAATTAAAATTTGCGACAGTAGAAAATTATTTTTTGAATAATTTACTATAGAAAAGGCAATCCCTGGCGTATTTAAAATTTGCGACAGTAGAAAATTATTTTTTGAATAATTTACTATAGAAAAGGCAATCCCTGGGATATTTAAAATTTGCGACAGTAAAAAATTATTTTTTGAATAATTTACTATAGAAAAGGCAATCCCTGGCGTAATTAAAATTTGCGACAGTAAAAAATTATTTTTTGAATAATTTACTATAGAAAAGGCAATCCCTGGCGTAATTAAAATTTGCGACAGTAGAAAATTATTTTTTGAATAATTTACTGTAGAAAAGGCAATCCCTGGCGTAATTAAAATTTGCGACAGTATAAAATTATTTTTTGAATAATTTACTATAGAAAAGGCAATCCCTGGCGTAATTAAAATCTGCGACAGTAAAAAATTATTTTTTGAATAATTTACTATAGAAAAGGCAATCCCTGGCGTAATTAAAATTTGCGACAGTTGAAAATTATTTTTTGAATAATTTACTATAGAAAAGGCAATCCCTGGCGTAATTAAAATTTGCGACAGTAAAAAATTATTTTTTGAATAATTTACTATAGAAAAGGCAATCCCTGGCGTATTTAAAATTTGCGACAGTTGAAAATTATTTTTTGAATAATTTACTATAGAAAAGGCAATCCCTGGCGTAATTAAAATTTGCGACAGTATAAAATTATTTTTTGAATAATTTACTATAGAAAAGGCAATCCCTGGCGTAATTAAAATTTGCGACAGTAGAAAATTATTTTTTGAATAATTTACTATAGAAAAGGCAATCCCTGGCGTAATTAAAATTTGCGACAGTAGAAAATTATTTTTTGAATAATTTACTATAGAAAAGGCAATCCCTGGCGTATTTAAAATTTGCGACAGTATAAAATTAATTTTTGAAAAATTTATTATATAAAAGGCAATCCCTGGCGTAATTAAAATTTGCGACAGTAGAAAATTATTTTTTGAATAATTTACTTTAGAAAAGGCAATCCCTGGCGCAATTAAAACTTGCGATAGTAAAAAGTTATTTTTTGAATAATTTACTATAGAAAAGGCAATCCCTGGCGTAATTAAAATTTGCGACAGTAAAAAATAATTTTTTGCAAAATTTACTATAGAAAAGGCAATCCCTGGTGCACTTAAAATTTGCGACAGTAAAAAATTATTTTTTGAATAATTTACTATAGAAAAGGCAATCCCTGGCGTAATTAAAATTTGCGACAGTACAAAATTTTTTTGAATAATTTACTATAGAAAAGCAATCCCTGGCGCAATTAAAATTTGCGATAGTAAAAAATTATTTTTTGAATAATTTACTATAGAAAAGGCAATCCCTGGCGTAATTAAAATTTGCGACAGTATAAAATTATTTTTTGAATAATTTACTATAGAAAAGGCAATCCCTGGCGCACTTAAAATTTGCGACAGTAAAAAATTATTTTTTGAATAATTTACTATAGAAAAGGCAATCCCTGGCGTAATTAAAATTTGCGACAGTAGAAAATTATTTTTTGAATAATTTACTATAGAAAAGGCAATCCCTGGCGCAATTAAAATTTGCGACAGTATAAAATTATTTTTTGAATAATTTACTATAGAAAAGGCAATCCCTGGCGTATTTAAAATTTGCGACAGTTGAAAATTATTTTTTGAATAATTTACTATAGAAAAGGCAATCCCTGGCGCACTTAAAATTTGCGACAGTAGAAAATTATTTTTTGAATAATTTACTATAGAAAAGGCAATCCCTGGCGTAATTAAAATTTGCGACAGTAGAAAATTATTTTTTGAATAATTTACTATAGAAAAGGCAATCCCTGGCGTAATTAAAATTTGCGACAGTAGAAAATTATTTTTGAATAATTTACTATAGAAAAGGCAATCCCTGGCGTATTTAAAGTTTGCGACAGTATAAAATTAATTTTTGAAAAATTTACTATATAAAAGGCAATCCCTGGCGTAATTAAAATTTGCGACAGTAGAAAATTATTTTTGAATAATTTACTATAGAAAAGGCAATCCCTGGCGCAATTAAAATTTGCGATAGTAAAAAATTATTTTTTGAATAATTTACTATAGAAAAGGCAATCCCTGGCGTAATTAAAATTTGCGACAGTATAAAATTATTTTTTGAATAATTTACTATAGAAAAGGCAATCCCTGGCGCACTTAAAATTTGCGACAGTAAAAAATTATTTTTTGAATAATTTACTATAGAAAAGGTAATCCCTGGCGTAATTAAAATTTGCGACAGTAGAAAATTATTTTTTGAATAATTTACTATAGAAAAGGCAATCCCTGGCGCAATTAAAATTTGCGACAGTATAAAATTATTTTTTGAATAATTTACTATAGAAAAGGCCATCCCTGGCGTAATTAAAATTTGCGACAGTATAAAATTATTTTTTGAATAATTTACTATAGAAAAGGCAATCCCTGGCGCACTTAAAATTTGCGACAGTAGAAAATTATTTTTTGAATAATTTACTATAGAAAAGGCAATCCCTGGCGCAATTAAAATTTGCGACAGTATAAAATTATTTTTTGAATAATTTACTATAGAAAAGGCAATCCCTGGCGCAATTACAATTTGCGACAGTTGAAAATTATTTTTTGAATAATTTACTATAGAAAAGGCAATCCCTGGCGGAATTAAAATTTGCGACAGTAGAAAATTATTTTTTGAATAATTTACTATAAAAAAGGCAATCCCTGGCGCAATTAAAATTTGCGACAGTATAAAATTATTTTTTGAATAATTTACTATAGAAAAGGCAATCCCTGGCGTAATTAAAATTTGCGACAGTAGAAAATTATTTTTTGAATAATTTACTATAGAAAAGGCAATCCCTGGCGTATTTAAAATTTGCGACAGTATAAAATTAATTTTTGAAGAATTTACTATATAAAAGGCAATCCCTGGCGTAATTAAAATTTGCGACAGTAGAAAATTATTTTTTGAATAATTTACTGTAGAAAAGGCAATCCCTGGCGCAATTAAAACTTGCGATAGTAAAAAATTATTTTTTGAATAATTTACTGTAGAAAAGGCAATCCCTGGCGCACTTAAAATTTGCGACAGTAGAAAATTATTTTTTGCAAAATTTACTATAGAAAAGGCAATCCCTGGCGCAATTAAAATTTGCGACAGTAAAAAATAGTTTTTTGCAAAATTTACTATAGAAAAGGCAATCCCTGGCGCACTTAAAATTTGCGACATTAAAAAATTATTTTTTGAATAATTGACTATAGAAAAGGCAATCCCTGGCGTAATTAAAATTTGCGACAGTAGAAAATTATTTTTTGAATAATTTACTATAGAAAAGGCAATCCCTGGCGCAATTAAAATTTGCGACAGTAAAAAATTATTTCTTGAATAATTTACTATAGAAAAGGCAATCCCTGGCGTAATTAAAACTTGCGATAGTAAAGAATTATTTTTTGAAAAATTTACTGTAGAAAGGCAATCCCTGGCGCAATTAAAATTTGCGACAGTAAAAAATTATTTTTTGAAAAATTTACTATAGAAAAGGCAATCCCTGGCGTATTTAAAATTTGCGACAGTAAAAAATTATTTTTTGAATAATTTACTATAGAAAAGGCAATCCCTGGCGTAATTAAAATTTGCGACAGTAAAAAATTATTTTTTGAATAATTTACTATAGAAAAGGCAATCCCTGGCGTAATTAACATTTGCGACAGTATAAAATTATTTTTTGAAAAATTTACTATATAAAAGGCAATCCCTGGTGTAATTAAAATTTGCGACAGTAAAAAATTATTTTTTGAATAATTTACTATAGAAAAGGCAATCCCTGGCGTAATTAAAATTTGCGACAGTAGAAAATTATTTTTTGAATAATTTAATGTAGAAAAGGCAATCCCTGGCGCAATTAAAACTTGCGATAGTAAAAAATTATTTTTTGAATAATTTACTATAGAAAAGGCAATCCCTGGCGTAATTAAAATTTGCGACAGTTGAAAATTATTTTTTGAATAATTTACTATAGAAAAGGCAATCCCTGGCGCAATTAAAATTTGCGACAGTATAAAATAATTTTTTGAAAAATTTACTATAGAAAAGGCAATCCCTGGCGTAATTAAAATCTGCGACAGTATAAAGTTATTTTTTGAATAATTTACTATAGAAAAGGCAATCCCTGGCGTAATTAAAATTTGCGACAGTAAAAAATTATTTTTTGAATAATTTACTATAGAAAAGGCAATCCCTGGCGCACTTAAAATTTGCGACAGTAAAAAATTATTTTTTGAATAATTTACTATAGAAAAGGCAATCCCTGGCGCACTTAAAGTTTGCGACAGTAGAAAATTATTTTTTGCAAAATTTACTATAGAAAAGGCAATCCCTGGCGCAATTAAAATTTTCGACAGTAAAAAATTATTTTTTGAATAATTTACTATAGAAAAGGCAATCCCTGGCGTAATTAAAATTTGCGACAATATAAAATTATTTTTTGAATAATTTACTATAGAAAAGGCAATCCCTGGCGTAATTAAAATTTGCGACAGTAGAAAATTATTTTTTGAATAATTTACTATAGAAAAGGCAAACCCTGGCGTAGTTAAAATTTGCGACAGTAAAAAATTATTTTGTGAGAAATTTACTATAGAAAAGGCAATCTCTGGCGCAATTAAAATATGCGACAGTAAAAAATTATTTTTTGAATAATTTACTATAGAAAAGGCAATCCCTGGCGAAATTAAAATTTGCGACAGTATAAAATTATTTTTTGAATAATTTACTGTAGAAAAGGCAATCCCTGGCGCAATTAAAATTTGCGACAGTATAAAATTATTTTTTGAATAATTTACTATAGAAACGGCAATCCCTGGCGTATTTAAAATTTGCGACAGTATAAAATTATTTTTTGAAAAATTTACTATAGAAAAGGCAATCCCTGGCGTAATTAAAATTTGCGACAGTTGAAAATTATTTTTTGAATAATTTACTATAGAAAAGGCAATCCCTGGCGTAATTAAAATTTGCGACAGTTGAAAATTATTTTTTGAATAATTTACTATAGAAAAGGCAATCCCTGGCGCACTTAAAATTTGCGACAGTAAAAAATTATTTTTTGAATTATTTACTATAGAAAAGGCAATACCTGGCGCACTTAAAATTTGCGACAGTATAAAATTATTTTTTGAATAATTTACTATAGAAAAGGCAATCCCTGGCGTAATTAAAATTTGCGACAGTAGAAAATTATTTTTTGAATAATTTACTATAGAAAAGGCAATCCCTGGCGTATTTAAAATTTGCGACAGTTGAAAATTATTTTTTGAATATTTTACTATAGAAAAGGCAATCCCTGGCGTAATTAAAATTTGCGACAGTATAAAATTATTTTTTGAAAATTTTACTATAGAAAGCGCAATCCCTGGCGTAATTAAAATTTGCGAGAGTAGAAAATTATTTTTTGAATAATTTACTATAGAAAAGGCAATGCCTGGCGTATTTTAAATTTGCGACAGTAAAAAATTATTTTGTGAGAAATTTACTATAGAAAAGGCAATCCCTGGGATATTTAAAATTTGCGACAGTAGAAAATTATTTTTTGAATAATTTACTATAGAAAAGGCAATCCCTGGCGCAGTTAAAATTTGCGACAGTAAAAAATTATTTTTTGAATAATTTACTATAGAAAAGGCAATCCCTGGCGCAATTAAAATTTGCGACAGTATAAAATTATTTTTTGAATAATTTACTATAGAAAAGGCAATCCCTGGCGTAATTAAAATTTGCGACAGTAGAAAATTATTTTTTGAATAATTTACTATAGAAAAGGCAATCCCTGGCGTAATTAAAATTTGCGACAGTAGAAAATTATTTTTTGAATAATTTACTATAGAAAAGGCAATCCCTGGCGTAATTAAAATTTGCGACAGTTGAAAATTATTTTTTTGAATAATTTACTATAGAAAAGGCAATCTCTGGCGTAATTAAAATTTGCGACAGTATAAAATTATTTTTTGAATAATTTACTATAGAAAAGGCAATCCCTGGCGCAATTAAAATTTGCGACAGTATAAAATTATTTTTTGCAAAATTTACTATAGAAAAGGCAATCCCTGGCGCAATTAAAATTTGCGACAGTTGAAAATTATTTTTTGAATAATTTACTATAGAAAAGGCAATCCCTGGCGTAATTAAAATTTGCGGCAGTAGAAAATTATTTTTTGAATAATTTACTATAGAAAAGGCAATCCCTGGCGCAATTAAAATTTGCGATAGTAGAAAATTATTTTTTGAATAATTTACTATAGAAAAGGCAATCACTGGCGTAATTAAAATTTGCGACAATTGAAAATTATTTTTTGAATATTTTACTATAGAAAAGGCAATCCCTGGCGTAATTAAAATTTGCGACAGTAGCAAATTATTTTTTGAATAATTTACTATAGAAAAGGCAATCCCTGGCGCAATTAAAATTTGCAACAGTATAAAATTATTTTTTGCAAAATTTACTATAGAAAAGGCAATCCCTGGCGCAATTAAAATTTGCGACAGTTGAAAATTATTTTTTGAATAATTTACTATAGAAAAGGCAATCCCTGGCGTAATTAAAATTTTGCGATAGTAGAAAATTATTTTTTGAATAATTTACTATAGAAAAGACAATCCCTGGCGCAATTAAAATTTGCGACAGTAAAAAATTATTTTTTGAATAATTTACTATAGAAAGGCAATCCCTGGCGTAACTAAAATTTGCGACAGTAAAAGATTATTTTTTGAATAATTTACTATAGAAAAGGCAATCCCTGGCGCACTTAAAATTTGCGACAGTAAAAAATTATTTTTTGAATAATTTACTATAGAAAAGGCAATCCATGCCGCAATTAAAATTTGCGACAGTATAAAATTATTTTTTGAATAATTTACTGTAGAAGAGGCAATCCCTGGCGCAATTAAAATTTGCGACAGTATAAAATTATTTTTTGAATAATTTACTATAGAAACGGCAATCCCTGGCGTATTTAAAATTTGCGACAGTATAAAATTATTTTTTGAAAAATTTACTATAGAAAAGGCAATCCCTGGCGTAATTAAAATTTGCGACAGTTGAATTTTATTTTTTGAATAATTTACTATAGAAAAGGCAATCCCTGGCGTAATTAAAATTTGCGACAGTTGAAAATTATTTTTTGAATAATTTACTATAGAAAAGGCAATCCCTGGCGCACTTAAAATTTGCGACAGTAAAAAATTATTTTTTGAATTATTTACTATAGAAAAGGCAATACCTGGCGCACTTAAAATTTGCGACAGTATAAAATTATTTTTTGAATAATTTACTATAGAAAAGGCAATCCCTGGCGTAATTAAAATTTGCGACAGTAGAAAATTATTTTTTGAATAATTTACTATAGAAAAGGCAATCCTTGGCGTATTTAAAATTTGCGACAGTTGAAAATTATTTTTTGAATATTTTACTATAGAAAAGGCAATCCCTGGCGTAATTAAAATTTGCGACAGTAGAAATTTTTTTTTTTGCAAAATTTACTATAGAAAAGGCAATCCCTGGCGCAATTAAAATTTGCGACAGTAGAAAATTATTTTTTGAATAATTTACTATAGAAAAGGCAATCCCTGGCGCACTTAAAATTTGCGACAGTAAAAAATTATTTTGTGAGAAATTTACTATAGAAAAGGCAATCCCTGGCGCAATTAAAATTTGCGACAGTTGAAAATTATTTTTTGAATAATTTACTATAGAAAAGGCAATCCCTGGCGCAATTACAATTTGCGACAGTAGAAAATAATTTTTTGAATAATTTACTATAGAAAAGGCAATCCCTGGCGCAATTAAAATTTTCGACAGTAAAAAATTATTTTTTGAATAATTTACTATAGAAAAGGCAATCCCTGGCGTAATTAAAATTTGCGACAGTAGAAAATTATTTTTTGAATAATTTACTATAGAAAAGGCAATCCCTGGCGTAATTAAAATTTGCGACAGTAGAAAATTATTTTTTGAATAATTTACTATAGAAAAGGCAATCCCTGGCGTAATTAAAATTTGCGACAGTTGAAAATTATTTTTTTGAATAATTTACTATAGAAAAGGCAATCCCTGGCGTAATTAAAATTTGCGACAGTATAAAATTATTTTTTGAATAATTTACTATAGAAAAGGCAATCCCTGGCGCAATTAAAATTTGCGACAGTATAAAATTATTTTTTGCAAAATTTACTATAGAAAAGGCAATCCCTGGCGCAATTAAAATTTGCGACAGTTGAAAATTATTTTTTGAATAATTTACTATAGAAAAGGCAATCCCTGGCGTAATTAAAATTTGCGACAGCAGAAAATTATTTTTTGAATAATTTACTATAGAAAAGGCAATCCCTGGCGCAATTAAAATTTGCGACAGTAGAAAATTATTTTTTGAATAATTTACTATAGAAAAGGCAATCACTGGCGTAATTAAAATTTGCGACAGTTGAAAATTATTTTTTGAATAATTTACTATAGAAAAGGCAATCCCTGGCGTAATTAAAATTTGCGACAGTAGAAAATTATTTTTTGAATAATTTACTATAGAAAAGGCAATCCCTGGCGTAATTAAAATTTGCGACAGTAAAAAATTATTTTTTGCAAAATTTACTATAGAAAAGGCAATCCCTGGCGCACTTAAAATTTGCGACAGTAAAAAATTATTTTTTGAATAATTTACTATAGAAAAGGCAATCCCTGGCGTAATTAAAATTTTGCGACAGTAGAAAATTATTTTTTGAATAATTTACTATAGAAAAGGCAATCCCTGGCGCAATTAAAATTTGCGACAGTAAAAAATTATTTTTTGAATAATTTACTATAGAAAGGCAATCCCTGGCGTAATTAAAATTTGTAAAAAATTATTTTTTGAATAATTTACTATAGAAAAGGCAATCCCTGGCGCACTTAAAATTTGCGACAGTAAAAAATTATTTTTTGAATAATTTACTATAGAAAAGGCAATCCCTGCACGTAATTAAAATTTGCGACAGTAGAAAATTATTTTTTGAATAATTTACTATAGAAAAGGCAATCCCTGGCGCAATTAAAATTTGCGACAGTATAAAATTATTTTTTGAATAATTTACTATAGAAAAGGCAATCCCTGGCGTAACTAAAATTTGCGACAGTAGAAAATTAATTTTTGAAAAATTTGCTATAGAAAAGGCAATCCCGGGCGCAATTACAATTTGCGACAGTTGAAAATTATTTTTTGAATAATTTACTATAGAAAAGGCAATCCCTGGCGCAATTAAAATTTGCGACAGTTGAAAATTATTTTTTGAATAATTTACTATAGAAAAGGCAATCCCTGGCGCAATTAAAATTTGCGACAGTAAAAAATTATTTTTTGCAAAATTTACTATAGAAAAGGCAATCCCTGGCGCAATTACAATTTGCTACAGTTGAAAATTATTTTTTGAATAATTTACTATAGAAAAGGCAATCCCTGGCGCAATTAAAATTTGCGACAGTAAAAAATTATTTTTTGCAAAATTTACTATAGAAAAGGCAATCCCTGGCGTAATTAAAATTTGCGACAGTAGAAAATTATTTTTTGAATAATTTACTATAGAAAAGGCAATCCCTGGCGCACTTAAAATTTGCGACAGTAAAAAATTATTTTTTAAATAATTTACTATAGAAAAGGCAATCCCTGGCGCACTTAAAATTTGCGACAGTAGAAAATTATTTTTTGAATAATTTACTATAGAAAAGGCAATCCCTGGCGCAATTAAAATTTGCGACAGTAGAAAATTATTTTTTGAATAATTTACTATAGAAAAGGCAATCCCTGGCGTAATTAAAATTTGCGACAGTTGAAAATTATTTTTTGAATAATTTACTATAGAAAAGGCAATCCCTGGCGCAATTAAAATTTGCGACAGTAGAAAATTATTTTTTGAATAATTTACTATAGAAAAGGCAATCCCTGGCGTAATTAAAATTTGCGACAGTAGAAAATTATTTTTTGAATAATTTACTATAGAAAAGGCAATCCCTGGCGCAATTAAAATTTGCGACAATAAAAAATTATTTTTTGAATAATTAACTATAGAAAAGGCAATCCCTGGCGCACTTAAAATTTGCGACAGTAGAAAATTATTTTTTGAATAATTTACTATAGAAAAGGCAATCCCTGGCGTAATTAAAATTTGCGACAGTAAAAAATTATTTTTTGAGTAATTTACTATAGAAAAGGCAATCCCTGGCGTAATTAAAATTTGCGACAGTAAAAAATTATTTTTTGAATAATTTACTATAGAAAAGGCAATCCCTGGCGTAATTAAAATTTGCGACAGTAGAAAATTATTTTTTGAATAATTTACTATAGAAATGGCAATCCCTGGCGCAATTAAAATTTGCGACAGTAAAAAATTATTTTTTGAATAATTTACTATAGAAAAGGCAATCCCTGGCGTAATTAAAATTTGCGACAGTAGAAAATTATTTTTTGAATAATTTACTATAGAAAAGGCAATACCTGGCGCAATTAAAATTTGCGACAGTATAAAATTATTTTTTGAATAATTTACTATAGAAAAGGCAATCCCTGGCGTAATTAAAATTTGCGACTGTAGAAAATTAATTTTTGAAACATTTACAATAGAAAAGGCAATCCCTGGCGCAATTAAAATTTGCGACAGTAAAAAATTTTTTTTTGCAAAATTTACTATAGAAAAGGCAATCCCTGGCGCAATTACAATTTTCGACAGTTGAAAATTATTTTTTGAATAATTTACTATAGAAAAGGCAATCCCTGGCGCAATTAAAATTTGCGACAGTAAAAAATTATTTTTTGCAAAATTTACTATAGAAAAGGCAATCCCTGGCGCACTTAAAATTTGCGAGAGTAAAAAATTATTTTTTGAATAATTTACTATAGAAAAGGCAATCCCTGGCGAAATTAAAATTTGCGACAGTAAAAAATTATTTTTTGAATAATTTACTATAGAAAAGGCAATCCCTGGCGTAATTAAAATTTGCGACAGTAAAAAATTATTTTTTGAATAATTTACTATAGAAAAGGCAATCCCTGGCGCACTTAAAATTTGCGACAGTAAAAAATTATTTTTTGAATAATTTACTATAGAAAAGGCAATCCCTGGCGTAATTAAAATTTGCGACAGTAAAAAATTATTTTTTGAATAATTTACTATAGAAAAGGCAACCCCTGGCGCAATTACAATTTGCGACAGTTGAAAATTATTTTTTGAATAATTTACTATAGAAAAGGCAATCCCTGGCGCAATTAAAATTTGCGACAGTAAAAAATTATTTTTTGCAAAATTTACTATAGAAAAGGCAATCCCTGGCGCACTTAAAATTTGCGACAGTAAAAAATTATTTTTTGAATAATTTACTATAGAAAAGGCAAACCCTGGCGTAATTAAAATTTGCGACAGTATAAAATTATTTTTTGAATAATTTACTATAGAAAAGGCAATCCCTGGCGTAATTAAAATTTGCGACAGTAGAACATTATTTTTTGAATAATTTACTATAGAAAAGGCAATCCCTGGCGTAATTAAAATTTGCGACTGTAGAAAATTAATTTTTGAAACATTTACAATAGAAAAGGCAATCCCTGGCGCAATTAAAATTTGCGACAGTAAAAAATTATTTTTTGCAAAATTTACTATAGAAAAGGCAATCCCTGGCGCAATTACAATTTTCGACAGTTGAAAATTATTTTTTGAATAATTTACTATAGAAAAGGCAATCCCTGGCGCAATTAAAATTTGCGACAGTAAAAAATTATTTTTTGCAAAATTTACTATAGAAAAGGCAATCCCTGGCGCACTTAAAATTTGCGAGAGTAAAAAATTATTTTTTGAATAATTTACTATAGAAAAGGCAATCCCTGGCGAAATTAAAATTTGCGACAGTAAAAAATTATTTTTTGAATAATTTACTATAGAAAAGGCAATCCCTGGCGTAATTAAAATTTGCGACAGTAAAAAATTATTTTTTGAATAATTTACTATAGAAAAGGCAATCCCTGGCGCACTTAAAATTTGCGACAGTAAAAAATTATTTTTTGAATAATTTACTATAGAAAAGGCAATCCCTGGCGTAATTAAAATTTGCGACAGTAAAAAATTATTTTTTGAATAATTTACTATAGAAAAGGCAACCCCTGGCGCAATTACAATTTGCGACAGTTGAAAATTATTTTTTGAATAATTTACTATAGAAAAGGCAATCCCTGGCGCAATTAAAATTTGCGACAGTAAAAAATTATTTTTTGCAAAATTTACTATAGAAAAGGCAATCCCTGGCGCACTTAAAATTTGCGACAGTAAAAAATTATTTTTTGAATAATTTACTATAGAAAAGGCAAACCCTGGCGTAATTAAAATTTGCGACAGTATAAAATTATTTTTTGAATAATTTACTATAGAAAAGGCAATCCCTGGCGTAATTAAAATTTGCGACAGTAGAACATTATTTTTTGAATAATTTACTATAGAAAAGGAAATCCCTGGCGTATTTAAAATTTGCGACAGTAAAAAATTATTTTTTGAATAATTTACTATAGAAAAGGCAATCCCTGGCGTAATTAAAATTTGCGACAGTAAAAAATTATTTTTTGAATAATTTCCTATATAAAAGGCAATCCCTGGCGGATTTGAAATTTGCGACAGTTGAAAATTATTTTTTGAATAATTTACTATAGAAAAGGCAATCCCTGGCGTAATTAAAATTTGCGACAGTATAAAATTATTTTTTGAATATTTTACTATAGAAAAGGCAATCCCTGGCGTCATTAAAATTTGCGACAGTTGAAAATTATTTTTTGAATAATTTACTATAGAAAAGGCAATCCCTGGCGCAATTAAAATTTGCGACAGTAAAAAATTATTTTTTGCAAAATTTACTATAGAAAAGGCAATCCCTGGCGTAATTAAAATTTGCGACAGTAGAAAATTATTTTTTGAATAATTTACTATAGAAAAGGCAATCCCTGGCGCACTTAAAATTTGCGACAGTAAAAAATTATTTTTTAAATAATTTACTATAGAAAAGGCAATCCCTGGCGCACTTAAAATTTGCGACAGTAGAAAATTATTTTTTGAATAATTTACTATAGAAAAGGCAATCCCTGGCGCAATTAAAATTTGCGACAGTAGAAAATTATTTTTTGAATAATTTACTATAGAAAAGGCAATCCCTGGCGTAATTAAAATTTGCGACAGTTGAACATTATTTTTTGAATAATTTACTATAGAAAAGGCAATCCCTGGCGCAATTAAAATTTGCGACAGTAGAAAATTATTTTTTGAATAATTTACTATAGAAAAGGCAATCCCTGGCGTAATTAAAATTTGCGACAGTAGAAAATTATTTTTTGAATAATTTACTATAGAAAAGGCAATCCCTGGCGCAATTAAAATTTGCGACAGTAAAAAATTATTTTTTGAATAATTAACTATAGAAAAGGCAATCCCTGGCGCACTTAAAATTTGCGACATTAGAAAATTATTTTTTGAATAATTTACTATAGAAAAGGCAATCCCTGGCGTAATTAAAATTTGCGACAGTAAAAAATTATTTTTTGAGTAATTTACTATAGAAAAGGCAATCCCTGGCGTAATTAAAATTTGCGACAGTAAAAAATTATTTTTTGAATAATTTACTATAGAAAAGGCAATCCCTGGCGTAATTAAAATTTGCGACAGTAGAAAATTATTTTTTGAATAATTTACTATAGAAAAGGCAATCCCTGGCGCAATTAAAATTTGCGACAGTAAAAAATTATTTTTTGAATAATTTACTATAGAAAAGGCAATCCCTGGCGTAATTAAAATTTGCGACAGTAGAAAATTATTTTTTGAATAATTTACTATAGAAAAGGCAATACCTGGCGCAATTAAAATTTGCGACAGTATAAAATTATTTTTTGAATAATTTACTATAGAAAAGGCAATCCCTGGCGTAATTAAAATTTGCGACTGTAGAAAATTAATTTTTGAAACATTTACAATAGAAAAGGCAATCCCTGGCGCAATTAAAATTTGCGACAGTAAAAAATTATTTTTTGCAAAATTTACTATAGAAAAGGCAGTCCCTGGCGCAATTACAATTTTCGACAGTTGAAAATTATTTTTTGAATAATTTACTATAGAAAAGGCAATCCCTGGCGTAATTAAAATTTGCGACAGTTGAAAATTATTTTTTGAATAATTTACTATAGAAAAGGCAATCCCTGGCGCACTTAAAATTTGCGACAGTAAAAAATTATTTTTTGAATTATTTACTATAGAAAAGGCAATACCTGGCGCACTTAAAATTTGCGACAGTATAAAATTATTTTTTGAATAATTTACTATAGAAAAGGCAATCCCTGGCGTAATTAAAATTTGCGACAGTAGAAAATTATTTTTTGAATAATTTACTATAGAAAAGGCAATCCCTGGCGTATTTAAAATTTGCGACAGTTGAAAATTATTTTTTGAATATTTTACTATAGAAAAGGCAATCCCTGGCGTAATTAAAATTTGCGACAGTAGAAATTTTTTTTTTTGCAAAATTTACTATAGAAAAGGCAATCCCTGGCGCAATTAAAATTTGCGACAGTAGAAAATTATTTTTTGAATAATTTACTATAGAAAAGGCAATCCCTGGCGCACTTAAAATTTGCGACAGTAAAAAATTATTTTGTGAGAAATTTACTATAGAAAAGGCAATCCCTGGCGCAATTAAAATTTGCGACAGTTGAAAATTATTTTTTGAATAATTTACTATAGAAAAGGCAATCCCTGGCGCAATTACAATTTGCGACAGTAGAAAATAATTTTTTGAATAATTTACTATAGAAAAGGCAATCCCTGGCGCAATTAAAATTTGCGACAGTAAAAAATTATTTTTTGAATAATTTACTATAGAAAAGGCAATCCCTGGCGTAATTAAAATTTGCGACAGTAGAAAATTATTTTTTGAATAATTTACTATAGAAAAGGCAATCCCTGGCGTAATTAAAATTTGCGACAGTAGAAAATTATTTTTTGAATAATTTACTATAGAAAAGGCAATCCCTGGCGTAATTAAAATTTGCGACAGTTGAAAATTATTTTTTTGAATAATTTACTATAGAAAAGGCAATCCCTGGCGTAATTAAAATTTGCGACAGTATAAAATTATTTTTTGAATAATTTACTATAGAAAAGGCAATCCCTGGCGCAATTAAAATTTGCGACAGTATAAAATTATTTTTTGCAAAATTTACTATAGAAAAGGCAATCCCTGGCGCAATTAAAATTTGCGACAGTTGAAAATTATTTTTTGAATAATTTACTATAGAAAAGGCAATCCCTGGCGTAATTAAAATTTGCGACAGCAGAAAATTATTTTTTGAATAATTTACTATAGAAAAGGCAATCCCTGGCGCAATTAAAATTTGCGACAGTAGAAAATTATTTTTTGAATAATTTACTATAGAAAAGGCAATCCCTGGCGTAATTAAAATTTGCGACAGTAGAAAATTATTTTTTGAATAATTTACTATAGAAAAGGCAATCCCTGGCGTAATTAAAATTTGCGACAGTAAAAAATTATTTTTTGCAAAATTTACTATAGAAAAGGCAATCCCTGGCGCACTTAAAATTTGCGACAGTAAAAAATTATTTTTTGAATAATTTACTATAGAAAAGGCAATCCCTGGCGTAATTAAAATTTTGCGACAGTAGAAAATTATTTTTTGAATAATTTACTATAGAAAAGGCAATCCCTGGCGCAATTAAAATTTGCGACAGTAAAAAATTATTTTTTGAATAATTTACTATAGAAAGGCAATCCCTGGCGTAATTAAAATTTGTAAAAAATTATTTTTTGAATAATTTACTATAGAAAAGGCAATCCCTGGCGCACTTAAAATTTGCGACAGTAAAAAATTATTTTTTGAATAATTTACTATAGAAAAGGCAATCCCTGCCGTAATTAAAATTTGCGACAGTAGAAAATTATTTTTTGAATAATTTACTATAGAAAAGGCAATCCCTGGCGCAATTAAAATTTGCGACAGTATAAAATTATTTTTTGAATAATTTACTATAGAAAAGGCAATCCCTGGCGTAATTAAAATTTGCGACAGTAGAAAATTAATTTTTGAAAAATTTGCTATAGAAAAGGCAATCCCGGGCGCAATTACAATTTGCGACAGTTGAAAATTATTTTTTGAATAATTTACTATAGAAAAGGCAATCCCTGGCGCAATTAAAATTTGCGACAGTTGAAAATTATTTTTTGAATAATTTACTATAGAAAAGGCAATCCCTGGCGCAATTAAAATTTGCGACAGTAAAAAATTATTTTTTGCAAAATTTACTATAGAAAAGGCAATCCCTGGCGCAATTACAATTTGCGACAGTTGAAAATTATTTTTTGAATAATTTACTATAGAAAAGGCAATCCCTGGCGCAATTAAAATTTGCGACAGTAAAAAATTATTTTTTGCAAAATTTACTATAGAAAAGGCAATCCCTGGCGTAATTAAAATTTGCGACAGTAGAAAATTATTTTTTGAATAATTTACTATAGAAAAGGCAATCCCTGGCGCACTTAAAATTTGCGACAGTAAAAAATTATTTTTTAAATAATTTACTATAGAAAAGGCAATCCCTGGCGCACTTAAAATTTGCGACAGTAGAAAATTATTTTTTGAATAATTTACTATAGAAAAGGCAATCCCTGGCGCAATTAAAATTTGCGACAGTAGAAAATTATTTTTTGAATAATTTACTATAGAAAAGGCAATCCCTGGCGTAAATAAAATTTGCGACAGTTGAAAATTATTTTTTGAATAATTTACTATAGAAAAGGCAATCCCTGGCGCAATTAAAATTTGCGACAGTAGAAAATTATTTTTTGAATAATTTACTATAGAAAAGGCAATCCCTGGCGTAATTAAAATTTGCGACAGTAGAAAATTATTTTTTGAATAATTTACTATAGAAAAGGCAATCCCTGGCGCAATTAAAATTTGCGACAATAAAAAATTATTTTTTGAATAATTAACTATAGAAAAGGCAATCCCTGGCGCACTTAAAATTTGCGACAGTAGAAAATTATTTTTTGAATAATTTACTATAGAAAAGGCAATCCCTGGCGTAATTAAAATTTGCGACAGTAAAAAATTATTTTTTGAGTAATTTACTATAGAATAGGCAATCCCTGGCGTAATTAAAATTTGCGACAGTAAAAAATTATTTTTTGAATAATTTACTATAGAAAAGGCAATCCCTGGCGTAATTAAAATTTGCGACAGTAGAAAATTATTTTTTGAATAATTTACTATAGAAAAGGCAATCCCTGGCGCAATTAAAATTTGCGACAGTAAAAAATTATTTTTTGAATAATTTACTATAGAAAAGGCAATCCCTGGCGTAATTAAAATTTGCGACAGTAGAAAATTATTTTTTGAATAATTTACTATAGAAAAGGCAATACCTGGCGCAATTAAAATTTGCGACAGTATAAAATTATTTTTTGAATAATTTACTATAGAAAAGGCAATCCCTGGCGTAATTAAAATTTGCGACTGTAGAAAATTAATTTTTGAAACATTTACAATAGAAAAGGCAATCCCTGGCGCAATTAAAATTTGCGACAGTAAAAAATTATTTTTTGCAAAATTTACTATAGAAAAGGCAATCCCTGGCGCAATTACAATTTTCGACAGTTGAAAATTATTTTTTGAATAATTTACTATAGAAAAGGCAATCCCTGGCGCAATTAAAATTTGCGACAGTAAAAAATTATTTTTTGCAAAATTTACTATAGAAAAGGCAATCCCTGGCGCACTTAAAATTTGCGAGAGTAAAAAATTATTTTTTGAATAATTTACTATAGAAAAGGCAATCCCTGGCGAAATTAAAATTTGCGACAGTAAAAAATTATTTTTTGAATAATTTACTATAGAAAAGGCACTCCCTGGCGTAATTAAAATTTGCGACAGTAAAAAATTATTTTTTGAATAATTTACTATAGAAAAGGCAATCCCTGGCGCACTTAAAATTTGCGACAGTAAAAAATTATTTTTTGAATAATTTACTATAGAAAAGGCAATCCCTGGCGTAATTAAAATTTGCGACAGTAAAAAATTATTTTTTGAATAATTTACTATAGAAAAGGCAATCCCTGGCGCAATTACAATTTGCGACAGTTGAAAATTATTTTTTGAATAATTTACTATAGAAAAGGCAATCCCTGGCGCAATTAAAATTTGCGACAGTAAAAAATTATTTTTTGCAAAATTTACTATAGAAAAGGCAATCCCTGGCGCACTTAAAATTTGCGACAGTAAAAAATTATTTTTTGAATAATTTACTATAGAAAAGGCAAAACCTGGCGTAATTAAAATTTGCGACAGTATAAAATTATTTTTTGAATAATTTACTATAGAAAAGGCAATCCCTGGCGTAATTAAAATTTGCGACAGTAGAACATTATTTTTTGAATAATTTACTATAGAAAAGGAAATCCCTGGCGCACTTAAAATTTGCGACAGTAAAAAATTATTTTTTGAATAATTTACTATAGAAAAGGCAATCCCTGGCGTAATTAAAATTTGCGACAGTAAAAAATTATTTTTTGAATAATTTACTATAGAAAAGGCAATCCCTGGCGCAATTACAATTTGCGACAGTTGAAAATTATTTTTTGAATAATTTACTATAGAAAAGGCAATCCCTGGCGCAATTAAAATTTGCGACAGTAAAAAATTATTTTTTGCAAAATTTACTATAGAAAAGGCAATCCCTGGCGCACTTAAAATTTGCGACAGTAAAAAATTATTTTTTGAATAATTTACTATAGAAAAGGCAAACCCTGGCGTAATTAAAATTTGCGACAGTATAAAATTATTTTTTGAATAATTTACTATAGAAAAGGCAATCCCTGGCGTAATTAAAATTTGCGACAGTAGAACATTATTTTTTGAATAATTTACTATAGAAAAGGAAATCCCTGGCGTATTTAAAATTTGCGACAATAAAAAATTATTTTTTGAATAATTTACTATAGAAAAGGCAATCCCTGGCGTAATTAAAATTTGCGACAGTAAAAAATTATTTTTTGAATAATTTCCTATATAAAAGGCAATCCCTGGCGGATTTGAAATTTGCGACAGTTGAAAATTATTTTTTGAATAATTTACTATAGAAAAGGCAATCCCTGGCGTAATTAAAATTTGCGACAGTATAAAATTATTTTTTGAATATTTTACTATAGAAAAGGCAATCCCTGGCGTCATTAAAATTTGCGACAGTTGAAAATTATTTTTTGAATAATTTACTATAGAAAAGGCAATCCCTGGCGCAATTAAAATTTGCGACAGTAAAAAATTATTTTTTGCAAAATTTACTATAGAAAAGGCAATCCCTGGCGTAATTAAAATTTGCGACAGTAGAAAATTATTTTTTGAATAATTTACTATAGAAAAGGCAATCCCTGGCGCACTTAAAATTTGCGACAGTAAAAAATTATTTTTTAAATAATTTACTATAGAAAAGGCAATCCCTGGCGCACTTAAAATTTGCGACAGTAGAAAATTATTTTTTGAATAATTTACTATAGAAAAGGCAATCCCTGGCGCAATTAAAATTTGCGACAGTAGAAAATTATTTTTTGAATAATTTACTATAGAAAAGGCAATCCCTGGCGTAATTAAAATTTGCGACAGTTGAACATTATTTTTTGAATAATTTACTATAGAAAAGGCAATCCCTGGCGCAATTAAAATTTGCGACAGTAGAAAATTATTTTTTGAATAATTTACTATAGAAAAGGCAATCCCTGGCGTAATTAAAATTTGCGACAGTAGAAAATTATTTTTTGAATAATTTACTATAGAAAAGGCAATCCCTGGCGCAATTAAAATTTGCGACAGTAAAAAATTATTTTTTGAATAATTAACTATAGAAAAGGCAATCCCTGGCGCACTTAAAATTTGCGACAGTAGAAAATTATTTTTTGAATAATTTACTATAGAAAAGGCAATCCCTGGCGTAATTAAAATTTGCGACAGTAAAAAATTATTTTTTGAGTAATTTACTATAGAAAAGGCAATCCCTGGCGTAATTAAAATTTGCGACAGTAAAAAATTATTTTTTGAATAATTTACTATAGAAAAGGCAATCCCTGGCGTAATTAAAATTTGCGACAGTAGAAAATTATTTTTTGAATAATTTACTGTAGAAAAGGCAATCCCTGGCGTAATTAAAATTTGCGACAGTATAAAATTATTTTTTGAATAATTTACTATAGAAAAGGCAATCCCTGGCGTAATAAAAAAACTGCGACAGTAAAAAATTATTTTTTGAATAATTTACTATAGAAAAGGCAATCCCTGGCGTAATTAAAATTTGCGACAGTTGAAAATTATTTTTTGAATAATTTACTATAGAAAAGGCAATCCCTGGCGTAATTAAAATTTGCGACAGTAAAAAATTATTTTTTGAATAATTTACTATAGAAAAGGCAATCCCTGGCGTATTTAAAATTTGCGACAGTTGAAAATTATTTTTTGAATAATTTACTATAGAAAAGGCAATCCCTGGCGTAATTAAAATTTGCGACAGTATAAAATTATTTTTTGAATAATTTACTATAGAAAAGGCAATCCCTGGCGTAATTAAAATTTGCGACAGTAGAAAATTATTTTTTGAATAATTTACTATAGAAAAGGCAATCCCTGGCGTAATTAAAATTTGCGACAGTAGAAAATTATTTTTTGAATAATTTACTATAGAAAAGGCAATCCCTGGCGTATTTAAAATTTGCGACAGTATAAAATTAATTTTTGAAAAATTTACTATATAAAAGGCAATCCCTGGCGTAATTAAAATTTGCGACAGTAGAAAATTATTTTTTGAATAATTTACTTTAGAAAAGGCAATCCCTGGCGCAATTAAAACTTGCGATAGTAAAAAATTATTTTTTGAATAATTTACTATAGAAAAGGCAATCCCTGGCGTAATTAAAATTTGCGACAGTAAAAAATAATTTTTTGCAAAATTTACTATAGAAAAGGCAATCCCTGGTGCACTTAAAATTTGCGACAGTAAAAAATTATTTTTTGAATAATTTACTATAGAAAAGGCAATCCCTGGCGTAATTAAAATTTGCGACAGTACAAAATTTTTTTGAATAATTTACTATAGAAAAGCAATCCCTGGCGCAATTAAAATTTGCGATAGTAAAAAATTATTTTTTGAATAATTTACTATAGAAAAGGCAATCCCTGGCGTAATTAAAATTTGCGACAGTATAAAATTATTTTTTGAATAATTTACTATAGAAAAGGCAATCCCTGGCGCACTTAAAATTTGCGACAGTAAAAAATTATTTTTTGAATAATTTACTATAGAAAAGGCAATCCCTGGCGTAATTAAAATTTGCGACAGTAGAAAATTATTTTTTGAATAATTTACTATAGAAAAGGCAATCCCTGGCGCAATTAAAATTTGCGACAGTATAAAATTATTTTTTGAATAATTTACTATAGAAAAGGCAATCCCTGGCGTATTTAAAATTTGCGACAGTTGAAAATTATTTTTTGAATAATTTACTATAGAAAAGGCAATCCCTGGCGCACTTAAAATTTGCGACAGTAGAAAATTATTTTTTGAATAATTTACTATAGAAAAGGCAATCCCTGGCGTAATTAAAATTTGCGACAGTAGAAAATTATTTTTTGAATAATTTACTATAGAAAAGGCAATCCCTGGCGTAATTAAAATTTGCGACAGTAGAAAATTATTTTTTGAATAATTTACTATAGAAAAGGCAATCCCTGGCGTATTTAAAGTTTGCGACAGTATAAAATTAATTTTTGAAAAATTTACTATATAAAAGGCAATCCCTGGCGTAATTAAAATTTGCGACAGTAGAAAATTATTTTTGAATAATTTACTATAGAAAAGGCAATCCCTGGCGCAATTAAAATTTGCGATAGTAAAAAATTATTTTTTGAATAATTTACTATAGAAAAGGCAATCCCTGGCGTAATTAAAATTTGCGACAGTATAAAATTATTTTTTGAATAATTTACTATAGAAAAGGCAATCCCTGGCGCACTTAAAATTTGCGACAGTAAAAAATTATTTTTTGAATAATTTACTATAGAAAAGGTAATCCCTGGCGTAATTAAAATTTGCGACAGTAGAAAATTATTTTTTGAATAATTTACTATAGAAAAGGCAATCCCTGGCGCAATTAAAATTTGCGACAGTATAAAATTATTTTTTGAATAATTTACTATAGAAAAGGCCATCCCTGGCGTAATTAAAATTTGCGACAGTATAAAATTATTTTTTGAATAATTTACTATAGAAAAGGCAATCCCTGGCGCACTTAAAATTTGCGACAGTAGAAAATTATTTTTTGAATAATTTACTATAGAAAAGGCAATCCCTGGCGCAATTAAAATTTGCGACAGTATAAAATTATTTTTTGAATAATTTACTATAGAAAAGGCAATCCCTGGCGCAATTACAATTTGCGACAGTTGAAAATTATTTTTTGAATAATTTACTATAGAAAAGGCAATCCCTGGCGGAATTAAAATTTGCGACAGTAGAAAATTATTTTTTGAATAATTTACTATAAAAAAGGCAATCCCTGGCGCAATTAAAATTTGCGACAGTATAAAATTATTTTTTGAATAATTTACTATAGAAAAGGCAATCCCTGGCGTAATTAAAATTTGCGACAGTAGAAAATTATTTTTTGAATAATTTACTATAGAAAAGGCAATCCCTGGCGTATTTAAAATTTGCGACAGTATAAAATTAATTTTTGAAGAATTTACTATATAAAAGGCAATCCCTGGCGTAATTAAAATTTGCGACAGTAGAAAATTATTTTTTGAATAATTTACTGTAGAAAAGGCAATCCCTGGCGCAATTAAAACTTGCGATAGTAAAAAATTATTTTTTGAATAATTTACTGTAGAAAAGGCAATCTCTGGCGCACTTAAAATTTGCGACAGTAGAAAATTATTTTTTGCAAAATTTACTATAGAAAAGGCAATCCCTGGCGCAATTAAAATTTGCGACAGTAAAAAATAGTTTTTTGCAAAATTTACTATAGAAAAGGCAATCCCTGGCGCACTTAAAATTTGCGACATTAAAAAATTATTTTTTGAATAATTGACTATAGAAAAGGCAATCCCTGGCGTAATTAAAATTTGCGACAGTAGAAAATTATTTTTTGAATAATTTACTATAGAAAAGGCAATCCCTGGCGCAATTAAAATTTGCGACAGTAAAAAATTATTTCTTGAATAATTTACTATAGAAAAGGCAATCCCTGGCGTAATTAAAACTTGCGATAGTAAAGAATTATTTTTTGAAAAATTTACTGTAGAAAGGCAATCCCTGGCGCAATTAAAATTTGCGACAGTAAAAAATTATTTTTTGAAAAATTTACTATAGAAAAGGCAATCCCTGGCGTATTTAAAATTTGCGACAGTAAAAAATTATTTTTTGAATAATTTACTATAGAAAAGGCAATCCCTGGCGTAATTAAAATTTGCGACAGTAAAAAATTATTTTTTGAATAATTTACTATAGAAAAGGCAATCCCTGGCGTAATTAACATTTGCGACAGTATAAAATTATTTTTTGAAAAATTTACTATATAAAAGGCAATCCCTGGTGTAATTAAAATTTGCGACAGTAAAAAATTATTTTTTGAATAATTTACTATAGAAAAGGCAATCCCTGGCGTAATTAAAATTTGCGACAGTAGAAAATTATTTTTTGAATAATTTAATGTAGAAAAGGCAATCCCTGGCGCAATTAAAACTTGCGATAGTAAAAAATTATTTTTTGAATAATTTACTATAGAAAAGGCAATCCCTGGCGTAATTAAAATTTGCGACAGTTGAAAATTATTTTTTGAATAATTTACTATAGAAAAGGCAATCCCTGGCGCAATTAAAATTTGCGACAGTATAAAATAATTTTTTGAAAAATTTACTATAGAAAAGGCAATCCCTGGCGTAATTAAAATCTGCGACAGTATAAAGTTATTTTTTGAATAATTTACTATAGAAAAGGCAATCCCTGGCGTAATTAAAATTTGCGACAGTAAAAAATTATTTTTTGAATAATTTACTATAGAAAAGGCAATCCCTGGCGCACTTAAAATTTGCGACAGTAAAAAATTATTTTTTGAATAATTTACTATAGAAAAGGCAATCCCTGGCGCACTTAAAGTTTGCGACAGTAGAAAATTATTTTTTGCAAAATTTACTATAGAAAAGGCAATCCCTGGCGCAATTAAAATTTTCGACAGTAAAAAATTATTTTTTGAATAATTTACTATAGAAAAGGCAATCCCTGGCGTAATTAAAATTTGCGACAATATAAAATTATTTTTTGAATAATTTACTATAGAAAAGGCAATCCCTGGCGTAATTAAAATTTGCGACAGTAGAAAATTATTTTTTGAATAATTTACTATAGAAAAGGCAATCCCTGGCGTAGTTAAAATTTGCGACAGTAAAAAATTATTTTGTGAGAAATTTACTATAGAAAAGGCAATCTCTGGCGCAATTAAAATATGCGACAGTAAAAAATTATTTTTTGAATAATTTACTATAGAAAAGGCAATCCCTGGCGAAATTAAAATTTGCGACAGTATAAAATTATTTTTTGAATAATTTACTGTAGAAAAGGCAATCCCTGGCGCAATTAAAATTTGCGACAGTATAAAATTATTTTTTGAATAATTTACTATAGAAACGGCAATCCCTGGCGTATTTAAAATTTGCGACAGTATAAAATTATTTTTTGAAAAATTTACTATAGAAAAGGCAATCCCTGGCGTAATTAAAATTTGCGACAGTTGAAAATTATTTTTTGAATAATTTACTATAGAAAAGGCAATCCCTGGCGTAATTAAAATTTGCGACAGTTGAAAATTATTTTTTGAATAATTTACTATAGAAAAGGCAATCCCTGGCGCACTTAAAATTTGCGACAGTAAAAAATTATTTTTTGAATTATTTACTATAGAAAAGGCAATACCTGGCGCACTTAAAATTTGCGACAGTATAAAATTATTTTTTGAATAATTTACTATAGAAAAGGCAATCCCTGGCGTAATTAAAATTTGCGACAGTAGAAAATTATTTTTTGAATAATTTACTATAGAAAAGGCAATCCCTGGCGTATTTAAAATTTGCGACAGTTGAAAATTATTTTTTGAATATTTTACTATAGAAAAGGCAATCCCTGGCGTAATTAAAATTTGCGACAGTATAAAATTATTTTTTGAAAATTTTACTATAGAAAGCGCAATCCCTGGCGTAATTAAAATTTGCGAGAGTAGAAAATTATTTTTTGAATAATTTACTATAGAAAAGGCAATGCCTGGCGTATTTTAAATTTGCGACAGTAAAAAATTATTTTGTGAGAAATTTACTATAGAAAAGGCAATCCCTGGGATATTTAAAATTTGCGACAGTAGAAAATTATTTTTTGAATAATTTACTATAGAAAAGGCAATCCCTGGCGCAGTTAAAATTTGCGACAGTAAAAAATTATTTTTTGAATAATTTACTATAGAAAAGGCAATCCCTGGCGCAATTAAAATTTGCGACAGTATAAAATTATTTTTTGAATAATTTACTATAGAAAAGGCAATCCCTGGCGTAATTAAAATTTGCGACAGTAGAAAATTATTTTTTGAATAATTTACTATAGAAAAGGCAATCCCTGGCGTAATTAAAATTTGCGACAGTAGAAAATTATTTTTTGAATAATTTACTATAGAAAAGGCAATCCCTGGCGTAATTAAAATTTGCGACAGTTGAAAATTATTTTTTTGAATAATTTACTATAGAAAAGGCAATCTCTGGCGTAATTAAAATTTGCGACAGTATAAAATTATTTTTTGAATAATTTACTATAGAAAAGGCAATCCCTGGCGCAATTAAAATTTGCGACAGTATAAAATTATTTTTTGCAAAATTTACTATAGAAAAGGCAATCCCTGGCGCAATTAAAATTTGCGACAGTTGAAAATTATTTTTTGAATAATTTACTATAGAAAAGGCAATCCCTGGCGTAATTAAAATTTGCGACAGTAGAAAATTATTTTTTGAATAATTTACTATAGAAAAGGCAATCCCTGGCGCAATTAAAATTTGCGATAGTAGAAAATTATTTTTTGAATAATTTACTATAGAAAAGGCAATCACTGGCGTAATTAAAATTTGCGACAATTGAAAATTATTTTTTGAATATTTTACTATAGAAAAGGCAATCCCTGGCGTAATTAAAATTTGCGACAGTAGCAAATTATTTTTTGAATAATTTACTATAGAAAAGGCAATCCCTGGCGCAATTAAAATTTGCAACAGTATAAAATTATTTTTTGCAAAATTTACTATAGAAAAGGCAATCCCTGGCGCAATTAAAATTTGCGACAGTTGAAAATTATTTTTTGAATAATTTACTATAGAAAAGGCAATCCCTGGCGTAATTAAAATTTTGCGATAGTAGAAAATTATTTTTTGAATAATTTACTATAGAAAAGACAATCCCTGGCGCAATTAAAATTTGCGACAGTAAAAAATTATTTTTTGAATAATTTACTATAGAAAGGCAATCCCTGGCGTAACTAAAATTTGCGACAGTAAAAGATTATTTTTTGAATAATTTACTATAGAAAAGGCAATCCCTGGCGCACTTAAAATTTGCGACAGTAAAAAATTATTTTTTGAATAATTTACTATAGAAAAGGCAATCCATGCCGCAATTAAAATTTGCGACAGTATAAAATTATTTTTTGAATAATTTACTGTAGAAGAGGCAATCCCTGGCGCAATTAAAATTTGCGACAGTATAAAATTATTTTTTGAATAATTTACTATAGAAACGGCAATCCCTGGCGTATTTAAAATTTGCGACAGTATAAAATTATTTTTTGAAAAATTTACTATAGAAAAGGCAATCCCTGGCGTAATTAAAATTTGCGACAGTTGAATATTATTTTTTGAATAATTTACTATAGAAAAGGCAATCCCTGGCGTAATTAAAATTTGCGACAGTTGAAAATTATTTTTTGAATAATTTACTATAGAAAAGGCAATCCCTGGCGCACTTAAAATTTGCGACAGTAAAAAATTATTTTTTGAATTATTTACTATAGAAAAGGCAATACCTGGCGCACTTAAAATTTGCGACAGTATAAAATTATTTTTTGAATAATTTACTATAGAAAAGGCAATCCCTGGCGTAATTAAAATTTGCGACAGTAGAAAATTATTTTTTGAATAATTTACTATAGAAAAGGCAATCCTTGGCGTATTTAAAATTTGCGACAGTTGAAAATTATTTTTTGAATATTTTACTATAGAAAAGGCAATCCCTGGCGTAATTAAAATTTGCGACAGTAGAAATTTTTTTTTTTGCAAAATTTACTATAGAAAAGGCAATCCCTGGCGCAATTAAAATTTGCGACAGTAGAAAATTATTTTTTGAATAATTTACTATAGAAAAGGCAATCCCTGGCGCACTTAAAATTTGCGACAGTAAAAAATTATTTTGTGAGAAATTTACTATAGAAAAGGCAATCCCTGGCGCAATTAAAATTTGCGACAGTTGAAAATTATTTTTTGAATAATTTACTATAGAAAAGGCAATCCCTGGCGCAATTACAATTTGCGACAGTAGAAAATAATTTTTTGAATAATTTACTATAGAAAAGGCAATCCCTGGCGCAATTAAAATTTGCGACAGTAAAAAATTATTTTTTGAATAATTTACTATAGAAAAGGCAATCCCTGGCGTAATTAAAATTTGCGACAGTAGAAAATTATTTTTTGAATAATTTACTATAGAAAAGGCAATCCCTGGCGTAATTAAAATTTGCGACAGTAGAAAATTATTTTTTGAATAATTTACTATAGAAAAGGCAATCCCTGGCGTAATTAAAATTTGCGACAGTTGAAAATTATTTTTTTGAATAATTTACTATAGAAAAGGCAATCCCTGGCGTAATTAAAATTTGCGACAGTATAAAATTATTTTTTGAATAATTTACTATAGAAAAGGCAATCCCTGGCGCAATTAAAATTTGCGACAGTATAAAATTATTTTTTGCAAAATTTACTATAGAAAAGGCAATCCCTGGCGCAATTAAAATTTGCGACAGTTGAAAATTATTTTTTGAATAATTTACTATAGAAAAGGCAATCCCTGGCGTAATTAAAATTTGCGACAGCAGAAAATTATTTTTTGAATAATTTACTATAGAAAAGGCAATCCCTGGCGCAATTAAAACTTGCGACAGTAGAAAATTATTTTTTGAATAATTTACTATAGAAAAGGCAATCACTGGCGTAATTAAAATTTGCGACAGTTGAAAATTATTTTTTGAATAATTTACTATAGAAAAGGCAATCCCTGGCGTAATTAAAATTTGCGACAGTAGAAAATTATTTTTTGAATAATTTACTATAGAAAAGGCAATCCCTGGCGTAATTAAAATTTGCGACAGTAAAAAATTATTTTTTGCAAAATTTACTATAGAAAAGGCAATCCCTGGCGCACTTAAAATTTGCGACAGTAAAAAATTATTTTTTGAATAATTTACTATAGAAAAGGCAATCCCTGGCGTAATTAAAATTTTGCGACAGTAGAAAATTATTTTTTGAATAATTTACTATAGAAAAGGCAATCCCTGGCGCAATTAAAATTTGCGACAGTAAAAAATTATTTTTTGAATAATTTACTATAGAAAGGCAATCCCTGGCGTAATTAAAATTTGTAAAAAATTATTTTTTGAATAATTTACTATAGAAAAGGCAATCCCTGGCGCACTTAAAATTTGCGACAGTAAAAAATTATTTTTTGAATAATTTACTATAGAAAAGGCAATCCCTGCCGTAATTAAAATTTGCGACAATAGAAAATTATTTTTTGAATAATTTACTATAGAAAAGGCAATCCCTGGCGCAATTAAAATTTGCGACAGTATAAAATTATTTTTTGAATAATTTACTATAGAAAAGGCAATCCCTGGCGTAACTAAAATTTGCGACAGTAGAAAATTAATTTTTGAAAAATTTGCTATAGAAAAGGCAATCCCGGGCGCAATTACAATTTGCGACAGTTGAAAATTATTTTTTGAATAATTTACTATAGAAAAGGCAATCCCTGGCGCAATTAAAATTTGCGACAGTTGAAAATTATTTTTTGAATAATTTACTATAGAAAAGGCAATCCCTGGCGCAATTAAAATTTGCGACAGTAAAAAATTATTTTTTGCAAAATTTACTATAGAAAAGGCAATCCCTGGCGCAATTACAATTTGCGACAGTTGAAAATTATTTTTTGAATAATTTACTATAGAAAAGGCAATCCCTGGCGCAATTAAAATTTGCGACAGTAAAAAATTATTTTTTGCAAAATTTACTATAGAAAAGGCAATCCCTGGCGTAATTAAAATTTGCGACAGTAGAAAATTATTTTTTGAATAATTTACTATAGAAAAGGCAATCCCTGGCGCACTTAAAATTTGCGACAGTAAAAAATTATTTTTTAAATAATTTACTATAGAAAAGGCAATCCCTGGCGCACTTAAAATTTGCGACAGTAGAAAATTATTTTTTGAATAATTTACTATAGAAAAGGCAATCCCTGGCGCAATTAAAATTTGCGACAGTAGAAAATTATTTTTTGAATAATTTACTATAGAAAAGGCAATCCCTGGCGTAATTAAAATTTGCGACAGTTGAAAATTATTTTTTGAATAATTTACTATAGAAAAGGCAATCCCTGGCGCAATTAAAATTTGCGACAGTAGAAAATTATTTTTTGAATAATTTACTATAGAAAAGGCAATCCCTGGCGTAGTTAAAATTTGCGACAGTAGAAAATTATTTTTTGAATAATTTACTATAGAAAAGGCAATCCCTGGCGCAATTAAAATTTGCGACAATAAAAAATTATTTTTTGAATAATTAACTATAGAAAAGGCAATCCCTGGCGCACTTAAAATTTGCGACAGTAGAAAATTATTTTTTGAATAATTTACTATAGAAAAGGCAATCCCTGGCGTAATTAAAATTTGCGACAGTAAAAAATTATTTTTTGAGTAATTTACTATAGAAAAGGCAATCCCTGGCGTAATTAAAATTTGCGACAGTAAAAAATTATTTTTTGAATAATTTACTATAGAAAAGGCAATCCCTGGCGTAATTAAAATTTGCGACAGTAGAAAATTATTTTTTGAATAATTTACTATAGAAAAGGCAATCCCTGGCGCAATTAAAATTTGCGACAGTAAAAAATTATTTTTTGAATAATTTACTATAGAAAAGGCAATCCCTGGCGTAATTAAAATTTGCGACAGTAGAAAATTATTTTTTGAATAATTTACTATAGAAAAGGCAATACCTGGCGCAATTAAAATTTGCGACAGTATAAAATTATTTTTTGAATAATTTACTATAGAAAAGGCAATCCCTGGCGTAATTAAAATTTGCGACTGTAGAAAATTAATTTTTGAAACATTTACAATAGAAAAGGCAATCCCTGGCGCAATTAAAATTTGCGACAGTAAAAAATTATTTTTTGCAAAATTTACTATAGAAAATGCAATCCCTGGCGCAATTACAATTTTCGACAGTTGAAAATTATTTTTTGAATAATTTACTATAGAAAAGGCAATCCCTGGCGCAATTAAAATTTGCGACAGTAAAAAATTATTTTTTGCAAAATTTACTATAGAAAAGGCAATCCCTGGCGCACTTAAAATTTGCGAGAGTAAAAAATTATTTTTTGAATAATTTACTATAGAAAGGGCAATCCCTGGCGAAATTAAAATTTGCGACAGTAAAAAATTATTTTTTGAATAATTTACTATAGAAAAGGCAATCCCTGGCGTAATTAAAATTTGCGACCGTAAAAAATTATTTTTTGAATAATTTACTATAGAAAAGGCAATCCCTGGCGCACTTAAAATTTGCGACAGTAAAAAATTATTTTTTGAATAATTTACTATAGAAAAGGCAATCCCTGGCGTAATTAAAATTTGCGACAGTAAAAAATTATTTTTTGAATAATTTACTATAGAAAAGGCAACCCCTGGCGCAATTACAATTTGCGACAGTTGAAAATTATTTTTTGAATAATTTACTATAGAAAAGGCAATCCCTGGCGCAATTAAAATTTGCGACAGTAAAAAATTATTTTTTGCAAAATTTACTATAGAAAAGGCAATCCCTGGCGCACTTAAAATTTGCGACAGTAAAAAATTATTTTTTGAATAATTTACTATAGAAAAGGCAAACCCTGGCGTAATTAAAATTTGCGACAGTATAAAATTATTTTTTGAATAATTTACTATAGAAAAGGCAATCCCTGGCGTAATTAAAATTTGAGACAGTAGAACATTATTTTTTGAATAATTTACTATAGAAAAGGAAATCCCTGGCGTATTTAAAATTTGCGACAGTAAAAAATTATTTTTTGAATAATTTACTATAGAAAAGGCAATCCCTGGCGTAATTAAAATTTGCGACAGTAAAAAATTATTTTTTGAATAATTTCCTATATAAAAGGCAATCCCTGGCGGATTTGAAATTTGCGACAGTTGAAAATTATTTTTTGAATAATTTACTATAGAAAAGGCAATCCCTGGCGTAATTAAAATTTGCGACAGTATAAAATTATTTTTTGAATATTTTACTATAGAAAAGGCAATCCCTGGCGTCATTAAAATTTGCGACAGTTGAAAATTATTTTTTGAATAATTTACTATAGAAAAGGCAATCCCTGGCGCAATTAAAATTTGCGACAGTAAAAAATTATTTTTTGCAAAATTTACTATAGAAAAGGCAATCCCTGGCGTAATTAAAATTTGCGACAGTAGAAAATTATTTTTTGAATAATTTACTATAGAAAAGGCAATCCCTGGCGCACTTAAAATTTGCGACAGTAAAAAATTATTTTTTAAATAATTTACTATAGAAAAGGCAATCCCTGGCGCACTTAAAATTTGCGACAGTAGAAAATTATTTTTTGAATAATTTACTATAGAAAAGGCAATCCCTGGCGCAATTAAAATTTGCGACAGTAGAAAATTATTTTTTGAATAATTTACTATAGAAAAGGCAATCCCTGGCGTAATTAAAATTTGCGACAGTTGAACATTATTTTTTGAATAATTTACTATAGAAAAGGCAATCCCTGGCGCAATTAAAATTTGCGACAGTAGCAAATTATTTTTTGAATAATTTACTATAGAAAAGGCAATCCCTGGCGTAATTAAAATTTGCGACAGTAGAAAATTATTTTTTGAATAATTTACTATAGAAAAGGCAATCCCTGGCGCAATTAAAATTTGCGACAGTAAAAAATTATTTTTTGAATAATTAACTATAGAAAAGGCAATCCCTGGCGCACTTAAAATTTGCGACATTAGAAAATTATTTTTTGAATAATTTACTATAGAAAAGGCAATCCCTGGCGTAATTAAAATTTGCGACAGTAAAAAATTATTTTTTGAGTAATTTACTATAGAAAAGGCAATCCCTGGCGTAATTAAAATTTGCGACAGTAAAAAATTATTTTTTGAATAATTTACTATAGAAAAGGCAATCCCTGGCGTAATTAAAATTTGCGACAGTAGAAAATTATTTTTTGAATAATTTACTATAGAAAAGGCAATCCCTGGCGCAATTAAAATTTGCGACAGTAAAAAATTATTTTTTGAATAATTTACTATAGAAAAGGCAATCCCTGGCGTAATTAAAATTTGCGACAGTAGAAAATTATTTTTTGAATAATTTACTATAGAAAAGGCAATACCTGGCGCAATTAAAATTTGCGACAGTATAAAATAATTTTTTGAATAATTTACTATAGAAAAGGCAATCCCTGGCGTAATTAAAATTTGCGACTGTAGAAAATTAATTTTTGAAACATTTACAATAGAAAAGGCAATCCCTGGCGCAATTAAAATTTGCGACAGTAAAAAATTATTTTTTGCAAAATTTACTATAGAAAAGGCAGTCCCTGGCGCAATTACAATTTTCGACAGTTGAAAATTATTTTTTGAATAATTTACTATAGAAAAGGCAATCCCTGGCGTAATTAAAATTTGCGACAGTTGAAAATTATTTTTTGAATAATTTACTATAGAAAAGGCAATCCCTGGCGCACTTAAAATTTGCGACAGTAAAAAATTATTTTTTGAATTATTTACTATAGAAAAGGCAATACCTGGCGCACTTAAAATTTGCGACAGTATAAAATTATTTTTTGAATAATTTACTATAGAAAAGGCAATCCCTGGCGTAATTAAAATTTGCGACAGTAGAAAATTATTTTTTGAATAATTTACTATAGAAAAGGCAATCCCTGGCGTATTTAAAATTTGCGACAGTTGAAAATTATTTTTTGAATATTTTACTATAGAAAAGGCAATCCCTGGCGTAATTAAAATTTGCGACAGTAGAAATTTTTTTTTTTGCAAAATTTACTATAGAAAAGGCAATCCCTGGCGCAATTAAAATTTGCGACAGTAGAAAATTATTTTTTGAATAATTTACTATAGAAAAGGCAATCCCTGGCGCACTTAAAATTTGCGACAGTAAAAAATTATTTTGTGAGAAATTTACTATAGAAAAGGCAATCCCTGGCGCAATTAAAATTTGCGACAGTTGAAAATTATTTTTTGAATAATTTACTATAGAAAAGGCAATCCCTGGCGCAATTACAATTTGCGACAGTAGAAAATAATTTTTTGAATAATTTACTATAGAAAAGGCAATCCCTGGCGCAATTAAAATTTGCGACAGTAAAAAATTATTTTTTGAATAATTTACTATAGAAAAGGCAATCCCTGGCGTAATTAAAATTTGCGACAGTAGAAAATTATTTTTTGAATAATTTACTATAGAAAAGGCAATCCCTGGCGTAATTAAAATTTGCGACAGTAGAAAATTATTTTTTGAATAATTTACTATAGAAAAGGCAATCCCTGGCGTAATTAAAATTTGCGACAGTTGAAAATTATTTTTTTGAATAATTTACTATAGAAAAGGCAATCCCTGGCGTAATTAAAATTTGCGACAGTATAAAATTATTTTTTGAATAATTTACTATAGAAAAGGCAATCCCTGGCGCAATTAAAATTTGCGACAGTATAAAATTATTTTTTGCAAAATTTACTATAGAAAAGGCAATCCCTGGCGCAATTAAAATTTGCGACAGTTGAAAATTATTTTTTGAATAATTTACTATAGAAAAGGCAATCCCTGGCGTAATTAAAATTTGCGACAGCAGAAAATTATTTTTTGAATAATTTACTATAGAAAAGGCAATCCCTGGCGCAATTAAAATTTGCGACAGTAGAAAATTATTTTTTGAATAATTTACTATAGAAAAGGCAATCCCTGGCGTAATTAAAATTTGCGACAGTAGAAAATTATTTTTTGAATAATTTACTATAGAAAAGGCAATCCCTGGCGTAATTAAAATTTGCGACAGTAAAAAATTATTTTTTGCAAAATTTACTATAGAAAAGGCAATCCCTGGCGCACTTAAAATTTGCGACAGTAAAAAATTATTTTTTGAATAATTTACTATAGAAAAGGCAATCCCTGGCGTAATTAAAATTTTGCGACAGTAGAAAATTATTTTTTGAATAATTTACTATAGAAAAGGCAATCCCTGGCGCAATTAAAATTTGCGACAGTAAAAAATTATTTTTTGAATAATTTACTATAGAAAGGCAATCCCTGGCGTAATTAAAATTTGTAAAAAATTATTTTTTGAATAATTTACTATAGAAAAGGCAATCCCTGGCGCACTTAAAATTTGCGACAGTAAAAAATTATTTTTTGAATAATTTACTATAGAAAAGGCAATCCCTGCCGTAATTAAAATTTGCGACAGTAGAAAATTATTTTTTGAATAATTTACTATAGAAAAGGCAATCCCTGGCGCAATTAAAATTTGCGACAGTATAAAATTATTTTTTGAATAATTTACTATAGAAAAGGCAATCCCTGGCGTAATTAAAATTTGCGACAGTAGAAAATTAATTTTTGAAAAATTTGCTATAGAAAAGGCAATCCCGGGCGCAATTACAATTTGCGACAGTTGAAAATTATTTTTTGAATAATTTACTATAGAAAAGGCAATCCCTGGCGCAATTAAAATTTGCGACAGTTGAAAATTATTTTTTGAATAATTTACTATAGAAAAGGCAATCCCTGGCGCAATTAAAATTTGCGACAGTAAAAAATTATTTTTTGCAAAATTTACTATAGAAAAGGCAATCCCTGGCGCAATTACAATTTGCGACAGTTGAAAATTATTTTTTGAATAATTTACTATAGAAAAGGCAATCCCTGGCGCAATTAAAATTTGCGACAGTAAAAAATTATTTTTTGCAAAATTTACTATAGAAAAGGCAATCCCTGGCGTAATTAAAATTTGCGACAGTAGAAAATTATTTTTTGAATAATTTACTATAGAAAAGGCAATCCCTGGCGCACTTAAAATTTGCGACAGTAAAAAATTATTTTTTAAATAATTTACTATAGAAAAGGCAATCCCTGGCGCACTTAAAATTTGCGACAGTAGAAAATTATTTTTTGAATAATTTACTATAGAAAAGGCAATCCCTGGCGCAATTAAAATTTGCGACAGTAGAAAATTATTTTTTGAATAATTTACTATAGAAAAGGCAATCCCTGGCGTAATTAAAATTTGCGACAGTTGAAAATTATTTTTTGAATAATTTACTATAGAAAAGGCAATCCCTGGCGCAATTAAAATTTGCGACAGTAGAAAATTATTTTTTGAATAATTTACTATAGAAAAGGCAATCCCTGGCGTAATTAAAATTTGCGACAGTAGAAAATTATTTTTTGAATAATTTACTATAGAAAAGGCAATCCCTGGCGCAATTAAAATTTGCGACAATAAAAAATTATTTTTTGAATAATTAACTATAGAAAAGGCAATCCCTGGCGCACTTAAAATTTGCGACAGTAGAAAATTATTTTTTGAATAATTTACTATAGAAAAGGCAATCCCTGGCGTAATTAAAATTTGCGACAGTAAAAAATTATTTTTTGAGTAATTTACTATAGAATAGGCAATCCCTGGCGTAATTAAAATTTGCGACAGTAAAAAATTATTTTTTGAATAATTTACTATAGAAAAGGCAATCCCTGGCGTAATTAAAATTTGCGAGAGTAGAAAATTATTTTTTTAATAATTTACTATAGAAAAGGCAATCCCTGGCGCAATTAAAATTTGCGACAGTAAAAAATTATTTTTTGAATAATTTACTATAGAAAAGGCAATCCCTGGCGTAATTAAAATTTGCGACAGTAGAAAATTATTTTTTGAATAATTTACTATAGAAAAGGCAATACCTGGCATAATTAAAATTTGCGACTGTAGAAAATTAATTTTTGAAACATTTACAATAGAAAAGGCAATCCCTGGCGCAATTAAAATTTGCGACAGTAAAAAATTATTTTTTGCAAAATTTACTATAGAAAAGGCAATCCCTGGCGCAATTACAATTTTCGACAGTTGAAAATTATTTTTTGAATAATTTACTATAGAAAAGGCAATCCCTGGCGCAATTAAAATTTGCGACAGTAAAAAATTATTTTTTGCAAAATTTACTATAGAAAAGGCAATCCCTGGCGCACTTAAAATTTGCGAGAGTAAAAAATTATTTTTTGAATAATTTACTATAGAAAAGGCAATCCCTGGCGAAATTAAAATTTGCGACAGTAAAAAATTATTTTTTGAATAATTTACTATAGAAAAGGCAATCCCTGGCGTAATTAAAATTTGCGACAGTAAAAAATTATTTTTTGAATAATTTACTATAGAAAAGGCAATCCCTGGCGCACTTAAAATTTGCGACAGTAAAAAATTATTTTTTGAATAATTTACTATAGAAAAGGCAATCCCTGGCGTAATTAAAATTTGCGACAGTAAAAAATTATTTTTTGAATAATTTACTATAGAAAAGGCAATCCCTGGCGCAATTACAATTTGCGACAGTTGAAAATTATTTTTTGAATAATTTACTATAGAAAAGGCAATCCCTGGCGCAATTAAAATTTGCGACAGTAAAAAATTATTTTTTGCAAAATTTACTATAGAAAAGGCAATCCCTGGCGCACTTAAAATTTGCGACAGTAAAAAATTATTTTTTGAATAATTTACTATAGAAAAGGCAAACCCTGGCGTAATTAAAATTTGCGACAGTATAAAATTATTTTTTGAATAATTTACTATAGAAAAGGCAATCCCTGGCGTAATTAAAATTTGCGACAGTAGAACATTATTTTTTGAATAATTTACTATAGAAAAGGAAATCCCTGGCGCACTTAAAATTTGCGACAGTAAAAAATTATTTTTTGAATAATTTACTATAGAAAAGGGAATCCCTGGCGTAATTAAAATTTGCGACAGTAAAAAATTATTTTTTGAATAATTTACTATAGAAAAGGCAATCCCTGGCGCAATTACAATTTGCGACAGTTGAAAATTATTTTTTGAATAATTTACTATAGAAAAGGCAATCCCTGGCGCAATTAAAATTTGCGACAGTAAAAAATTATTTTTTGCAAAATTTACTATAGAAAAGGCAATCCCTGGCGCACTTAAAATTTGCGACAGTAAAAAATTATTTTTTGAATAATTTACTATAGAAAAGGCAAACCCTGGCGTAATTAAAATTTGCGACAGTATAAAATTATTTTTTGAATAATTTACTATAGAAAAGGCAATCCCTGGCGTAATTAAAATTTGCGACAGTAGAACATTATTTTTTGAATAATTTACTATAGAAAAGGAAATCCCTGGCGTATTTAAAATTTGCGACAATAAAAAATTATTTTTTGAATAATTTACTATAGAAAAGGCAATCCCTGGCGTAATTAAAATTTGCGACAGTAAAAAATTATTTTTTGAATAATTTCCTATATAAAAGGCAATCCCTGGCGGATTTGAAATTTGCGACAGTTGAAAATTATTTTTTGAATAATTTACTATAGAAAAGGAAATCCCTGGCGCACTTAAAATTTGCGACAGTAAAAAATTATTTTTTGAATAATTTACTATAGAAAAGGGAATCCCTGGCGTAATTAAAATTTGCGACAGTAAAAAATTATTTTTTGAATAATTTACTATAGAAAAGGCAATCCCTGGCGCAATTACAATTTGCGACAGTTGAAAATTATTTTTTGAATAATTTACTATAGAAAAGGCAATCCCTGGCGCAATTACAATTTGCGACAGTTGAAAATTATTTTTTGAATAATTTACTATAGAAAAGGCAATCCCTGGCGCAATTAAAATTTGCGACAGTAAAAAATTATTTTTTGCAAAATTTACTATAGAAAAGGCAATCCCTGGCGCACTTAAAATTTGCGACAGTAAAAAATTATTTTTTGAATAATTTACTATAGAAAAGGCAAACCCTGGCGTAATTAAAATTTGCGACAGTATAAAATTATTTTTTGAATAATTTACTATAGAAAAGGCAAACCCTGGCGTAATTAAAATTTGCGACAGTATAAAATTATTTTTTGAATAATTTACTGTAGAAAAGGCAATCCCTGGCGTAATTAAAATTTGCGACAGTAGAACATTATTTTTTGAATAATTTACTATAGAAAAGGAAATCCCTGGCGTATTTAAAATTTGCGACAGTTGAAAATTATTTTTTGAATAATTTACTATAGAAAAGGCAATCCCTGGCGCAATTAAAATTTGCGACAGTAAAAAATTATTTTTTGAATAATTTACTATAGAAAGGCAATCCCTGGCGTAATTAAAATTTGTAAAAAATTATTTTTTGAATAATTTACTATAGAAAAGGCAATCCCTGGCGCACTTAAAATTTGCGACAGTAAAAAATTATTTTTTGAATAATTTACTATAGAAAAGGCAATCCCTGCCGTAATTAAAATTTGCGACAGTAGAAAATTATTTTTTGAATAATTTACTATAGAAAAGGCAATCCCTGGCGCAATTAAAATTTGCGACAGTATAAAATTATTTTTTGAATAATTTACTATAGAAAAGGCAATCCCTGGCGTAATTAAAATTTGCGACAGTAGAAAATTAATTTTTGAAAAATTTGCTATAGAAAAGGCAATCCCGGGCGCAATTACAATTTGCGACAGTTGAAAATTATTTTTTGAATAATTTACTATAGAAAAGGCAATCCCTGGCGCAATTAAAATTTGCGACAGTTGAAAATTATTTTTTGAATAATTTACTATAGAAAAGGCAATCCCTGGCGCAATTAAAATTTGCGACAGTAAAAAATTATTTTTTGCAAAATTTACTATAGAAAAGGCAATCCCTGGCGCAATTACAATTTGCGACAGTTGAAAATTATTTTTTGAATAATTTACTATAGAAAAGGCAATCCCTGGCGCAATTAAAATTTGCGACAGTAAAAAATTATTTTTTGCAAAATTTACTATAGAAAAGGCAATCCCTGGCGTAATTAAAATTTGCGACAGTAGAAAATTATTTTTTGAATAATTTACTATAGAAAAGGCAATCCCTGGCGCACTTAAAATTTGCGACAGTAAAAAATTATTTTTTAAATAATTTACTATAGAAAAGGCAATCCCTGGCGCACTTAAAATTTGCGACAGTAGAAAATTATTTTTTGAATAATTTACTATAGAAAAGGCAATCCCTGGCGCAATTAAAATTTGCGACAGTAGAAAATTATTTTTTGAATAATTTACTATAGAAAAGGCAATCCCTGGCGTAATTAAAATTTGCGACAGTTGAAAATTATTTTTTGAATAATTTACTATAGAAAAGGCAATCCCTGGCGCAATTAAAATTTGCGACAGTAGAAAATTATTTTTTGAATAATTTACTATAGAAAAGGCAATCCCTGGCGTAATTAAAATTTGCGACAGTAGAAAATTATTTTTTGAATAATTTACTATAGAAAAGGCAATCCCTGGCGCAATTAAAATTTGCGACAATAAAAAATTATTTTTTGAATAATTAACTATAGAAAAGGCAATCCCTGGCGCACTTAAAATTTGCGACAGTAGAAAATTATTTTTTGAATAATTTACTATAGAAAAGGCAATCCCTGGCGTAATTAAAATTTGCGACAGTAAAAAATTATTTTTTGAGTAATTTACTATAGAATAGGCAATCCCTGGCGTAATTAAAATTTGCGACAGTAAAAAATTATTTTTTGAATAATTTACTATAGAAAAGGCAATCCCTGGCGTAATTAAAATTTGCGACAGTAGAAAATTATTTTTTGAATAATTTACTATAGAAAAGGCAATCCCTGGCGCAATTAAAATTTGCGACAGTAAAAAATTATTTTTTGAATAATTTACTATAGAAAAGGCAATCCCTGGCGTAATTAAAATTTGCGACAGTAGAAAATTATTTTTTGAATAATTTACTATAGAAAAGGCAATACCTGGCGCAATTAAAATTTGCGACAGTATAAAATTATTTTTTGAATAATTTACTATAGAAAAGGCAATCCCTGGCATAATTAAAATTTGCGACTGTAGAAAATTAATTTTTGAAACATTTACAATAGAAAAGGCAATCCCTGGCGCAATTAAAATTTGCGACAGTAAAAAATTATTTTTTGCAAAATTTACTATAGAAAAGGCAATCCCTGGCGCAATTACAATTTTCGACAGTTGAAAATTATTTTTTGAATAATTTACTATAGAAAAGGCAATCCCTGGCGCAATTAAAATTTGCGACAGTAAAAAATTATTTTTTGCAAAATTTACTATAGAAAAGGCAATCCCTGGCGCACTTAAAATTTGCGAGAGTAAAAAATTATTTTTTGAATAATTTACTATAGAAAAGGCAATCCCTGGCGAAATTAAAATTTGCGACAGTAAAAAATTATTTTTTGAATAATTTACTATAGAAAAGGCAATCCCTGGCGTAATTAAAATTTGCGACAGTAAAAAATTATTTTTTGAATAATTTACTATAGAAAAGGCAATCCCTGGCGCACTTAAAATTTGCGACAGTAAAAAATTATTTTTTGAATAATTTACTATAGAAAAGGCAATCCCTGGCGTAATTAAAATTTGCGACAGTAAAAAATTATTTTTTGAATAATTTACTATAGAAAAGGCAATCCCTGGCGCAATTACAATTTGCGACAGTTGAAAATTATTTTTTGAATAATTTACTATAGAAAAGGCAATCCCTGGCGCAATTAAAATTTGCGACAGTAAAAAATTATTTTTTGCAAAATTTACTATAGAAAAGGCAATCCCTGGCGCACTTAAAATTTGCGACAGTAAAAAATTATTTTTTGAATAATTTACTATAGAAAAGGCAAACCCTGGCGTAATTAAAATTTGCGACAGTATAAAATTATTTTTTGAATAATTTACTATAGAAAAGGCAATCCCTGGCGTAATTAAAATTTGCGACAGTAGAACATTATTTTTTGAATAATTTACTATAGAAAAGGAAATCCCTGGCGCACTTAAAATTTGCGACAGTAAAAAATTATTTTTTGAATAATTTACTATAGAAAAGGGAATCCCTGGCGTAATTAAAATTTGCGACAGTAAAAAATTATTTTTTGAATAATTTACTATAGAAAAGGCAATCCCTGGCGCAATTACAATTTGCGACAGTTGAAAATTATTTTTTGAATAATTTACTATAGAAAAGGCAATCCCTGGCGCAATTAAAATTTGCGACAGTAAAAAATTATTTTTTGCAAAATTTACTATAGAAAAGGCAATCCCTGGCGCACTTAAAATTTGCGACAGTAAAAAATTATTTTTTGAATAATTTACTATAGAAAAGGCAAACCCTGGCGTAATTAAAATTTGCGACAGTATAAAATTATTTTTTGAATAATTTACTATAGAAAAGGCAATCCCTGGCGTAATTAAAATTTGCGACAGTAGAACATTATTTTTTGAATAATTTACTATAGAAAAGGAAATCCCTGGCGTATTTAAAATTTGCGACAATAAAAAATTATTTTTTGAATAATTTACTATAGAAAAGGCAATCCCTGGCGTAATTAAAATTTGCGACAGTAAAAAATTATTTTTTGAATAATTTCCTATATAAAAGGCAATCCCTGGCGGATTTGAAATTTGCGACAGTTGAAAATTATTTTTTGAATAATTTACTATAGAAAAGGCAATCCCTGGCGTAATTAAAATTTGCGACAGTATAAAATTATTTTTTGAATATTTTACTATAGAAAAGGCAATCCCTGGCGTCATTAAAATTTGCGACAGTTGAAAATTATTTTTTGAATAATTTACTATAGAAAAGGCAATCCCTGGCGCAATTAAAATTTGCGACAGTAAAAAATTATTTTTTGCAAAATTTACTATAGAAAAGGCAATCCCTGGCGTAATTAAAATTTGCGACAGTAGAAAATTATTTTTTGAATAATTTACTATAGAAAAGGCAATCCCTGGCGCACTTAAAATTTGCGACAGTAAAAAATTATTTTTTAAATAATTTACTATAGAAAAGGCAATCCCTGGCGCACTTAAAATTTGCGACAGTAGAAAATTATTTTTTGAATAATTTACTATAGAAAAGGCAATCCCTGGCGCAATTAAAATTTGCGACAGTAGAAAATTATTTTTTGAATAATTTACTATAGAAAAGGCAATCCCTGGCGTAATTAAAATTTGCGACAGTTGAACATTATTTTTTGAATAATTTACTATAGAAAAGGCAATCCCTGGCGCAATTAAAATTTGCGACAGTAGAAAATTATTTTTTGAATAATTTACTATAGAAAAGGCAATCCCTGGCGTAATTAAAATTTGCGACAGTAGAAAATTATTTTTTGAATAATTTACTATAGAAAAGGCAATCCCTGGCGCAATTAAAATTTGCGACAGTAAAATTTATTTTTTGAATAATTAACTATAGAAAAGGCAATCCCTGGCGCACTTAAAATTTGCGACAGTAGAAAATTATTTTTTGAATAATTTACTATAGAAAAGGCAATCCCTGGCGTAATTAAAATTTGCGACAGTAAAAAATTATTTTTTGAGTAATTTACTATAGAAAAGGCAATCCCTGGCGTAATTAAAATTTGCGACAGTAAAAAATTATTTTTTGAATAATTTACTATAGAAAAGGCAATCCCTGGCGTAATTAAAATTTGCGACAGTAGAAAATTATTTTTTGAATAATTTACTATAGAAAAGGCAATCCCTGGCGCAATTAAAATTTGCGACAGTAAAAAATTATTTTTTGAATAATTTACTATAGAAAAGGCAATCCCTGGCGTAATTAAAATTTGCGACAGTAGAAAATTATTTTTTGAATAATTTACTATAGAAAAGGCAATACCTGGCGCAATTAAAATTTGCGACAGTATAAAATTATTTTTTGAATAATTTACTATAGAAAAAGCAATCCCTGGCGTAATTAAAATTTGCGACTGTAGAAAATTAATTTTTGAAACATTTACAATAGAAAAGGCAATCCCTGGCGCAATTAAAATTTGCGACAGTAAAAAATTATTTTTTGCAAAATTTACTATAGAAAAGGCAGTCCCTGGCGCAATTACAATTTTCGACAGTTGAAAATTATTTTTTGAATAATTTACTATAGAAAAGGCAATCCCTGGCGCAATTAAAATTTGCGACAGTAAAAAATTATTTTTTGCAAAATTTACTATAGAAAAGGCAATCCCTGGCGCACTTAAAATTTGCGAGAGTAAAAAATTATTTTTTGAATAATTTACTATAGAAAAGGCAATCCCTGGCGAAATTAAAATTTGCGACAGTAAAAAATTATTTTTTGAATAATTTACTATAGAAAAGGCAATCCCTGGCGTAATTAAAATTTGCGACAGTAAAAAATTATTTTTTGAATAATTTACTATAGAAAAGGCAATCCCTGGCGCACTTAAAATTTGCGACAGTAAAAAATTATTTTTTGAATAATTTACTATAGAAAAGGCAATCCCTGGCGTAATTAAAATTTGCGACAGTAAAAAATTATTTTTTGAATAATTTACTATAGAAAAGGCAATCCCTGGCGCAATTACAATTTGCGACAGTAGAAAATTATTTTTTGAATAATTTACTATAGAAAAGGCAATCCCTGGCGCAATTAAAATTTGCGACAGTAAAAAATTATTTTTTGCAAAATTTACTATAGAAAAGGCAATCCCTGGCGCACTTAAAATTTGCGACAGTAAAAAATTATTTTTTGAATAATTTACTATAGAAAAGGCAAACCCTGGCGTAATTAAAATTTGCGACAGTATAAAATTATTTTTTGAATAATTTACTATAGAAAAGGCAATCCCTGGCGTAATTAAAATTTGCGACAGTAGAACATTATTTTTTGAATAATTTACTATAGAAAAGGAAATCCCTGGCGTATTTAAAATTTGCGACAGTAAAAAATTATTTTTTGAATAATTTACTATAGAAAAGGCAATCCCTGACGTAATTAAAATTTGCGACAGTAAAAAATTATTTTTTGAATAATTTCCTATATAAAAGGCAATCCCTGGCGGATTTGAAATTTGCGACAGTTGAAAATTATTTTTTGAATAATTTACTATAGAAAAGGCAATCCCTGGCGTAATTAAAATTTGCGACAGTATAAAATTATTTTTTGAATATTTTACTATAGAAAAGGCAATCCCTGGCGTCATTAAAATTTGCGACAGTTGAAAATTATTTTTTGAATAATTTACTATAGAAAAGGCAATCCCTGGCGCAATTAAAATTTGCGACAGTAAAAAATTATTTTTTGCAAAATTTACTATAGAAAAGGCAATCCCTGGCGTAATTAAAATTTGCGACAGTAGAAAATTATTTTTTGAATAATTTACTATAGAAAAGGCAATCCCTGGCGCACTTAAAATTTGCGACAGTAAAAAATTATTTTTTAAATAATTTACTATAGAAAAGGCAATCCCTGGCGCACTTAAAATTTGCGACAGTAGAAAATTATTTTTTGAATAATTTACTATAGAAAAGGCAATCCCTGGCGCAATTAAAATTTGCGACAGTAGAAAATTATTTTTTGAATAATTTACTATAGAAAAGGCAATCCCTGGCGTAATTAAAATTTGCGACAGTTGAAAATTATTTTTTGAATAATTTACTATAGAAAAGGCAATCCCTGGCGCAATTAAAATTTGCGACAGTAGAAAATTATTTTTTGAATAATTTCCTATAGAAAAGGCAATCCCTGACGTAATTAAAATTTGCGACAGTAGAAAATTATTTTTTGAATAATTTACTATAGAAAAGACAATCCCTGGCGCAATTAAAATTTGCGACAGTAAAAAATTATTTTTTGAATAATTAACTATAGAAAAGGCAATCCCTGGCGCACTTAAAATTTGCGACAGTAGAAAATTATTTTTTGAATAATTTACTATAGAAAAGGCAATCCCTGGCGTAATTAAAATTTGCGACAGTAAAAAATTATTTTTTGAATAATTTACTATAGAAAAGGCAATCCCTGGCGTAATTAAAATTTGCGACAGTAGAAAATTATTTTTTGAATAATTTACTATAGAAAAGGCAATCCCTGGCGCAATTAAAATTTGCGACAGTAAAAAATTATTTTTTGAATAATTTACTATAGAAAAGGCAATCCCTGGCGTAATTAAAATTTGCGACAGTAGAAAATTATTTTTTGAATAATTTACTATAGAAAAGGCAATACCTGGCGCAATTAAAATTTGCGACAGTATAAAATTATTTTTTGAATAATTTACTATAGAAAAGGCAATCCCTGGCGTAATTAAAATTTGCGACAGTAGAAAATTAATTTTTGAAACATTTACTATAGAAAAGGCAATCCCTGGCGCAATTAAAATTTGCGACAGTAAAAAATTATTTTTTGCAAAATTTACTATAGAAAAGGTAATCCCTGGCACAATTACAATTTTCGACAGTTGAAAATTATTTTTTGAATAATTTACTATAGAAAAGGCAATCCCTGGCGCAATTAAAATTTGCGACAGTAAAAAATTATTTTTTGCAAAATTTACTATAGAAAAGGCAATCCCTGGCGCACTTAAAATTTGCGAGAGTAAAAAATTATTTTTTGAATAATTTACTATAGAAAAGGCAATCCCTGGCGAAATTAAAATTTGCGACAGTAAAAAATTATTTTTTGAATAATTTACTATAGAAAAGGCAATCCCTGGCGTAATTAAAATTTGTGACAGTAAAAAATTATTTTTTGAATAATTTACTATAGAAAAGGCAATCCCTGGCGCACTTAAAATTTGCGACAGTAAAAAATTATTTTTTGAATAATTTACTATAGAAAAGGCAATCCCTGGCGTAATTAAAATTTGCGACAGTAAAAAATTATTTTTTGAATAATTTACTATAGAAAAGGCAAACCCTGGCGTAATTAAAATTTGCGACAGTATAAAATTATTTTTTGAATAATTTACTATAGAAAAGGCAATCCCTGGCGTAATTAAAATTTGCGACAGTAGAAAATTATTTTTTGAATAATTTACTATAGAAAAGGCAATCCCTGGCGCAATTAAAATTTGCGACAGTATAAAATTATTTTTTGAATAATTTACTATAGAAAAGGCAATCCCTGGCGTAATTAAAATTTGCGACAGTAGAAAATTATTTTTTGAATAATTTACTGTAGAAAAGGCAATCCCTGGCGTAATTAAAATTTGCGACAGTAGAAAATTATTTTTTGAATAATTTACTATAGAAAAGGCAATCCCTGGCGTATTTAAAATTTGCGACAGTATAAAATTAATTTTTGAAAAATTTACTATATAAAAGGCAATCCCTGGCGTAATTAAAATTTGCGACAGTAGAAAATTATGTTTTGAATAATTTACTATAGAAAATGCAATCCCTGGCGCAATTAAAATTTGCGACAGTAAAAAATTATTTTTTGCAAAATTTACTATAGAAAAGGCAATCTCTGGCGTAATTAAAATTTGCGATATTAAAAAATTATTTTTTGAATAATTTACTATAGAAAAGGCAATCCCTGGCGTAATTAAAATTTGCGACTGTTGAAAATTATTTTTTGAATAATTTACTATAGAAAAGGCAATCCCTGGCGTAATTAAAATTTGCGACAGTATAAAATTATTTTCTGAGAAATTTACTATAGAAAAGGCAATCCCTGGCGTAATTAAAATTTGCGACATTAGAAAATTATTTTTTGAATAATTTACTATAGAAAAGGCAATCCCTGGCGTAAGTAAAATTTGCGACAGTATAAAATAATTTTTTGAATAATTTACTATAGAAAAGGCAATCCCTGGCGTAATTAAAATTTGCGACAGTATAAAATTATTTTGTGAGAAATTTACTATAGAAAAGGCAATCCCTGGCGTAATTAAAATTTGCGACAGTAGAAAATTATTTTTTGAATAATTTACTATAGAAAAGGCAATCCCTGGCGCAATTACAATTTGCGACAGTAGAAAATTATTTTTTGAATAATTTACTACAGAAAAGGCAATCCCTGGCGTAATTAAAATTTGCGACAGTTGAAAATTATTTTTTGAATAATTTACTATAGAAAAGGCAATCCCTGGCGCAATTACAATTTGGGACAGTAGAAAATTATTTTTTGAATAATTTACTATAGAAAAGGCAATCACTGTCGTAATTAAAATTTGCGACAGTTGAAAATTATTTTTTGAATAATTTACTATAGAAAAGGCAATCCCTGGCGTAATTAAAATTTGCGACAGTAGAAAATTATTTTTTGAATAATTTACTATAGAAAAGGCAATCCCTGGCGTAATTAAAACTTGCGATAGTAAAAAATTATTTTTTGAAAAATTTACTATAGAAAAGGCAATCCCTGGCGTAATTAAAATTTGCGACAGTTGAAAATTATTTTTTGAATAATTTACTATAGACAAGGCAATCCCTGGCGCAATTAAAATTTGCGACAGTAAAAAATTATTTTTTGCAAAATTTTCTATAGAAAAGGCAATCCTTGGCGTAATTAAAATTTGCGACAGTAGAAAATTATTTTTTGAATAATTTACTACAGAAAAGGCAATCCATGGCGCACTTAAAATTTGCGACAGTAAAAAATTATTTTGTGAGAAATTTACTATAAAAAAGCAATCCCTGGGATATTTAAAATTTGCGACAGTAGAAAATTATTTTTTGAATAATTTACTATAGAAAAGGCAATCCCTGGCGCAATTAAAATTTGCGACAGTAAAAAATTATTTTTTGAATAATTTACTGTAGAAAAGGCAATCCCTGGCGCAATTAAAATTTGCGACAGTTGAAAATTATTTTTTGAATAATTTACTATAGAAAAGGCAATCCCTGGCGCACTTAAAATTTGCGACAGTAAAAAATTATTTTTTGAATAATTTACTATAGAAAAGGCAATCCCTGGCGTAATTAAAATTTGCGACATTAGAAAATTATTTTTTGAATAATTTACTATAGAAAAGGCAATCCCTGGCGCAATTAAAATTTGCGACAGTTGAAAATTATTTTTTGAATAATTTACTATAGAAAAGGCAATCCCTGGCGCAATTAAAATTTGCGACAGTAAAAAATTATTTTTTGCAAAATTTACTATAGAAAAGGCAATCCCTGGCGTAATTAAAATTTGCGACAGTAGAAAAATATTTTTTGAATAATTTACTATAGAAAAGGCAATCCCTGGCGCAATTAAAATTTGCGACAGTAAAAAATTATTTTTTGCAAAATTTACTATAGAAAAGGCAATCCCTGGCGCAATTACAATTTTCGACAGTTGAAAATTATTTTTTGAATAATTTACTATAGAAAAGGCAATCCCTGGCGCAATTAAAATTTGCGACAGTAAAAAATTATTTTTTGCAAAATTTACTATAGAAAAGGCAATCCCTGGCGCACTTAAAATTTGCGAGAGTAAAAAATTATTTTTTGAATAATTTACTATAGAAAAGGCAATCCCTGGCGAAATTAAAATTTGCGACAGTAAAAAATTATTTTTTGAATAATTTACTATAGAAAAGGCAATCCCTGGCGTAATTAAAATTTGCGACAGTAAAAAATTATTTTTTGAATAATTTACTATAGAAAAGGCAATCCCTGGCGCACTTAAAATTTGCGACAGTAAAAAATTATTTTTTGAATAATTTACTATAGAAAAGGCAATCCCTGGCGTAATTAAAATTTGCGACAGTAAAAAATTATTTTTTGAATAATTTACTATAGAAAAGGCAATCCCTGGCGCAATTACAATTTGCGACAGTTGAAAATTATTTTTTGAATAATTTACTATAGAAAAGGCAATCCCTGGCGCAATTAAAATTTGCGACAGTAAAAAATTATTTTTTGCAAAATTTACTATAGAAAAGGCAATCCCTTGCGCACTTAAAATTTGCGACAGTAAAAAATTATTTTTTGAATAATTTACTATAGAAAAGGCAAACCCTGGCGTAATTAAAATTTGCGACAGTATAAAATTATTTTTTGAATAATTTACTATAGAAAAGGCAATCCCTGGCGTAATTAAAATTTGCGACAGTAGAACATTATTTTTTGAATAATTTACTATAGAAAAGGCAATCCCTGGCGTATTTAAAATTTGCAACAGTAAAAAATTATTTTTTGAATAATTTACTATAGAAAAGGCAATCCCTGGCGTAATTAAAATTTGCGACAGTAAAAAATTATTTTTTGAATAATTTCCTATATAAAAGGCAATCCCTGGCGGATTTGAAATTTGCGACAGTTGAAAATTATTTTTTGAATAATTTACTATAGAAAAGGCAATCCCTGGCGTAATTAAAATTTGCTACAGTATAAAATTATTTTTTGAATATTTTACTATAGAAAAGGCAATCCCTGGCGTAATTAAAATTTGCGACAGTAGAAAATTATTTTTTGAATAATTTACTATAGAAAAGGCAATCCCTGGCGCAATTAAAATTTGCGACAGTATAAAATTATTTTTTGAATAATTTACTATAGAAAAGGCAATCCCTGGCGTAATTAAAATTTGCGACAGTAGAAAATTATTTTTTGAATAATTTACTGTAGAAAAGGCAATCCCTGGCGTAATTAAAATTTGCGACAGTAGAAAATTATTTTTTGAATAATTTACTATAGAAAAGGCAATCCCTGGCGTATTTAAAATTTGCGACAGTATAAAATTAATTTTTGAAAAATTTACTATATAAAAGGCAATCCCTGGCGTAATTAAAATTTGCGACAGTAGAAAATTATTTTTTGAATAATTTACTATAGAAAATGCAATCCCTGGCGCAATTAAAATTTGCGACAGTAAAAAATTATTTTTTGAATAATTTACTATAGAAAAGGCAATCCCTGGCGTAATTAAAATTTGCGACAGTAGAAAATTATTTTTTGAATAATTTACTATAGAAAAGGCAATCCCTGGCGCAATTAAAATTTGCGACAGTAAAAAATTATTTTTTGAATAATTTACTATAGAAAAGGCAATCCCTGGCGTAATTAAAATTTGCGACAGTAGAAAATTATTTTTTGAATAATTTACTATAGAAAAGGCAATACCTGGCGCAATTAAGATTTGCGACAGTATAAAATTATTTTTTGAATAATTTACTATAGAAAAGGCAATCCCTGGCGTAATTAAAATTTGCGACAGTAGAAAATTAATTTTTGAAACATTTACTATAGAAAAGGCAATCCCTGGCGCAATTAAAATTTGCGACAGTAAAAAATTATTTTTTGCAAAATTTACTATAGAAAAGGCAATCCCTGGCGCAATTACAATTTTCGACAGTTGAAAATTATTTTTTGAATAATTTACTATAGAAAAGGCAATCCCTGGCGCAATTAAAATTTGCGACAGTAAAAAATTATTTTTTGCAAAATTTACTATAGAAAAGGCAATCCCTGGCGCACTTAAAATTTGCGAGAGTAAAAAATTATTTTTTGAATAATTTACTATAGAAAAGGCAATCCCTGGCGAAATTAAAATTTGCGACAGTAAAAAATTATTTTTTGAATAATTTACTATAGAAAAGGCAATCCCTGGCGTAATTAAAATTTGCGACAGTAAAAAATTATTTTTTGAATAATTTACTATAGAAAAGGCAATCCCTGGCGCGCTTAAAATTTGCGACAGTAAAAAATTATTTTTTGAATAATTTACTATAGAAAAGGCAATCCCTGGCGTAATTAAAATTTGCGACAGTAAAAAATTATTTTTTGAATAATTTACTATAGAAAAGGCAATCCCTGGCGCAATTACAATTTGCGACAGTTGAAAATTATTTTTTGAATAATTTACTATAGAAAAGGCAATCCCTGGCGCAATTAAAATTTGCGACAGTAAAAAATTATTTTTTGCAAAATTTACTATAGAAAAGGCAATCCCTGGCGCACTTAAAATTTGCGACAGTAAAAAATTATTTTTTGAATAATTTACTATAGAAAAGGCAAACCCTGGCGTAATTAAAATTTGCGACAGTATAAAATTATTTTTTGAATAATTTACTATAGAAAAGGCAATCCCTGGCGTAATTAAAATTTGCGACAGTAGAACATTATTTTTTGAATAATTTACTATAGAAAAGGCAATCCCTGGCGTATTTAAAATTTGCGACAGTAAAAAATTATTTTTTGAATAATTTACTATAGAAAAGGCAATCCCTGGCGTAATTAAAATTTGCGACAGTAAAAAATTATTTTTTGAATAATTTCCTATATAAAAGGCAATCCCTGGCGGATTTGAAATTTGCGACAGTTGAAAATTATTTTTTGAATAATTTACTATAGAAAAGGTAATCCCTGGCGTAATTAAAATTTGCGACAGTATAAAATTATTTTTTGAATATTTTACTATAGAAAAGGCAATCCCTGGCGTAATTAAAATTTGCGACAGTAGAAAATTATTTTTTGAATAATTTACTATAGAAAAGGCAATCCCTGGCGCAATTAAAATTTGCGACAGTATAAAATTATTTTTTGAATAATTTACTATAGAAAAGGCAATCCCTTGCGTAATTAAAATTTGCGACAGTAGAAAATTATTTTTTGAATAATTTACTGTAGAAAAGGCAATCCCTGGCGTAATTAAAATTTGCGACAGTTGAAAATTATTTTTTGAATAATTTACTATAGAAAAGGCAATCCCTGGCGTATTTAAAATTTGCGACAGTATAAAATTAATTTTTGAAAAATTTACTATATAAAAGGCAATCCCTGGCGTAATTAAAATTTGCGACAGTAGAAAATTATTTTTTGAATAATTTACTATAGAATATGCAATCCCTGGCGCAATTAAAATTTGCGACAGTAAAAAATTATTTTTTGCAAAATTTACTATAGAAAAGGCAATCCCTGGCGTAATTAAAATTTGCGATATTAAAAAATTATTTTTTGAATAATTTACTATAGAAAAGGCAATCCCTGGCGTAATTAAAATTTGCGACTGTTGAAAATTATTTTTTGAAAAATTTACTATAGAAAAGGCAATCCCTGGCGTAATTAAAATTTGCGACAGTATAAAATTATTTTGTGAGAAATTTACTATAGAAAAGGCAATCCCTGGCGTAATTAAAATTTGCGACAGTAGAAAATTATTTTTTGAATAATTTACTATAGAAAGGGCAATCCCTGGCGTAATTAAAATTTGCGACAGTATAAAATAATTTTTTGAATAATTTACTATAGAAAAGGCAATACCTGGCGTAATTAAAATTTGCGACAATATAAAATTATTTTGTGAGAAATTTACTATAGAAAAGGCAATCCCTGGCGTAATTAAAATTTGCGACAGTAGAAAATTATTTTTTGAATAATTTACTATAGAAAAGGCAATCCCTGGCGCAATTACAATTTGCGACAGTAGAAAATTATTTTTTGATTAATTTACTACAGAAAAGGCAATCCCTGGCGTAATTAAAATTTGCGACAGTTGAAAATTATTTTTTGAATAATTTACTATAGAAAAGGCAATCCCTGGCGCAATTACAATTTGGGACAGTAGAAAATTATTTTTTGAATAATTTACTATAGAAAAGGCAATCACTGTCGTAATTAAAATTTGCGACAGTTGAAAATTATTTTTTGAATAATTTACTATAGAAAAGGCAATCCCTGGCGTAATTAAAATTTGCGACAGTAGAAAATTATTTTTTGAATAATTTACTATAGAAAAGGCAATCCCTGGCGTAATTAAAACTTGCGATAGTAAAAAATTATTTTTTGAAAAATTTACTATAGAAAAGGCAATCCCTGGCGTAATTAAAATTTGCGACAGTTGAAAATTATTTTTTGAATAATTTACTATAGACAAGGCAATCCCTGGCGCAATTAAAATTTGCGACGGTAAAAAATTATTTTTTGCAAAATTTTCTATAGAAAAGGCAATCCCTGGCGTAATTAAAATTTGCGACAGTAGAAAATTATTTTTTGAATAATTTACTACAGAAAAGGCAATCCATGGCGCACTTAAAATTTGCGACAGTAAAAAATTATTTTGTGAGAAATTTACTATAGAAAAGCAATCCCTGGGATATTTAAAATTTGCGACAGTAGAAAATTATTTTTTTAATAATTTACTATAGAAAAGGAAATCCCTGGCGCAATTAAAATTTGCGACAATAAAAAATTATTTTTTGAATAATTTACTGTAGAAAAGGCAATCCCTGGCGCAATTAAAATTTGCGACAGTTGAAAATTATTTTTTGAATAATTTACTATAGAAAAGGCAATCCCTGGCGCACTTAAAATTTGCGACAGTAAAAAATTATTTTTTGAATAATTTACTATAGAAAAGGCAATCCCTGGCGTAATTAAAATTTGCGACATTAGAAAATTATTTTTTGAATAATTTACTATAGAAAAGGCAATCCCTGGCGCAATTAAAATTTGCGACAGTTGAAAATTATTTTTTGAATAATTTACTATAGAAAAGGCAATCCCTGGCGCAATTAAAATTTGCGACAGTAAAAAATTATTTTTTGCAAAATTTACTATAGAAAAGGCAATCCCTGGCGTAATTAAAATTTGCGACAGTAGAAAAATATTTTTTGAATAATCTACTATAGAAAAGGCAATCCCTGGCGCACTTAAAATTTGCGACAGTAAAAAATTATTTTGTGAGAAATTTACTATAGAAAAGGCAATCCCTGGGATATTTAAAATTTGCGACAGTAGAAAATTATTTTTTGAATAATTTACTATAGAAAAGGCAATCCCTGGCGCAATTAAAATTTGCGACAGTAAAAAATTATTTTTTGAATAATTTACTATAGAAAAGGCAATCCCTGGCGCAATTAAAATTTGCGACAGTTGAAAATTATTTTTTGAATAATTTACTATAGAAAAGGCAATCCCTGGCGTAATTAAAATTTGCGACATTAAAAAATTATTTTTTGAATAATTTACTATAGAAAAGGCAATCCCTGGCGTAATTAAAATTTGCGACAGTAAAAAATTATTTTTTGAATAATTTACTATAGAAAAGGCATTCCCTGGCGTAATTAAAATTTGCGACAGTAAAAAATTATTTTTTGAATAATTTACTATAGAAAAGGCAATCCCTGGCGCACTTAAAATTTGCGACAGTAAAAAATTATTTTTTGAATAATTTACTATAGAAAAGGCATCCCCTGGCGCAATTACAATTTGCGACAGTTGAAAATTATTTTTTGAATAATTTACTATAGAAAAGGCAATACCTGGCGCAATTAAAATTTGCGACAGTTGAAAATTATTTTTTGCAAAATTTACTATAGAAAAGGCAATCCCTGGCGCACTTAAAATTTGCGACAGTAAAAAATTATTTTTTGAATAATTTACTATAGAAAAGGCAAACCCTGGCGTAATTAAAATTTGCGACAGTATAAAATTATTTTTTGAATAATTTACTATAGAAAAGGCAATCCCTGGCGTAATTAAAATTTGCGACAGTAGAAAATTATTTTTTGAATAATTTACTATAGAAAAGGCAATCCCTGGCGCGCTTAAAATTTGCGACAGTAAAAAATTATTTTTTGAATAATTTACTATAGAAAAGGCAATCCCTGGCGTAATTAAAATTTGCGACAGTAAAAAATTATTTTTTGAATAATTTACTAAAGAAAAGGCAATCCCTGGTGCAATTACAATTTGCGACAGTTGAAAATTATTTTTTGCAAAATTTACTATAGAAAAGGCAATCCCTGGCGCACTTAAAATTTGCGACAGTAAAAAATTATTTTTTGAATAATTTACTATAGAAAAGGCAAACCCTGGCGTAATTAAAATTTGCGACAGTATAAAATTATTTTTTGAATAATTTACTATAGAAAAGGCAATCCCTGGCGTAATTAACATTTGCGACAGTAGAAAATTATTTTTTGAATAATTTACTATAGAAAAGGCAATCCCTGGCGTATTTAAAATTTGCGACAGTAAAAAATTATTTTTTGAATAATTTACTATAGAAAAGGCAATCCCTGGCGTAATTAAAATTTGCGACAGTAAAAAATTATTTTTTGAATAATTTACTATATAAAAGGCAATCCCTGGCGGATTTGAAATTTGCGACAGTTGAAAATTATTTTTTGAATAATTTACTATAGAAAAGGCAATCCCTGGCGTAATTAAAATTTGCGACAGTATAAAATTATTTTTTGAATAATTTACTATAGAAAAGGCAATCCCTGGCGTAATTAAAATTTGCGACAGTAGAAAATTATTTTTTGAATAATTTACTATAGAAAAGGCAATCCCTGGCGCAATAAAATTTTGCGACAGTATAAAATTATTTTTTGAATAATTTACTATAGAAAAGGCAATCCCTGGCGTAATTAAAATTTGCGACAGTAGAAAATTATTTTTTGAATAATTTACTGTAGAAAAGGCAATTCCTGGCGTAATTAAAATTTGCGACAGTAGAAAATTATTTTTTGAATAATTTACTATAGAAAAGGCAATCCCTGGCGTATTTAAAATTTGCGACAGTATAAAATTAATTTTTGAAAAATTTACTATATAAAAGGCAATCCCTGGCGTAATTAAAATTTGCGACAGTAGAAAATTATTTTTTGAATAATTTACTATAGAAAAGGCAATCCCTGGCGCAATTAAAATTTGCGACAGTAAAAAATTATTTTTTGCAAAATTTACTATAGAAAAGGCAATCCCTGGCGTAATTAAAATTTGCGATATTAAAAAATTATTTTTTGAATAATTTACTATAGAAAAGGCAATCCCTGGCGTAATTAAAATTTGCGACTGTTGAAAATTATTTTTTGAATAATTTACTATAGAAAAGGCAATCCCTGGCGTAATTAAAATTTGCGACAGTATAAAATTATTTTGTGAGAAATTTACTATAGAAAAGGCAATCCCTGGCGTAATTAAAATTTGCGACAGTAGAAAATTATTTTTTGAATAATTTACTACAGAAAAGGCAATCCCTGGCGTAATTAAAATTTGCGACAGTATAAAATAATTTTTTGAATAATTTACTATAGAAAAGGCAATCCCTGGCGTAATTAAAATTTGCGACAGTATAAAATTATTTTGTGAGAAATTTACTATAGAAAAGGCAATCCCTGGCGTAATTAAAATTTGCGACAGTAGAAAATTATTTTTTGAATAATTTACTATAGAAAAGGCAATCCCTGGCGCAATTACAATTTGCGACAGTAGAAAATTATTTTTTGAATAATTTACTACAGAAAAGGCAATCCCTGGCGTAATTAAAATTTGCGACAGTTGAAAATAATTTTTTGAATAATTTACTATAGAAAAGGCAATCCCTGGCGCAATTACAATTTGGGACAGTAGAAAATTATTTTTTGAATAATTTACTATAGAAAAGGCAGTCACTGTCGTAATTAAAATTTGCGACAGTTGAAAATTATTTTTTGAATAATTTACTATAGAAAAGGCAATCCCTGGCGTAATTAAAATTTGCGACAGTAGAAAATTATTTTTTGAATAATTTACTATAGAAAAGGCAATCCCTGGCGTAATTAAAACTTGCGATAGTAAAAAATTATTTTTTGAAAAATTTACTATAGAAAAGGCAATCCCTGGCGTAATTAAAATTTGCGACAGTTGAAAATTATTTTTTGAATAATTTACTATAGACAAGGCAATCCCTGGCGCAATTAAAACTTGCGACAGTAAAAAATTATTTTTTGCAAAATTTTCTATAGAAAAGGCAATCCCTGGCGTAATTAAAATTTGCGACTGTAGAAAATTATTTTTTGAATAATTTACTATAGAAAAGGCAATCCATGGCGCACTTAAAATTTGCGACAGTAAAAAATTATTTTGTGAGAAATTTACTATAGAAAAGCAATCCCTGGGATATTTAAAATTTGCGACAGTAGAAAATTATTTTTTGAATAATTTATTATAGAAAAGGCAATCCCTGGCGCAATTAAAATTTGCGACAGTAAAAAATTATTTTTTGAATAATTTACTGTAGAAATGGCAATCCCTGGCGCAATTAAAAATTGCGACAGTTGAAAATTATTTTTTGAATAATTTACTATAGAAAAGGCAATCCCTGGCGCACTTAAAATTTGCGACAGTAAAAAATTATTTTTTGAATAATTTACTATAGAAAAGGCAATCCCTGGCGTAATTAAAATTTGCGACAGTAGAAAATTATTTTTTGAATAATTTACTATAGAAAAGGCAATCCCTGGCGCAATTAAAATTTGCGACAGTATAAAATTATTTTTTGAAAAGTTTACTATAGAAAAGGCAATCCCTGGCGCAATTAAAATTTGCGACAGTAAAAAATTATTTTTTGAATAATTTACTATAGAAAAGGCAATCACTGGCGTAATTAAAATTTGCGACAGTAGAAAATTATTTTTTGAATAATTTACTATAGAAAAGGCAATCCCTGGGATATTTAAAATTTGCGACAGTAGAAAATTATTTTTTGAATAATTTACTATAGAAAAGGCAATCCCTGGCGTAATTAAAACTTGTGATAGTAAAAAATTATTTTTTGAAAATTTTACTATAGAAAAGGCAATACTTGGCGTAATTAAAATTTGCGACAGTTGAAAATTATTTTTTGAATAATTTACTATAGAAAAGGCAATCCCTGGTGCAATTAAAATTTGCGACAGTAAAGAATTATTTTTTGTAAAATTTACTATAGAAAAGGCAATCCCTGGCGTAATTAAAATTTGCGACAGTAGAAAATTATTTTTTGAATAATTTACTATAGAAAAGGCAATCCCTGGCGCAATTAAAATTTGCGACAGTATAAAATTATTTTTTGAAAAGTTTACTATAGAAAAGGCAATCCCTGGCGCAATTAAAATTTGCGACAGTAAAAAATTATTTTTTGAATAATTTACTATAGAAAAGGCAATCACTGGCGTAATTAAAATTTGCGACAGTAGAAAATTATTTTTTGAATAATTTACTATAGAAAAGGCAATCCCTGGGATATTTAAAATTTGCGACAGTAGAAAATTATTTTTTGAATAATTTACTATAGAAAAGGCAATCCCTGGCGTAATTAAAACTTGCGATAGTAAAAAATTATTTTTTGAAAAATTTACTATAGAAAAGGCAATACTTGGCGTAATTAAAATTTGCGACAGTTGAAAATTATTTTTTGAATAATTTACTATAGAAAAGGCAATCCCTGGTGCAATTAAAATTTGCGACAGTAAAAAATTATTTTTTGTAAAATTTACTATAGAAAAGGCAATCCCTGGCGTAATTAAAATTTGCGACAGTAGAAAATTATTTTTTGAATAATTTACTATAGAAAAGGCAATCCCTGGCGCACTTAAAATTTGCGACAGTAAAAAATTATTTTGTGAGAAATTTACTATAGAAAAGGCAATCCCTGGGATATTTAAAATTTGCGACAGTAGAAAATTATTTTTTGAATAATTTACTATAGAAAAGGCAATCCCTGGCGCAATTAAAATTTGCGACAGTAAAAAATTATTTTTTGAATAATTTACTATAGAAAAGGCAATCCCTGGCGCAATTAAAATTTGCGACAGTTGAAAATTATTTTTTGAATAATTTACTATAGAAAAGGCAATCCCTGGCGTAATTAAAATTTGCGACAGTAAAAAATTATTTTTGAATAATTTACTATAGACAAGGCAATCCCTGGCGTAATTAAAATTTGCGACAGTTAAAAATTAGTTTTTGCAAAATTTACTATAGAAAAGGCAATCCCTGGCGTAATTAAAATTTGCGACAGTTGAAAATTATTTTTTGAATAATTTACTATAGAAAAGGCAATCCCTGGCGCACTTAAAATTTGCGACAGTAAAAAATTATTTTTTGAATAATTTACTATAGAAAAGGCAATCCCTGGCGTAATTAACATTTGCGACAGTAGAAAATTATTTTTTGAATAATTTACTATAGAAAAGGCAATCCCTGGCGCAATTAAAATTTGCGACAGTATAAAATTATTTTTTGAAAAGTTTACTATAGAAAAGGCAATCCCTGGCGCAATTAAAATTTGCGACAGTAAAAAATTATTTTTTGAATAATTTACTATAGAAAAGGCAATCACGGGCGTAATTAAAATTTGCGACAGTAGAAAATTATTTTTTGAATAATTTACTATAGAAAAGGCAATCCCTGGGATATTTAAAATTTGCGACAGTAGAAAATTATTTTTTGAATAATTTACTATAGAAAAGGCAATCCCTGGCGCAATTAAAATTTGCGACAGTAAAAAATTATTTTTTGAATAATTTACTATAGAAAAGGCAATCACTGGCGTAATTAAAATTTGCGACAGTAGAAAATTATTTTTTGAATAATTTACTATAGAAAAGGCAATCCCTGGGATATTTAAAATTTGCGACAGTAGAAAATTATTTTTTGAATAATTTACTATAGAAAAGGCAATCCCTGGCGTAATTAAAACTTGCGATAGTAAAAAATTATTTTTTGAAAAATTTACTATAGAAAAGGCAATACTTGGCGTAATTAAAATTTGCGACAGTTGAAAATTATTTTTTGAATAATTTACTATAGAAAAGGCAATCCCTGGTGCAATTAAAATTTGCGACAGTAAAAAATTATTTTTTGTAAAATTTACTATAGAAAAGGCAATCCCTGGCGTAATTAAAATTTGCGACAGTAGAAAATTATTTTTTGAATAATTTACTATAGAAAAGGCAATCCCTGGCGCACTTAAAATTTGCGACAGTAAAAAATTATTTTGTGAGAAATTTACTATAGAAAAGGCAATCCCTGGGATATTTAAAATTTGCGACAGTAGAAAATTATTTTTTGAATAATTTACTATAGAAAAGGCAATCCCTGGCGCAATTAAAATTTGCGACAGTAAAAAATTATTTTTTGAATAATTTACTATAGAAAAGGCAATCCCTGGCGCAATTAAAATTTGCGACAGTTGAAAATTATTTTTTGAATAATTTACTATAGAAAAGGCAATCCCTGGCGTAATTAAAATTTGCGACAGTAAAAAATTATTTTTGAATAATTTACTATAGACAAGGCAATCCCTGGCGTAATTAAAATTTGCGACAGTTAAAAATTAGTTTTTGCAAAATTTACTATAGAAAAGGCAATCCCTGGCGTAATTAAAATTTGCGACAGTTGAAAATTATTTTTTGAATAATTTACTATAGAAAAGGCAATCCCTGGCGCACTTAAAATTTGCGACAGTAAAAAATTATTTTTTGAATAATTTACTATAGAAAAGGCAATCCCTGGCGTAATTAACATTTGCGACAGTAGAAAATTATTTTTTGAATAATTTACTATAGAAAAGGCAATCCCTGGCGCAATTAAAATTTGCGACAGTATAAAATTATTTTTTGAAAAGTTTACTATAGAAAAGGCAATCCCTGGCGCAATTAAAATTTGCGACAGTAAAAAATTATTTTTTGAATAATTTACTATAGAAAAGGCAATCACGGGCGTAATTAAAATTTGCGACAGTAGAAAATTATTTTTTGAATAATTTACTATAGAAAAGGCAATCCCTGGGATATTTAAAATTTGCGACAGTAGAAAATTATTTTTTGAATAATTTACTATAGAAAAGGCAATCCCTGGCGTAATTAAAACTTGTGATAGTAAAAAATTATTTTTTGAAAAATTTACTATAGAAAAGGCAATCCCTGGCGTAATTAAAATTTGCGACAGTTGAAAATTATTTTTTGAATAATTTACTATAGAAAAGGCAATCCCTGGTGCAATTAAAATTTGCGACAGTAAAAAATTATTTTTTGCAAAATTTACTATAGAAAAGGCAATACCTGGCGTAATTAAAATTTGCGACAGTAGAAAATTATTTTATGAATAATTTACTATAGAAAAGGCAATCCCTGGCGCACTTAAAATTTGCGACAGTAAAAAATTATTTTGTGAGAAGTTTACTATAGAAAAGGCAATCCCTGGGATATTTAAAATTTGCGACAGTAGAAAATTATTTTTTGAATAATTTACTATAGAAAAGGCAATCCCTGGCGCAATTAAAATTTGCGACAGTAAAAAATTATTTTTTGAATAATTTACTATAGAAAAGGCAATCCCTGGCGTAATTAAAATTTGCGACAGTAGAAAATTATTTTTTGAGAAATTTACTATAGAAAAGGCAATCCCTGGCGTAATTAAAATTTGCGACAGTAGAAAATTATTTTTTGAATAATTTACTATAGAAAAGGCAATCCCTGGCGTAATTAAAATTTGCGACAGTATAAAATAATTTTTTGAATAATTTACTATAGAAAAGGCAATCCCTGGCGTAATTAAAATTTGCGGCAGTATAAAATTATTTTGTGAGAAATTTACTATAGAAAAGGCAATCCCTGGCGTAATTAAAATTTGCGACAGTAGAAAATTATTTTTTGAATAATTTACTATAGAAAAGGCAATCCCTGGCGCAATTACAATTTGCGACAGTAGAAAATTATTTTTTGAATAATTTACTACAGAAAAGGCAATCCCTGGCGTAATTAAAATTTGCGACAGTTGAAAATTATTTTTTGAATAATTTACTATAGAAAAGGCAATCCCTGGCGCAATTACAATTTGGGAGAGTAGAAAATTATTTTTTGAATAATTTACTATAGAAAAGGCAATCACTGTCGTAATTAAAATTTGCGACAGTTGAAAATTTTTTTGGAATAATTTACTATAGAAAAGGCAATCCCTGGCGTAATTAAAATTTGCGACAGTAGAAAATTATTTTTTGAATAATTTACTATAGAAAAGGCAATCCCTGGCGTAATTAAAACTTGCGATAGTAAAAAATTATTTTTTGAAAAATTTACTATAGAAAAGGCAATCCCTGGCGTAATTAAAATTTGCGACAGTTGAAAATTATTTTTTGAATAATTTACTATAGACAAGGCAATCCCTGGCGCAATTAAAATTTGCGACATTAAAAAATTATTTTTTGCAAAATTTTCTATAGAAAAGGCAATCCCTGGCGTAATTAAAATTTGCGACAGTAGAAAATTATTTTTGAATAATTTACTATATAAAAGGCAATCCATGTCGCACTTAAAATTTGCGACAGTAAAAAATTATTTTGTGAGAAATTTACTATAGAAAAGCAATCCCTGGGATATTTAAAATTTGCGACAGTAGAAAATTATTTTTGAATAATTTACTATAGAAAAGGCATTCCCTGGCGCAATTAAAATTTGCGACAGTAAAAAATTATTTTTTGAATAATTTACTGTAGAAAACGCAATCCCTGGCGCAATTAAAATTTGCGACAGTTGACAATTATTTTTTGAATAATTTACTATAGAAAAGGCAATCCCTGGCGCACTTAAAATTTGCGACAGTAAAAAATTATTTTTTGGATAATTTACTATAGAAAAGGCAATCCCTGGCGTAATTAAAATTTGCGACAGTAGAAAATTATTTTTTGAATAATTTACTATAGAAAAGGCAATCCCTGGCGCAATTAAAATTTGCGACAGTATAAAATCATTTTTTGAAAAGTTTACTATAGAAAAGGCAATCCCTGGCGCAATTAAAATTTGCGACAGTAAAAAATTATTTTTTGAATAATTTACTATAGAAAAGGCAATCACTGGCGTAATTAAAATTTGCGACAGTAGAAAATTATTTTTTGAATAATTTACTATAGAAAAGGCAATCCCTGGGATATTTAAAATTTGCGACAGTAGAAAATTATTTTTTGAATAATTTACTATAGAAAAGGCAATCCCTGGCGTAATTAAAACTTGCGATAGTAAAAAATTATTTTTTGAAAAATTTACTATAGAAAAGGCAATCCCTGGCGTAATTAAAATTTGCGACAGTTGAAAATTATTTTTTGAATAATTTACTATAGAAAAGGCAATCCCTGGTGCAATTAAAATTTGCGACAGTAAAAAATTATTTTTTGTAAAATTTACTATAGAAAAGGCAATCCCTGGCGTAATTAAAATTTGCGACAGTAGAAAATTATTTTTTGAATAATTTACTATAGAAAAGGCAATCCCTGGCGCACTTAAAATTTGCGACAGTAAAAAATTATTTTGTGAGAAATTTACTATAGAAAATGCAGTCCTTGGGATATTTAAAATTTGCGACAGTAGAAAATTTTTTTTTGAATAATTTACTATAGAAAAGGCAATCCCTGGCGCAATTAAAATTTGCGACAGTAAAAAATTATTTTTTGAATAATTTACTATAGAAAAGGCAATCCCTGGCGCAATTAAAATTTGCGACAGTTGAAAATTATTTTTTGAATAATTTACTATAGAAAAGGCAATCCCTGGCGTAATTAAAATTTGCGACAGTAAAAAATTATTTTTTGAATAATTTACTATAGAAAAGGCAATCCCTGGCGTAATTAAAATTTGCGACAGTAAAAAATTATTTTTTGAATAATTTACTATAGAAGAGGCAATCCCTGGCGTAATTAAAATTTGCGACAGTAAAAAATTATTTTTTGAATAATTTACTATAGAAAAGGCAATCCCTGGCGCACTTAAAATTTGCGACAGTAAAAAATTATTTTTTGAATAATTTACTATAGAAAAGGCATCCCCTGGCGTAATTACAATTTGCGACAGTTGAAAATTATTTTTTGAATAATTTACTATAGAAAAGGCAATCCCTGGCGCAATTAAAATTTGCGACAGTTGAAAATTATTTTTTGAATAATTTACTATAGAAAAGACAATCCCTGGGATATTTAAAATTTGCGACAGTAGAAAATTATTGTTTGAATAATTTACTATAGAAAAGGCAATCCCTGGCGCAATTAAAATTTGCGACAGTAAAAAATTATTTTTTGAATAATTTACTGTAGAAAAGGCAATCCCTGGCGCAATTAAAATTTGCGACAGTTGAAAATTATTTTTTGAATAATTTACTATAGAAAAGGCAATCCCTGGCGCACTTAAAATTTGCGACAGTAAAAAATTATTTTTTGAATAATTTACTATAGAAAAGCAATCCCTGGCGTAATTAAAATTTGCGACAGTAGAAAATTATTTTTTGAATAATTTACTATAGAAAAGGCAATCCCTGGCGCAATTAAAATTTGCGACAGTAAAAAATTATTTTTTGAATAATTTACTATAGAAAAGGCAATCCCTGGCGTAATTAAAATTTGCGACAGTAGAAAATTATTTGTTGAGAAATTTACTATAGAAAAGGCAATCCCTGGCGTAATTAAAATTTGCGACAGTAGAAAATTATTTTTTGAATAATTTACTATAGAAAAGGCAATCCCTGCGTAATTAAAATTTGCGACAGTATAAAATAATTTTTTGAATAATTTACTATAGAAAAGGCAATCCCTGGCGTAATTAAAATTTGCGACAGGTATAAAATTATTTTGTGAGAAATTTACTATAGAAAAGGCAATCCCCTGGCGTAATTAAAATTTGCGACAGTAGAAAATTATTTTTTGAATAATTTACTATAGAAAAGGCAATCCCTGGCGCAATTACAATTTGCGACAGTAGAAAATTATTTTTTGAATAATTTACTACAGAAAAGGCAATCCCTGGCGTAATTAAAATTTGCGACCAGTTGAAAATTATTTTTTGAATAATTTACTATAGAAAAGGCAATCCCTGGCGCAATTACAATTTGGGGACAGTAGAAAATTATTTTTTGAATAATTTACTATAGAAAAGGCAATCACTGTCGTAATTAAAATTTGCGACAGTTGAAAATTTTTTTGGAATAATTTACTATAGAAAGGGCAATCCCTGGCGTAATTAAAATTTGCGACAGTAGAAAATTATTTTTTGAATAATTTACTATAGAAAAGGCAATTCCCTGGCGTAATTAAAACTTGCGATAGTAAAAAATTATTTTTTGAAAAATTTACTATAGAAAAGGCAATCCCTGGCGTAATTAAAATTTGCGACAGTTGAAAATTATTTTTTGAATAATTTACTATAGACAAGGCAATCCCTGGCGCAATTAAAATTTGCGACATTAAAAAATTATTTTTTTGCAAAATTTTCTATAGAAAAGGCAATCCCTGGCGTAATTAAAATTTGCGACAGTAGAAAATTATTTCTTGAATAATTTACTATATAAAAGGCAATCCATGTCGCACTTAAAATTTGCGACAGTAAAAAATTATTTTGTGAGAAATTTACTATAGAAAAGCAATCCCTGGGATATTTAAAATTTGCGACAGTAGAAAATTATTTTTTGAATAATTTACTATAGAAAAGGCAATCCCTGGCGCAATTAAAATTTGCGACAGTATAAAATTATTTTTTGAAAAGTTTACTATAGAAAAGGCAATCCCTGGCGCAATTAAAATTTGCGACAGTAAAAAATTATTTTTTGAATAATTTACTATAGAAAAGGCAATCACTGGCGTAATTAAAATTTGCGACAGTAGAAAATTATTTTTTGAATAATTTACTATAGAAAAGGCAATCCCTGGGATATTTAAAATTTGCGACAGTAGAAAATTATTTTTTGAATAATTTACTATAGAAAAGGCAATCCCTGGCGTAATTAAAACTTGCGATAGTAAAAAAATATTTTTTGAAAAATTTACTATAGAAAAGGCAATCCCTGGCGTAATTAAAATTTGCGACAGTTGAAAATTATTTTTTGAATAATTTACTATAGAAAAGGCAACCCCTGGTGCAATTAAAATTTGCGACAGTAAAAAATTATTTTTTGTAAAATTTACTATAGAAAAGGCAATCCCTGGCGTAATTAAAATTTGCGACAGTAGAAAATTATTTTTTGAATAATTTACTATAGAAAAGGCAATCCCTGGCGCACTTAAAATTTGCGATAGTAAAAAATTATTTTGTGAGAAATTTACTATAGAAAAGGCAGTCCTTGGGATATTTAAAATTTGCGACAGTAGAAAATTATTTTTTGAATAATTTACTATAGAAAAGGCAATCCCTGGCGCAATTAAAATCTGCGACAGTAAAAAATTATTTTTTGAATAATTTACTATAGAAAAGGCAATCCCTGGCGCAATTAAAATTTGCGACAGTTGAAAATTATTTTTTGAATAATTTACTATAGAAAAGGCAATCCCTGGCGTAATTAAAATTTGCGACAGTAAAAAATTATTTTTTGAATAATTTACTATAGAAAAGGCAATCCCTGGCGTAATTAAAATTTGCGACAGTAAAAAATTATTTTTTGAATAATTTACTATAGAAAAGGCAATCCCTGGCGTAATTAAAATTTGACAGTAAAGAATTATTTTTTGAATAATTTACTATAGAAAAGGCAATCCCTGGCGCACTTAAAATTTGCGACAGTAAAAAATTATTTTTTGAATAATTTACTATAGAAAAGGCATCCCCTGGCGCAATTACAATTTGCGACAGTTGAAAATTATTTTTTGAATAATTTACTATAGAAAAGGCAATCCCTGGCGCAATTAAAATTTGCGACAGTTGAAAATTATTTTTTGAATAATTTACTATAGAAAAGACAATCCTCTGGGATATTTAAAATTTGCGACAGTAGAAAATTATTGTTTGAATAATTTACTATAGAAAAGGCAATCCCTGGCGCAATTAAAATTTGCGACAGTAAAAAATTATTTTTTGAATAATTTACTGTAGAAAAGGCAATCCCTGGCGCAATTAAAATTTGCGACAGTTTGAAAATTATTTTTTGAATAATTTACTATAGAAAAGGCAATCCCTGGCGCACTTAAAATTTGCGACAGTAAAAAAATTATTTTTGAATAATTTACTATAGAAAAGCAATCCCTGGCGTAATTAAAATTTGCGACAGTAGAAAATTATTTTTTGAATAATTTACTATAGAAAAGGCAATCCCTGGCGCAATTAAAATTTGCGACAGTATAAAATTATTTTTTGAAAAGTTTACTATAGAAAAGGCAATCCCTGGCGCAATTAAAATTTGCGACAGTAAAAAATTATTTTTTGAATAATTTACTATAGAAAAGGCAATCACTGGCGTAATTAAAATTGGCGACAGTAGAAAATTATTTTTTGAATAATTTACTATAGAAAAGGCAATCCCTGGGATATTTAAAATTTGCGACAGTAGAAAATTATTTTTTGAATAATTTACTATAGAAAAGGCAATCCCTGGCGTAATTAAAACTTGCGATAGTAAAAAATTATTTTTTGAAAAATTTACTATAGAAAAGGCAATCCCTGGCGTAATTAAAATTTGCGACAGTTGAAAATTATTTTTTGAATAATTTACTATAGAAAAGGCAATCCCTGGTGCAATAAAAATTTGCGACAGTAAAAAATTATTTTTTGCAAAATTTACTATAGAAAAGGCAATACCTGGCGTAATTAAAATTTGCGACAGTAGAAAATTATTTTTTGAATAATTTACTATAGAAAAGGCAATCCCTGGCGCAATTAAAATTTGCGACAGTTGAAAATTATTTTTTGAATAATTTACTATAGAAAAGGCAATCCCTGGCGCACTTAAAATTTGCGACAGTAAAAAATTATTTTTTGAATAATTTACTATAGAAAAGCAATCCCTGGCGTAATTAAAATTTGCGACAGTAGAAAATTATTTTTTGAATAATTTACTATAGAAAAGGCAATCCCTGGCGCAATTAAAATTTGCGACAGTATAAAATTATTTTTTGAAAAGTTTACTATAGAAAAGGCAATCCCTGGCGCAATTAAAATTTGCGACAGTAAAAAATTATTTTTTGAATAATTTACTATAGAAAAGGCAATCACTGGCGTAATTAAAATTTGCGACAGTAGAAAATTATTTTTTGAATAATTTACTATAGAAAAGGCAATCCCTGGGATATTTAAAATTTGCGACAGTAGAAAATTATTTTTTGAATAATTTACTATAGAAAAGCCAATCCCTGGCGTAATTAAAACTTGCGATAGTAAAAAATTATTTTTTGAAAAATTTACTATAGAAAAGGCAATCCCTGGCGTAATTAAAATTTGCGACAGTTGAAAATTATTTTTTGAATAATTTACTATAGAAAAGGCAATCCCTGGTGCAATAAAAATTTGCGACAGTAAAAAATTATTTTTTGCAAAATTTACTATAGAAAAGGCAATACCTGGCGTAATTAAAATTTGCGACAGTAGAAAATTATTTTTTGAATAATTTACTATAGAAAAGGCAATCCCTGGCGCACTTAAAATTTGCGACAGTAAAAAATTATTTTGTGAGAAATTTACTATAGAAAAGGCAATCCCTGGGATATTTAAAATTTGCGACAGTAGAAAATTATTTTTTGAATAATTTACTATAGAAAAGGCAATCCCTGGCGCAATTAAAATTTGCGACAGTAAAAAATTATTTTTTGAATAATTTACTATAGAAAAGGCAATCCCTGGCGCAATTAAAATTTGCGACAGTTGAAAATTATTTTTTGAATAATTTACTATAGAAAAGGCAATCCCTGGCGTAATTAAAATTTGCGACAGTAAAAAATTATTTTTTGAATAATTTACTATAGAAAAGGCAATCCCTGGCGTAATTAAAATTTGCGACAGTAAAAAATTATTTTTTGAATAATTTACTATAGAAAAGGCAATCCCTGGCGTAATTAAAATTTGCGACAGTAAAAAATTATTTTTTGAATAATTTACTATAGAAAAGGCAATCCCTGGCGCACTTAAAATTTGCGACAGTAAAAAATTATTTTTTGAATAATTTACTATAGAAAAGGCATCCCCTGGCGCAATTACAATTTGCGACAGTTGAAAATTATTTTTTGAATAATTTACTATAGAAAAGGCAATCACTGGCGTAATTAAAATTTGCGACAGTAGAAAATTATTTTTTGAATAATTTACTATAGACAAGGCAATCCCTGGCGTAATTAAAATTTGCGACAGTTAAAAATTATTTTTTGAATAATTTACTATAGAAAAGGCAATCCCTGGAGTAATTAAAACTTGCGATAGTAAAAAATTATTTTTTGAAAATTTTACTATAGAAAAGGCAATACTTGGCGTAATTAAAATTTGCGACAGTTGAAAATTATTTTTTGAATAATTTACTATAGAAAAGGCAATCCCTGGTGCAATTAAAATTTGCGACAGTAAAAAATTATTTTTTGTAAAATTTACTATAGAAAAGGCAATCCCTGGCGTAATTAAAATTTGCGACAGTAGAAAATTATTTCTTGAATAATTTACTATAGAAAAGGCAATCCCTGGCGCAATTAAAATTTGCGACAGTATAAAATTATTTTTTGAAAAGTTTACTATAGAAAAGGCAATCCCTGGCGCATTTAAAATTTGCGACAGTAAAAAATTATTTTTTGAATAATTTACTATAGAAAAGGCAATCACTGGCGTAATTAAAATTTGCGACAGTAGAAAATTATTTTTTGAATAATTTACTATAGAAAAGGCAATCCCTGGCGTAATTAAAATTTGCGACAGTAGAAAATTATTTTTTGAATAATTTACTATAGAAAAGGCAATCCCTGGCGCACTTAAAATTTGCGACAGTAAAAAATTATTTTGTGAGAAATTTACTATAGAAAAGGCAATCCCTGGGATATTTAAAATTTGCGACAGTAGAAAATTATTTTTTGAATAATTTACTATAGAAAAGGCAATCCCTGGCGCAATTAAAATTTGCGACAGTAAAAAATTATTTTTTGAATAATTTACTATAGAAAAGGCAATCCCTGGCGCAATTAAAATTTGCGACAGTTGAAAATTATTTTTTGAATAATTTACTATAGAAAAGGCAATCCCTGGCGTAATTAAAATTTGCGACAGTAAAAAATTATTTTTGAATAATTTACTATAGACAAGGCAATCCCTGGCGTAATTAAAATTTGCGACAGTTAAAAATTATTTTTTGAATAATTTACTATAGAAAAGGCAATCCCTGGAGTAATTAAAATTTGCGACAGTAAAAAATTATTTTTTGAATAATTTACTATAGAAAAGGCAATCCCTGGCGCCCTTAAAATTTGCGACAGTAAAAAATTATTTTTTGAATAATTTAATATAGAAAAGGCATCCCCTGGCGCAATTACAATTTGCGACAGTTGAAAATTATTTTTTGAATAATTTACTATAGAAAAGGCAAGCCCTGGCGCAATTAAAATTTGCGACAGTTGAAAATTATTTTTTGAATAATTTACTATAGAAAAGGCAATCCCTGGGATATTTAAAATTTGCGACAGTAGAAAATTATTTTTTGAATAATTTACTATAGAAAAGGCAATCCCTGGCGCAATTAAAATTTGCGACAGTAAAAAATTATTTTTTGAATAATTTACTGTAGAAAAGGCAATCCCTGGCGCAATTAAAATTTGCGACAGTTGAAAATTATTTTTTGAATAATTTACTATAGAAAAGGCAATCCCTGGCGCACTTAAAATTTGCGACAGTAAAAAATTATTTTTTGAATAATTTACTATAGAAAAGGCAATCCCTGGCGTAATTAACATTTGCGACAGTAGAAAATTATTTTTTGAATAATTTACTATAGATAAGGCAATCCCTGGCGCAATTAAAATTTGCGACAGTATAAAATTATTTTTTGAAAAGTTTACTATAGAAAAGGCAATCCCTGGCGCAATTAAAATTTGCGACAGTAAAAAATTATTTTTTGAATAATTTACTATAGAAAAGGCAATCACGGGCGTAATTAAAATTTGCGACAGTAGAAAATTATTTTTTGAATAATTTACTATAGAAAAGGCAATCCCTGGGATATTTAAAATTTGCGACAGTAGAAAATTATTTTTTGAATAATTTACTATAGAAAAGGCAATCCCTGGCGTAATTAAAACTTGCGATAGTAAAAAATTATTTTTTGAAAAATTTACTATAGAAAAGGCAATCCCTGGCGTAATTAAAATTTGCGACAGTTGAAAATTATTTTTTGAATAATTTACTATAGAAAAGGCAATCCCTGGTGCAATTAAAATTTGCGACAGTAAAAAATTATTTTTTGCAAAATTTACTATAGAAAAGGCAATACCTGGCGTAATTAAAATTTGCGACAGTAGAAAATTATTTTATGAATAATTTACTATAGAAAAGGCAATCCCTGGCGCACTTAAAATTTGCGACAGTAAAAAATTATTTTGTGAGAAGTTTACTATAGAAAAGGCAATCCCTGGGATATTTAAAATTTGCGACAGTAGAAAATTATTTTTTGAATAATTTACTATAGAAAAGGCAATCCCTGGCGCAATTAATATTTGCGACAGTAAAAAATTATTTTTTGAATAATTTACTATAGAAAAGGCAATCCCTGGCGTAATTAAAATTTGCGACAGTAGAAAATTATTTTTTGAGAAATTTACTATAGAAAAGGCAATCCCTGGCGTAATTAAAATTTGCGACAGTAGAAAATTATTTTTTGAATAATTTACTATAGAAAAGGCAATCCCTGGCGTAATTAAAATTTGCGACAGTATAAAATAATTTTTTGAATAATTTACTATAGAAAAGGCAATCCCTGGCGTAATTAAAATTTGCGGCAGTATAAAATTATTTTGTGAGAAATTTACTATAGAAAAGGCAATCCCTGGCGTAATTAAAATTTGCGACAGTAGAAAATTATTTTTTGAATAATTTACTATAGAAAAGGCAATCCCTGGCGCAATTACAATTTGCGACAGTAGAAAATTATTTTTTGAATAATTTACTACAGAAAAGGCAATCCCTGGCGTAATTAAAATTTGCGACAGTTGAAAATAATTTTTTGAATAATTTACTATAGAAAAGGCAATCCCTGGCGCAATTACAATTTGGGACAGTAGAAAATTATTTTTTGAATAATTTACTATAGAAAAGGCAATCACTGTCGTAATTAAAATTTGCGACAGTTGAAAATTTTTTTGGAATAATTCACTATAGAAAAGGCAATCCCTGGCGTAATTAAAATTTGCGACAGTAGAAAATTATTTTTTGAATAATTTACTATAGAAAAGGCAATCCCTGGCGTAATTAAAACTTGCGATAGTAAAAAATTATTTTTTGAAAAATTTACTATAGAAAAGGCAATCCCTGGCGTAATTAAAATTTGCGACAGTTGAAAATTATTTTTTGAATAATTTACTATAGACAAGGCAATCCCTGGCGCAATTAAAATTTGCGACATTAAAAAATTATTTTTTGCAAAATTTTCTATAGAAAAGGCAATCCCTGGCGTAATTAAAATTTGCGACAGTAGAAAATTATTTTTTGAATAATTTACTATATAAAAGGCAATCCATGTCGCACTTAAAATTTGCGACAGTAAAAAATTATTTTGTGAGAAATTTACTATAGAAAAGCAATCCCTGGGATATTTAAAATTTGCGACAGTAGAAAATTATTTTTTGAATAATTTACTATAGAAAAGGCATTCCCTGGCGCAATTAAAATTTGCGACAGTAAAAAATTATTTTTTGAATAATTTACTGTAGAAAACGCAATCCCTGGCGCAATTAAAATTTGCGACAGTTGAAAATTATTTTTTGAATAATTTACTATAGAAAAGGCAATCCCTGGCGCACTTAAAATTTGCGACAGTAAAAAATTATTTTTTGGATAATTTACTATAGAAAAGGCAATCCCTGGCGTAATTAAAATTTGCGACAGTAGAAAATTATTTTTTGAATAATTTACTATAGAAAAGGCAATCCCTGGCGCAATTAAAATTTGCGACAGTATAAAATTATTTTTTGAAAAGTTTACTATAGAAAAGGCAATCCCTGGCGCAATTAAAATTTGCGACAGTAAAAAATTATTTTTTGAATAATTTACTATAGAAAAGGCAATCACTGGCGTAATTAAAATTTGCGACAGTAGAAAATTATTTTTTGAATAATTTACTATAGAAAAGGCAATCCCTGGGATATTTAAAATTTGCGACAGTAGAAAATTATTTTTTGAATAATTTACTATAGAAAAGGCAATCCCTGGCGTAATTAAAACTTGCGATAGTAAAAAATTTTTTTTTGAAAAATTTACTATAGAAAAGGCAATCCCTGGCGTAATTAAAATTTGCGACAGTTGAAAATTATTTTTTGAATAATTTACTATAGAAAAGGCAATCCCTGGTGCAATTAAAATTTGCGACAGTAAAAAATTATTTTTTGTAAAATTTACTATAGAAAAGGCAATCCCTGGCGTAATTAAAATTTGCGACAGTAGAAAATTATTTTTTGAATAATTTACTATAGAAAAGGCAATCCCTGGCGCACTTAAAATTTGCGACAGTAAAAAATTATTTTGTGAGAAATTTACTATAGAAAATGCAGTCCTTGGGATATTTAAAATTTGCGACAGTAGAAAATTTTTTTTTGAATAATTTACTATAGAAAAGGCAATCCCTGGCGCAATTAAAATTTGCGACAGTAAAAAATTATTTTTTGAATAATTTACTATAGAAAAGGCAATCCCTGGCGCAATTAAAATTTGCGACAGTTGAAAATTATTTTTTGAATAATTTACTATAGAAAAGGCAATCCCTGGCGTAATTAAAATTTGCGACAGTAAAAAATTATTTTTTGAATAATTTACTATAGAAAAGGCAATCCCTGGCGTAATTAAAATTTGCGACAGTAAAAAATTATTTTTTGAATAATTTACTATAGAAAAGGCAATCCCTGGCGTAATTAAAATTTGCGACAGTAAAAAATTATTTTTTGAATAATTTACTATAGAAAAGGCAATCCCTGGCGCACTTAAAATTTGCGACAGTAAAAAATTATTTTTTGAATAATTTACTATAGAAAAGGCATCCCCTGGCGTAATTACAATTTGCGACAGTTGAAAATTATTTTTTGAATAATTTACTATAGAAAAGGCAATCCCTGGCGCAATTAAAATTTGCGACAGTTGAAAATTATTTTTTGAATAATTTACTATAGAAAAGACAATCCCTGGGATATTTAAAATTTGCGACAGTAGAAAATTATTGTTTGAATAATTTACTATAGAAAAGGCAATCCCTGGCGCAATTAAAATTTGCGACAGTAAAAAATTATTTTTTGAATAATTTACTGTAGAAAAGGCAATCCCTGGCGCAATTAAAATTTGCGACAGTTGAAAATTATTTTTTGAATAATTTACTATAGAAAAGGCAATCCCTGGCGCACTTAAAATTTGCGACAGTAAAAAATTATTTTTTGAATAATTTACTATAGAAAAGCAATCCCTGGCGTAATTAAAATTTGCGACAGTAGAAAATTATTTTTTGAATAATTTACTATAGAAAAGGCAATCCCTGGCGCAATTAAAATTTGCGACAGTAAAAAATTATTTTTTGAATAATTTACTATAGAAAAGGCAATCCCTGGCGTAATTAAAATTTGCGACAGTAGAAAATTATTTTTTGAGAAATTTACTATAGAAAAGGCAATCCCTGGCGTAATTAAAATTTGCGACAGTAGAAAATTATTTTTTGAATAATTTACTATAGAAAAGGCAATCCCTGGCGTAATTAAAATTTGCGACAGTATAAAATAATTTTTTGAATAATTTACTATAGAAAAGGCAATCCCTGGCGTAATTAAAATTTGCGACAGTATAAAATTATTTTGTGAGAAATTTACTATAGAAAAGGCAATCCCTGGCGTAATTAAAATTTGCGACAGTAGAAAATTATTTTTTGAATAATTTACTATAGAAAAGGCAATCCCTGGCGCAATTACAATTTGCGACAGTAGAAAATTATTTTTTGAATAATTTACTACAGAAAAGGCAATCCCTGGCGTAATTAAAATTTGCGACAGTTGAAAATTATTTTTTGAATAATTTACTATAGAAAAGGCAATCCCTGGCGCAATTACAATTTGGGACAGTAGAAAATTATTTTTTGAATAATTTACTATAGAAAAGGCAATCACTGTCGTAATTAAAATTTGCGACAGTTGAAAATTTTTTTGGAATAATTTACTATAGAAAGGGCAATCCCTGGCGTAATTAAAATTTGCGACAGTAGAAAATTATTTTTTGAATAATTTACTATAGAAAAGGCAATCCCTGGCGTAATTAAAACTTGCGATAGTAAAAAATTATTTTTTGAAAAATTTACTATAGAAAAGGCAATCCCTGGCGTAATTAAAATTTGCGACAGTTGAAAATTATTTTTTGAATAATTTACTATAGACAAGGCAATCCCTGGCGCAATTAAAATTTGCGACAATAAAAAATTATTTTTTGCAAAATTTTCTATAGAAAAGGCAATCCCTGGCGTAATTAAAATTTGCGACAGTAGAAAATTATTTCTTGAATAATTTACTATATAAAATGCAATCCATGTCGCACTTAAAATTTGCGACAGTAAAAAATTATTTTGTGAGAAATTTACTATAGAAAAGCAATCCCTGGGATATTTAAAATTTGCGACAGTAGAAAATTATTTTTTGAATAATTTACTATAGAAAAGGCAATCCCTGGCGCAATTAAAATTTGCGACAGTATAAAATTATTTTTGAAAAGTTTACTATAGAAAAGGCAATCCCTGGCGCAATTAAAATTTGCGACAGTAAAAAATTATTTTTTGAATAATTTACTATAGAAAAGGCAATCACTGGCGTAATTAAAATTTGCGACAGTAGAAAATTATTTTTTGAATAATTTACTATAGAAAAGGCAATCCCTGGGATATTTAAAATTTGCGACAGTAGAAAATTATTTTTTGAATAATTTACTATAGAAAAGGCAATCCCTGGCGTAATTAAAACTTGCGATAGTAAAAAATTATTTTTGAAAAATTTACTATAGAAAAGGCAATCCCTGGCGTAATTAAAATTTGCGACAGTTGAAAATTATTTTTTGAATAATTTACTATAGAAAAGGCAACCCCTGGTGCAATTAAAATTTGCGACAGTAAAAAATTATTTTTTGTAAAATTTACTATAGAAAAGGCAATCCCTGGCGTAATTAAAATTTGCGACAGTAGAAAATTATTTTTTGAATAATTTACTATAGAAAAGGCAATCCCTGGCGCACTTAAAATTTGCGACAGTAAAAAATTATTTTGTGAGAAATTTACTATAGAAAAGGCAGTCCTTGGGATATTTAAAATTTGCGACAGTAGAAAATTATTTTTTGAATAATTTACTATAGAAAAGGCAATCCCTGGCGCAATTAAAATTTGCGACAGTAAAAAATTATTTTTTGAATAATTTACTATAGAAAAGGCAATCCCTGGCGCAATTAAAATTTGCGACAGTAAAAAATTATTTTTTGAATAATTTACTATAGAAAAGGCAATCCCTGGCGCAGTTAAAATTTGCGACAGTTGAAAATTATTTTTTGAATAATTTGCTATAGAAAAGGCAATCCCTGGCGTAATTAAAATTTGCGACAGTAAAAAATTATTTTTTGAATAATTTACTATAGAAAAGGCAATCCCTGGCGTAATTAAAATTTGCGACAGTAAAAAATTATTTTTTGAATAATTTACTATAGAAAAGGCAATCCCTGGCGTAATTAAAATTTGCGACAGTAAAAAATTATTTTTTGAATAATTTACTATAGAAAAGGCAATCCCTGGCGCACTTAAAATTTGCGACAGTAAAAAATTATTTTTTGAATAATTTACTATAGAAAAAGGCAATGCCTGGCGTAATTAAAATTTGCGACAGTTGAAAATTATTTTTTGAATAATTTACTATAGAATAGGCAATCCCTGGCGCAATTAACATTTGCGACAGTTGAAAATTATTTTTTGAATAATTTACTATAGAAAAGGCAATCCCTGGCGTAATTAAAATTTGCGACAGTAGAAAATTATTTTTTGAATAATTTACTATAGAAAAGGCATTCCCTGGCGCACTTAAAATTAGAAAAAAAAATAGAAAAAAAAATCTGAATTAGCAAAAAAACAATAGAAAAAAAATCTGAATTAGCACAAAAAAAAATAAAATTAGCAAAAAAAAAAATTAGCAAAAAAAAAATCTGAATTCGCAAAAAAAAAAATCTGAATTAGCAAAAAAATAAAAATTAGCAAAAAAAAAAAAATTAGCAAAAAAAAAAAAATCTGAATTAGCAAAAAAAAAAAAATTGGAAAAAAAAATTAGAAAAAAAAATTTGAATTAGCAAAAAAAAAATTAGAAAAAAAAATCTGAATTAGCAAAAAAAAATATTAGAAAAAAAAAATAGAAAAAAAACTCTGTATTAGCAAAAAAAAAAAAATTAGAAAAAAAAAATCTGAATTAGCAAAAAAAAAAATTAGCAAAAAAAAAAAAAAATCTGAAATAGCAAAAAAAAAAAATCTGAATTAGCGAAAAAAAAAACAAAAAAAATTAGAAAAAAAAACTGAATTAGCAAAAAAAAAATAAACAAATTAGCAAAAAAAAAATTGGAAAAAACAATTAGAAAAAAAAAATCTGAAAAATTTGAAAAAAAAAATTTGAATTAGCAAAAAAAATTAGAAAAAAAAAATCTGAATTAGCAAAAAAAAATAGAAAAAAAACTCTGAATTAGCAAAAAAAAAAAATAGAAAAAAAAATCTGAATTAGCAAAAAAAAAAAAAATTAGCAAAAAAAAAATCTGAAAGAGCAAAAAAAAAAAATCTGAATTAGCAAAAAAAAAAAACAAAAAAAAAACTGAATTAGCAAAAAAAAAAAAAAACTGAATTAGCAAAAAAAAAAAAAACTGAATTAACAAAAAAAAAATCTGAATTAGAAAAAAAAAATTGGAAAAAAAAATTAGAAAAAAAAATCTGAATTAGCAAAAAAAAAAATATTAGAAAAAAAAATAAAATTATTTTTTGCAAAATTTACTATAGAAAAGGCAATCCCTGGCGTAATTAAAATTTGCGACAGTAAAAAATTATTTTTTACAAAATTTACTATAGAAAAGGCAATCTCTGGCGTAATTAAAATTTGCGACAGTATAAAATTATTTTTTGAATAATTTACTATAGAAAAGGCAATCCCTGTCGTAATTAAAATTTGCGACAGTAGAAAATTATTGTTTGAATAATTTACTATAGAAAAGGCAATCCCTGGCGCACTTAAAATTTGCGACAATAAAAAATTATTTTGTGAGAAATTTACTATAGAAAAGGCAATCCCTGGGATATTTAAAATTTGCGACAGTAGAAAATTATTTTTTGAATAATTTACTATAGAAAAGGCAATCCCTGCGTAATTAAAACTTGCGATAGTAAAAAAATTATTTTTTGAAAAATTTACTATAGAAAAGGCAATCCCTGGCGTAATTAAAATTTGCAACAGTTGAAAATTATTTTTTGAATAATTTACTATAGAAAAGGCAATCCCTGGCTCAATTAAAATTTGCGACAGTAAAAAATTATTTTTGCAAAATTTACTATAGAAAAGGCAATCCCTGGCTTAATTAAAATTTGCGACAGTAGAAAATTATTTTTTGAATAATTTACTATAGAAAAGGCAATCCCTGGCGCAATTAAAATTTGCGACAGAAAAAATTATTTTTTGCAAAATTTACTATAGAAAAGGCAATCCCTGGGATATTTAAAATTTGCGACAGTAGAAAATTATTTTTTGAATTATTTACTATAGAAAAGGCAATCCCTGGCGCACTTAAAATTTGCGACAGTAGAAAATTATTTTTTGAATAATTTACTATAGAAAAGGCAATCCCTGGCGCAATTAAAATTTGCGACAGTAGAAAATTATATTTGCGACAGTAGAAAATTCTTTTTTGAATAATTTACTATAGAAAAGGCAATCCCTGGCGTAATTAAAATTTGCGACAGTAGAAAATTATTTTTTGAATAATTTACTATAGAAAAGGCAATCCCTGGCGCACTTAAAATTTGCGACAGTAGAAAATTATTTTTGAATAATTTACTATAGAAAAGGTAATCCCTGGCGCAATTAAAATTTGCGACAGTAGAAAATTATTTTTTGAATAATTTACTATAGAAAAGGCAATCCCTGGCGTAATTAAAATTTGCGACAGTATAAAATTATTTTTTAAATAATTTACTGTAGAAAAGGCAATCCCTGGCGTAATTAAAATTTGCGACAGTAGAAAATTATTTTTTGAATAATTTACTATAGAAAAGGCAATCCCTGGCGTAATTAAAATTTGCGACAATTGAAAATTATTTTTTGAATAATTTACTATATAAAAGGCAATCCTTGGCGTAATTAAAATTTGCGACAGTATTAAATTATTTTTTGAATAATTTACTATAGAAATGGCAACCCCTGGCGCACTTAAAATTTGCGACAGTAGAAAATTATTTTTTGAATAATTTACTATAGAAAAGGCAATCCCTGGCCCAATTAAAATTTGTGACAGTAAAAAATTATTTTTTGAATAATTTACTATAGAAAAGGGCAATCCCTGGCGTAATTAAAATTTGCGACAGTAAAAAATTATTTTTGAATAATTTACTATAGAAAAGGCAATTCCTGGCGTAATTAAAAATTGCGACAGTAGAAAATTATTTTTTGAATAATTTACTATAGAAAAGGCAATCCCTGGCGCAATTAAAATTTGCGACAGTAAAAAATTATTTTTTGCAAAATTTACAGAAAAGGCAATCCCTGGCGTAATTAAAATTTGCGACAGTATAAAATTATTTTTTGAATAATTTACTATAGAAAAGGCAATCCCTGGCGTAATTAAAATTTGCGACAGTAAAAAATTATTTTTTGCAAAATTTACTATAGAAAAGGCAATCTCTGGCGTAATTAAAATTTGCGACAGTATAAAATTATTTTTTGAATAATTTACTATAGAAAAGGCAATCCCTGTCGTAATTAAAATTTGCGACAGTAGAAAATTATTTTTTGAATAATTTACTATAGAAAAGGCAATCCCTGGCGCACTTAAAATTTGCGACAGTAAAAAATTATTTTGTGAGAAATTTACTATAGAAAAGGCAATCCCTGGGATATTTAAAATTTGCGACAGTAGAAAATTATTTTTTGAATAATTTACTATAGAAAAGGCAATCCGTGGCGTAATTAAAACTTGCGATAGTAAAAAATTATTTTTTGAAAAATTTACTATAGAAAAGGCAATCCCTGGCGTAATTAAAATTTGCGACAGTTGAAAATTATTTTTTGAATAATTTACTATAGAAAAGGCAATCCCTGGCGCAATTAAAATTTGCGACAGTAAAAAATTATTTTTTGCAAAATTTACTATAGAAAAGGCAATCCCTGGCGTAATTAAAATTTGCGACAGTAGAAAATTATTTTTTGAATAATTTACTATAGAAAAGGCAATCCCTGGCGCACTTAAAATTTGCGACAGTAAAAAATTATTTTGTGAGAAATTTACTATAGAAAAGGCAATCCCTGGGATATTTAAAATTTGCGACAGTACAAAATTATTTTTTGAATAATTTACTATAGAAAAGGCAATCCCTGGCGCAATTAAAATTTGCGACAGTATAAAATTATTTTTTGAATAATTTACTATAGAAAAGGCAATCCCTGGCGTAATTAAAATTTGCGACAGTATAAAATTATTTTTTGAATAATTTACTATAGAAAAGGCAATCCCTGGCGCAATTAAAATTTGCGACAGTATAAAATTATTTTTTGAATAATTTACTATAGAAAAGGCAATCCCTGGCGTAATTAAAATTTGCGACAGTAGAAAATTATTTTTTGAATAATTTACTGTAGAAAAGGCAATCCCTGGCGTAATTAAAATTTGCGACAGTAGAAAATTATTTTTTGAATAATTTACTATAGAAAAGGCAATCCCTGGCGTATTTAAAATTTGCGACAGTATAAAATTAATTTTTGAAAAATTTACTATATAAAAGGCAATCCCTGGCGTAATTAAAATTTGCGACAGTAGAAAATTATTTTTTGAATAATTTACTATAGAAAAGGCAATCCCTGGCGCAATTAAAATTTGCGACAGAAAAAAATTATTTTTTGCAAAATTTACTATAGAATAGGCAATCCCTGGCGTAATTAAAATTTGCGATATTAAAAAATTATTTTTTGAATAATTTACTATAGAAAAGGCAATCCCTGGCGTAATTAAAATTTGCGACTGTTGAAAATTATTTTTTGAATAATTTACTATAGAAAAGTCAATCCCTGGCGTAATTAAAATTTGCGACAGTATAAAATTATTTTGTGAGAAATTTACTATAGAAAAGGCAATCCCTGGCGTAATTAAAATTTGCGACAGTAGAAAATTATTTTTTGAATAATTTACTATAGAAAAGGCAATCCCTGGCGTAATTAAAATTTGCGACAGTATAAAATAATTTTTTGAATAATTTACTATAGAAAAGGCAATCCCTGGCGTAATTAAAATTTGCGACAGTATAAAATTATTTTGTGAGAAATTTACTATAGAAAAGGCAATCCCTGTCGTAATTAAAATTTGCGACAGTTGAAAATTATTTTTTGAATAATTTACTATAGAAAAGGCAATCCCTGGCGTAATTAAAATTTGCGACAGTAGAAAATTATTTTTTGAATAATTTACTATAGAAAAGGCAATCCCTGGCGTAATTAAAACTTGCGATAGTAAAAAATTATTTTTTGAAAAATTTACTATAGAAAAGGCAATCCCTGGCGTAATTAAAATTTGCGACAGTTGAAAATTATTTTTTGAATAATTTACTATAGACAAGGCAATCCCTGGCGCAATTAAAATTTGCGACAGTAAAAAATTATTTTTTGCAAAATTTTCTATAGAAAAGGCAATCCCTGGCGTAATTAAAATTTGCGACAGTAGAAAATTATTTTTTGAATAATTTACTATAGAAAAGGCAATCCATGGCGCACTTAAAATTTGCGACAGTAAAAAATTATTTTGTGAGAAATTTATTATAGAAAAGCAATCCCTGGGATATTTAAAATTTGCGACAGTAGAAAATTATTTTTTGAATAATTTACTATAGAAAAGCCAATCCCTGGCGCAATTAAAATTTGCGACAGTAAAAAATTATTTTTTGAATAATTTACTGTAGAAAAGGCAATCCCTGGCGCAATTAAAATTTGCGACAGTTGAAAATTATTTTTTGAATAATTTACTATAGAAAAGGCAATCCCTGGGATATTTAAAATTTGCGACAGTAGAAAATTATTTTTTGAATAATTTACTATAGAAAAGGCAATCCCTGGCGCAATTAAAATTTGCGACAGTAAAAAATTATTTTTTGAATAATTTACTATAGAAAAGGCAATCCCTGGTGCAATTAAAATTTGCGACAGTAAAAAATTATTTTTTGAATAATTTACTGTAGAAAAGGCAATCCCTGGCGCAATTAAAATTTGCGACAGTTGAAAATTATTTTTTGAATAATTTACTATAGAAAAGGCAATCCCTGGGATATTTAAAATTTGCGACAGTAGAAAATTATTTTTTGAATAATTTACTATAGAAAAGGCAATCCCTGGCGCAATTAAAATTTGCGACAGTAAAAAATTATTTTTTGAATAATTTACTATAGAAAAGGCAATCCATGGCGCACTTAAAATTTGCGACAGTAAAAAATTATTTTGTGAGAAATTTATTATAGAAAAGCAATCCCTGGGATATTTAAAATTTGCGACAGTATAAAATTAATTTTTGAAAAATTTACTATATAAAAGGCAATCCCTGGCGTAATTAAAATTTGCGACAGTAGAAAATTATTTTTTGAATAATTTACTATAGAAAAGGCAATCCCTGGCGCAATTAAAATTTGCGACAGAAAAAAATTATTTTTTGCAAAATTTACTATAGAATAGGCAATCCCTGGCGTAATTAAAATTTGCGATATTAAAAAATTATTTTTTGAATAATTTACTATAGAAAAGGCAATCCCTGGCGTAATTAAAATTTGCGACTGTTGAAAATTATTTTTTGAATAATTTACTATAGAAAAGTCAATCCCTGGCGTAATTAAAATTTGCGACAGTATAAAATTATTTTGTGAGAAATTTACTATAGAAAAGGCAATCCCTGGCGTAATTAAAATTTGCGACAGTAGAAAATTATTTTTTGAATAATTTACTATAGAAAAGGCAATCCCTGGCGTAATTAAAATTTGCGACAGTATAAAATAATTTTTTGAATAATTTACTATAGAAAAGGCAATCCCTGGCGTAATTAAAATTTGCGACAGTATAAAATTATTTTGTGAGAAATTTACTATAGAAAAGGCAATCCCTGTCGTAATTAAAATTTGCGACAGTTGAAAATTATTTTTTGAATAATTTACTATAGAAAAGGCAATCCCTGGCGTAATTAAAATTTGCGACAGTAGAAAATTATTTTTTGAATAATTTACTATAGAAAAGGCAATCCCTGGCGTAATTAAAACTTGCGATAGTAAAAAATTATTTTTTGAAAAATTTACTATAGAAAAGGCAATCCCTGGCGTAATTAAAATTTGCGACAGTTGAAAATTATTTTTTGAATAATTTACTATAGACAAGGCAATCCCTGGCGCAATTAAAATTTGCGACAGTAAAAAATTATTTTTTGCAAAATTTTCTATAGAAAAGGCAATCCCTGGCGTAATTAAAATTTGCGACAGTAGAAAATTATTTTTTGAATAATTTACTATAGAAAAGGCAATCCATGGCGCACTTAAAATTTGCGACAGTAAAAAATTATTTTGTGAGAAATTTATTATAGAAAAGCAATCCCTGGGATATTTAAAATTTGCGACAGTAGAAAATTATTTTTTGAATAATTTACTATAGAAAAGCCAATCCCTGGCGCAATTAAAATTTGCGACAGTAAAAAATTATTTTTTGAATAATTTACTGTAGAAAAGGCAATCCCTGGCGCAATTAAAATTTGCGACAGTTGAAAATTATTTTTTGAATAATTTACTATAGAAAAGGCAATCCCTGGGATATTTAAAATTTGCGACAGTAGAAAATTATTTTTTGAATAATTTACTATAGAAAAGGCAATCCCTGGCGCAATTAAAATTTGCGACAGTAAAAAATTATTTTTTGAATAATTTACTATAGAAAAGGCAATCCCTGGTGCAATTAAAATTTGCGACAGTAAAAAATTATTTTTTGAATAATTTACTATAGAAAAGGCAATCCCTGGCGCAATTAAAATTTGCGACAGTATAAAATTATTTTTTGAATAATTTACTATAGAAAAGGCAATCCCTGGCGTAATTAAAATTTGCGACAGTAGAAAATTATTTTTTGAATAATTTACTATAGAAAAGGCAATCCCAGGCGTAATTAAAATTTGCGACAGTATAAAATAATTTTTTGAATAATTTACTATAGAAAAGGCAATCCCTGGCGTAATTAAAATTTGCGACAGTATAAAATTATTTTGTGAGAAATTTACTATAGAAAAGGCAATCCCTGGCATAATTAAAATTTGCGACAGTAGAAAATTATTTTTTGAATAATTTACTATAGAAAAGGCAATCCCTGGCGCAATTACAATTTGCGACAGTAGAAAATTATTTTTTGAATAATTTACTACAGAAAAGGCAATCCCTGGCGTAATTAAAATTTGCGACAGTTGAAAATTATTTTTTGAATAATTTACTATAGAAAAGGCAATCCCTGGCGCAATTACAATTTGGGACAGTAGAAAATTATTTTTTGAATAATTTACTATAGAAAAGGCAATCACTGTCGTAATTAAAATTTGCGACAGTTGCAAATTATTTTTTGAATAATTTACTATAGAAAAGGCAATCCCTGGCGTAATTAAAATTTGCGACAGTAGAAAATTATTTTTTGAATAATTTACTATAGAAAAGGCAATCCCTGGCGTAATTAAAACTTGCGATAGTAAAAAATTATTTTTTGAAAAATTTACTATAGAAAAGGCAATCCCTGGCGTAATTAAAATTTGCGACAGTTGAAAATTATTTTTTGAATAATTTACTATAGACAAGGCAATCCCTGGCGCAATTAAAATTTGCGACAGTAAAAAATTATTTTTTGCAAAATTTTCTATAGAAAAGGCAATCCCTGGCGTAATTAAAATTTGCGACAGTAGAAAATTATTTTTTGAATAATTTACTATAGAAAAGGCAATCCACGGCGCACTTAAAATTTGCGACAGTAAAAAATTATTTTGTGAGAAATTTATTATAGAAAAGCAATCCCTGGGATATTTAAAATTTGCGACAGTAGAAAATTATTTTTTGAATAATTTACTATAGAAAAGCCAATCCCTGGCGCAATTAAAATTTGCGACAGTAAAAAATTATTTTTTGAATAATTTACTGTAGAAAAGGCAATCCCTGGCGCAATTAAAATTTGCGACAGTTGAAAATTATTTTTTGAATAATTTACTATAGAAAAGGCAATCCCTGGCGCACTTAAAATTTGCGACAGTAAAAAATTATTTTTTGAATAATTTACTATAGAAAAGGCAATCCCTGGCGTAATTAAAATTTGTGACAGTAGAAAATTATTTTTTGAATAATTTACTATAGAAAAGGCAATCCCTGGCGCAATTAAAATTTGCGACAGTATAAAATTATTTTTTGAAAAGTTTACTATAGAAAACGCAATCCCTGGCGCAATTAAAATTTGGGACAGTAAAAAATTATTTTTTGAATAATTTACTATAGAAAAGGCAATCCCTGGCGTAATTAAAATTTGCGACAGTAGAAAATTATTTTTTGAATAATTTACTATAGAAAAGGCAATCCCTGGGATATTTAAAATTTGCGACAGTAGAAAATTATTTTTTGAATAATTTACTATAGAAAAGGCAATCCCTGGCGCAATTAAAATTTGCGACAGTAAAAAATTATTTTTTGAATAATTTACTATAGAAAAGGCAATCCCTGGCGCAATTAAAATTTGCGACAGTTGAAAATTATTTTTTGAATAATTTACTATAGAAAAGGCAATCCCTGGCGTAATTAAAATTTGCGACAGTAAAAAATTATTTTTTGAATAATTTACTATAGAAAAGGCAATCCCTGGCGTAATTAAAATTTGCGACATTAAAAAATTATTTTTTGAATAATTTACTATAGAAAAGACAATCCCTGGCGTAATTAAAATTTGCGACAGTAAAAAGTTATTTTTTGAATAATTTACTATAGAAAAGGCAATCCCTGGCGCACTTAAAATTTGCGACAGTAAAAAATTATTTTTTGAATAATTTACTATAGAAAAGGCATCCCCTGGTGCAATTACAATTTGCGACAGTTGAAAATTATTTTTTGAATAATTTACTATAGAAAAGGCAATCCCTGGCGCAATTAAAATTTGCGACAGTTGAAAATTATTTTTTGAATAATTTACTATAGAAAAGGCAATCCCTGGGATATTTAAAATTTGCGACAGTAGAAAATTATTTTTTGAATAATTTACTATAGAAAAGGCAATCCCTGGCGTAATTAAAACTTGCGACAGTTGAAAATTATTTTTTGAATAATTTACTATAGAAAAGGCAATGCCTGGCGTAATTAAAATTTGCGACAGTAGAAAATTATTTTTTGAATAATTTACTGTAGAAAAGGCAATCCCTGGCGCAATTAAAACTTACGATAGTAAAAAATTATTTTTTGAATAATTTACTATAGAAAAGGCAATACCTGGCGTAATTAAAATTTGCGACAGTAGAAAATTATTTTTTGAATAATTTACTATAGAAAAGGCAATCCCTGGGATATTTAAAATTTGCGACAGTAGAAAATTATTTTTTGAATTATTTACTATAGAAAAGGCAATCCCTGGCGCACTTAAAATTTGCGACAGTAGAAAATTATTTTTTGAATAATTTACTATAGAAAAGGCAATCCTTGGCGCAATTAAAATTTGCGACAGTAGAAAATTATTTTTTGAATAATTTACAATAGAAAAGGCAATCCCTGGCGTAATTAAAATTTGCGACAGTAGAAAATTATTTTTTGAATAATTTACTATAGAAAAGGCAATCCCTGGCGTAATTAAAATTTGCGACAGTAGAAAACTATTTTTTGAATAATTTACTATAGAAAAGGCAATCCCTGGCGCACTTAAAATTTGCGACAGTAGAAAATTATTTTTTGAATAATTTACTATAGAAAATGCAATCCCTGGCGCAATTAAAATTGCGACAGTAGAAAATGATTTTTTGAATAATTTACTATAGAAAATGCAATCCCTGGCGTAATTAAAATTTGCGACAGTATAAAATTATTTTTTAAATAATTTACTGTAGAAAAGGCAATCCCTGGCGTAATTAAAATTTGCGACAGTAGAAAATTATTTTTTGAATAATTTACTATAGAAAAGGCAATCACTGGCGTAATTAAAATTTGCGACAATTGAAAATTATTTTTTGAATAATTTACTATATAAAAGGCAATCCTTGGCGTAATTAAAATTTGCGACAGTATAAAATTATTTTTTGAATAATTTACTATAGAAAAGGCAACCCCTGGCGCACTTAAAATTTGCGACAGTAGAAAATTATTTTTTGAATAATTTACTATAGAAAAGGCAATCCCTGGCGTAATTAAAATTTGTGACAGTAAAAAATTATTTTTTGAATAATTTACTATAGAAAAGGCAATCCCTGGCGTAATTAAAATTTGCGACAGTAAAAAATTATTTTTTGAATAATTTACTATAGAAAAGGCAATCCCTGGCGTAATTAAAATTTGCGACAGTAAAAAATTATTTTTTGCAAAATTTACTACAGAAAAGGCAATCTCTGGCGTAATTAAAATTTGCGACAGTATAAAATTATTTTTTGAATAATTTACTATAGAAAAGGCAATCCCTGTCGTAATTAAAATTTGCGACAGTAGAAAATTATTGTTTGAATAATTTACTATAGAAAAGGCAATCCCTGGCGTACTTAAAATTTGCGACAGTAAAAAATTATTTTGTGAGAAATTTACTATAGAAAAGGCAATCCCTGGGATATTTAAAATTTGCGACAGTAGAAAATTATTTTTTGAACAATTTACTATAGAAAAGGCAATCCCTGGCGTAATTAAAACTAGCGATTATAAAAAATTATTTTTTGAAAAATTTACTATAGAAAAGGCAATACCTGGCGTAATTAAAATTTGCGACAATTGAAAATTATTTTTTGAATAATTCACTATAGAAAAGGCAATCCCTGGCGCAATTAAAATTTGCGACAGTAAAAAATTATTTTTTGCAAAATTTACTATAGAAAAGGCAAACCCTGGCGTAATTAAAATTTGCGACAGTAGAAAATTATTTTTTGAATAATTTACTATAGAAAAGGCAATCCCTGGCGCAATTAAAATTTGCGACAGTAAAAAATTATTTTTTGCAAAATTTACTATAGAAAATGCAATCCCTGGGATATTTAAAATTTGCGACAGTAGAAAATTATTTTTTGAATTATTTACTATAGAAAAGGCAATCCCTGGCGCACTTAAAATTTGCGACAGTAGAAAATTATTTTTTGAATAATTTACTATAGAAAAGGCAATCCCTGGCGCAATTAAAATTTGCGACAGTAGAAAATTATTTTTTGAACAATTTACTATAGAAAAGGCAATCCCTGGCGTAATTAAAATTTGCGACAGTAGAAAATTATTTTTTGAATAATTTACTATAGAAAAGGCAATCCCTGGCGTAATTAAAATTTGCGACAGTAGAAAATTATTTTTTGAATAATTTACTATAGAAAAGGCAATCCCTGGCGCACTTAAAATTTGCGACAGTAGAAAATTATTTTTTGAATAATTTACTATAGAAAAGGCAATCCCTGGCGCAATTAAAATTTGCGACAGTAGAAAATTATTTTTTGAATAATTTACTATAGAAAAGGCAATCCCTGGCGTAATTAAAATTTGCGACAGTATAAAATTATTTTTTAAATAATTTACTGTAGAAAAGGCAATCCCTGGCGTAATTAAAATTTGCGACAGTAGAAAATTATTTTTTGAATAATTTACTATAGAAAAGGCAATCACTGGCGTAATTAAAATTTGCGACAATTGAAAATTATTTTTTGAATAATTTACTATATAAAAGGCAATCCTTGGCGTAATTAAAATTTGCGACAGTATAAAATTATTTTTTGAATAATTTACTATAGAAAAGGCAACCCCTGGCGCACTTAAAATTTGCGACAGTAGAAAATTATTTTTTGAATAATTTACTATAGAAAAGGCAATCCCTGGCGTAATTAAAATTTGTGACAGTAAAAAATTATTTTTTGAATAATTTACTATAGAAAAGGCAATCCCTGGCGTAATTAAAATTTGCGACAGTAAAAAATTATTTTTTGAATAATTTACTATAGAAAAGGCAATCCCTGGCGTAATTAAAATTTGCGACAGTAAAAAATTATTTTTTGCAAAATTTACTATAGAAAAGGCAATCTCTGGCGTAATTAAAATTTGCGACAGTATAAAATTATTTTTTGAATAATTTACTATAGAAAAGGCAATCCCTGTCGTAATTAAAATTTGCGACAGTAGAAAATTATTGTTTGAATAATTTACTATAGAAAAGGCAATCCCTGGCGTACTTAAAATTTGCGACAGTAAAAAATTATTTTGTGAGAAATTTACTATAGAAAAGGCAATCCCTGGGATATTTAAAATTTGCGACAGTAGAAAATTATTTTTTGAACAATTTACTATAGAAAAGGCAATCCCTGGCGTAATTAAAACTAGCGATTATAAAAAATTATTTTTTGAAAAATTTACTATAGAAAAGGCAATACCTGGCGTAATTAAAATTTGCGACAATTGAAAATTATTTTTTGAATAATTCACTATAGAAAAGGCAATCCCTGGCGCAATTAAAATTTGCGACAGTAAAAAATTATTTTTTGCAAAATTTACTATAGAAAAGGCAAACCCTGGCGTAATTAAAATTTGCGACAGTAGAAAATTATTTTTTGAATAATTTACTATAGAAAAGGCAATCCCTGGCGCAATTAAAATTTGCGACAGTAAAAAATTATTTTTTGCAAAATTTACTATAGAAAATGCAATCCCTGGGATATTTAAAATTTGCGACAGTAGAAAATTATTTTTTGAATTATTTACTATAGAAAAGGCAATCCCTGGCGCACTTAAAATTTGCGACAGTAGAAAATTATTTTTTGAATAATTTACTATAGAAAAGGCAATCCCTGGCGCAATTAAAATTTGCGACAGTAGAAAATTATTTTTTGAACAATTTACTATAGAAAAGGCAATCCCTGGCGTAATTAAAATTTGCGACAGTAGAAAATTATTTTTTGAATAATTTACTATAGAAAAGGCAATCCCTGGCGTAATTAAAATTTGCGACAGTAGAAAATTATTTTTTGAATAATTTACTATAGAAAAGGCAATCCCTGGCGCACTTAAAATTTGCGACAGTAGAAAATTATTTTTTGAATAATTTACTATAGAAAAGGCAATCCCTGGCGCAATTAAAATTTGCGACAGTAGAAAATTATTTTTTGAATAATTTACTATAGAAAAGGCAATCCCTGGCGTAATTAAAATTTGCGACAGTATAAAATTATTTTTTAAATAATTTACTGTAGAAAAGGCAATCCCTGGCGTAATTAAAATTTGCGACAGTAGAAAATTATTTTTTGAATAATTTACTATAGAAAAGGCAATCCCTGGCGTAATTAAAATTTGCGACAATTGAAAATTATTTTTTGAATAATTTACTATAAAAAAGGCAATCCTTGGCGTAATTAAAATTTGCGACAGTATTAAATTATTTTTTGAATAATTTACTATAGAAAAGGCAACCCCTGGCGCACTTAAAATTTGCGACAGTAGAAAATTATTTTTTGAATAATTTACTATAGAAAAGGCAATCCCTGGCGTAATTAAAATTTGTGACTGTAAAAAATTATTTTTTGAATAATTTACTATAGAAAAGGCAATCCCTGGCGTAATTAAAATTTGCTACAGTAAAAAATTATTTTTTTAATAATTTACTATAGAAAAGGCAATCCCTGGCGTAATTAAAATTTGCGACAGTATAAAATTATTTTTTGAATAATTTACTATAGAAAAGGCAATCCCTGGCGTAATTAAAATTTGCGACAGTAAAAAATTATTTTTTGCAAAATTTACTATAGAAAAGGCAATCTCTGGCGTAATTAAAATTTGCGACAGTATAAAATTATTTTTTGAATAATTTACTATAGAAAAGGCAATCCCTGTCGTAATTAAAATTTGCGACAGTAGAAAATTATTTTTTGAATAATTTACTATAGAAAAGGCAATCCCTGGCGCACTTAAAATTTGCGACAGTAAAAAATTATTTTGTGAGAAATTTACTATAGAAAAGGCAATCCCTGGGATATTTAAAATTTGCGACAGTAGAAAATTATTTTTTGAATAATTTACTATAGAAAAGGCAATCCGTGGCGTAATTAAAACTTTCGATAGTAAAAAATTATTTTTTAAAAATTTACTATAGAAAAGGCAATCCCTGGCGTAATTAAAATTTGCGACAGTTGAAAAATATTTTTTGAATAATTTACTATAGAAAAGGCAATCCCTGGCGCACTTAAAATTTGCGACAGTAAAAAATTATTTTTTGCAAAATTTACTATAGAAAAGGCAATCCCTGGCGTAATTAAAATTTGCGACAGTAGAAAATTATTTTTTGAATAATTTACTATAGAAAAGGCAATCCCTGGCGCACTTAAAATTTGCGACAGTAAAAAATTATTTTGTGAGAAATTTACTATAGAAAAGGCAATCCCTGGGATATTTAAAATTTGCGGCAGTAGAAAATTATTTTTTGAATAATTTACTATAGAAAAGGCAATCCCTGGCGCAATTAAAATTTGCGACAGTAAAAAATTATTTTTTGAATAATTTACTATAGAAAAGGCAATCCCTGGCACACTTAAAATTTGCGACAGTAGAAAATTATTTTTTGAATAATTTACTATAGAAAAGGCAATCCCTGGCGTAATTAAAATTTGCGACAGTAAAAAATTATTTTTTGAATAATTTACTATAGAAAAGGCAATCCCTGGCGTAATTAAAATTTGCGACAGTAAAAAATTATTTTTTGAATAATTTACTATAGAAAAGGCAATCCCTGGCGTAATTAAAATTTGCGACAGTATAAAATTATTTTTTGAATAATTTACTATAGAAAAGGCAATCCCTGGCGCAATTAAAATTTGCGACAGTAAAAAATTATTTTTTGCAAAATTTACTATAGAAAAGGCAATCCCTGGCGTAATTAAAATTTGCGACAGTAAAATCTGAATTAGCAAAAAAAAAAAAAAAATTGGAAAAAAAAATTAGAAAAAAAAATTTGAATTAGCAAAAAAAAAATTAGAAAAAAAAATCTGAAATAGCAAAAAAAAAATATTAGAAAAAAAAAATAGAAAAAAAACTCTGAATTAGCAAAAAAAAAAAAAATTAGAAAAAAAAAATCTGAATTAGCAAAAAAAAAAATTAGCAAAAAAAAAAAAATCTGAAATAGCAAAAAAAAAAAAAATCTGAATTAGCGAAAAAAAAAACAAAAAAAATTAGAAAAAAAAACTGAATAGCAAAAAAAAATAAACAAATTAGCAAAAAAAAATCTGAATTAGCAAAAAAAAAAAATTGGAAAAAACAATTAGAAAAAAAAATCTGAAAAATTTGAAAAAAAAATTTGAATTAGCAAAAAAAAATTAGAAAAAAAAAATCTGAATTAGCAAAAAAAAATAGAAAAAAAACTCTGAATTAGCAAAAAAAAAAAAAAATAGAAAAAAAAATCTGAATTAGCAAAAAAAAAAAAAATTAGCAAAAAAAAAAATCTGAAAGAGCAAAAAAAAAAATCTGAATTAGCAAAAAAAAAAACAAAAAAAAACTGAATTAGCAAAAAAAAAAAAAAACTGAATTAGCAAAAAAAAAAAAAAACTGAATTAGCAAAAAAAAAATCTGAATTAGAAAAAAAAAATTGGAAAAAAAAATTAGAAAAAAAATCTGAATTAGCAAAAAAAAAAAATATTAGAAAAAAAAAATAAAATTATTTTTTGCAAAATTTACTATAGAAAAGGCAATCCCTGGCGTAATTAAAATTTGCGACAGTAAAAAATTATTTTTTGCAAAATTTACTATAGAAAAGGCAATCTCTGGCGTAATTAAAATTTGCGACAGTATAAAATTATTTTTTGAATAATTTACTATAGAAAAGGCAATCCCTGTCGTAATTAAAATTTGCGACAGTAGAAAATTATTGTTTGAATAATTTACTATAGAAAAGGCAATCCCTGGCGCACTTAAAATTTGCGACAATAAAAAATTATTTTGTGAGAAATTTACTATAGAAAAGGCAATACCTGGGATATTTAAAATTTGCGACAGTAGAAAATTATTTTTTGAATAATTTACTATAGAAAAGGCAATCCCTGGCGTAATTAAAATTTGCGACAGTAGAAAATTATTTTTTGAATAATTTACTATAGAAAAGGCAATCCCTGGCGTAATTAAAATTTGCGACAGTAAAAAATTATTTTTTGCAAAATTTACTATAGAAAAGGCAATCTCTGGCGTAATTAAAATTTGCGACAGTATAAAATTATTTTTTGAATAATTTACTATAGAAAAGGCAATCCCTGTCGTAATTAAAATTTGCGACAGTAGAAAATTATTGTTTGAATAATTTACTATAGAAAAGGCAATCCCTGGCGTACTTAAAATTTGCGACAGTAAAAAATTATTTTGTGAGAAATTTACTATAGAAAAGGCAATCCCTGGGATATTTAAAATTTGCGACAGTAGAAAATTATTTTTTGAACAATTTACTATAGAAAAGGCAATCCCTGGCGTAATTAAAACTAGCGATAATAAAAAATTATTTTTTGAAAAATTTACTATAGAAAAGGCAATACCTGGCGTAATTAAAATTTGCGACAATGGAAAATTATTTTTTGAATAATTCACTATAGAAAAGGCAATCCCTGGCGCAATTAAAATTTGCTACAGTAAAAAATTATTTTTTGCAAAATTTACTATAGAAAAGGCAAACCCTGGCGTAATTAAAATTTGCGACAGTAGAAAATTATTTTTTGAATAATTTACTATAGAAAAGGCAATCCCTGGCGCAATTAAAATTTGCGACAGTAAAAAATTATTTTTTGCAAAATTTACTATAGAAAATGCAATCCCTGGGATATTTAAAATTTGCGACAGTAGAAAATTATTTTTTGAATTATTTACTATAGAAAAGGCAATCCCTGGCGCACTTAAAATTTGCGACAGTAGAAAATTATTTTTTGAATAATTTACTATAGAAAAGGCAATCCCTGGCGCAATTAAAATTTGCGACAGTAGAAAATTATTTTTTGAACAATTTACTATAGAAAAGGCAATCCCTGGCGTAATTAAAATTTGCGACAGTAGAAAATTATTTTTTGAATAATTTACTATAGAAAAGGCAATCCCTGGCGTAATTAAAATTTGCGACAGTAGAAAATTATTTTTTGAATAATTTACTATAGAAAAGGCAATCCCTGGCGCACTTAAAATTTGCGACAGTAGAAAATTATTTTTTGAATAATTTACTATAGAAAAGGCAATCCCTGGCGCAATTAAAATTTGCGACAGTAGAAAATTATTTTTTGAATAATTTACTATAGAAAAGGCAATCCCTGGCGTAATTAAAATTTGCGACAGTATAAAATTATTTTTTAAATAATTTACTGTAGAAAAGGCAATCCCTGGCGTAATTAAAATTTGCGACAGTAGAAAATTATTTTTTGAATAATTTACTATAGAAAAGGCAATCCCTGGCGTAATTAAAATTTGCGACAATTGAAAATTATTTTTTGAATAATTTACTATAAAAAAGGCAATCCTTGGCGTAATTAAAATTTGCGACAGTATTAAATTATTTTTTGAATAATTTACTATAGAAAAGGCAACCCCTGGCGCACTTAAAATTTGCGACAGTAGAAAATTATTTTTTGAATAATTTACTATAGAAAAGGCAATCCCTGGCGTAATTAAAATTTGTGACTGTAAAAAATTATTTTCTGAATAATTTACTATAGAAAAGGCAATCCCTGGCGTAATTAAAATTTGCTACAGTAAAAAATTATTTTTTTAATAATTTACTATAGAAAAGGCAATTCCTGGCGTAATTAAAATTTGCGACAGTAGAAAATTATTTTTTGAATAATTTACTATAGAAAAGGCAATCCCTGGCGCAATTAAAATTTGCGACAGTAAAAAATTATTTTTTGCAAAATTTACTATAGAAAAGGCAATCCCTGGCGTAATTAAAATTTGCGACAGTATAAAATTATTTTTTGAATAATTTACTATAGAAAAGGCAATCCCTGGCGTAATTAAAATTTGCGACAGTAAAAAATTATTTTTTGCAAAATTTACTATAGAAAAGGCAATCTCTGGCGTAATTAAAATTTGCGACAGTATAAAATTATTTTTTGAATAATTTACTATAGAAAAGGCAATCCCTGTCGTAATTAAAATTTGCGACAGTAGAAAATTATTTTTTGAATAATTTACTATAGAAAAGGCAATCCCTGGCGCACTTAAAATTTGCGACAGTAAAAAATTATTTTGTGAGAAATTTACTATAGAAAAGGCAATCCCTGGGATATTTAAAATTTGCGACAGTAGAAAATTATTTTTTGAATAATTTACTATAGAAAAGGCAATCCGTGGCGTAATTAAAACTTTCGATAGTAAAAAATTATTTTTGAAAAATTTACTATAGAAAAGGCAATCCCTGGCGTAATTAAAATTTGCGACAGTTGAAAAATATTTTTTGAATAATTTACTATAGAAAAGGCAATCCCTGGCGCACTTAAAATTTGCGACAGTAAAAAATTATTTTTTGCAAAATTTACTATAGAAAAGGCAATCCCTGGCGTAATTAAAATTTGCGACAGTAGAAAATTATTTTTTGAATAATTTACTATAGAAAAGGCAATCCCTGGCGCACTTAAAATTTGCGACAGTAAAAAATTATTTTGTGAGAAATTTACTATAGAAAAGGCAATCCCTGGCGCACTTAAAATTTGCGACAGTAAAAAATTATTTTGTGAGAAATTTACTATAGAAAAGGCAATCCCTGGGATATTTAAAATTTGCGGCAGTAGAAAATTATTTTTTGAATAATTTACTATAGAAAAGGCAATCCCTGGCGCAATTAAAATTTGCGACAGTAAAAAATTATTTTTTGAATAATTTACTATAGAAAAGGCAATCCCTGGCACACTTAAAATTTGCGACAGTAGAAAATTATTTTTTGAATAATTTACTATAGAAAAGGCAATCCCTGGCGTAATTAAAATTTGCGACAGTAAAAAATTATTTTTTGAATAATTTACTATAGAAAAGGCAATCCCTGGCGTAATTAAAATTTGCGACAGTAAAAAATTATTTTTTGAATAATTTACTATAGAAAAGGCAATCCCTGGCGTAATTAAAATTTGCGACAGTATAAAATTATTTTTTGAATAATTTACTATAGAAAAGGCAATCCCTGGCGCAATTAAAATTTGCGACAGTAAAAAATTATTTTTTGCAAAATTTACTATAGAAAAGGCAATCCCTGGCGTAATTAAAATTTGCGACAGTAAAATCTGAATTAGCAAAAAAAAAAAAAAATTGGAAAAAAAAATTAGAAAAAAAAATTTGAATTAGCAAAAAAAAAATTAGAAAAAAAAATCTGAAATAGCAAAAAAAAAATATTAGAAAAAAAACTCTGAATTAGCAAAAAAAAAAAAAATTAGAAAAAAAAAATCTGAATTAGCAAAAAAAAAAATTAGCAAAAAAAAAAAAAATCTGAAATAGCAAAAAAAAAAAATCTGAATTAGCGAAAAAAAAACAAAAAAAATTAGAAAAAAAAACTGAATAGCAAAAAAAAATAAACAAATTAGCAAAAAAAAATCTGAATTAGCAAAAAAAAAAAATTGGAAAAAACAATTAGAAAAAAAAATCTGAAAAATTTGAAAAAAAAATTTGAATTAGCAAAAAAAAATTAGAAAAAAAAAATCTGAATTAGCAAAAAAAAATAGAAAAAAAACTCTGAATTAGCAAAAAAAAAAAAAATAGAAAAAAAAATCTGAATTAGCAAAAAAAAAAAAAATTAGCAAAAAAAAAAATCTGAAAGAGCAAAAAAAAAAATCTGAATTAGCAAAAAAAAAAACAAAAAAAAACTGAATTAGCAAAAAAAAAAAAAAACTGAATTAGCAAAAAAAAAAAAAACTGAATTAGCAAAAAAAAAATCTGAATTAGAAAAAAAAAATTGGAAAAAAAAATTAGAAAAAAAAATCTGAATTAGCAAAAAAAAAAATATTAGAAAAAAAAATTAAATTATTTTTTGCAAAATTTACTATAGAAAAGGCAATCCCTGGCGTAATTAAAATTTGCGACAGTAAAAAATTATTTTTTGCAAAATTTACTATAGAAAAGGCAATCTCTGGCGTAATTAAAATTTGCGACAGTATAAAATTATTTTTTGAATAATTTACTATAGAAAAGGCAATCCCTGTCGTAATTAAAATTTGCGACAGTAGAAAATTATTGTTTGAATAATTTACTATAGAAAAGGCAATCCCTGGCGCACTTAAAATTTGCGACAATAAAAAATTATTTTGTGAGAAATTTACTATAGAAAAGGCAATACCTGGGATATTTAAAATTTGCGACAGTAGAAAATTATTTTTTGAATAATTTACTATAGAAAAGGCAATCCCTGGCGTAATTAAAACTTGCGATAGTAAAAAATTATTTTTTGAAAAATTTACTATAGAAAAGGCAATCCCTGGCGTAATTAAAATTTGCAACAGTTGAAAATTATTTTTTGAATAATTTACTATAGAAAAGGCAATCCCTGGCGCAATTAAAATTTGCGACAGTAAAAAATTATTTTTTGCAAAATTTACTATAGAAAAGGTAATCCCTGGCTTAATTAAAATTTGCGACAGTAGAAAATTATTTTTTGAATAATTTACTATAGAAAAGGCAATCCCTGGCGCAATTAAAATTTGCGACAGTAAAAAATTATTTTTTGCAAAATTTACTATAGAAAAGGCAATCCCTGGGATATTTAAAATTTGCGACAGTAGAAAATTATTTTTTGAATTATTTACTATAGAAAAGGCAATCCCTGGCGCACTTAAAATTTGCGACAGTAGAAAATTATTTTTTGAATAATTTACTATAGAAAAGGCAATCCCTGGCGCAATTAAAATTTGCGACAGTAGAAAATTATTTTTTGAATAATTTACTATAGAAAAGGCAATCCCTGGCGTAATTAAAATTTGCGACAGTAGAAAATTCTTTTTTGAATAATTTACTATAGAAAAGGCAATCCCTGGCGTAATTAAAATTTGCGACAGTAGAAAATTATCTTTTGAATAATTTACTATAGAAAAGGCAATCCCTGGCGCACTTAAAATTTGCGACAGTAGAAAATTATTTTTTGAATAATTTACTATAAAAAAGGTAATCCCAGGCGCAATTAAAATTTGCGACAGTAGAAAATTATTTTTTGAATAATTTACTATAGAAAAGGCAATCCCTGGCGTAATTAAAATTTGCGACAATTGAAAATTATTTTTTGAATAATTTACTATATAAAAGGCAATCCTTGGCGTAATTAAAATTTGCGACAGTATTAAATTATTTTTTGAATAATTTACTATAGAAATGGCAACCCCTGGCGCGCTTAAAATTTGCGACAGTAGAAAATTATTTTTTGAATAATTTACTATAGAAAAGGCAATCCCTGGCGCAATTAAAATTTGTGACAGTAAAAAATTATTTTTTGAATAATTTACTATAGAAAAGGCAATCCCTGGCGTAATTAAAATTTGCGACAGTAAAAAATTACTTTTGATTAATTTACTATAGAAAAGGCAATTCCTGGCGTAATTAAAAATTGCGACAGTAGAAAATTATTTTTTGAATAATTTACTATAGAAAAGGCAATCCCTGGCGCAATTAAAATTTGCGACAGTAAAAAATTATTTTTTGCAAAATTTACTACAGAAAAGGCAATCCCTGGCGTAATTAAAATTTGCGACAGTATAACATTATTTTTTGAATAATTTACTATAGAAAAGGCAATCCCTGGCGTAATTAAAATTTGCGACAGTAAAAAATTATTTTTTGCAACATTTACTATAGAAAAGGCAATTTCTGGCGTAATTAAAATTTGCGACAGTATAAAATTATTTTTTGAATAATTTACTATAGAAAAGGCAATCCCTGTCGTAATTAAAATTTGCGACAGTAGAAAATTATTTTTTGAATAATTTACTATAGAAAAGGCAATCCCTGGCGCACTTAAAATTTGCGACAGTAAAAAATTATTTTGTGAGAAATTTACTATAGAAAAGGCAATCCCTGGGATATTTAAAATTTGCGACAGTAGAAAATTATTTTTTGAATAATTTACTATAGAAAAGGCAATCCGTGGCGTAATTAAAACTTGCGATAGTAAAAAATTATTTTTTGAAAAATTTACTATAGAAAAGGCAATCCCTGGCGTAATTAAAATTTGCGACAGTTGAAAATTATTTTTTGAATAATTTACTATAGAAAAGGCAATCCCTGGCGCAATTAAAATTTGCGACAGTAAAAAATTATTTTTTGCAAAATTTACTATAGAAAAGGCAATCCCTGGCGTAATTAAAATTTGCGACAGTAGAAAATTATTTTTTGAATAATTTACTATAGAAAAGGCAATCCCTGGCGCACTTAAAATTTGCGACAGTAAAAAATTATTTTGTGAGAAATTTACTATAGAAAAGGCAATCCCTGGGATACTTAAAATTTGCGACAGTAGAAAATTATTTTTTGAATAATTTACTATAGAAAAGGCAATCCCTGGCGTAATTAAAACTTGGGATAGTAAAAAATTATTTTTTGAATAATTTACTATAGAAAAGGCAATCCCTGGCGCAATTACAATTTGCGACAGTTGAAAATTATTTTTTGAATAATTTACTATAGAAAAGGCAATCCCTGGCGCAATTAAAATTTGCGACAGTAAAACATTATTTTTTGCAAAATTTACTATAGAAAAGGCAATCCCTGGCGCACTTAAAATTTGCGACAGTAAAAAATTATTTTTTGAATAATTTACTATAGAAAAGGCAAACCCTGGCGTAATTAAAATTTGCGACAGTATAAAATTATTTTTTGAATAATTTACTATAGAAAAGGCAATCCCTGGCGTAATTAAAATTTGCGACAGTAGAAAATTATTTTTTGATTAATTTACTATAGAAAAGGTAATCCCTGGCGTATTTAAAATTTGCGACAGTAAAAAATTATTTTTTGAATAATTTACTATAGAAAAGGCAATCCCTGGCGTAATTAAAATTTGCGACAGTAAAAAATTATTTTTTGAATAATTTACTATATAAAAGGCAATCCCTGGCGGATTTGAAATTTGCGACAGTTGAAAATTATTTTTTGAATAATTTACTATAGAAAAGGCAATCCCTGGCGTAATTAAAATTTGCGACAGTATAAAATTATTTTTTGAATAATTTACTATAGAAAAGGCAATCCCTGGCGTAATTAAAATTTGCGACAGTAGAAAATTATTTTTTGAATAATTTACTATAGAAAAGGCAATCCCTGGCGCAATTAAAATTTGCGACAGTATAAAATTATTTTTTGAATAATTTACTATAGAAAAGGCAATCCCTGGCGTAATTAAAATTTGCGACAGTAGAAAATTATTTTTTGAATAATTTACTGTAGAAAAGGCAATCCCTGGCGTAATTAAAATTTGCGACAGTAGAAAATTATTTTTTGAATAATTTACTATAGAAAAGGCAATCCCTGGCGTATTTAAAATTTGCGACAGTATAAAATTAATTTTTGAAAAATTTACTATATAAAAGGCAATCCCTGGCGTAATTAAAATTTGCGACAGTAGAAAATTATTTTTTGAATAATTTACTATAGAAAAGGCAATCCCTGGCGCAATTAAAATTTGCGACAGTAAAAAATTATTTTTTGCAAAATTTACTATAGAAAAGGCAATCCCTGGCGTAATTAAAATTTGCGATATTAAAAAATTATTTTTTGAATAATTTACTATAGAAAAGGCAATCCCTGGCGTAATTAAAATTTGCGACTGTTGAAAATTATTTTTTGAATAATTTACTATAGAAAAGGCAATCCCTGGCGTAATTAAAATTTGCGACAATATAAAATTATTTTGTGAGAAATTTACTATAGAAAAGGCAATCCCTGGCGTAATTAAAATTTGCGACAGTAGAAAATTATTTTTTGAATAATTTACTATAGATAAGGCAATCCCTGGCGTAATTAAAATTTGCGACAGTATAAAATAATTTTTTGAATAATTTACTATAGAAAAGGCAATCCCTGGCGTAATTAAAATTTGCGACAGTATAAAATTATTTTGTGAGAAATTTACTATAGAAAAGGCAATCCCTGGCGTAATTAAAATTTGCGACAGTAGAAAATTATTTTTTGAATAATTTACTATAGAAAAGGCAATCCCTGGCGCAATTACAATTTGCGACAGTAGAAAATTATTTTTTGAATAATTTACTACAGAAAAGGCAATCCCTGGCGTAATTAAAATTTGCGACAGTTGAAAATTATTTTTTGAATAATTTACTATAGAAAAGGCAATCCCTGGCGCAATTACAATTTTGGACAATATAAAATTATTTTTTGAATAATTTACTATAGAAATGGCAATCACTGTCGTAATTAAAATTTGCGACAGTTGAAAATTATTTTTTGAATAATTTACTATAGAAAAGGCAATCCCTGGCGTAATTAAAATTTGCGACAGTAGAAAATTATTTTTTGAATAATTTACTATAGAAAAGGCAATCCCTGGCGTAATTAAAACTTGCGATAGTAAAAAATTATTTTTTGAAAAATTTACTATAGAAAAGGCAATCCCTGGCGTAATTAAAATTTGCGACAGTTGAAAATTATTTTTTGAATAATTTACTATAGACAAGGCAATCCCTGGCGCAATTAAAATTTGCGACAGTAAAAAATTATTTTTTGCAAAATTTTCTATAGAAAAGGCAATCCCTGGCGTAATTAAAATTTGCGACAGTAGAAAATTATTTTTTGAATACTTTACTATAGAAAAGGCAATCCATGGCGCACTTAAAATTTGCGACAGTAAAAAAATATTTTGTGAGAAATTTATTATAGAAAAGCAATCCCTGGGATATTTAAAATTTGCGACAGTAGAAAATTATTTTTTGAATAATTTACTATAGAAAAGCCAATCCCTGGCGCAATTAAAATTTGCGACAGTAAAAAATTATTTTTTGAATAATTTACTGTAGAAAAGGCAATCCCTGGCGCAATTAAAATTTGCGACAGTTGAAAATTATTTTTTGAATAATTTACTATAGAAAAGGCAATCCCTGGCGCACTTAAAATTTGCGACAGTAAAAAATTATTTTTTGAATAATTTACTATAGAAAAGGCAATCCCTGGCGTAACTAAAATTTGCGACAGTAGAAAATTATTTTTTGAATAATTTACTATAGAAAAGGCAATCCCTGGCGTAATTAAAATTTGCGACAGTATAAAATTATTTTTTGAATAATTTACTATAGAAAAGGCAATCCCTGGCGTAATTAAAGCTTGCGATAGTAAAAAATTATTTTTTGAAAAATTTACTATAGAAAAGGCAATCCCTGGCGTAATTAAAATTTGCGACAGTAGAAAATTATTTTTTGAATAATTTACTATAGAAAAGCCAATCCCTGGCGTAATTAAAATTTGCGACAGTATAAAATTATTTTTTGAATAATTTACTATAGAAAAGGCAATCCCTGGCGTAATTAAAATTTGCGACAGTAGAAAATTATTTTTTGATTAATTTACTATAGAAAAGGTAATCCCTGGCGTATTTAAAATTTGCGACAGTAAAAAATTATTTTTTGAATAATTTACTATAGAAAAGGCAATCCCTGGCGTAATTAAAATTTGCGACAGTAAAAAATTATTTTTTGAATAATTTACTATATAAAAGGCAATCCCTGGCGGATTTGAAATTTGCGACAGTTGAAAATTATTTTTTGAATAATTTACTATAGAAAAGGCAATCCCTGGCGTAATTAAAATTTGCGACAGTATAAAATTATTTTTTGAATAATTTACTATAGAAAAGGCAATCCCTGGCGTAATTAAAATTTGCGACAGTAGAAAATTATTTTTTGAATAATTTACTATAGAAAAGGCAATCCCTGGCGCAATTAAAATTTGCGACAGTATAAAATTATTTTTTGAATAATTTACTATAGAAAAGGCAATCCCTGGCGTAATTAAAATTTGCGACAGTAGAAAATTATTTTTTGAATAATTTACTGTAGAAAAGGCAATCCCTGGCGTAATTAAAATTTGCGACAGTAGAAAATTATTTTTTGAATAATTTACTATAGAAAAGGCAATCCCTGGCGTATTTAAAATTTGCGACAGTATAAAATTAATTTTTGAAAAATTTACTATATAAAAGGCAATCCCTGGCGTAATTAAAATTTGCGACAGTAGAAAATTATTTTTTGAATAATTTACTATAGAAAAGGCAATCCCTGGCGCAATTAAAATTTGCGATAGTAAAAAATTATTTTTTGCAAAATTTACTATAGAAAAGGCAATCCCTGGCGTAATTAAAATTTGCGATATTAAAAAATTATTTTTTGAATAATTTACTATAGAAAAGGCAATCCCTGGCGTAATTAAAATTTGCGACTGTTGAAAATTATTTTTTGAATAATTTACTATAGAAAAGGCAATCCCTGGCGTAATTAAAATTTGCGACAATATAAAATTATTTTGTGAGAAATTTACTATAGAAAAGGCAATCCCTGGCGTAATTAAAATTTGCGACAGTAGAAAATTATTTTTTGAATAATTTACTATAGATAAGGCAATCCCTGGCGTAATTAAAATTTGCGACAGTATAAAATAATTTTTTGAATAATTTACTATAGAAAAGGCAATCCCTGGCGTAATTAAAATTTGCGACAGTATAAAATTATTTTGTGAGAAATTTACTATAGAAAAGGCAATCCCTGGCGTAATTAAAATTTGCGACAGTAGAAAATTATTTTTTGAATAATTTACTATAGAAAAGGCAATCCCTGGCGCAATTACAATTTGCGACAGTAGAAAATTATTTTTTGAATAATTTACTACAGAAAAGGCAATCCCTGGCGTAATTAAAATTTGCGACAGTTGAAAATTATTTTTTGAATAATTTACTATAGAAAAGGCAATCCCTGGCGCAATTACAATTTGGGACAATATAAAATTATTTTTTGAATAATTTACTATAGAAATGGCAATCACTGTCGTAATTAAAATTTGCGACAGTTGAAAATTATTTTTTGAATAATTTACTATAGAAAAGGCAATCCCTGGCGTAATTAAAATTTGCGACAGTAGAAAATTATTTTTTGAATAATTTACTATAGAAAAGGCAATCCCTGGCGTAATTAAAACTTGCGATAGTAAAAAATTATTTTTTGAAAAATTTACTATAGAAAAGGCAATCCCTGGCGTAATTAAAATTTTCGACAGTTGAAAATTATTTTTTGAATAATTTACTATAGACAAGGCAATCCCTGGCGCAATTAAAATTTGCGACAGTAAAAAATTATTTTTTGCAAAATTTTCTATAGAAAAGGCAATCCCTGGCGTAATTAAAATTTGCGACAGTAGAAAATTATTTTTTGAATAATTTACTATAGAAAAGGCAATCCATGGCGCACTTAAAATTTGCGACAGTAAAAAAATATTTTGTGAGAAATTTATTATAGAAAAGCAATCCCTGGGATATTTAAAATTTGCGACAGTAGAAAATTATTTTTTGAATAATTTACTATAGAAAAGCCAATCCCTGGCGCAATTAAAATTTGCGACAGTAAAAAATTATTTTTTGAATAATTTACTGTAGAAAAGGCAATCCCTGGCGCAATTAAAATTTGCGACAGTTGAAAATTATTTTTTGAATAATTTACTATAGAAAAGGCAATCCCTGGCGCACTTAAAATTTGCGACAGTAAAAAATTATTTTTTGAATAATTTACTATAGAACTAAAATTTGCGACAGTAGAAAATTATTTTTTGAATAATTTACTATAGAAAAGGCAATCCCTGGCGTAATTAAAATTTGCGACAGTATAAAATTATTTTTTGAATAATTTACTATAGAAAAGGCAATCCCTGGCGTAATTAAAACTTGCGATAGTAAAAAATTATTTTTTGAAAAATTTACTATAGAAAAGGCAATCCCTGGCGTAATTAAAATTTGCGACAGTAGAAAATTATTTTTTGAATAATTTACTATAGAAAAGCCAATCCCTGGCGCAATTAAAATTTGCGACAGTAAAAAATTATTTTTTGCAAAATTTACTATAGAAAAGGCAATTTCTGGCGTAATTAAAATTTGCGACAGTAGAAAATTATTTTTTGAATAATTTACTATAGAAAAGGCAATCCCTGGGATATTTAAAATTTGCGACAGTAGAAAATTATTTTTTGAATAATTTACTATAGAAAAGGCAATCCCTGGCGTAATTAAAACTTGCGATAGTAAAAAATTATTTTTTGAAAAATTTACTATAGAAAAGGCAATCCCTGGCGTAATTAAAATTTGCGACAGTTGAAAATTATTTTTTGAATAATTTACTATAGAAAAGGCAATTCCTGGCGCAATTAAAATTTGCGACAGTAAAAAATTATTTTTTGCAAAATTTACTATAGAAAAGGCAATCCCTGGCGTAATTAAAATTTGCGACAGTAGAAAATTATTTTTTGAATAATTTACTATAGAAAAGGCAATCCCTGGCGCACTTAAAATTTGCGACAGTAAAAAATTATTTTGTGAGAAATTTACTATAGAAAAGGCAATCCCTGGGATATTTAAAATTTGCGACAGTAGAAAATTATTTTTTGAATAATTTACTATAGAAAAGGCAATCCCTGGCGCAATTAAAATTTTGCGACAAAAAAAAATTATTTTTTGAATAATTTACTATAGAAAAGGCAATCCCTGGCGCAATTAAAATTTGCGACAGTTGAAAATTATTTTTTGAATAATTTACTATAGAAAAGGCAATCCCTGGCGTAATTAAAATTTGCGACAGTAAAAAATTATTTTTTGAATAATTTACTATAGAAAAGGCAATCCCTGGCGTAATTAAAATTTGCGACATTAAAAAATTATTTTTTGAATAATTTACTATAGAAAAGACAATCCCTGGCGTAATTAAAATTTGCGACAGTAAAAAATTATTTTTTGAATAATTTACTATAGAAAAGGCAATCCCTGGCGCACTTAAAATTTGCGACAGTAAAAAATTATTTTTTGAATAATTTACTATAGAAAAGGCATCCCCTGGCGCAATTACAATTTGCGACAGTTGAAAATTATTTTTTGAATAATTTACTATAGTAAAGGCAATTCCTGGCGCAATTAAAATTTGCGACAGTTGAAAATTATTTTTTGAATAATTTACTATAGAAAAGGCAATCCCTTGGATATTTAAAATTTGCGACAGTAGAAAATTATTTTTTGAATAATTTACTATAGAAAAGGCAATCCCTGGCGTAATTAAAACTTGCGACAGTTGAAAATTATTTTTTGAATAATTTACTATAGAAAAGGCAATGCCTGGCGTAATTAAAATTTGCGACAGTAGAAAATTATTTTTTGAATAATTTACTGTAGAAAAGGCAATCCCTGGCGCAATTAAAACTTGCGATAGTAAAAAATTATTTTTTGAATAATTTACTATAGAAAAGGCAATACCTGGCGTAATTAAAATTTGCGACAGTAGAAAATTATTTTTTGAATAATTTACTATAGAAAAGGCAATCCCTGGGATATTTAAAATTTGCGACAGTAGAAAATTATTTTTTGAATTATTTACTATAGAAAAGGCAATCCCTGGCGCACTTAAAATTTGCGACAGTAGAAAATTATTTTTTGAATAATTTACTATAGAAAAGGCAATCCCTGGCGCAATTAAAATTTGCGACAGTAGAAAATTATTTTTTGAATAATTTACAATAGAAAAGGCAATCCCTGGCGTAATTAAAATTTGCGACAGTAGAAAATTATTTTTTGAATAATTTACTATAGAAAAGGCAATCCCTGGCGTAATTAAAATTTGCGACAGTAGAAAACTATTTTTTGAATAATTTACTATAGAAAAGGCAATCCCTGGCGCACTTAAAATTTGCGACAGTAGAAAATTATTTTTTGAATAATTTACTATAGAAAATGCAATCCCTGGCGCAATTAAAATTGCGACAGTAGAAAATTATTTTTTGAATAATTTACTATAGAAAAGGCAATCCCTGGCGTAATTAAAATTTGCGACAGTATAAAATTATTTTTTAAATAATTTACTGTAGAAAAGGCAATCCCTGGCGTAATTAAAATTTGCGACAGTAGAAAATTATTTTTTGAATAATTTACTATAGAAAAGGCAATCCCTGGCGTAATTAAAATTTGCGAAAATTGAAAATTATTTTTTGAATAATTTACTATAAAAAAGGCAATCCTTGGCGTAATTAAAATTTGCGACAGTATTAAATTATTTTTTGAATAATTTACTATAGAAAAGGCAACCCCTGGCGCACTTAAAATTTGCGACAGTAGAAAATTATTTTTTGAATAATTTACTATAGAAAAGGCAATCCCTGGCGTAATTAAAATTTGTGACAGTAAAAAATTATTTTTTGAATAATTTACTATAGAAAAGGCAATCCCTGGCGTAATTAAAATTTGCGACAGTAAAAAATTATTTTTTGAATAATTTACTATAGAAAAGGCAATTCCTGGCGTAATTAAAATTTGCGACAGTAGAAAATTATTTTTTGAATAATTTACTATAGAAAAGGCAATCCCTGGCGCAATTAAAATTTGCGACAGTAAAAAATTATTTTTTGCAAAATTTACTATAGAAAAGGCAATCCCTGGCGTAATTAAAATTTGCGACAGTATAAAATTATTTTTTGAATAATTTACTATAGAAAAGCAATCCCTGGCGTAATTAAAATTTGCGACAGTAAAAAATTATTTTTTGCAAAATTTACTATAGAAAAGGCAATCTCTGGCGTAATTAAAATTTGCGACAGTATAAAATTATTTTTTGAATAATTTACTATAGAAAAGGCAATCCCTGTCGTAATTAAAATTTGCGACAGTAGAAAATTATTTTTTGAATAATTTACTATAGAAAAGGCAATCCCTGGCGCACTTAAAATTTGCGACAGTAAAAAATTATTTTGTGAGATATTTACTATAGAAAAGGCAATCCCTGGGATATTTAAAATTTGCGACAGTAGAAAATTATTTTTTGAATAATTTACTATAGAAAAGGCAATCCGTGGCGTAATTAAAACTTGCGATAGTAAAAAATTATTTTTGAAAAATTTACTATAGAAAAGGCAATCCCTGGCGTAATTAAAATTTGCGACAGTTGAAAATTATTTTTTGAATAATTTACTATAGAAAACGCAATCCCTGGCGCACTTAAAATTTGCGACAGTAAAAAATTATTTTTTGCAAAATTTACTATAGAAAAGGCAATCCCTGGCGTAATTAAAATTTGCGACAGTAGAAAATTATTTTTTGAATAATTTACTATAGAAAAGGCAATCCCTGGCGCACTTAAAATTTGCGACAGTAAAAAATTATTTTGTGAGAAATTTACTATAGAAAAGGCAATCCCTGGGATATTTAAAATTTGCGGCAGTAGAAAATTATTTTTTGAATAATTTACTATAGAAAAGGCAATCCCTGGCGCAATTAAAATTTGCGACAGTAAAAAATTATTTTTTGAATAATTTACTATAGAAAAGGCAATCCCTGGCACACTTAAAATTTGCGACAGTAGAAAATTATTTTTTGAATAATTTACTATAGAAAAGGCAATCCCTGGAGTAATTAAAATTTGCGACAGTAAAAAATTATTTTTTGAATAATTTACTATAGAAAAGGCAATCCCTGGCGTAATTAAAATTTGCGACAGTAAAAAATTATTTTTTGAATAATTTACTATAGAAAAGGCAATCCCTGGCGTAATTAAAATTTGCGACAGTATAAAATTATTTTTTGAATAATTTACTATAGAAAAGGCAATCCCTGGCGCAATTAAAATTTGCGACAGTAAAAAATTATTTTTTGCAAAATTTACTATAGAAAAGGCAATCCCTGGCGTAATTAAAATTTGCGACAGTAAAAAATTATTTTTTGAATAATTTACTATAGAAAAGGCAATCCCTGGCGTAATTAAAATTTGCGACAGTATAAAATTATTTTTTGAATAATTTACTATAGAAAAGGCAATCCCTGGCGCAATTAAAATTTGCGACAGTAAAAAATTATTTTTTGCAAAATTTACTATAGAAAAGGCAATCCCTGGCGTAATTAAAATTTGCGACAGTATAAAATTATTTTTTGAATAATTTACTATAGAAAAGGTAATCCCTGGCGCACTTAAAATTTGCGACAGTAAAAAATTATTTTGTGAGAAATTTACTATAGAAAAGGCAATCCCTGGGATATTTAAAATTTGCGACAGTAGAAAATTATTTTTTGAATAATTTACTATAGAAAAGGCAATCCCTGGCGCAATTAAAATTTGCGACAGTAAAAAATTATTTTTTGAATAATTTACTATAGAAAAGGCAATCCCTGGCGCACTTAAAATTTGCGACAATAGAAAATTATTTTTTGAATAATTGACTATAGAAAAGTCAATCCCTGGCGTAATTAAAATTTGCGACAGTAAAAAATTATTTTTTGAATAATTTACTATAGAAAAGGCAATCCCTGGCGCAATTAAAATTTGCGACAGTAAAAAATTATTTTTTGCAAAATTTACTATAGAAAAGGCAATCCCTGGCGTAATTAAAATTTGCGACAGTATAAAATTATTTTTTGAATAATTTACTATAGAAAAGGCAATCCCTGGCGCACTTAAAATTTGCGACAGTAAAAAATTATTTTGTGAGAAATTTACTATAGAAAAGGCAATCCCTGGGATATTTAAAATTTGCGGCAGTAGAAAATTATTTTTTGAATAATTTACTATAGAAAAGGCAATCCCTGGCGCAATTAAAATTTGCGACAGTAAAAAATTATTTTTTGAATAATTTACTATAGAAAAGCCAATCCCTGGCACACTTAAAATTTGCGACAGTAGAAAATTATTTTTTGAATAATTTACTATAGAAAAGGCAATCCCTGGCGTAATTAAAATTTGCGACAGTAAAAAATTATTTTTTGAATAATTTACTATAGAAAAGGCAATCCCTGGCGTAATTAAAATTTGCGACAGTAAAAAATTATTTTTTTGAATAATTTACTATAGAAAAGGCAATCCCTGGCGTAATTAAAATTTGCGACAGTATAAAATTATTTTTTGAATAATTTACTATAGAAAAGGCAATCCCTGGCGCAATTAAAATTTGCGACAGTAAAAAATTATTTTTTGCAAAATTTACTATAGAAAAGGCAATCCCTGGCGTAATTAAAATTTGCGACAGTAAAAAATTATTTTTTGAATAATTTACTATAGAAAAGGCAATCCCTGGCGTAATTAAAATTTGCGACAGTATAAAATTATTTTTTGAATAATTTACTATAGAAAAGGCAATCCCTGGCGCAATTAAAATTTGCGACAGTAAAAAATTATTTTTTGCAAAATTTACTATAGAAAAGGCAATCCCTGGCGTAATTAAAATTTGCGACAGTATAAAATTATTTTTTGAATAATTTACTATAGAAACGGCAATCCCTGGCGCACTTAAAATTTGCGACAGTAAAAAATTATTTTGTGAGAAATTTACTATAGAAAAGGCAATCCCTGGGATATTTAAAATTAGCGACAGTAGAAAATAATTTTTTGAATAATTTACTATAGAAAAGGCAATCCCTGGCGCAATTAAAATTTGCGACAGTAAAAAATTATTTTTTGAATAATTTACTATAGAAAAGGCAATCCCTGGCGCACTTAAAATTTGCGACAGTAGAAAATTATTTTTTGAATAATTGACTATAGAAAAGTCAATCCCTGGCGTAATTAAAATTTGCGACAGTAAAAAATTATTTTTTGAATAATTTACTATAGAAAAGGCAATCCCTGGCGCAATTAAAATTTGCGACAGTAAAAAATTATTTTTTGCAAAATTTACTATAGAAAAGGCAATCCCTGGCGTAATTAAAATTTGCGACAGTAGAAATTTATTTTTTGAATAATTTACTATAGAAAAGGCAATCCCTGGCGCACTTAAAATTTGCGACAGTAAAAAATTATTTTGTGAGAAATTTACTATAGAAAAGGCAATCCCTGGGATATTTAAAATTTGCGACAGTAGAAAATTATTTTTTGAATAATTTACTATATAAAAGGCAATCCCTGGCGCAATTAAAATTTGCGACAGTAAAAAATTATTTTTTGAATAATTTGCTATAGAAAAGGCAATCCCTGGCGCAATTAAAATTTGCGACAGTTGAAAATTATTTTTTGAATAATTTACTATAGAAAAGGCAATCCCTGGCGTAATTAAAATTTGCGACAGTAAAAAATTATTTTTTGAATAATTTACTATAGAAAAGGCAATCCCTGGCGTAATTAAAATTTGCGACATTAAAAAATTATTTTTTGAATAATTTACTATAGAAAAGACAATCCCTGGCGTAATTAAAATTTGCGACAGTAAAAAATTATTTTTTGAATAATTTACTATAGAAAAGGCAATCCCTGGCGCACTTAAAATTTGCGACAGTAAAAAATTATTTTTTGAATAATTTACTATAGAAAAGGCATCCCCTGGCGCAATTACAATTTGCGACAGTTGAAAATTATTTTTTGAATAATTTACTGTAGAAAAGGCAATCCCTGGCGCAATTAAAATTTGCGACAGTTGAAAATTATTTTTTGAATAATTTACTATAGAAAAGGCAATCCCTGGGATATTTAAAATTTGCGACAGTAGAAAATTATTTTTTGAATAATTTACTATAGAAAAGGCAATCCCTGGCGTAATTAAAACTTGCGACAGTTGAAAATTATTTTTTGAATAATTTACTATAGAAAAGGCAATGCCTGGCGTAATTAAAATTTGCGACAGTAGAAAATTATTTTTTGAATAATTTACTGTAGAAAAGGCAATCCCTGGCGCAATTAAAACTTGCGATAGTAAAAAATTATTTTTTGAATAATTTACTATAGAAAAGGCAATACCTGGCGTAATTAAAATTTGCGACAGTAGAAAATTATTTTTTGAATAATTTACTATAGAAAATGCAGTCCCTGGGATATTTAAAATTTGCGACAGTAGAAAATTATTTTTTGAATTATTTACTATAGAAAAGGCAATCCCTGGCGCACTTAAAATTTGCGACAGTAGAAAATTATTTTTTGAATAATTTACTATAGAAAAGGCAATCCCTGGCGCAATTAAAATTTGCGACAGTAGAAAATTATTTTTTGAATAATTTACAATAGAAAAGGCAATCCCTGGCGTAATTAAAATTTGCGACAGTAGAAAATTATTTTTTGAATAATTTACTATAGAAAAGGCAATCCCTGGCGTAATTAAAATTTGCGACAGTAGAAAACTATTTTTTGAATAATTTACTATAGAAAAGGCAATCCCTGGCGCACTTAAAATTTGCGACAGTAGAAAATTATCTTTTGAATAATTTACTATAGAAAATGCAATCCCTGGCGCAACTAAAATTGCGACAGTAGAAAATTATTTTTTGAATAATTTACTATAGAAAATGCAATCCCTGGCGTAATTAAAATTTGCGAGAGTATAAAATTATTTTTTAAATAATTTACTGTAGAAAAGGCAATCCCTGGCGTAATTAAAATTTGCGACAGTAGAAAATTATTTTTTGAATAATTTACTATAGAAAAGGCAATCACTGGCGTAATTAAAATTTGCGACAATTGAAAATTATTTTTTGAATAATTTACTATATAAAAGGCAATCCTTGGCGTAATTAAAATTTGCGACAGTATAAAATTATTTTTTGAATAATTTACTATAGAAAAGGCAACCCCTGGCGCACTTAAAATTTGCGACAGTAGAAAATTATTTTTTGAATAATTTACTATAGAAAAGGCAATCCCTGGCGTAATTAAAATTTGTGACAGTAAAAAATTATTTTTTGAATAATTTACTATAGAAAAGGCAGTCCCTGGCGTAATTTAAATTTGCGACAGTAAAAAATTATTTTTTGAATAATTTACTATAGAAAAGGCAATTCCTGGCGTAATTAAAAATTGCGACAGTAGAAAATTATTTTTTGAATAATTTACTATAGAAAAGGCAATCCCTGGCGCAATTAAAATTTGCGACAGTAAAAAATTATTTTTTGTAAAATTTACTATAGAAATGCAATCCCTGGCGTAATTAAAATTTGCGACAGTATAAAATTATTTTTTGAATAATTTACTATAGAAAAGGCAATCCCTGGCGTAATTAAAATTTGCGACAGTAAAAAATTATTTTTTGCAAAATTTACTATAGAAAAGGCAATCTCTGGCGTTATTAAAATTTGCGACAGTATAAAATTATTTTTTGAATAATTTACTATAGAAAAGGCAATCCCTGTCGTAATTAAAATTTGCGACAGTAGAAAATTATTGTTTGAATAATTTACTATAGAAAAGGCAATCCCTGGCGTACTTAAAATTTGCGACAGTAAAAAATTATTTTGTGAGAAATTTACTATAGAAAAGGCAATCCCTGGGATATTTAAAATTTGCGACAGTAGAAAATTATTTTTTGAATAATTTACTATAGAAAAGGCAATCCCTGGCGCAATTAAAATTTGCGACAGTAAAAAATTATTTTTTGCAAAATTTACTATAGAAAAGGCAATCACTGGCGTAATTAAAATTTGCGACAATTGAAAATTATTTTTTGAATAATTTACTATATAAAAGGCAATCCTTGGCGTAATTAAAATTTGCGACAGTATAAAATTATTTTTTGAATAATTTACTATAGAAAAGGCAACCCCTGGCGCACTTAAAATTTGCGACAGTAGAAAATTATTTTTTGAATAATTTACTATAGAAAAGGCAATCCCTGGCGTAATTAAAATTTGTGACAGTAAAAAATTATTTTTTGAATAATTTACTATAGAAAAGGCAATCCCTGGCGTAATTTAAATTTGCGACAGTAAAAAATTATTTTTTGAATAATTTACTATAGAAAAGGCAATTCCTGGCGTAATTAAAAATTGCGACAGTAGAAAATTATTTTTTGAATAATTTACTATAGAAAAGGCAATCCCTGGCGCAATTAAAATTTGCGACAGTAAAAAATTATTTTTTGTAAAATTTACTATAGAAATGCAATCCCTGGCGTAATTAAAATTTGCGACAGTATAAAATTATTTTTTGAATAATTTACTATAGAAAAGGCAATCCCTGGCGTAATTAAAATTTGCGACAGTAAAAAATTATTTTTTGCAAAATTTACTATAGAAAAGGCAATCTCTGGCGTAATTAAAATTTGCGACAGTATAAAATTATTTTTTGAATAATTTACTATAGAAAAGGCAATCCCTGTCGTAATTAAAATTTGCGACAGTAGAAAATTATTGTTTGAATAATTTACTATAGAAAAGGCAATCCCTGGCGTACTTAAAATTTGCGACAGTAAAAAATTATTTTGTGAGAAATTTACTATAGAAAAGGCAATCCCTGGGATATTTAAAATTTGCGACAGTAGAAAATTATTTTTTGAATAATTTACTATAGAAAAGGCAATCCCTGGCGCAATTAAAATTTGCGACAGTAAAAAATTATTTTTTGAATAATTTACTATAGAAAAGGCAATCCCTGGCGCACTTAAAATTTGCGACAGTAGAAAATTATTTTTTGAATAATTGACTATAGAAAAGTCAATCCCTGGCGTAATTAAAATTTGCGACAGTAAAAAATTATTTTTTGAATAATTTACTATAGAAAAGGCAATCCCTGGCGCAATTAAAATTTGCGACAGTAAAAAATTATTTTTTGCAAAATTTACTATAGAAAAGGCAATCCCTGGCGTAATTAAAATTTGCGACAGTAGAAATTTATTTTTTGAATAATTTACTATAGAAAAGGCAATCCCTGGCGCACTTAAAATTTGCGACAGTAAAAAATTATTTTGTGAGAAATTTACTATAGAAAAGGCAATCCCTGGGATATTTAAAATTTGCGACAGTAGAAAATTATTTTTTGAATAATTTACTATAGAAAAGGCAATCCCTGGCGCAATTAAAATTTGCGACAGTAAAAAATTATTTTTTGAATAATTTACTATAGAAAAGGCAATCCCTGGCGCAATTAAAATTTGCGACAGTTGAAAATTATTTTTTGAATAATTTACTATAGAAAAGGCAATCCCTGGCGTAATTAAAATTTGCGACAGTAAAAAATTATTTTTTGAATAATTTACTATAGAAAAGGCAATCCCTGGCGTAATTAAAATTTGCGACATTAAAAAATTATTTTTTGAATAATTTACTATAGAAAAGACAATCCCTGGCGTAATTAAAATTTGCGACAGTAAAAAATTATTTTTTGAATAATTTACTATAGAAAAGGCAATCCCTGGCGCACTTAAAATTTGCGACAGTAAAAAATTATTTTTTGAATAATTTACTATAGAAAAGGCATCCCCTGGCGCAATTACAATTTGCGACAGTTGAAAATTATTTTTTGAATAATTTACTATAGAAAAGGCAATCCCTGGCGCAATTAAAATTTGCGACAGTTGAAAATTATTTTTTGAATAATTTACTATAGAAAAGGCAATCCCTGGGATATTTAAATTTTGCGACAGTAGAAAATTATTTTTTGAATAATTTACTATAGAAAAGGCAATCCCTGGCGTAATTAAAACTTGCGACAGTTGAAAATTATTTTTTGAATAATTTACTATAGAAAAGGCAATGCCTGGCGTAATTAAAATTTGCGACAGTAGAAAATTATTTTTTGAATAATTTACTGTAGAAAAGGCAATCCCTGGCGCAATTAAAACTTGCGATAGTAAAAAATTATTTTTTGAATAATTTACTATAGAAAAGGCAATACCTGGCGTAATTAAAATTTGCGACAGTAGAAAATTATTTTTTGAATAATTTACTATAGAAAAGGCAATCCCTGGGATATTTAAAATTTGCGACAGTAGAAAATTATTTTTTGAATTATTTACTATAGAAAAGGCAATCCCTGGCGCACTTAAAATTTGCGACAGTAGAAAATTATTTTTTGAATAATTTACTATAGAAAAGACAATCCCTGGCGCAATTAAAATTTGCGACAGTAGAAAATTATTTTTTGAATAATTTACAATAGAAAAGGCAATCCCTGGCGTAATTAAAATTTGCGACAGTAGAAAATTATTTTTTGAATAATTTACTATAGAAAAGGCAATCCCTGGCGTAATTAAAATTTGCGACAGTAGAAAACTATTTTTTGAATAATTTACTATAGTAAAGGCAATCCCTGGCGCACTTAAAATTTGCGACAGTAGAAAATTATTTTTTGAATAATTTACTATAGAAAATGCAATTCCTGGCGCAATTAAAATTGCGACAGTAGAAAATTATTTTTTGAATAATTTACTATAGAAAATGCAATCCCTGGCGTAATTAAAATTTGCGACAGTATAAAATTATTTTTTAAATAATTTACTGTAGAAAAGGCAATCCCTGGCGTAATTAAAATTTGCGACAGTAGAAAATTATTTTTTGAATAATTTACTATAGAAAAGGCAATCACTGGCGTAATTAAAATTTGCGACAATTGAAAATTATTTTTTGAATAATTTACTATATAAAAGGCAATCCTTGGCGTAATTAAAATTTGCGACAGTATAAAATTATTTTTTGAATAATTTACTATAGAAAAGGCAACCCCTGGCGCACTTAAAATTTGCGACAGTAGAAAATTATTTTTTGAATAATTTACTATAGAAAAGGCAATCCCTGGCGTAATTAAAATTTGTGACAGTAAAAAATTATTTTTTGAATAATTTACTATAGAAAAAGGCAATCCCTGGCGTAATTAAAATTTGCGACAGTAAAAAATTATTTTTTGAATAATTTACTATAGAAAAGGCAATTCCTGGCGTAATTAAAATTTGCGACAGTAGAAAATTATTTTTTGAATAATTTACTATAGAAAAGGCAATCCCTGGCGCAATTAAAATTTGCGACAGTAAAAAATTATTTTTTGTAAAATTTACTATAGAAAAGGAAATCCCTGGCGTAATTAAAATTTGCGACAGTATAAAATTATTTTTTGAATAATTTACTATAGAAAAGGCAATCCTTGGCGTAATTAAAATTTGCGACAGTAAAAAATTATTTTTTGCAAAATTTACTATAGAAAAGGCAATCTCTGGCGTAATTAAAATTTGCGACAGTATAAAATTATTTTTTGTATAATTTACTATAGAAAAGGCAATCCCTGTCGTAATTAAAATTTGCGACAGTAGAAAATTATTGTTTGAATAATTTACTATAGAAAAGGCAATCCCTGGCGTACTTAAAATTTGCGACAGTAAAAAAATATTTTGTGAGAAATTTACTATAGAAAAGGCAATCCCTGGGATATTTAAAATTTGCGACAGTAGAAAATTATTTTTTGAATAATTTACTATAGAAAAGGCAATCCCTGGCGTAATTAAAACTAGCGATAGTAAAAAATTATTTTTTGAAAAATTTACTATAGAAAAGGCAATACCTGGCGTAATTAAAATTTGCGACAGTTGAAAATTATTTTTTGAATAATTTACTATAGAAAAGGCAATCCCTGGCGCAATTAAAATTTGCGACAGTAAAAAATTATTTTTTGCAAAATTTACTATAGAAAAGGCAAACCCTGGCGTAATTAAAATTTGCGACAGTAGAAAATTATTTTTTGAATAATTTACTATAGAAAAGGCAATACCTGGCGCAATTAAAATTTGCGACAGTAAAAAATTATTTTTTGCAAAATTTACTATAGAAAAGGCAATCCCTGGGATATTTAAAATTTGCGACAGTAGAAAATTATTTTTTGAATTATTTACTATAGAAAAGGCAATCCCTGGCGCACTTAAAATTTGCGACAGTAGAAAATTATTTTTTGAATAATTTACTATAGAAAAGGCAATCCCTGGCGCAATTAAAATTTGCGACAGTAGAAAATTAGAAAATTATTTTTTGAACAATTTACTATAGAAAAGGCAATCCCTGGCGTAATTAAAATTTGCGACAGTAGAAAATTATTTTTTGAATAATTTACTATAGAAAAGGCAATCCCTGGCGCACTTAAAATTTGCGACAGTAGAAAATTATTTTTTGAATAATTTACTATAGAAAATGCAATCCCTGGCGCAATTAAAATTTGCGACAGTAGAAAATTATTTTTTGAATAATTTACTATAGAAAAGGCAATCCCTGGCGTAATTAAAATTTGCGACAGTATAAAATTATTTTTTAAATAATTTACTGTAGAAAAGGCAATCCCTGGCGTAATTAAAATTTGCGACAGTAGAAAATTATTTTTTGAATAATTTACTATAGAAAAGGCAATCCCTGGCGTAATTAAAATTTGCGACAATTGAAAAATATTTTTTGAATAATTTACTATAAAAAAGGCAATCCTTGGCGTAATTAAAATTTGCGACAGTATTAAATTATTTTTTGAATAATTTACTATAGAAAAGGCAACCCCTGGCGCACTTAAAATTTGCGACAGTAGAAAATTATTTTTTGAATAATTTACTATAGAAAAGGCAATCCCTGGCGTAATTAAAATTTGTGACAGTAAAAAATTATTTTTTGAATAATTTACTATAGAAAAGGCAATCTCTGGGATATTTAAAATTTGCGACAGTAGAAAATTATTTTTTGAATAATTTACTATAGAAAAGGCAATCCGTGGCGTAATTAAAACTTGCGATAGTAAAAAATTATTTTTGAAAAATTTACTATAGAAAAGGAGATCCCTGGCGTAATTAAAATTTGCGACAGTTGAAAATTATTTTTTGAATAATTTACTATAGAAAAGGCAATTCCTGGCGTAATTAAAATTTGCGACAGTAGAAAATTATTTTTTGCAAAATTTACTATAGAAAAGGCAATCTCTGGCGTAATTAAAATTTGCGACAGTATAAAATTATTTTTTGAATAATTTACTATAGAAAAGGCAATCCCTGTCGTAATTAAAATTTGCGACAGTAGAAAATTATTTTTTGAATAATTTACTATAGAAAAGGCAATCCCTGGCGCACTTAAAATTTGCGACAGTAAAAAATTATTTTGTGAGAAATTTACTATAGAAAAGGCAATCCCTGGGATATTTAAAATTTGCGACAGTAGAAAATTATTTTTTGAATAATTTACTATAGAAAAGGCAATCCGTGGCGTAATTAAAACTTGCGATAGTAAAAAATTATTTTTGAAAAATTTACTATAGAAAAGGAGATCCCTGGCGTAATTAAAATTTGCGACAGTTGAAAATTATTTTTTGAATAATTTACTATAGAAAAGGCAATCCCTGGCGCACTTAAAATTTGCGACAGTAAAAAATTATTTTTTGCAAAATTTACTATAGAAAAGGCAATCCCTGGCGTAATTAAAATTTGCGACAGTAGAAAATTATTTTTTGAATAATTTACTATAGAAAAGGCAATCCCTGGCGCACTTAAAATTTGCGACAGTAAAAAATTATTTTGTGAGAAATTTACTATAGAAAAGCAATCCCTGGGATATTTAAAATTTGCGGCAGTAGAAAATTATTTTTTGAATAATTTACTATAGAAAAGGCAATCCCTGGCGCAATTAAAATTTGCGACAGTAAAAAATTATTTTTTGAATAATTTACTATAGAAAAGGCAATCCCTGGCACACTTAAAATTTGCGAGAGTAGAAAATTATTTTTTGAATAATTTACTATAGAAAAGGCAATCCCTGGCGTAATTAAAATTTGCGACAGTAAAAAATTATTTTTTGAATAATTTACTGTAGAAAAGGCAATCCCTGGCGTAATTAAAATTTGCGACAGTAGAAAATTATTTTTTGAATAATTTACTATAGAAAAGGCAATCCCTGGCGTAATTAAAATTTGCGACAGTAAAAAATTATTTTTTGAATAATTTACTATAGAAAAGGCAATCCCTGGCGCAATTAAAATTTGCGACAGTAAAAAATTATTTTTTGCAAAATTTACTATAGAAAAGGCAATCCCTGGGATATTTAAAATTTGCGACAGTAGAAAATTATTTTTTTTATTATTTACTATAGAAAAGGCAATCCCTGGCGCACTTAAAATTTGCTACAGTAGAAAATTATTTTTTGAATAATTTACTATAGAAAAGGCAATCCCTGGCGCAATTAAAATTTGCGACAGTAGAAAATTATTTTTTGAACAATTTACTATAGAAAAGGCAATCCCTGGCGTAATTAAAATTTGCGACAGTAGAAAATTATTTTTTGAATAATTTACTATAGAAAAGGCAATCCCTGGCGTAATTAAAATTTGCGACAGTAGAAAATTATTTTTTGAATAATTTACTATAGAAAAGGCAATCCCTGGCGCACTTAAAATTTGCGACAGTAGAAAATTATTTTTTGAATAATTTACTATAGAAAATGCAATCCCTGGCGCAATTAAAATTTGCGACAGTAGAAAATTATTTTTTGAATAATTTACTATAGAAAAGGCAATCCCTGGCGTAATTAAAATTTGCGACAGTATAAAATTATTTTTTAAATAATTTACTGTAGAAAAGGCAATCCCTGGCGTAATTAAAATTTGCGACAGTAGAAAATTATTTTTTGAATAATTTACTATAGAAAAGGCAATCCCTGGCGTAATTAAAATTTGCGACAATTGAAAATTATTTTTTGAATAATTTACTATAAAAAATGCAATCCTTGGCGTAATTAAAATTTGCGACAGTATTAAATTATTTTTTGAATAATTTACTATAGAAAAGGCAACCCCTGGCGCACTTAAAATTTGCGACAGTAGAAAATTATTTTTTGAATAATTTACTATAGAAAAGGCAATCCCTGGCGTAATTAAAATTTGTGACAGTAAAAAATTATTTTTTGAATAATTTACTATAGAAAAGGCAATCCCTGGCGTAATTAAAATTTGCGACAGTAAAAAATTATTTTTTGAATAATTTACTATAGAAAAGGCAATTCCTGGCGTAATTAAAATTTGCGACAGTAGAAAATTATTTTTTGAATAATTTACTATAGAAAAGGCAATCCCTGGCGCAATTAAAATTTGCGACAGTAAAAAATTATTTTTTGCAAAATTTACTATAGAAAAGGCAATCCCTGGCGTAATTAAAATTTGCGACAGTATAAAATTATTTTTTTAATAATTTACTATAGAAAAGGCAATCCCTGGCGTAATTAAAATTTGCGACAGTAAAAAATTATTTTTTGCAAAATTTACTATAGAAAAGGCAATCTCTGGCGTAATTAAAATTTGCGACAGTATAAAATTATTTTTTGAATAATTTACTATAGAAAAGGCAATCCCTGTCGTAATTAAAATATGCGAAAGTAGAAAATTATTTTTTGAATAATTTACTATAGAAAAGGCAATCCCTGGCGCACTTAAAATTTGCGACAGTAAAAAATTATTTTGTGAGAAATTTACTATAGAAAAGGCAATCCCTGGGATATTTAAAATTTGCGACAGTAGAAAATTATTTTTTGAATAATTTACTATAGAAAAGGCAATCCGTGGCGTAATTAAAACTTGCGATAGTAAAAAATTATTTTTGAAAAATTTACTATAGAAAAGGAGATCCCTGGCGTAGTTAAAATTTGCGACAGTTGAAAATTATTTTTTGAATAATTTACTATAGAAAAGGCAATCCCTGGCGCACTTAAAATTTGCGACAGTAAAAAATTATTTTTTGCAAAATTTACTATAGAAAAGGCAATCCCTGGCGTAATTAAAATTTGCGACAGTAGAAAATTATTTTTTGAATAATTTACTATAGAAAAGGCAATCCCTGGCGCACTTAAAATTTGCGACAGTAAAAAATTATTTTGTGAGAAATTTACTATAGAAAAGGCAATCCCTGGGATATTTAAAATTTGCGGCAGTAGAAAGTTATTTTTTGAATAATTTACTATAGAAAAGGCAATCCCTGGCGCAATTAAAATTTGCGACAGTAAAAAATTATTTTTTGAATAATTTACTATAGAAAAGGCAATCCCTGGCACACTTAAAATTTGCGACAGTAGAAAATTATTTTTTGAATAATTTACTATAGAAAAGGCAATCCCTGGCGTAATTAAAATTTGCGACAGTAAAAAATTATTTTTTGAATAATTTACTGTAGAAAAGGCAATCCCTGGCGTAATTAAAATTTGCGACAGTAAAAAATTATTTTTTGAATAATTTACTATAGAAAAGGCAATCCCTGGCGTAATTAAAATTTGCGACAGTATAAAATTATTTTTTGAATAATTTACTATAGAAAAGGCAATCCCTGGCGCAATTAAAATTTGCGACAGTAAAAAATTATTTTTTGCAAAATTTACTATAGAAAAGGCAATCCCTGGCGTAATTAAAATTTGCGACAGTAAAAAATTATTTTTTGAATAATTTACTATAGAAAAGGCAATCCCTGGCGTAATTAAAATTTGCGACAGTATAAAATTATTTTTTGAATAATTTACTATAGAAAAGGCAATCCCTGGCGCAATTAAAATTTGCGACAGTAAAAAATTATTTTTTGGAAAATTTACTATAGAAAAGGCAATCCCTGGCGTAATTAAAATTTGCGACAGTATAAAATTATTTTTTGAATAATTTACTATAGAAAAGGCAATCCCTGGCGCACTTAAAATTTGCGACAGTAAAAAATTATTTTGTGAGAAATTTACTATAGAAAAGGCAATCCCTGGGATATTTAAAATTTGCGACAGTAGAAAATTATTTTTTGAATAATTTACTATAGAAAAGGCAATCCCTGGCGCAATTAAAATTTGCGACAGTAAAAAATTATTTTTTGAATAATTTACTATAGAAAAGGCAATCCCTGGCGCACTTAAAATTTGCGACAGTAGAAAATTATTTTTTGAATAATTGACTATAGAAAAGTCAATCCCTGGCGTAATTAAAATTTGCGACAGTAAAAAATAATTTTTTGACTAATTTACTATAGAAAAGGCAATCCCTGGCGTAATTAAAATTTGCGACAGTAAAAAATTATTTTTTGAATAATTTACTATAGAAAAGGCAATCCCTGGCGTAATTAAAATTTGTGACAGTAAAAAATTATTTTTTGAATAATTTACTATAGAAAAGGCAATCCCTGGCGTAATTAAAATTTGCGACAGTAAAAAATTATTTTTTGAATAATTTACTATAGAAAAGGCAATCCCTGGCGTAATTAAAATTTGCGACAGTAGAAAATTATTTTTTGAATAATTTACTACAGAAAAGGCAATCCCTGGCGCAATTAAAATTTGCGACAGTAAAAAATTATTTTTTGCAAAATTTACTATAGAAAAGGCAATCCCTGGCGTAATTAAAATTTGCGACAGTATAAAATTATTTTTTGAATAATTTACTATAGAAAAGGCAATCCCTGGCGTAATTAAAATTTGCGACAGTAAAAAATTATTTTTTGCAAAATTTACTATAGAAAAGGCAATCCCTGGTGTAATTAAAATTTGCGACAGTAGAAAATTATTTTTTAATTTACTATAGAAAAGGCAATCCCTGAGATTTTTAAAATTTGCGACAGTAGAAAATTATTTTTTGAATAATTTACTATAGAAAAGGCAATCCCTGGCGCAATTAAAATTTGCGACAGTAAAAAATTATTTTTTGCAAAATTTACTATAGAAAAGGCAATCCCTGGCGTAATTAAAATTTGCGACAGTAGAAAATTATTTTTTGAATAATTTACTATAGAAACGGCAATCCCTGGCGCACTTAAAATTTGCGACAGTAAAAAATTATTTTGTGAGAAATTTACTATAGAAAAGGCAATCCCTGGGATATTTAAAATTTGCGACAATAGAAAATTATTTTTTGAATAATTTACTATAGAAAAGGCAATCCCTGGCGCAATTAAAATTTGCGACAGTAAAAAATTATTTTTTGAATAATTTACTATAGAAAAGGCAATCCCTGGCGCACTTACAATTTGCGACAGTAGAAAATTATTTTTTGAATAATTTACTATAGAAAAGGCAATCCCTGGCGCAATTAAAATTTGCGAGAGTAGAAAATTATTTTTTGAATAATTTACTATAGAAAAGGCAATCCCTGGCGTAATTAAAATTTGCGACAGTAGAAAATTATTTTTTGAATAATTTACTGTAGAAAAGGCAATCCCTGGCGTAATTAAAATTTGCGACAATAGAAAATTATTTTTTGAATAATTTACTATAGAAAATGCAATCCCTGGCGTAATTAAAATTTTTGAAAATTATTTTTTGAATAATTTACTATAGAAAAGGTAATCCCTGGCGTAATTAAAATTTGCGACAGTAAAAAATTATTTTGTGAGAAATTTACTATAGAAAAGGCAATCCCTGGGATATTTAAAATTTGCGACAGTAGAAAATTATTTTTTGTATAATTTACTATAGAAAAGGCAATCCCTGGCGTAATTAAAACTTGCGATAGTAAAAAATTATTTTTTGAAAAATTTACTATAGAAAAGGCAATCCATGGCGTAATCAAAATTTGCGACAGTTGAAAATTATTTTTTGAATAATTTACTATAGAAAAGGCAATCCCTGGCGCAATTAAAATTTGCGACAGTAAAAAATTATTTTTTGCAAAATTTACTATAGAAAAGGCAATCCCTGGCGTAATTAAAATTTGCGACAGTATAAAATTATTTTTTTGCAAAATTTACTATAGAAAAGGCAATCCCTGGCGTATTTAAAATTTGCGACAGTAGAAAATTAATTTGTGAAAAATTTACCTGGCGAAATTGAAATTTGCGAGAGTAAAAAATTATTTTTTGAATAATTTACTATAGAAAAGGCAATCCCTGGGATATTTAAAATTTGCGACAGTAGAAAATTATTTTTTGAATAATTTACTATAGAAAAGGCAGTCCCTGGCGCAATTAAAATTTGCGACAGTAAAAAATTATTTTTTGAATAATTTACTATAGAAAAGGCAGTCCCTGGCGCACTTAAAATTTGCGACAGTAGAAAATTAATTTTTGAATAATTTACTATATAAAAGGCAATCCCTGGCGTAATTAAAATTTGCGACAGTAAAAAATTATTTTTTGAAAAATTTACTATAGAAAAGGCAATCCCTGGCGCAATTAAAATTTGCGACAGTAAAAAATTATTTTTTGAATAATTTACTATAGAAAAGGCAATCCCTGGCGTAATTAAAATTTGCGACTGTTGAAAATTATTTTTTGAATAATTTACTATAGAAAAGGCAATCCCTGGCGCAATTAAAATTTGCGACAGTAAAAAATTATTTTTTGCAAAATTTACTATAGAAAAGGCAATCCCTGGCGAAATTAAAATTTGCGACAGTAGAAAATTATTTTTTGAATAATTTACTATAGAAAAGGCAATCCCTGGCGTAATTAAAATTTGCGACAGTAGAAAATTATTTTTTGAATAATTTACTGTAGAAAAGGCAATCCCTGGCGTAATTAAAATTTGCGACAGTAGAAAATTATTTTTTGAATAATTTACTATAGAAAAGGCAATCCATGGCGTAATTAAAAGTTGCGACAGTTGAAAATTATTTTTTGAATAATTTACTATAGAAAAGGCAATCCCTGGCGTAATTAAAATTTGCGACAGTTGAAAATTATTTTTTGAATAATTTACTATAGAAAAAGCAATCCCTGGCGCAATTAAAATTTGCGACAGTAAAAAATTATTTTTTGCAAAATTTACTATAGAAAAGGCAATCCCTGGCGTAATTAAAATTTGCGACAGTACAAAATTATTTTTTGCAAAATTTACTATAGAAAAGGCAATCCCTGGCGTATTTAAAATTTGCGACAGTAAAAAATTATTTTTTGAATAATTTACTATAGAAAAGGCAATCCCTGGCGTAATTAAAATTTGCGACAGTAGAAAATTAATTTGTGAAAAATTTACCTGGCGAAATTGAAATTTGCGAGAGTAAAAAATTATTTTTTGAATAATTTACTATAGAAAAGGCAATCCCTTGGATATTTAAAATTTGCGACAGTAGAAAATTATTTTTTGAATAATTTACAATAGAAAAGGCAATCCCTGGCGCAATTAAAATTTGCGACAGTAAAAAATTATTTTTTGAATAATTTACTATAGAAAAGGCAATCCCTGGCGCACTTAAAATTTGCGACAGTAGAAAATTATTTTTTGAATAATTTACTATATAAAAGGCAATCCCTGGCGTAATTAAAATTTGCGACAGTAAAAAATTATTTTTTGAAAAATTTACTATAGAAAAGGCAATCCCCGGCGCAATTAAAATTTGCGACAGTAAAAAATTATTTTTTGCAAAATTTACTATAGAAAAGGCAATCCCTGGCGTAATTACAATTTGCGACAGTTGAAAATAATTTTTTGAATAATTTACTATAGAAAAGGCAATCCCTGGCGCAATTAAAATTTGCGACAGTAAAAAATTATTTTTTGCAAAATTTACTATAGAAAAGGCAATCCCTGGCGCACTTAAAATTTGCGACAGTAAAAAATTATTTTTTGAATAATTTACTATAGAAAAGGCAATCCCTGGCGCAATTAAAATTTGCGACAATAAAAAATTATTTTTTGAATAATTTACTATAGAAAAGGCAATCCCTGGCGTAATTAAAATTTGCGACAGTAAAAAATTATTTTTTGAATAATTTACTATAGAAAAGGCAATCCCTGGCGCACTTAAAATTTGCGACAGTAAAAAATTATTTTTTGAATAATTTACTATAGAAAAGGCAATCCCTGGCGTAATTAAAATTTGCGAAAGTAAAAAATTATTTTTTGAATTATTTACTGTAGAAAAGGCAATCCCTGGCGCAATTACAATTTGCGACAGTTGAAAATTATTTTTTGAATAATTTACTATAGAAAAGGCAATCCCTGGCGCAATTAAAATTTGCGACAGTAAAAAATTATTTTTTGCAAAATTTACTATAGAAAAGGCAATCCCTGGCGCACTTAAAATTTGCGACAGTAAAAAATTATTTTTTGAATAATTTACTATAGAAAAGGCAATCCCTGGCGTAATTAAAATTTGCGACAGTATAAAATTATTTTTTGAATAATTTACTATAGAAAAGACAATCCCTGGCGTAATTAAAATTTGCGAAGTAGAAAATTATTTTTTGAATAATTTACTATAGAAAAGGCAATCCCTGGCGTATTTAAAATTTGCGACAGTAAAAAATTATTTTTTGAATAATTTACTATAGAAAAGGCAATCCCTGGCGTAATTAAAATTTGCGACAGTAGAAAAATATTTTTTGAATAATTTACTATAGAAAAGGCAATCCCTGGCCGATTTGAAATTTGCGACAATTGAAAATTATTTTTTGAATAATTTACTATAGAAAAGGCAATCCCTGGCGTAATTAAAATTTGCGACAGTATAAAATTATTTTTTGAATAATTTACTGTAGAAAAGGCAATCCCTGGCGTAATTAAAATTTGCGACAGTAGAAAATTATTTTTTGAATAATTTACTGTAGAAAAGGCAATCCCTGGCGTAGTTAAAATTTGCGACAGTAGAAAATTATTTTTTGAATAATTTACTATAGAAAAGGCAATCCATGGCGTAATTAAAAGTTGCGACAGTTGAAAATTATTTTTTGAATAATTTACTATAGAAAAGGCAATCCCTGGCGTAATTAAAATTTGCGACAGTATAAAATTATTTTTTGAATAATTTACTGTAGAAAAGGCAATCCCTGGCGTAATTAAAATTTGCGACAGTAGAAAATTATTTTTTGAATAATTTACTGTAGAAAAGGCAATCCCTGGCGTAATTAAAATTTGCGACAGTAGAAAATTATTTTTTGAATAATTTACTGTAGAAAAGGCAATCCCTGGCGTAATTAAAATTTGCGACAGTTGAAAATTATTTTTTGAATAATTTACTATAGAAAAGGCAATCCCTGGCGCAATTAAAATTTGCGACAGTAAAAAATTATTTTTTGCAAAATTTACTATAGAAAAGGCAATCCCTGGCGTAATTAAAATTTGCGACAGTAGAAAATTATTTTTTGAATAATTTACTGTAGAAAAGGCAATCCCTGGCGTAATTAAAATTTGCGACAGTTGAAAATTATTTTTTGAATAATTTACTATAGAAAAGGCAATCCCTGGCGCAATTAAAATTTGCGACAGTAAAAAATTATTTTTTGCAAAATTTACTATAGAAAAGGCAATCCCTGGCGTAATTAAAATTTGCGACAGTATAAAATTATTTGTTGCAAAATTTACTATAGAAAAGGCAATCCCTGGCGTATTTAAAATTTGCGACAGTAAAAAATTATTTTTTGAATAATTTACTATAGAAAAGGCAATTCCTGGCGTAATTAAAATTTGCGACAGTAGAAAATTAATTTGTGAAAAATTTACCTGGCGAAATTGAAATTTGCGAGAGTAAAAAATTATTTTTTGAATAATTTACTATAGAAAAGGCAATCCCTGGGATATTTAAAATCTGCGACAGCAGAAAATTATTTTTTGAATAATTTGCTATAGAAAAGGCAATCCCTGGCGCAATTAAAATTTGCGACAGTAAAAAATTATTTTTTGAATAATTTACTATAGAAAAGGCAATCCCTGGCGCACTTAAAATTTGCGACAGTAGAAAATTATTTTTTGAATAATTTACTATATAAAAGGCAATCCCTGGCGTAATTAAAATTTGCGACAGTAAAAATTATTTTTTGAAAAATTTACTATAGAAAAGGCAATCCCCGGCGCAATTAAAATTTGCGACAGTAAAAAATTATTTTTTGCAAAATTTACTATAGAAAAGGCAATCCCTGGCGCAATTAAAATTTGCGACAGTAGAAAATTATTTTTTGAATAATTTACTATAGAAAAGGCAATCCCTGGCGTAATTAAAATTTGCGACAGTAGAAAATTATTTTTTGAATAATTTACTATAGAAAAGGCAATCCCTGGCGCACTTAAAATTTGCTACAGTAGAAAATTATTTTTTGAATAATTTACTATAGAAAAGGCAATCCCTGGCGCAATTAAAATTTGTGACAGTAGAAAATTATTTTTTGAATAATTTAGTATAGAAAAGGCAATCCCTGGCGTAATTAAAATTTGCGACAGTATAAAATTATTTTTTAAATAATTTACTGTAGAAAAGGCAATCCCTGGCGGAATTAAAATTTGCGACAGTAGAAAATTATTTTTTGAATAATTTACTATAGAAAAGGCAATCCCTGGCGTAATTAAAATTTGCGACAGTTGAAAATTATTTTTTGAATAATTTACTATATAAAAGGCAATCCTTGGCGTAATTAAAATTTGCGAGAGTATAAAATTATTTTTTGAATAATTTACTACAGAAAAGGCAATCCCTGGCGCACTTAAAATTTGCGACAGTAGAAAATTATTTTTTGAATAATTTACTATAGAAAAGGCAATCCCTGGCGTAATTAAAATTTGCGACAGTACAAAATTATTTTTTGAATAATTTACTATAGAAAAGACAATCCCTGACGTAATTAAAATTTGCGACAGTAAAAAATTATTTTTTGCAAAATTTACTATAGAAAAGGCAATCCCTGGCGTAATTAAAATTTGCGACAGTTTAAAATTATTTTTTGAATAATTTACTATAGAAAAGGCAATCCTTGGCGTAATTAAAATTTGCGACAGTAAAAAATTATTTTTTGAATAATTTACTATAGAAAAGGCAATCCCTGGCGCACTTAAAATTTGCGAGAGTAGAAAATTATTTTTTGAATAATTTACTATAGAAAAGGCAATCCCTGGCGCACTTAAAATTTGCGACAGTAAAAAATTATTTTGTGAGAAATTTACTATAGAAAAGGCAATCCCTGGGATATTTAAAATTTGCGACAGTAGAAAATTATTTTTTGAATAATTTACTATAGAAAAGGCAATCCCTGGCGTAATTAAAACTTGCGATAGTAAAAAATTATTTTTCGAAAAATTTACTATAGAAAAGGCAATCCCTGGCATAATTAAAATTTGCGACAGTTGAAAATTATTTTTTGAATAATTTACTATAGAAAAGGCAATCCCTGGGGCAATTAAAATTTGCGACAATAAAAAATTATTTTTTGCAAAATTTACTATAGAAAAGGCAATCCCTGACGTAATTAAAATTTGCGACAATAGAAAATTATTTTTTGATTAATTTACTATAGAAAAGGCAATCCCTGGCGCACTTAAAATTTGAGACAGTAAAAAATTATTTTGTGAGAAATTTTCTATAGAAAAGGCAATCCCTGGGATATTTAAAATTTGCGACAGTAGAAAATTATTTTTTGAATAATTTACTATAGAAAAGGCAATCCCTGGCGCACTTAAAATTTGCGACAGTAAAAAATTATTTTTTGAATAATTTACTATAGAAAAGGCAATCCCTGGCGCAATTACAATTTGCGACAGTTGAAAATTATTTTTTGAATAATTTACTATAGAAAAGGCAATCCCTGGCGCAATTAAAATTTGCGACAGTTGAAAATTATTTTTTGAATAATTTACTATAGAAAAGGCAATCCCTGGGATATTTAAAATTTGCGACAGTAGAAAATTAATTTTTTGAATAATTTACTATAGAAAAGGCAATCCCTGGCGTAATTAAAACTTGCGACAGTTGAAAATTATTTTTTGAATAATTTACTATAGAAAAGGCAATCCCTGGCGTAATTAAAATTTGCGACAGTAGAAAATTATTTTTTGAATAATTTACTGTAGAAAAGGCAATCCCTGGCGCAATTAAAACTTGCGATAGTAAAAAATTATTTTTTGAATAATTTACTATAGAAAAGGCAATCCCTGGCGTAATTAAAATTTGCGACAGTAGAAAATTATTTTTTGAATAATTTACTATAGAAAAGGTAATCCCTGGGATAGTTAAAATTTGCGACAGTAGAAAATTATTTTTTGAATAATTTACTATAGAAAAGGCAATCCCTGGCGTAGTTAAAATTTGCGACAGTAGAAAATTATTTTTTGAATAATTTACTATAGAAAAGGCAATCCCTGGCGCACTTAAAATTTGCTACAGTAGAAAATTATTTTTTGAATAATTTACTATAGAAAAGGCAATCCCAGGCGCAATTAAAATTTGCGACAGTAGAAAATTATTTTTTGAATAATTTACTATAGAAAAGGCAATCCCTGGCGTAATTAAAATTTGCGACAGTATAAAATTATTTTTTAAATAATTTACTGTAGAAAAGGCAATCCCTGGCGGAATTAAAATTTGCGACAGTAGAAAATTATTTTTTGAATAATTTACTATAGAAAAGGCAATCCCTGGCGCACTTAAAATTTGTGACAGTAGAAAATTATTTTTTGAATAATTTACTATAGAAAAGGCAATCCCTGGCGTAATTAAAATTTGCGACAGTAAAAAATTATTTTTTGAATAATTTACTATAGAAAAGGCAATCCCTGGCGTAATTAAAATTTGCGACAGTAAAAAATTATTTTTTGAATAATTTACTATAGAAAAGGCAATCCCTGGCGTAATTAATATTTGCGACAGTAGGAAATTATTTTTTGAATAATTTACTATAGAAAAGGCAATCCCTGGCGCAATTAAAATTTGCGACAGTAAAAAATTATTTTTTGCAAAATTTACTATAGAAAAGGCAATCCCTGGCGTAATTAAAATTTGCGACAGTATAAAATTATTTTTTGAATAATTTACTATAGAAAAGGCAATCCCTGGCGTAATTAAAATTTGCGACAGTAAAAAATTATTTTTTGAATAATTTACTATAGAAAAGGCAATCACTGGCGCACTTAAAATTTGCGACAGTAGAAAATTATTTTTTGAATAATTTACTATAGAAAAGGCTATCCCTGGCGCACTTAAAATTTGCGACAGTAAAAAATTATTTTGTGAGAACTTTACTATAGAAAAGGCAATCCCTGGGATATTTAAAATTTGCGACAGTAGAAAATTATTTTTTGAATAATTTACTATAGAAAAGGCAATCCCTGGCGTAATTAAAACTTGCGATAGTAAAAAATTATTTTTTGAAAAATTTACTATAGAAAAGGCAATCCCTGGCGTAATTAAAATTTGCGACAGTTGAAAATTATTATTTGAATAATTTACTATAGAAAAGGCAATCCCTGGCGCAATTAAAATTTGCGACAGTAAAAAAATATTTTTTGCAAAATTTACTATAGAAAAGGCAATCCCTGGCGTAATTAAAATTTGCGACAGTAGAAAATTATTTTTTGAATAATTTACTATAGAAAAGGCAATCCCTGGCGCACTTAAAATTTGCGACAGTAGAAAATTATTTTTTGAATAATTTACTATAGAAAAGGCAATCCCTGGCGTAATTAAAATTTGCGACAGTAAAAAAATATTTTCTGAATAATTTACTATAGAAAAGGCAATCCCTGGCGTAATTAAAATTTGCGACAGTAAAAAATTATTTTTTGAATAATTTACTATAGAAAAGGCAATCTCTGGCGTAATTAAAATTTGCGACAGTAAAAAATTATTTTTTGAATAATTTACTATAGAAAAGGCAATCCCTGGCGCACTTAAAATTTGCGACAGTAAAAAATTATTTTTTGAATAATTTACTATAGAAAAGGCAATCCCTGGCGCAATTACAATTTGCGACAGTTGAAAATTATTTTTTGAATAATTTACTATAGAAAAGGCAATCCCTGGCGCAATTAAAATTTGCGACAGTTGAAAATTATTTTTTGAATAATTTACTATAGAAAAGGCAATCCCTGGGATATTTAAAATTTGCGACAGTACAAAATTATTTTTTGAATAATTTACTATAGAAAAGGCAATCCATGGCGTAATTAAAACTTGCGACAGTTGAAAATTATTTTTTGAATAATTTACTATAGAAAAGGTAATCCCTGGCCTAATTAAAATTTGCGACAGTAGAAAATTATTTTTTGAATAATTTACTGTAGAAAAGGCAATCCCTGGCGCAATTAAAACTTGCGATAGTAAAAAATTATTTTTTGAATAATTTACTAGAGAAAAGGCAATCCCTGGCGTAATTAAAATTTGCGACAGTAGAAAATTATTTTTTGAATAATTTACTATAGAAAAGGCAATCCCTGGGATAGTTAAAATTTGCGACAGTAGAAAATTATTTTTTGAATAATTTACTATAGAAATGGCAATCCCTGGCGCACTTAAAATTTGCGACAGTAGAAAATTATTTTTTGAATAATTTACTATAGAAAGGGCAATCCCTGGCGCAATTAAAATTCGCGACAGTAGAAAATTATTTTTTGAATAATTTACTATAGAAAAGGCAATCCCTGGCGTAATTAAAATTTGCGACAGTTGAAAATTATTTTTTGAATAATTTACTATAGAAAAGGCAATCCCTGGCGTAATTAAAATATGCGACAGTAAAAAATTATTTTGTGAGAAATTTACTATAGAAAAGGCAATCCCTGGGATATTTAAAATTTGCGACAGTAGAAAATTATTTTTTGAATAATTTACTATAGAAAAAGCAATCCCTGGGATATTTAAAATTTGCGACAGTAGAAAATTATTTTTTGAATAATTTACTATAGAAAAGGCAATCCCTGGCGCAATTAAAATTTGCGACAGTAAAAAATTATTTTTTGGATAATTTACTATAGAAAAGGCAATCCCTGGCGTAATTAAAATTTGCGACAGTAGAAAATTATTTTTTGAATAATTTACTATAGAAAAGGCAATCCCTGGGATAGTTAAAATTTGCGACAGTAGAAAATTATTTTGTGAGAAATTTACTATAGAAAAGGCAATCCCTGGGATATTTAAAATTTGCGACAGTAGAAAATTATTTTTTGAATAATTTACTATAGAAAAGGCAACCCCTGGCGTAATTAAAATTTGCGACAGTAGAAAATTATTTTTTGAATAATTTACTATAGAAAAGGCAATCCCTGGCGTAATTAAAATTTGCGACAGTATAAAATTATTTTTTGAATAATTTACTATAGAAAAGGCAATCCCTGGCGTAATTAAAATTTGCGACAGTATAAAATTATTTTTTAAATAATTTACTGTAGAAAAGGCAATCCCTGGCGGAATTAAAATTTGCGACAGTAGAAAATTATTTTTTGAATAATTTACTATAGAAAAGGCAATCCCTGGCGCACTTAAAATTTGTGACAGTAGAAAATTATTTTTTGAATAATTTACTATAGAAAAGGCAATCCCTGGCGTAATTAAAATTTGCGACAGTAAAAAATTATTTTTTGAATAATTTACTATAGAAAAGGCAATCCCTGGCGTAATTAAAATTTGCGACAGTAAAAAATTATTTTTTGAATAATTTACTATAGAAAAGGCAATCCCTGGCGTAATTAATATTTGCGACAGTAGGAAATTATTTTTTGAATAATTTACTATAGAAAAGGCAATCCCTGGCGCAATTAAAATTTGCGACAGTAAAAAATTATTTTTTGCAAAATTTACTATAGAAAAGGCAATCCCTGGCGTAATTAAAATTTGCGACAGTATAAAATTATTTTTTGAATAATTTACTATAGAAAAGGCAATCCCTGGCGTAATTAAAATTTGCGACAGTAAAAAATTATTTTTTGAATAATTTACTATAGAAAAGGCAATCACTGGCGCACTTAAAATTTGCGACAGTAGAAAATTATTTTTTGAATAATTTACTATAGAAAAGGCTATCCCTGGCGCACTTAAAATTTGCGACAGTAAAAAATTATTTTGTGAGAACTTTACTATAGAAAAGGCAATCCCTGGGATATTTAAAATTTGCGACAGTAGAAAATTATTTTTTGAATAATTTACTATAGAAAAGGCAATCCCTGGCGTAATTAAAACTTGCGATAGTAAAAAATTATTTTTTGAAAAATTTACTATAGAAAAGGCAATCCCTGGCGTAATTAAAATTTGCGACAGTTGAAAATTATTTTTTGAATAATTTACTATAGAAAAGGCAATCCCTGGCGCAATTAAAATTTGCGACAGTAAAAAAATATTTTTTGCAAAATTTACTATAGAAAAGGCAATCCCTGGCGTAATTAAAATTTGCGACAGTAGAAAATTATTTTTTGAATAATTTACTATAGAAAAGGCAATCCCTGGCGCACTTAAAATTTGCGACAGTAGAAAATTATTTTTTGAATAATTTACTATAGAAAAGGCAATCCCTGGCGTAATTAAAATTTGCGACAGTAAAAAAATATTTTCTGAATAATTTACTATAGAAAAGGCAATCCCTGGCGTAATTAAAATTTGCGACAGTAAAAAATTATTTTTTGAATAATTTACTATAGAAAAGGCAATCTCTGGCGTAATTAAAATTTGCGACAGTAAAAAATTATTTTTTGAATAATTTACTATAGAAAAGGCAATCCCTGGCGCACTTAAAATTTGCGACAGTAAAAAATTATTTTTTGAATAATTTACTATAGAAAAGGCAATCCCTGGCGCAATTACAATTTGCGACAGTTGAAAATTATTTTTTGAATAATTTACTATAGAAAAGGCAATCCCTGGCGCAATTAAAATTTGCGACAGTTGAAAATTATTTTTTGAATAATTTACTATAGAAAAGGCAATCCCTGGGATATTTAAAATTTGCGACAGTACAAAATTATTTTTTGAATAATTTACTATAGAAAAGGCAATCCATGGCGTAATTAAAACTTGCGACAGTTGAAAATTATTTTTTGAATAATTTACTATAGAAAAGGTAATCCCTGGCCTAATTAAAATTTGCGACAGTAGAAAATTATTTTTTGAATAATTTACTGTAGAAAAGGCAATCCCTGGCGCAATTAAAACTTGCGATAGTAAAAAATTATTTTTTGAATAATTTACTAGAGAAAAGGCAATCCCTGGCGTAATTAAAATTTGCGACAGTAGAAAATTATTTTTTGAATAATTTACTATAGAAAAGGCAATCCCTGGGATAGTTAAAATTTGCGACAGTAGAAAATTATTTTTTGAATAATTTACTATAGAAATGGCAATCCCTGGCGCACTTAAAATTTGCGACAGTAGAAAATTATTTTTTGAATAATTTACTATAGAAAGGGCAATCCCTGGCGCAATTAAAATTCGCGACAGTAGAAAATTATTTTTTGAATAATTTACTATAGAAAAGGCAATCCCTGGCGTAATTAAAATTTGCGACAGTTGAAAATTATTTTTTGAATAATTTACTATAGAAAAGGCAATCCCTGGCGTAATTAAAATATGCGACAGTAAAAAATTATTTTGTGAGAAATTTACTATAGAAAAGGCAATCCCTGGGATATTTAAAATTTGCGACAGTAGAAAATTATTTTTTGAATAATTTACTATAGAAAAAGCAATCCCTGGGATATTTAAAATTTGCGACAGTAGAAAATTATTTTTTGAATAATTTACTATAGAAAAGGCAATCCCTGGCGCAATTAAAATTTGCGACAGTAAAAAATTATTTTTTGGATAATTTACTATAGAAAAGGCAATCCCTGGCGTAATTAAAATTTGCGACAGTAGAAAATTATTTTTTGAATAATTTACTATAGAAAAGGCAATCCCTGGGATAGTTAAAATTTGCGACAGTAGAAAATTATTTTGTGAGAAATTTACTATAGAAAAGGCAATCCCTGGGATATTTAAAATTTGCGACAGTAGAAAATTATTTTTTGAATAATTTACTATAGAAAAGGCAACCCCTGGCGTAATTAAAACTTGCGATAGTAAAAAATTATTTTTTGAAAAATTTACTATAGAAAAGGTAATCCCTGGCGTAATTAAAATTTGCGACAGTAAAAAATTATTTTGTGAGAAATTTACTATAGAAAAGGCAATCCCTGGGATATTTAAAATTTGCGACAGTAGAAAATTATTTTTTGAATAATTTACTATAGAAAAGGCAATCCCTGGCGTAATTAAAACTTGCGATAGTAAAAAATAATTTTTTGAAAAATTTACTATAGAAAAGGCAATCCCTGGCGTAATTAAAATTTGCGACAGTTGAAAATTATTTTTTGAATAATTTACTATAGAAAAGGCAATCCCTGGCGCAATTAAAATTTGCGACAGTAAAAAATTATTTTTTGCAAAATTTACTATAGAAAAGGCAATCCCTGGCGTAATTAAAATTTGCGACAATAGAAAATTATTTTTTGAATAATTTACTATAGAAAAGGCAATCCCTGGCGCAATTAAAATTTGAGACAGTAAAAAATTATTTTGTGAGAAATTTACTATAGAAAAGGCAATCCCTGGGATATTTAAAATTTGCGACAGTAGAAAATTATTTTTTGAATAATTTACTATAGAAAAGGCAATCCCTGGCGCACTTAAAATTTGCGACAGTAAAAAATTATTTTTTGAATAATTTACTATAGAAAAGGCAATCCCTGGCTCAATTACAATTTGCGACAGTTGAAAATTATTTTTTGAATAATTTACTATAGAAAAGGCAATCCCTGGCGCAATTAAAATTTGCGACAGTTGAAAATTATTTTTTGAATAATTTACTATAGAAAAGGCAATCCCTGGGATATTTAAAATTTGCGACAGTAGAAAATTATTTTTTGAATAATTTACTATAGAAAAGGCAATCCCTGGCGTAATTAAAACTTGCGACAGTTGAAATTATTTTTTGAATAATTTACTATAGAAAAGGCAATCCCTGGCGTAATTAAAATTTGCGACAGTAGAAAATTATTTTTTGAATAATTTACTGTAGAAAAGGCAATCCCTGGCGCAATTAAAACTTGCGATAGTAAAAAATTATTTTTTGAATAATTTACTATAGAAAAGGCAATCCCTGGCGTAATTAAAATTTGCGACAGTAGAAAATTATTTTTTGAATAATTTACTATAGAAAAGGTAATCCCTGGGATAGTTAAAATTTGCGACAGTAGAAAATTATTTTTTGAATAATTTACTATAGAAAAGGCAATCCCTGGCGCACTTAAAATTTGCTACAGTAGAAAATTATTTTTTGAATAATTTACTATAGAAAAGGCAATCCCTCGCGCAATTAAAATTTGCGACAGTAGAAAATTATTTTTTGAATAATTTACTATAGAAAAGGCAATCCCTGGCGTAATTAAAATTTGCGACAGTATAAAATTATTTTTTAAATAATTTACTGTAGAAAAGGCAATCCCTGGCGGAATTAAAATTTGCGACAGTAGAAAATTATTTTTTGAATAATTTACTATAGAAAAGGCAATCCCTGGCGCACTTAAAATTTGCGACAGTAGAAAATTATTTTTTGAATAATTTACTATAGAAAAGGCAATCCCTGGCGTAATTAAAATTTGCGACAGTAAAAAATTATTGTTTGAATAATTTACTATAGAAAAGGCAATCCCTGGCGTAGTTAAAATTTGCGACAGTAAAAAATTATTTTTTGAATAATTTACTATAGAAAAGGCAATCCCTGGCGTAATTAAAATTTGCGACAGTAGAAAATTATTTTTTGAATAATTTACTATAGAAAAGGCAATCCCTGGCGCAATTAAAATTTGCGACAGTAAAAAATTATTTTTTGCAAAATTTACTATAGAAAAGGCAATCCCTGGCGTAATTAAAATTTGCGACAGTATAAAATTATTTTTTGAATAATTTACTATAGAAAAGGCAATCCCTGGCGTAATTAAAATTTGCGACAGTAAAAAATTATTTTTTGAATAATTTACTATAGAAAAGGCAATCCCTGGCGCACTTAAAATTTGCGACAGTAGAAAATTATTTTTTGAATAATTTACTATAGAAAAGGCAATCCCTGGCGCACTTAAAATTTGCGACAGTAAAAAATTATTTTGTGAGAACTTTACTATAGAAAAGGGATATTTAAAATTTGCGACAGTAGAAAATTATTTTTTGAATAATTTACTATAGAAAAGGCAATCCCTGGCGTAATTAAAACTTGCGATAGTAAAAAATTATTTTTTGAAAAATTTACTATAGAAAAGGCAATCCCTGGCGTAATTAAAATTTGCGACAGTTGAAAATTATTTTTTGAATAATTTACTATAGAAAAGGCAATCCCTGGCGCAATTAAAATTTGCGACAGTAAAAAATTATTTTTTGCAAAATTTACTATAGAAAAGGCAATCCCTGGCGTAATTAAAATTTGCGACAGTAGAAATTTATTTTTTGAATAATTTACTATAGAAAAGGCAATCCCTGGCGCACTTAAAATTTGAGACAGTAAAAAATTATTTTGTGAGAAATTTACTATAGAAAAGGCAATCCCTGAGATATTTAAAATTTCCGACAGTAGAAAATTATTTTTTGAATAATTTACTATAGAAAAGGCAATCCCTGGCGCAATTAAAATTTGCGACAGTAAAAAATTGTTTTTTGGATAATTTACTATAGAAAAGGCAATCCCTGGCGCACTTAAAATTTGCGACAGTAGAAAATTATTTTTTGAATAATTTACTATAGAAAAGGCAATCCCTGGCGTAAATAAAATTTGCGACAGTAAAAAATTATTTTTTGAATAATTTACTATAGAAAAGGCAATCCCTGGCGTAATTAAAATTTGCGACAGTAAAAAATTATTTTTTGAATAATTTACTATAGAAAAGGCAATCCCTGGCGTAATTAAAATTTGCGACAGTAAAAAATTATTTTTTGAATAATTTACTATAGAAAAGGCAATCCCTGGCGCACTTAAAATTTGCGACAGTAAAAAATTATTTTTTGAATAATTTACTATAGAAAAGGCAATCCCTGGCGCAATTACAATTTGCGACAGTTGAAAATTATTTTTTGAATAATTTACTATAGAAAAGGCAATCCCTGCCGCAATTAAAATTTGCGTTTGAATAATTTACTATAGAAAAGGCAATCCCTGGGATATTTAAAATTTGCGACAGTAGAAAATTATTTTTTGAATAATTTACTATAGAAAAGGCAATCCCTGGCGTAATTAAAACTTGCGACAGTTGAAAATTATTTTTTGAATAATTTACTATAGAAAAGGTAATCCCTGGCCTAATTAAAATTTGCGACAGTAGAAAATTATTTTTTGAATAATTTACTGTAGAAAAGGCAATCCCTGGCGCAATTAAAACTTGCGATAGTAAAAAATTATTTTTTGAATAATTTACTAGAGAAAAGGCAATCCCTGGCGTAATTAAAATTTGCGACAGTAGAAAATTATTTTTTGAATAATTTACTATAGAAAAGGCAATCCCTGGGATAGTTAAAATTTGCGACAGTATAAAATTATTTTTTGAATAATTTACTATAGAAATGGCAATCCCTGGCGCACTTAAAATTTGCGACAGTAGAAAATTATTTTTTGAATAATTTACTATAGAAAAGGCAATCCCTGGCGCACTTAAAATTTGCTACAGTAGAAAATTATTTTTTGAATAATTTACTATAGAAAAGGCAATCCCTGGCGCAATTAAAATTTGCGACAGTAGAAAATTATTTTTTGAATAATTTACTATAGAAAAGGCAATCCCTGGCGTAATTAAAATTTGCGACAGTATAAAATTATTTTTTAAATAATTTACTGTAGAAAAGGCAATCCCTGGCGGAATTAAAATTTGCGACAGTAGAAAATTATTTTTTGAATAATTTACTATAGAAAAGGCAATCCCTGGCGCACTTAAAATTTGCGACAGTAGAAAATTATTTTTTGAATAATTTACTATAGAAAAGGCAATCCCTGGCGTAATTAAAATTTGCGACAGTAAAAAATTATTGTTTGAATAATTTACTATAGAAAAGGCAATCCCTGGCGTAATTAAAATTTGCGACAGTAAAAAATTATTTTTTGAATAATTTACTATAGAAAAGGCAATCCCTGGCGTAATTAAAATTTGCGACAGTAGAAAATTATTTTTTGAATAATTTACTATAGAAAAGGCAATCCCTGGCGCAATTAAAATTTGCGACAGTAAAAAATTATTTTTTGCAAAATTTACTATAGAAAAGGCAATCCCTGGCGTAATTAAAATTTGCGACAGTATAAAATTATTTTTTGAATAATTTACTATAGAAAAGGCAATCCCTGGCGTAATTAAAATTTGCGACAGTAAAAAATTATTTTTTGAATAATTTACTATAGAAAAGGCAATCCCTGGCGCACTTAAAATTTGCGACAGTAGAAAATTATTTTTTGAATAATTTACTATAGAAAAGGCAATCCCTGGCGCACTTAAAATTTGCGACAGTAAAAAATTATTTTGTGAGAACTTTACTATAGAAAAGTGATATTTAAAATTTGCGACAGTAGAAAATTATTTTTTGAATAATTTACTATAGAAAAGGCAATCCCTGGCGTAATTAAAACTTGCGATAGTAAAATATTATTTTTTGAAAAATTTACTATAGAAAAGGCAACCCCTGGCATAATTAAAATTTGCGACAGTTGAAAATTATTTTTTGAATAATTTACTATAGAAAAGGCAATCCCTGGCGCAATTAAAATTTGCGACAGTAAAAAATTATTTTTTGCAAAATTTACTATAGAAAAGGCAATCCCTGGCGTAATTAAAATTTGCGACAGTAGAAATTTATTTTTTGAATAATTTACTATAGAAAAGGCAATCCCTGGCGCACTTAAAATTTGAGACAGTAAAAAATTATTTTGTGAGAAATTTACTATAGAAAAGGCAATCCCTGAGATATTTAAAATTTGCGACAGTAGAAAATTATTTTTTGAATAATTTACTATAGAAAAGGCAATCCCTGGCGTAATTAAAATTTGCGACAGTAAAAAATTATTTTTTGAATAATTTACTATAGAAAAGGCAATCCCTGGCGTAATTAAAATTTGCGAGAGTAAAAAATTATTTTTTGAATAATTTACTATAGAAAAGGCAATCCCTGGCGTAATTAAAATTTGCGACAGTAAAAAATTATTTTTTGAATAATTTACTATAGAAAAGGCAATCCCTGGCGCACTTAAAATTTGCGACAGTAAAAAATTATTTTTTGAATAATTTACTATAGAAAAGGCAATCCATGGCGCAATTAAAATTTGCGACAGTTGAAAATTATTTTTTGAATAATTTACTATAGAAAAGGCAATCCCTGGGATATTTAAAATTTGCGACAGTAGAAAATTATTTTTTGAATAATTTACTATAGAAAAGGCAATCCCTGGCGTAATTAAAACTTGCGACAGTTGAAAATTATTTTTTGAATAATTTACTATAGAAAAGGTAATCCCTGGCCTAATTAAAATTTGCGACAGTAGAAAATTATTTTTTGAATAATTTACTGTAGAAAAGGCAAACCCTGGCGCAATTAAAACTTGCGATAGTAAAAAATTATTTTTTGAATAATTTACTAGAGAAAAGGCAATCCCTGGCGTAATTAAAATTTGCGACAGTAGAAAATTATTTTTTGAATAATTTACTATAGAAAAGGCAATCCCTGGGATAGTTAAAATTTGCGACAGTATAAAATTATTTTTTGAATAATTTACTATAGAAATGGCAATCCCTGGCGCACTTAAAATTTGCGACAGTAGAAAATTATTTTTTGAATAATTTACTATAGAAAGGGCAATCCCTGGCGCAATTAAAATTCGCGACAGTAGAAAATTATTTTTTGAATAATTTACTATAGAAAAGGCAATCCCTGGCGTAATTAAAATTTGCGACAGTTGAAAATTATTTTTTGAATAATTTACTATAGAAAAGGCAATCCCTGGCGTAATTAAAATTTGCGACAGTAAAAAATTATTTTGTGAGAAATTTACTATAGAAAAGGCAATCCCTGGGATATTTAAAATTTGCGACAGTAGAAAATTATTTTTTGAATAATTTACTATAGAAAAGGCAACCCCTGGCGTAATTAAAACTTGCGATAGTAAAAAATTATTTTTTGAAAAATTTACTATAGAAAAGGCAATCCCTGGCGTAATTAAAATTTGCGACAGTTGAAAATTATTTTTTGAATAATTTACTATAGAAAAGGCAATCCCTGGCGCAATTAAAATTTGCGACAGTAAAAAATTATTTTTTGAATAATTTACTATAGAAAAGGCAATCCCTGGCGCACTTAAAATTTGCGACAGTAGAAAATTATTTTTTGAATAATTTACTATAGAAAAGGCAATCCCTGGCGTAATTAAAATTTGCGACAGTAAAAAATTATTGTTTGAATAATTTACTATAGAAAAGGCAATCCCTGGCGTAATTAAAATTTGCGACAGTAAAAAATTATTTTTTGAATAATTTACTATAGAAAAGGCAATCCCTGGCGTAATTAAAATTTGCGACAGTAGAAAATTATTTTTTGAATAATTTACTATAGAAAAGGCAATCCCTGGCGCAATTAAAACTTGCGATAGTAAAAAATTATTTTTTGAATAATTTACTAGAGAAAAGGCAATCCCTGGCGTAATTAAAATTTGCGACAGTAGAAAATTATTTTTTGAATAATTTACTATAGAAAAGGCAATCCCTGGGATAGTTAAAATTTGCGACAGTATAAAATTATTTTTTGAATAATTTACTATAGAAATGGCTATCCCTGGCGCACTTAAAATTTGCGACAGTAGAAAATTATTTTTTGAATAATTTACTATAGAAAAGGCAATCCCTGGCGCACTTAAAATTTGGTACAGTAGAAAATTATTTTTTGAATAATTTACTATAGAAAAGGCAATCCCTGGCGTAATTAAAATTTGCGACAGTAAAAAATTATTGTTTGAATAATTTACTATAGAAAAGGCAATCCCTGGCGCAATTAAAATTTGCGACAGTAGAAAATTATTTTTTGAATAATTTACTATAGAAAAGGCAATCCCTGGCGCAATTAAAATTTGCGACAGTAAAAAATTATTTTTTGCAAAATTTACTATAGAAAAGGCAATCCCTGGCGTAATTAAAATTTGCGACAGTATAAAATTATTTTTTGAATAATTTACTATAGAAAAGGCAATCCCTGGCGTAGTTAAAATTTGCGACAGTAAAAAATTATTTTTTGAATAATTTACTATAGAAAAGGCAATCCCTGGCGCACTTAAAATTTGCGACAGTAGAAAATTATTTTTTGAATAATTTACTATAGAAAAGGCAATCCCTGGCGCACTTAAAATTTGCGACAGTAAAAAATTATTTTGTGAGAACTTTACTATAGAAAAGTGATATTTAAAATTTGCGACAGTAGAAAATTATTTTTTGAATAATTTACTATAGAAAAGGCAATCCCTGGCGTAATTAAAACTTGCGATAGTAAAAAATTATTTTTTGAAAAATTTACTATAGAAAAGGCAATCCCTGGCGTAATTAAAATTTGCGACAGTTGAAAATTATTTTTTGAATAATTTACTATAGAAAAGGCAATCCCTGGCGCAATTAAAATTTGCGACAGTAAAAAATTATTTTTTGCAAAATTTACTATAGAAAAGGCAATCCCTGGCGTAATTAAAATTTGCGACAGTAGAAATTTATTTTTTGAATAATTTACTATAGAAAAGGCAATCCCTGGCGCACTTAAAATTTGAGACAGTAAAAAATTATTTTGTGAGAAATTTACTATAGAAAAGGCAATCCCTGAGATATTTAAAATTTGCGACAGTAGAAAATTATTTTTTGAATAATTTACTATAGAAAAGGCAATCCCTGGCGCAATTAAAATTTGCGACAGTAAAAAATTGTTTTTTGGATAATTTACTATAGAAAAGGCAATCCCTGGCGCACTTAAAATTTGCGACAGTAGAAAATTATTTTTTGAATAATTTACTATAGAAAAGGCAATCCCTGGCGTAATTAAAATTTGCGACAGTAAAAAATTATTTTTTGAATAATTTACTATAGAAAAGGCAATCCCTGGCGTAATTAAAATTTGCGACAGTAAAAAATTATTTTTTGAATAATTTACTATAGAAAAGGCAATCCCTGGCGTAATTAAAATTTGCGACAGTAAAAAATTATTTTTTGAATAATTTACTATAGAAAAGGCAATCCCTGGCGCACTTAAAATTTGCGACAGTAAAAAATTATTTTTTGAATAATTTACTATAGAAAAGGCAATCCATGGCGCAATTAAAATTTGCGACAGTTGAAAATTATTTTTTGAATAATTTACTATAGAAAAGGCAATCCCTGGCGCAATTAAAATTTGCGACAGTTGAAAATTATTTTTTGAATAATTTACTATAGAAAAGGCAATCCCTGGGATATTTAAAATTTGCGACAGTAGAAAATTATTTTTTGAATAATTTACTATAGAAAAGGCAATCCCTGGCGTAATTAAAACTTGCGACAGTTGAAAATTATTTTTTGAATAATTTACTATAGAAAAGGTAATCCCTGGCCTAATTAAAATTTGCGACAGTAGAAAATTATTTTTTGAATAATTTACTGTAGAAAAGGCAATCCCTGGTGCAATTAAAACTTGCGATAGTAAAAAATTATTTTTTGAATAATTTACTAGAGAAAAGGCAATCCCTGGCGTAATTAAAATTTGCGACAGTAGAAAATTATGTTTTGAATAATTTACTATAGAAAAGGCAATCCCTGGGATAGTTAAAATTTGCGACAGTATAAAATTATTTTTTGAATAATTTACTATAGAAATGGCAATCCCTGGCGCACTTAAAATTTGCGACAGTAGAAAATTATTTTTTGAATAATTTACTATAGAAAGGGCAATCCCTGGCGCAATTAAAATTCGCGACAGTAGAAAATTATTTTTTGAATAATTTACTATAGAAAAGGCAATCCCTGGCGTAATTAAAATTTGCGACAGTTGAAAATTATTTTTTGAATAATTTACTATAGAAAAGGCAATCCCTGGCGTAATTAAAATTTGCGACAGTAAAAAATTATTTTGTGAGAAATTTACTATAGAAAAGGCAATCCCTGGGATATTTAAAATTTGCGACAGTAGAAAATTATTTTTTGAATAATTTACTATAGAAAAGGCAACCCCTGGCGTAATTAAAACTTGCGATAGTAAAAAATTATTTTTTGAAAAATTTACTATAGAAAAGGCAATCCCTGGCGTAATTAAAATTTGCGACAGTTGAAAATTATTTTTTGAATAATTTACTATAGAAAAGGCAATCCCTGGCGCAATTAAAATTTGCGACAGTAAAAAATTATTTTTTGCAAAATTTACTATAGAAAAGGCAATCCCTGTCGTAATTAAAATTTGCGACAGTATAAAATTATTTTTTGCAAAATTTACTATAGAAAAGGCAATCCCTGGCGTATTTAAAATTTGCGACATTAAAAAATTATTTTTTGAATAATTTACTATAGAAAAGGCAATCCCTGGCGTAATTAAAATTTGCGACAGTAGAAAATTAATTTGTGAAAAATTTACCTGGCGAAATTGAAATTTGCGAGAGTAAAAAATTATTTTTTGAATAATTTACTATAGAAAAGGCAATCCCTGGGATATTTAAAATTTGCGACAGTAGAAAATTATTTTTTGAATAATTTACTATAGAAAAGGCAAACCCTGGCGCAATTAAAATTTGCGATAGTAAAAAATTATTTTTTGAATAATTTACTATAGAAAAGGCAATCCCTGACGCAATTAAAATTTGCGACAGTTGAAAATTATTTTTTGAATAATTTACTATAGAAAAGGTAATCCCTGGCGCAATTAAAACTTGCGACAGTAAAAAATTATTTTTTGCAAAATTAACTATAGAAAAGGCAAACCCTGGCGCAATTACAATTTGCGACAGTTGAAAATTATTTTTTGAATAATTTACTATAGAAAAGGCAATCCCTGGCGCAATTAAAATTTGCGACAGTAAAAAATTATTTTTTGCAAAATTTACTATAGAAAAGGCAATCCCTGGCGTAATTAAAATTTGCGACAGTAGAAATTTATTTTTTGAATAATTTACTATAGAAAAGGCAATCCCTGGCGCACTTAAAATTTGAGACAGTAAAAAATTATTTTGTGAGAAATTTACTATAGAAAAGGCAATCCCTGAGATATTTAAAATTTGCGACAGTAGAAAATTATTTTTTGAATAATTTACTATAGAAAAGGCAATCCCTGGCGCAATTAAAATTTGCGACAGTAAAAAATTGTTTTTTGGATAATTTACTATAGAAAAGGCAATCCCTGGCGCACTTAAAATTTGCGACAGTAGAAAATTATTTTTTGAATAATTTACTATAGAAAAGGCAATCCCTGGCGTAATTAAAATTTGCGACAGTAAAAAATTATTTTTTGAATAATTTACTATAGAAAAGGCAATCCCTGGCGTAATTAAAATTTGCGACAGTAAAAAATTATTTTTTGAATAATTTACTATAGAAAAGGCAATCCCTGGCGTAATTAAAATTTGCGACAGTAAAAAATTATTTTTTGAATAATTTACTATAGAAAAGGCAATCCCTGGCGCACTTAAAATTTGCGACAGTAAAAAATTATTTTTTGAAAAGTTTACTATAGAAAAGGCAATCCCTGGCGCAATTAAAATTTGCGACAGTAAAAAATTATTTTTTGAATAATTTACTATAGAAAAGGCAATCCCTGGCGTTATTAAAATTTGCTACAATAGAAAATTATTTTTTGAATAATTTACTATAGAAAAGGCAATCCCTGGCGCAATTAAAATTTGCGACAGTTGGAAATTATTTTTTGAATAATTTACTATAGAAAAGGCAATCCTTGGCACAATTAAAATTTGCGACAGTAAAAAATTATTTTTTGAATAATTTACTATAGAAAAGGCAATCCCTGGCGCACTTAAAATTTGCGACAGTAAAAAATTATTTTTTGAATAATTTACTATAGAAAAGGCAATCCCTGGCGCAATTACAATTTGCGACAGTTGAAAATTATTTTTTGAATAATTTACTATAGAAAAGGCAATCCCTGGCGCAATCAAAATTTGCGACAGTTGAAAATTATTTTTTGAATAATTTACTATAGAAAAGGCAATCCCTGGGATATTTAAAATTTGCGACAGTAAAAAATTATTTTTTGCAAAATTTACTATAGAAAAGGCAATCCCTGGCGCAGTTACAATTTGCGACAGTTGAAAATTATTTTTTGAATAATTTACTATAGAAAAGGCAATCCCTGGCGCAATTAAAATTTGCGACAGTAAAAAATTATTTTTTGCAAAATTTACTATAGAAAAGGCAATCCCTGGCGCACTTAAAATTTGCGACAGTAAAAAATTATTTTGTGAGAAATTTACTATAGAAAAGGCAATCCCTGGCGTATTTAAAATTTGCGACAGTATAAAATTAATTTTTGAAAAATTTACTATATAAAAGGCAATCCCTGGCGTAATTAAAATTTGCGACAGTAGAAAATTATTTTTTGAATAATTTACTATAGAAAAGGCAATCCCTGGCGCAATTAAAATTTGCGACAGTAGAAAATAATTTTTTGAATAATTTACTATAGAAAAGGCAATCCTTGGCGCAATTAAAATTTGCGACAGTAAAAAATTATTTTTTGAATAATTTACTATAGAAAAGACAATCCCTGGAGTATTTAAAATTTGCGACAGTATAAAATTATTTTTTGAAAAGTTTACTATAGAAAAGGCAATCCCTGGCGTAATTAAAATTTGCGACAGTAAAAAATTATTTTTTGAATAATTTACTATAGAAAAGGCAATCCCTGGCGTTATTAAAATTTGCTACAATAGAAAATTATTTTTTGAATAATTTACTATAGAAAAGGCAATCCCTGGCGCAATTAAAATTTGCGGCAGTAAAAAATTATTTTTTGAATAATTTACTATAGAAAAGGCAATCCGTGGCGCACTTAAAATTTGCGACAGTAGAAAATTATTTTTTGAATAATTTACTATAGAAAAGGCAATCCCTGGCGTAATTAAAATTTGCGACAGTAAAAAATTATTTTTTGAATAATTTACTATAGAAAAGGCAATCCCTGGCGTAATTAAAATTTGCGACAGTAAAAAATTATTTTTTGAATAATTTACTATAGAAAAGGCAATCCCTGGCGTAATTAAAATTTGCGACAGTAAAAAATTATTTTTTGAATAATTTACTATAGAAAAGGCAATCCCTGGCGCACTTAAAATTTGCGACAGTAAAAAATTATTTTTTGAATAATTTACTATAGAAAAGGCAATTCCTGGCGCAATTACAATTTGCGACAGTTGAAAATTATTTTTTGAATAATTTACTATAGAAAAGGCAATCCCTGGCGCAATCAAAATTTGCGACAGTTGAAAATTATTTTTTGAATAATTTACTATAGAAAAGGCAATCCCTGGGATATTTAAAATTTGCGACAGTAAAAAATTATTTTTTGCAAAATTTACTATAGAAAAGGCAATCCCTGGCGCAGTTACAATTTGCGACAGTTGAAAATTATTTTTTGAATAATTTACTATAGAAAAGGCAATCCCTGGCGCAATTAAAATTTGCGACAGTAAAAAATTATTTTTTGCAAAATTTACTATAGAAAAGGCAATCCCTGGCGCACTTAAAATTTGCGACAGTAAAAAATTATTTTGTGAGAAATTTACTATAGAAAAGGCAATCCCTGGCGTATTTAAAATTTGCGACAGTATAAAATTAATTTTTGAAAAATTTACTATATAAAAGGCAATCCCTGGCGTAATTAAAATTTGCGACAGTAGAAAATTATTTTTTGAATAATTTACTATAGAAAAGGCAATCCCTGGCGCAATTAAAATTTGCGACAGTAGAAAATTATTTTTTGAATAATTTACTATAGAAAAGGCAATCCTTGGCGCAATTAAAATTTGCGACAGTAAAAAATTATTTTTTGAATAATTTACTATAGAAAAGGCAATCCCTGGCGCAATTAAAATTTGCGACAGTTGAAAATTATTTTTTGAATAATTTACTATAGAAAAGGCAATCCCTGGCGCAATTACAATTTGCGACAGTTGAAAATTATTTTTTGAATAATTTACTATAGAAAAGGCAATCCCTGGCGCAATTAAAATTTGCGACAGTTGAAAATTATTTTTTGAATAATTTACTATAGAAAAGGCAATCCTTGGCGCAATTAAAATTTGCGACAGTAAAAAATTATTTTTTGAATAATTTACTATAGAAAAGGCAATCCCTGGCGCACTTAAAATTTGCGACAGTAAAAAATTATTTTTTGAATAATTTACTATAGAAAAGGCAATCCCTGGCGCAATTACAATTTGCGACAGTTGAAAATTATTTTTTGAATAATTTACTATAGAAAAGGCAATCCCTGGCGCAATCAAAATTTGCGACAGTTGAAAATTATTTTTTGAATAATTTACTATAGAAAAGGCAATCCCTGGGATATTTAAAATTTGCGACAGTAAAAAATAATTTTTTGCAAAATTTACTATAGAAAAGGCAATCCCTGGCGCATTTACAATTTGCGACAGTTGAAAATTATTTTTTGAATAATTTACTATAGAAAAGGCAATCCCTGGCGCAATTAAAATTTGCGACAGTAAAAAATTATTTTTTGCAAAATTTACTATAGAAAAGGCAATCCCTGGCGCACTTAAAATTTGCGACAGTAAAAAATTATTTTGTGAGAAATTTACTATAGAAAAGGCAATCCCTGGCGTATTTAAAATTTGCGACAGTATAAAATTAATTTTTGAAAAATTTACTATATAAAAGGCAATCCCTGGCGTAATTAAAACTTGCGACAGTAGAAAATTATTTTTTGAATAATTTACTATAGAAAAGGCAATCCCTGGCGCAATTAAAATTTGCGACAGTAGAAAATTATTTTTTGAATAATTTACTATAGAAAAGGCAATCCTTGGCGCAATTAAAATTTGCGACAGTAAAAAATTATTTTTTGAATAATTTACTATAGAAAAGGCAATCCCTGGCGCAATTAAAATTTGCGACAGTTGAAAATTATTTTTTGAATAATTTACTATAGAAAAGGCAATCCCTGGCGCAATTACAATTTGCGACAGTTGAAAATTATTTTTTGAATAATTTACTATAGAAAAGGCAATCCCTGGCGCAATTAAAATTTGCGACAGTTGAAAATTATTTTTTGAATAATTTACTATAGAAAAGGCAATCCCTGGGATATTTAAAATTTGCGACAGTATAAAATTATTTTTTGAAAAATTTACTATAGAAAAGGTAATCCCTGGCGTAATTAAAATTTGCGACAGTTGAAAATTATTTTTTGAATAATTTACTATAGAAAAGGCAATCCCTGGCGCAATTAAAATTTGCGACAGTAAAAAATTATTTTTTGCAAAATTTACTATAGAAAAGGCAATCCCTGGCGTAATTAAAATTTGCGACAGTAGAAAATTATTTTTTGAATAATTTACTATAGATAAGGCAATCCCTGGCGCACTTAAAATTTGCGACAGTAAAAAATTATTTTGTGAGAAATTTACTATAGAAAAGGCAATCCCTGGGATATTTAAAATTTGCGACAGTAGAAAATTATTTTTTGATTAATTTACTATAGAAAATGCAATCCCTGGCGCAATTAAAATTTGCGACAGTAAAAAATTATTTTTTGCAAAATTTACTATAGAAAAGGCAATCCCTGGCGCACTTAAAATTTGCGACAGTAAAAAATTATTTTTTGAATAATTTACTATAGAAAAGGCAATCCCTGGCGTATTTAAAATTTGCGACAGTAAAAAATTAATTTGTGAAAATTTTACCTGGCGAAATTGAAATTTGCGAGAGTAAAAAATTATTTTTTGAATAATTTACTATAGAAAAGGCAATCCCTGGCGCAATTAAAATTTGCGACAGTTGAAAATTATTTTTTGAATAATTTACTATAGGAAAGGCAATCCCTGGCGTAATTAAAATTTGCGACAGTAGAAAATTATTTTTTGAATAATTTACTATAGAAAAGGCAATCCCTGGCGTAATTAAAACTTGCGACAGTATAAAATTATTTTTTGAAAAGTTTACTATAGAAAAGGCAATCCCTGGCGCAATTAAAATTTGCGACAGTTGAAAATTATTTTTTGAATAATTTACTATAGAAAATGCAATCCCTGGCGTAATTAAAATTTGCGACAGTAAAAAATTATTTTTTGAATAATTTACTATAGAAAAGGCAATCTCTGGCGTAATTAAAATTTGCGACAGTAGAAAATTAATTCTTGAAAAATTTACTACAGAAAAGGCAATCCCTGGCGTATTTAAAATTTGCGACAGTAAAAAATTAATTTGTGAAAAATTTACCTGGCGAAATTGAAATTTGCGAGAGTAAAAAATTATTTTTTGAATAATTTACTGTAGAAAAGGCAATCCCTGGCGCAATTAAAACTTGCGATAATAAAAAATTATTTTTTGAAAAGTTTACTATAGAAAAGGCAATCCCCGGCGCAATTAAAATTTGCGACAGTTGAAAATTATTTTTTGAATAATTTACTATAGAAAAGGCAATCCCTGGCGTAATTAAAATTTGCGACAGTATAAAATTATTTTTTGAAAAGTTTACTATAGAAAAGGCAATCCCTGGCGCAATTAAAATTTGCGACAGTTGAAAATTATTTTTTGAATAATTTACTATAGAAAAGGCAATCCCTGGCGCAATTAAAATTTGCGACAGTAAAAAATTATTTTTTGCAAAATTTACTATAGAAAAGGCAATCCCTGGCGCACTTAAAATTTGCGGCAGTAGAAAATTATTTTTTGAATAATTTACTATAGAAAAGGCAATCCCTGGCGCACTTAAAATTTGCGACAGTAAAAAATTATTTTGTGAGAAATTTACTATCGAAAATGCAATCCCTGGGATATTTAAAATTTGCGACAGTAGAAAATTATTTTTTGAATAATTTACTATAGAAAAGGCAATCCCTGGCGCACTTAAAATTTGCGACAGTAAAAAATTATTTTTTGAATAATTTACTATAGAAAAGGCAATCCCTGGCGCATTTAAAATTTGCGACAGTTGAAAATTATTTTTTGAATAATTTACTATAGAAAAGGCAATCCCTGGCGCAATTAAAATTTGCGACAGTAAAAAATTATTTTTTGCAAAATTTACTATAGAAAAGGCAATCCCTGGCGCACTTAAAATTTGCGACAGTAGAAAATTATTTTTTGAATAATTTACTATAGAAAAGGCAATCCCTGGCGCACTTAAAATTTGCGACAGTAAAAAATTATTTTGTGAGAAATTTACTATCGAAAATGCAATCCCTGGGATATTTAAAATTTGCGACAGTAGAAAATTATTTTTTGAATAATTTACTATAGAAAAGGCAATCCCTGGCGCACTTAAAATTTGCGACAGTAAAAAATTATTTTTTGAATAATTTACTATAGAAAAGGCAATCCCTGGCGCATTTAAAATTTGCGACAGTTGAAAATTATTTTTTGAATAATTTACTATAGAAAAGGCAATCCCTGGCGCAATTAAAATTTGCGACAGTAAAAAATTATTTTTTGAATAATTTACTATAGAAAAGGCAATCCCTGGCGTAATTAAAATTTGCGACAGTAGAAAATTATTTTTTGAATAATTTACTATAGAAAAGGCAATCCCTGTCGCAATTAAAATTTGCGACAGTAAAAAATTATTTTTTGAATAATTTACTATAGAAAAGGCAATCCCTGGCGCACTTAAAATTTGCGACAGTAAAAAATTATTTTTTGAATAATTTACTATAGAAAAGGCAATCCCTGGCGTAATTAAAATTTACGACAGTAGAAAATTATTTTTTGAATAATTTACTATAGAAAAGGCAATCCCTGGCGCAATTAAAATTTGCGACAGTAAAAAATTATTTTTTGAATAATTTACTATAGAAAAGGCAATCCCTGGCGCAATTAAAATTTGCGACAGTATAAAATTATTTTTTGAATTATTTACTATAGAAAAGGCAATCCCTGGCGTAATTAAAATTTGCGACAGTATAAAATTATTTTTTGAATAATTTACTATAGAAAAGGCAATCCCTGGCGCACTTAAAATTTGCGACAGTAAAAAATTATTTTTTGAATAATTTACTATAGAAAAGGCAATCCCTGGCGTAATTAAAATTTGCGACAGTTGAAAATTATTTTTTGAATAATTTACTATAGAAAAGGAAATCCCTGGCGCATTTAAAATTTGCGACAGTAAAAAATTATTTTTTGCAAAATTTACTATAGAAAAGGCAATCCCTGGCGTCATTAAAATTTGCGACAGTATAAAATTATTTTTTGCAAAATTTACTATAGAAAAGGCAATCCCTGGCGTATTTAAAATTTGCGACAGTAAAAAATTATTTTTTGAATAATTTACTATAGAAAAGGCAATCCCTGGCGTAATTAAAATTTGCGACAGTAGAAAATTAATTTGTGAAAAATTTACCTGGCGAAATTGAAATTTGCGAGAGTAAAAAATTATTTTTTGAATAATTTACTGTAGAAAAGGCAATACCTGTCGCAATTAAAACTTGCGATAGTAAAAAATTATTTTTTGAATAATTTACTATAGAAAAGGCAATCCCTGGCGTAATTAAAATTTGCGACAGTTGAAAATTATTTTTTGAATAATTTACTGTATAAAAGGCAATCCCTGGCGTAATTAAAATTTGCGACAGTAAAAAATTATTTTTTGAATAATTTACTATAGAAAAGGCAATCCCTGGCGTAATTAAAATTTGCGACAGTTGAAAATTATTTTTTGAATAATTTACTATAGAAAAGGCAATCCCTGGCGCAATTAAAATTTGCGACAGTAGAAAATTATTTTTTGAATAATTTACTATAGAAAAGGCAATCCCTGGCGCAATTACAATTTGCGACAGTAAAAAATTATTTTTTGAATAATTTACTATAGAAAAGGCAATCCCTGGCGTAATTAAAATTTGCGACAATATAAAACTATTTTTTGAATAATTTATTATAGAAAAGGCAATCCCTGGCGTAGTTAAAACTTGCGATAGTAAAAAATTATTTTTTTAAAAATTTACTATAGAAAAGGCAATCCCTGGCGCACTTAAAATTTGCGACAGTAGAAAATTATTTTTTGAATAATTTACTGTAGAAAAGGCAATCCCTGGCGTAATTAAAATTTGCGACAGTAAAAAATTATTTTTTGAATAATTTACTATAGAAAAGGCAATCCCTGGCGTAATTAAAATTTGCGACAGTAAAAAATTATTTTTTGAATAATTTACTATATAAAAGGCAATCCCTGGCGTAATTAAAATTTGCGACAGTAGAAAATTATTTTTTGAATAATTTACTGTAGAAAAGGCAATCCCTGGCGCAATTAAAATTTGCGACAGTTGAAAATTATTTTTTGAATAATTTACTATAGAAAAGGCAATCCCTGGCGTAATTAAAATTTGCGACAGTATAAAATTATTTTGTGAGAAATTTACTATAGAAAAGGCAATCCCTGGCGTAATTAAAATTTGCGACAGTAGAAAATTATTTTTTGAATAATTTACTATAGAAAAGGCAATCCCTGGCGTAATTAAAACTTGCGACAGTATAAAATTATTTTTTGAAAAGTTTACTATAGAAAAGGCAATCCCTGGCGCAATTAAAATTTGCGACAGTTGAAAATTATTTTTTGAATAATTTACTATAGAAAAGGCAATCCCTGGCGTAATTAAAATTTGCGACAGTATAAAATTATTTTTTGAATAATTTACTATAGAAAAGGCAATCCCTGGCGTAATTAAAATTTGCGACAGTAGAAAATTAATTTTTGAAAAATTTACTATAGAAATGGCAATCCCTGGCGTATTTAAAATTTGCGACAGTAAAAAATTAATTTGTGAAAAATTTACCTGGCGAAATTGAAATTTGCGAGAGTAAAAAATTATTTTTTGAATAATTTACTGTAGAAAAGGCAATCCCTGGCGCAATTAAAACTTGCGATAGTAAAAAATTATTTTTTGAATAATTTACTGTAGAAAAGGCAATCCCTGGCGTAATTAAAATTTGCGACAGTATAAAATTATTTTGTGAGAAATTTACTATAGAAAAGGCAATCCCTGGCGTAATTAAAATTTGCGACAGTAAAAAATTATTTTTTGAATAATTTACTATAGAAAAGGCAATCCCTGGCGTAATTAAAATTTGCGACAGTATTAAATTATTTTTTGAATAATTTACTATAGAAAAGGCAATCCCTGGCGTAGTTAAAACTTGCGATAGTAAAAAATTATTTTTTGAAAAATTTACTATAGAAAAGGCAATCCCTGGCGCACTTAAAATTTGCGACAGTAAAAAATTATTTTGTGAGAAATTTACTATCGAAAATGCAATCCCTGGGATATTTAAAATTTGCGACAGTAGAAAATTATTTTTTGAATAATTTACTATAGAAAAGGCAATCCCTGGCGCAATTAAAATTTGCGACAGTAAAAAACTATTTTTTGAATAATTTACTATAGAAAATGCAATCCCTGGGATATTTAAAATTTGCGACAGTAGAAAATTATTTTTTGAATAATTTACTATAGAAAAGGCAATCCCTGGCGCAATTAAAATTTGCGACAGTAAAAAATTATTTTTTGAATAATTTACTATAGAAAAGGCAATCCCTGGCGCAATTAAAATTTGCGACAGTAGAAAATTATTTTTTGAATAATTTACTATAGAAAAGGCAATCCCTGGCGCAATTAAAATTTGCGACAGTAAAAAATTATTTTTTGAATAATTTACTATAGAAAAGGCAATCCCTGGCGTAATTAAAATTTGCGACAGTAGAAAATTATTTTTTGAATAATTTACTATAGAAAAGGCAATCCCTGGCGCAATTAAAATTTGCGACAGTAAAAAATTATTTTTTGAATAATTTACTATAGAAAAGGCAATCCCTGGCGCACTTAAAATTTGCGACAGTAAAAAATTATTTTTTGAATAATTTACTATAGAAAAGGCAATCCCTGGCGTAATTAAAATTTACGACAGTAGAAAATTATTTTTTGAATAATTTACTATAGAAAAGGCAATCCCTGGCGCAATTAAAATTTGCGACAGTAAAAAATTATTTTTTGAATAATTTACTATAGAAAAGGCAATCCCTGGCGCAATTAAATTTTGCGACAGTATAAAATTATTTTTTGAATAATTTACTATAGAAAAGGCAATCCCTGGCGTAATTAAAATTTGCGACAGTATAAAATTATTTTTTGAATAATTTACTATAGAAAAGGCAATCCCTGGCGCACTTAAAATTTGCGACAGTAAAAAATTATTTTTTGAATAATTTACTATAGAAAAGGCAATCCCTGGCGTAATTAAAATTTGCGACAGTTGAAAATTATTTTTTAAATAATTTACTGTAGAAAAGGCAATCCCTGGCGCATTTAAAATTTGCGACAGTAAAAAATTATTTTTTGCAAAATTTACTATAGAAAAGGCAATCCCTGGCGTCATTAAAATTTGCGACAGTATAAAATTATTTTTTGCAAAATTTACTATAGAAAAGGCAATCCCTGGCGTATTTAAAATTTGCGACAGTAAAAAATTATTTTTTGAATAATTTACTATAGAAATGGCAATCCCTGGCGTAATTAAAATTTGCGACAGTAGAAAATTAATTTGTGAAAAATTTACCTGGCGAAATTGAAATTTGCGAGAGTAAAAAATTATTTTTTGAATAATTTACTGTAGAAAAGGCAATACCTGTCGCAATTAAAACTTGCGATAGTAAAAAATTATTTTTTGAATAATTTACTATAGAAAAGGCAATCCCTGGCGTAATTAAAATTTGCGACAGTTGAAAATTATTTTTTGAATAATTTACTATAGAAAAGGCAATCCCTGGCGCAATTAAAATTTGCGACAGTAGAAAATTATTTTTTGAATAATTTACTATAGAAAAGGCAATCCCTGGCGCAATTACAATTTGCGACAGTAGAAAATTATTTTTTGAATAATTTACTATAGAAAAGGCAATCCCTGGCGTAATTAAAATTTGCGACAGTTGAAAATTATTTTTTGAATAATTTACTATAGAAAAGGCAATCCCTGGCGTAATTAAAATTTGCGACAGTATAAAATTATTTTGTGAGAAATTTACTATAGAAAAGGCAATCCCTGGCGTAATTAAAATTTGCGACAGTAAAAAAATATTTTTTGAATAATTTACTATAGAAAAGGCAATCCCTGGCGTAATTAAAATTTGCGACAATATAAAATTATTTTTTGAATAATTTACTATAGAAAAGGCAATCCCTGGCGTTGTTAAAACTTGCGATAGTAAAAAATTATTTTTTGAAAAATTTACTATAGAAAAGGCAATCCCTGGCGCACTTAAAATTTGCGACAGTAGAAAATTATTTTTTGAATAATTTACTGTAGAAAAGGCAATCCCTGGCGTAATTAAAATTTGCGACAGTAAAAAATTATTTTTTGAATAATTTACTATAGAAAAGGCAATCCCTGGCGTAATTAAAATTTGCGACAGTAAAAAATTATTTTTTGAATAATTTACTACATAAAAGGCAATCCCTGGCGTAATTAAAATTTGCGACAGTAGAAAATTATTTTTTGAATAATTTACTGTAGAAAAGGCAATCCCTGGCGCAATTAAAATTTGCGACAGTTGAAAATTATTTTTTGAATAATTTACTATAGAAAAGGCACTCCCTGGCGTAATTAAAATTTGCGACAGTATAAAATTATTTTGTGAGAAATTTACTATAGAAAAGGCAATCCCTGGCGTAATTAAAATTTGCGACAGTAGAAAATTATTTTTTGAATAATTTACTATAGAAAAGGCAATCCCTGGCGCATTTAAAATTTGCGACAGTAAAAAATTATTTTTTGCAAAATTTACTATAGAAAAGGCAATCCCTGGCGTCATTAAAATTTGCGACAGTATAAAATTATTTTTTGCAAAATTTACTATAGAAAAGGCAATCCCTGGCGTATTTAAAATTTGCGACAGTAAAAAATTATTTTTTGAATAATTTACTATAGAAAAGGCAATCCCTGGCGTAATTAAAATTTGCGACAGTAGAAAATTAATTTGTGAAAAATTTACCTGGCGAAATTGAAATTTGCGAGAGTAAAAAATTATTTTTTGAATAATTTACTGTAGAAAAGGCAATACCTGTCGCAATTAAAACTTGCGATAGTAAAAAATTATTTTTTGAATAATTTACTATAGAAAAGGCAATCCCTGGCGTAATTAAAATTTGCGACAGTTGAAAATTATTTTTTGAATAATTTACTGTATAAAAGGCAATCCCTGGCGTAATTAAAATTTGCGACAGTAAAAAATTATTTTTTGAATAATTTACTATAGAAAAGGCAATCCCTGGCGTAATTAAAATTTGCGACAGTTGAAAATTATTTTTTGAATAATTTACTATAGAAAAGGCAATCCCTGGCGCAATTAAAATTTGCGACAGTAGAAAATTATTTTTTGAATAATTTACTATAGAAAAGGCAATCCCTGGCGCAATTACAATTTGCGACAGTAAAAAATTATTTTTTGAATAATTTACTATAGAAAAGGCAATCCCTGGCGTAATTAAAATTTGCGACAATATAAAACTATTTTTTGAATAATTTATTATAGAAAAGGCAATCCCTGGCGTAGTTAAAACTTGCGATAGTAAAAAATTATTTTTTTAAAAATTTACTATAGAAAAGGCAATCCCTGGCGCACTTAAAATTTGCGACAGTAGAAAATTATTTTTTGAATAATTTACTGTAGAAAAGGCAATCCCTGGCGTAATTAAAATTTGCGACAGTAAAAAATTATTTTTTGAATAATTTACTATAGAAAAGGCAATCCCTGGCGTAATTAAAATTTGCGACAGTAAAAAATTATTTTTTGAATAATTTACTATATAAAAGGCAATCCCTGGCGTAATTAAAATTTGCGACAGTAGAAAATTATTTTTTGAATAATTTACTGTAGAAAAGGCAATCCCTGGCGCAATTAAAATTTGCGACAGTTGAAAATTATTTTTTGAATAATTTACTATAGAAAAGGCAATCCCTGGCGTAATTAAAATTTGCGACAGTATAAAATTATTTTGTGAGAAATTTACTATAGAAAAGGCAATCCCTGGCGTAATTAAAATTTGCGACAGTAGAAAATTATTTTTTGAATAATTTACTATAGAAAAGGCAATCCCTGGCGTAATTAAAACTTGCGACAGTATAAAATTATTTTTTGAAAAGTTTACTATAGAAAAGGCAATCCCTGGCGCAATTAAAATTTGCGACAGTTGAAAATTATTTTTTGAATAATTTACTATAGAAAAGGCAATCCCTGGCGTAATTAAAATTTGCGACAGTATAAAATTATTTTTTGAATAATTTACTATAGAAAAGGCAATCCCTGGCGTAATTAAAATTTGCGACAGTAGAAAATTAATTTTTGAAAAATTTACTATAGAAATGGCAATCCCTGGCGTATTTAAAATTTGCGACAGTAAAAAATTAATTTGTGAAAAATTTACCTGGCGAAATTGAAATTTGCGAGAGTAAAAAATTATTTTTTGAATAATTTACTGTAGAAAAGGCAATCCCTGGCGCAATTAAAACTTGCGATAGTAAAAAATTATTTTTTGAATAATTTACTGTAGAAAAGGCAATCCCTGGCGTAATTAAAATTTGCGACAGTATAAAATTATTTTGTGAGAAATTTACTATAGAAAAGGCAATCCCTGGCGTAATTAAAATTTGCGACAGTAAAAAATTATTTTTTGAATAATTTACTATAGAAAAGGCAATCCCTGGCGTAATTAAAATTTGCGACAGTATTAAATTATTTTTTGAATAATTTACTATAGAAAAGGCAATCCCTGGCGTAGTTAAAACTTGCGATAGTAAAAAATTATTTTTTGAAAAATTTACTATAGAAAAGGCAATCCCTGGCGCACTTAAAATTTGCGACAGTAAAAAATTATTTTGTGAGAAATTTACTATCGAAAATGCAATCCCTGGGATATTTAAAATTTGCGACAGTAGAAAATTATTTTTTGAATAATTTACTATAGAAAAGGCAATCCCTGGCGCAATTAAAATTTGCGACAGTAAAAAATTATTTTTTGAATAATTTACTATAGAAAAGGCAATCCCTGGCGCAATTAAAATTTGCGACAGTAGAAAATTATTTTTTGAATAATTTACTATAGAAAAGGCAATCCCTGGCGCAATTAAAATTTGCGACAGTAAAAAATTATTTTTTGAATAATTTACTATAGAAAAGGCAATCCCTGGCGTAATTAAAATTTGCGACAGTAGAAAATTATTTTTTGAATAATTTACTATAGAAAAGGCAATCCCTGGCGCAATTAAAATTTGCGACAGTAAAAAATTATTTTTTGAATAATTTACTATAGAAAAGGCAATCCCTGGCGCACTTAAAATTTGCGACAGTAAAAAATTATTTTTTGAATAATTTACTATAGAAAAGGCAATCCCTGGCGTAATTAAAATTTACGACAGTAGAAAATTATTTTTTGAATAATTTACTATAGAAAAGGCAATCCCTGGCGCAATTAAAATTTGCGACAGTAAAAAATTATTTTTTGAATAATTTACTATAGAAAAGGCAATCCCTGGCGCAATTAAAATTTGCGACAGTATAAAATTATTTTTTGAATAATTTACTATAGAAAAGGCAATCCCTGGCGTAATTAAAATTTGCGACAGTATAAAATTATTTTTTGAATAATTTACTATAGAAAAGGCAATCCCTGGCGCACTTAAAATTTGCGACAGTAAAAAATTATTTTTTGAATAATTTACTATAGAAAAGGCAATCCCTGGCGTAATTAAAATTTGCGACAGTTGAAAATTATTTTTTGAATAATTTACTGTAGAAAAGGCAATCCCTGGCGCATTTAAAATTTGCGACAGTAAAAAATTATTTTTTGCAAAATTTACTATAGAAAAGGCAATCCCTGGCGTCATTAAAATTTGCGACAGTATAAAATTATTTTTTGCAAAATTTACTATAGAAAAGGCAATCCCTGGCGTATTTAAAATTTGCGACAGTAAAAAATTATTTTTTGAATAATTTACTATAGAAATGGCAATCCCTGGCGTAATTAAAATTTGCGACAGTAGAAAATTAATTTGTGAAAAATTTACCTGGCGAAATTGAAATTTGCGAGAGTAAAAAATTATTTTTTGAATAATTTACTGTAGAAAAGGCAATACCTGTCGCAATTAAAACTTGCGATAGTAAAAAATTATTTTTTGAATAATTTACTATAGAAAAGGCAATCCCTGGCGTAATTAAAATTTGCGACAGTTGAAAATTATTTTTTGAATAATTTACTATAGAAAAGGCAATCCCTGGCGCAATTAAAATTTGCGACAGTAGAAAGTTATTTTTTGAATAATTTACTATAGAAAAGGCAATCCCTGGCGCAATTACAATTTGCGACAGTAGAAAATTATTTTTTGAATAATTTACTATAGAAAAGGCAATCCCTGGCGTAATTAAAATTTGCGACAGTATAAAATTATTTTGTGAGAAATTTACTATAGAAAAGGCAATCCCTGGCGTAATTAAAATTTGCGACAGTAGAAAATTATTTTTTGAATAATTTACTATAGAAAAGGCAATCCCTGGCGTAATTAAAACTTGCGACAGTATAAAATTATTTTTTGAAAAGTTTACTATAGAAAAGGCAATCCCTGGCGCAATTAAAATTTGCGACAGTTGAAAATTATTTTGTGAATAATTTACTATAGAAAAGGCAATCCCTGGCGTAATTAAAATTTGAGACAGTATAAAATTATTTTTTGAATAATTTACTATAGAAAAGGCAATCCCTGGCGTAATTAAAATTTGCGACAGTAGAAAATTAATTTTTGAAAAATTTACTATAGAAATGGCAATCCCTGGCGTATTTAAAATTTGCGACAGTAAAAAATTAATTTGTGATAAATTTACCTGGCTAAATTGAAATTTGCGAGAGTAAAAAATTATTTTTTGAATAATTTACTGTAGAAAAGGCAATCCCTGGCGCAATTAAAACTTGCGATAGTAAAAAATTATTTTTTGAATAATTTACTGTAGAAAAGGCAATCCCTGGCGTAATTAAAATTTGCGACAGTATAAAATTATTTTGTGAGAAATTTACTATAGAAAAGGCAATCCCTGGCGTAATTAAAATTTGCGACAGTAAAAAATTATTTTTTGAATAATTTACTATAGAAAAGGCAATCCCTGGCGTAATTAAAATTTGCGACAGTATAAAATTATTTTTTGAATAATTTACTATAGAAAAGGCAATCCCTGGCGTAGTTAAAACTTGCGATAGTAAAAAATTATTTTTTGAAAAATTTACTATAGAAAAGGCAATCCCTGGCGCACTTAAAATTTGCGACAGTAAAAAATTATTTTGTGAGAAATTTACTATCGAAAATGCAATCCCTGGGATATTTAAAATTTGCGACAGTAGAAAATTATTTTTTGAATAATTTACTATAGAAAAGGCAATCCCTGGCGCAATTAAAATTTGCGACAGTAAAAAATTATGTTTTGAATAATTTACTATAGAAAATGCAATCCCTGGTATATTTAAAATTTGCGACAGTAGAAAATTATTTTTTGAATAATTTACTATAGAAAAGGCAATCCCTGGCGCAATTAAAATTTGCGACAGTAAAAAATTATTTTTTGAATAATTTACTATAGAAAAGGCAATCCCTGGCGCAATTAAAATTTGCGACAGTAGAAAATTATTTGTTGAATAATTTACTATAGAAAAGGCAATCCCTGGCGCAATTAAAATTTGCGACAGTAAAAAATTATTTTTTGAATAATTTACTATAGAAAAGGCAATCCCTGGCGCACTTAAAATTTGCGACAGTAAAAAATTATTTTTTGAATAATTTACTATAGAAAAGGCAATCCCTGGCGTAATTAAAATTTGCGACAGTAGAAAATTATTTTTTGAATAATTTACTATAGAAAAGGCAATCCCTGGCGCACTTAAAATTTGCGACAGTAAAAAATAATTTTTTGAATAATTTACTATAGAAAAGGCAATCCCTGGCGTAATTAAAATTTTCGACAGTTGAAAATTATTTTTTGAATAATTTACTATAGAAAAGGCAATCCCTGGCGCAATTAAAATTTGCGACAGTAAAAAATTATTTTTTGCAAAATTTACTATAGAAAAGGCAATCCCTGGCGTCATTAAAATTTGCGACAGTATAAAATTATTTTTTGCAAAATTTACTATAGAAAAGGCAATCCCTGGCGTATTTAAAATTTGCGACAGTAAAAAATTATTTTTTGAATAATTTACTATAGAAAAGGCAATCCCTGGCGTAATTAAAATTTGCGACAGTAGAAAATTAATTTGTGAAAAATTTACCTGGCGAAATTGAAATTTGCGAGAGTAAAAAATTATTTTTTGAAAAATTTACTATAGAAAAGGCAATACCTGTCGCAATTAAAACTTGCGATAGTAAAAAATTATTTTTTGAATAATTTACTATAGAAAAGGCAATCCCTGGCGCAATTAAAATTTGCGACAGTAGAAAATTATTTTTTGAATTATTTACTATAGAAAAGGCAATCCCTGGCGCTATTAAAATTTGCGACAGTAAAAAATTATTTTTCGCAAAATTTACTATAGAAAAGGCAATCCCTGGCGCACTTAAAATATGCGACAGTAGAAAATTATTTTTTGAATAATTTACTATAGAAAAGGCAATCCCTGGCGCACTTAAAATTTGCGACAGTAAAAAATTATTTTGTGAGAAATTTACTATCGAAAAGGCAATCCCTGGGATATTTAAAATTTGCGACAGTAGAAAACTATTTTTTGAATAATTTACTATAGAAAAGGCAATCCCCGGCGCAATTAAAATTTGCGACAGTAAAAAAATATTTTTTGAATAATTTACTATAGAAAAGGCAATCCGTGGCGCAATTAAAATTTGCGACAGTTGAAAATTATTTTTTGAATAATTTACTATAGAAAAGGCAATCCCTGGCGCAATTAAAATTTGCGACAGTAAAAAATTATTTTTTGAATAATTTACTATAGAAAAGGCAATCCCTGGCGCAATTAAAATTTGCGACAGTAGAAAATTATTTTTTGAATTATTTACTATAGAAAAGGCAATCCCTGGCGGAATTAAAATTTGCGACAGTAAAAAATTATTTTTTGCAAAATTTACTATAGAAAAGGCAATCCCTGGCGCACTTAAAATTTGCGACAGTAGAAAATTATTTTTTGAATAATTTACTATAGAAAAGGCAATCCCTGGCGCACTTAAAATTTGCGACAGTAAAAAATTATTTTGTGAGAAATTTACTATCGAAAATGCAATCCCTGGGATATTTAAAATTTGCGACAGTAGAAAATTATTTTTTGAATAATTTACTATAGAAAAGGCAATCCCTGGCGCAATTAAAATTTGCGACAGTAAAAAATTATTTTTTGAATAATTTACTATAGAAAAGGCAATCCCTGGCGCAATTAAAATTTGCGACAGTAGAAAATTATTTGTTGAATAATTTACTATAGAAAAGGCAATCCCTGGCGCAATTAAAATTTGCGACAGTAAAAAATTATTTTTTGAATAATTTACTATAGAAAAGGCAATCCCTGGCGCACTTAAAATTTGCGACAGTAAAAAATTATTTTTTGAATAATTTACTATAGAAAAGGCAATCCCTGGCGTAATTAAAATTTGCGACAGTAGAAAATTATTTTTTGAATAATTTACTATAGAAAAGGCAATCCCGGGCGCAATTAAAATTTGCGACAGTAAAAAATTATTTTTTGAATAATTTACTATAGAAAATGCAATCCCTGGGATATTTAAAATTTGCGACAGTAGAAAATTATTTTTTGAATAATTTACTATAGAAAAGGCAATCCCTGGCGTAATTAAAATTTGCGACAGTTGAAAATTATTTTTTGAATAATTTACTATAGAAAAGGCAATCTCTGGCGCAATTAAAATTTGCGACAGTAAAAAATTATTTTTTTGCAAAATTTACTATAGAAAAGGCAATCCCTGTCGTCATTAAAATTTGCGACAGTATAAAATTATTTTTTGCAAAATTTACTATAGAAAAGGCAGTCCCTGGCGTATTTAAAATTTGCGACAGTAAAAAATTATTTTTTGAATAATTTACTATAGAAAAGGCAATCCCTGGCGTAATTAAAATTTGCGACAGTAGAAAATTAATTTGCGAAAAATTTACCTGGCGAAATTGAAATTTGCGAGAGTAAAAAATTATTTTTTGAATAATTTACTGTGGAAAAGGCAATCCCTGGCGCAATTAAAATTTGCGACAGTAGAAAATTATTTTTTGAATTATTTACTATAGAAAAGGCAATCCCTGGCGGAATTAAAATTTGCGACAGTAAAAAATTATTTTTTGCAAAATTTACTATAGAAAAGGCAATCCCTGGCGCACTTAAAATTTGCGACAGTAGAAAATTATTTTTTGAATAATTTACTATAGAAAAGGCAATCCCTGGCGCACTTAAAATTTGCGACAGTAGAAAATTATTTTTTGAATAATTTACTATAGAAAAGGCAATCCCTGGCGCAATTAAAATTTGCGACAGTAAAAAATTTTTTTTTGAATAATTTACTATAGAAAAGGCAATCCCTGGCGCAATTAAAATTTGCGACAGTATAAAATTATTTTTTGAATAATTCACTGTAGAAAAGGCAATCCCTGGCGTAATTAAAATTTGCGACAGTAAAAAATTATTTTTTGAATAATTTACTATAGAAAAGGCAATCCCTGGCGCACTTAAAATTTGCGACAGTAAAAAATTATTTTTTGAATAATTTACTATAGAAAAGGCAATCCCTGGCGTAATTAAAATTTGCGACAGTTGAAAATTATTTTTTGAATAATTTACTATAGAAAAGGCAATCCCTGGCGCAATTAAAATTTGCGACAGTAAAAAATTATTTTTTGCAAAATTTACTATAGAAAAGGCAATCCCTGGCGCAATTAAAATTTGCGACAGTTGAAAATTATTTTTTGAATAATTTACTATAGAAAAGGCAATCCCTGGCGCAGTTAAAATTTGCGACAGTAAAACATTATTTTTTGAATAATTTACTATAGAAAAGGCAATCCCTGGCGCAATTAAAATTTGCGACAGTAGAAAATTATTTTTTGAATTATTTACTATAGAAAAGGCAATCCCTGGCGGAATTAAAATTTGCGACAGTAAAAAATTATTTTTTGCAAAATTTACTATAGAAAAGGCAATCCCTGGCGCACTTAAAATTTGCGACAGTAGAAAATTATTTTTTGAATAATTTACTATAGAAAAGGCAATCCCTGGCGCACTTAAAATTTGCGACAGTAAAAAATTATTTTGTGAGAAATTTACTATCGAAAATGCAATCCCTGGGATATTTAAAATTTGCGACAGTAGAAAATTATTTTTTGAATAATTTACTATAGAAAAGGCAATCCCTGGCGCAATTAAAATTTGCGACAGTAAAAAATTATTTTTTGAATAATTTACTATAGAAAAGGCAATCCCTGGCGCAATTAAAATTTGCGACAGTTGAAAATTATTTTTTGAATAATTTACTATAGAAAAGGTAATCCCTGGCGCAATTAAAATTTGCGACAGTAAAAAATTATTTTTTGAATAATTTACTATAGAAAAGGCAATCCCTGGCGCAATTAAAATTTGCGACAGTAGAAAATTATTTTTTGAATAATTTACTATAGAAAAGGCAATCCCCGGCGCAATTAAAATTTGCGACAGTAAAAAATTATTTTTTGAATAATTTACTATAGAAAAGGCAATCCCTGGCGCACTTAAAATTTGCGACAGTAAAAAATTATTTTTTGAATAATTTACTATAGAAAAGGCAATCCCTGGCGTAATTAAAATTTGCGACAGTAGAAAATTATTTTTTGAATAATTTACTATAGAAAAGGCAATCCCTGGCGCAATTAAAATTTGCGACAGTAAAAAATTATTTTTTGAATAATTTACTATAGAAAAGGCAATCCCTGGCGCAATTAAAATTTGCGACAGTATAAAATTATTTTTTGAATAATTTACTATAGAAAAGGCAATCCCTGGCGTAATTAAAATTTGCGACAGTATAAAATTATTTTTTGAATAATTTACTATAGAAAAGGCAATCCCTGGCGCACTTAAAATTTGCGACAGTAAAAAATTATTTTTTGAATAATTTACTATAGAAAAGGCAATCCCTGGCGTAATTAAAATTTGCGACAGTTGAAAATTATTTTTTGAATAATTTACTATAGAAAAGGCAATCCCTGGCGCAATTAAAATTTGCGACAGTAAAAAATTATTTTTTGCAAAATTTACTATAGAAAAGGCAATCCCTGTCGTCATTAAAATTTGCGACAGTATAAAATTATTTTTTGCAAAATTTACTATAGAAAAGGCAATCCCTGGCGTATTTAAAATTTGCGACAGTAAAAAATTATTTTTTGAATAATTTACTATAGAAAAGGCAATCCCTGGCGTAATTAAAATTTGCGACAGTAGAAAATTAATTTGTGAAAAATTTACCTGGCGAAATTGAAATTTGCGAGAGTAAAAAATTATTTTTTGAATAATTTACTGTAGAAAAGGCAATACCTGTCGCAATTAAAACTTGCGATAATAAAAAATTATTTTTTGAATAATTTACTATAGAAAAGGCAATCCCTGGCGCAATTAAAATTTGCGACAGTAGAAAATTATTTTTTGAATTATTTACTATAGAAAAGGCAATCCCTGGCGCAATTAAAATTTGCGACAGTAAAAAATTATTTTTCGCAAAATTTACTATAGAAAAGGCAATCCCTGGCGCACTTAAAATTTGCGACAGTAAAAAATTATTTTGTGAGAAATTTACTATCGAAAATGCAATCCCTGGGATATTTAAAATTTGCGACATTAGAAAATTATTTTTTGAATAATTTACTATAGAAAAGGCAATCCCTGTCGCAATTAAAATTTGCGAGAGTAAAAAATTATTTTTTGAATAATTTACTATAGAAAAGGCAACCCCTGGCGCACTTAAAATTTGCGACAGTAAAAAATTATTTTTTGAATAATTTACTATAGAAAAGGCAATCCCTGGCGCAATTAAAATTTGCGACAGTAAAAAATTATTTTTTGAATAATTTACTATAGAAAGGCAATCCCTGGCGCAATTAAAATTTGCGACAGAATAAAATTATTTTTTGAATAATTTACTATAGAAAAGGCAATCCCTGGCGTAATTAAAATTTGCGACAGTATAAAATTATTTTTTGAATAATTTACTATAGAAAAGGCAATCCCTGGCGCACTTAAAATTTGCGACAGTAAAAAATTATTTTTTGAATAATTTACTATAGAAAAGGCAATCCTTGGCGTAATTAAAATTTGCGACAGTTGAAAATTATTTTTTGAATAATTTACTATAGAAAAGGCAATCCCTGGCGCAATTAAAATTTGCGACAGTAAAAAAATATTTTTTGCAAAATTTACTATAGAAAAGGCAATCCCTGGCGTCATTAAAATTTGCGACAGTATGAAATTATTTTTTGCAAAATTTACTATAGAAAAGGCAATCCCTGGCGTATTTAAAATTTGCGACAGTAAAAAATTATTTTTTGAATAATTTACTATAGAAAAGGCAATCCCTGGCGTAATTAAAATTTGCGACAGTAGAAAATTAATTTGTGAAAAATTTACCTGGCGAAATTGAAATTTGCGAGAGTAAAAATTTATTTTTTGAATAATTTATTGTAGAAAAGGCAATACCTGTCGCAATTAAAACTTGCGATAGTAAAAAATTATTTTTTGAATAATTTACTATAGAAAAGGCAATCCCTGGCATAATTAAAATTTGCGACAGTTGAAAATTATTTTTTGAATAATTTACTATAGAAAAGGCAATCCCTGGCGCAATTAAAATTTGCGACAGTAGAAAATTATTTTTTGAATAATTTACTATAGAAAAGGCAATCCCTGGCGCAATTACAATTTGCGACAGTAGAAAATTATTTTTTGAATAATTTACTATAGAAAAGGCAATCCCTGGCGTAATTAAAATTTGCGACAGTTGAAAATTATTTTTTGAATAATTTACTATAGAAAAGGCAATCCCTGGCGTAATTAAAATTTGCGACAGTATAAAATTATTTTGTGAGAAATTTACTATAGAAAAGGCAATCCCTGGCGTAATTAAAATTTGCGACAGTAGAAAATTATTTTTTTAATAATTTACTATAGAAAAGGCAATCCCTGGCGTAATTAAAATTTGCGACAGTATAAAATTATTTTTTGAATAATTTACTATAGAAAAGGCAATCCCTGGCGTAATTAAAACTTGCGATAGTAAAAAATTATTTTTTGAAAAATTGACTATAGAAAAGGCAATCCCTGGCGCACTTAAAATTTGCGACAGTAGAAAATTAGTTTTTGAATAATTCACTGTAGAAAAGGCAATCCCTGGCGTAATTAAAATTTGCGACAGTAAAAAATTATTTTTTGAATAATTTACTATAGAAAAGGCAATCCCTGGCGTAATTAAAATTTGCGACAGTAAAAAATTATTTTTTGAATAATTTACTATAGAAAAGGCAATCCTTGGCGTAATTAAAATTTGCGACAGTAACAAATTATTTTTTGAATAATTTACTATAGAAAAGGCAATCCCTGGCGCACTTAAAATTTGCGACAGTAAAAAATTATTTTTTGAATAATTTACTATAGAAAAGGCAATCCCTGGCGTAATTAAAATTTGCGACAGTAGAAAATTATTTTTTGAATAATTTACTATAGAAAAGGCAATCCCTGGCGGAATTAAAATTTGCGATAGTAAAAAATAATTTTTTGCAAAATTTACTATAGAAAAGGCAATCCCTGGCGCAATTACAATTTGCGACAGTTGAAAATTATTTTTTGAATAATTTACTATAGAAAAGGCAATCCCTGGCGCAATTAAAATTTGCGACAGTAAAAAATTAGTTTTTGCAAAATTTACTACAGAAAAGGCAATCCCTGGCGCACTTAAAATTTGCGACAGTAAAAAATTATTTTGTGAGAAATTTACTATAGAAAAGGCAATCCCTGGCGCAATTACAATTTGCGACAGTTGAAAATTATTTTTTGAATAATTTACTATAGAAAAGGCAATCCCTGGCGTAATTAAAATTTGCGACAGTTGAAAATTATTTTTTGAATAATTTACTATAGAAAAGGCAATCCCTGGCGCAATTAAAATTTGCGACAGTAGAAAATTATTTTTTGAATAATTTACTATAGAAAAGGCAATCCCTGGCGCAATTACAATTTGCGACAGTAGAAAATTATTTTTTGAATAATTTACTATTGAAAAGGCAATCCCCGGCGTAATTAAAATTTGCGACAGTTGAAAATTATTTTTTGAATAATTTACTATAGAAAAGGCAATCCCTGGCGTAATTAAAATTTGCGACAGTATAAAATTATTTTGTGAGAAATTTACTATAGAAAAGGCAATCCCTGGCGTAATTAAAATTTGCGACAGTAGAAAATTATTTTTTGAATAATTTACTATAGAAAAGGCAATCCCTGGCGTAATTAAAATTTGCGACAGTATAAAATTATTTTTTGAATAATTTACTATAGAAAAGGCAATCCCTGGCGTAATTAAAACTTGCGATAGTAAAAAATTATTTTTTGAAAAATTGACTATAGAAAAGGCAATCCCTGGCGCACTTAAAATTTGCGACAGTAGAAAATTATTTTTTGAATAATTCACTGTAGAAAAGGCAATCCCTGGCGTAATTAAAATTTGCGACAGTAAAAAATTATTTTTTGAATAATTTACTATAGAAAAGGCAATCCCTGGCGTAATTAAAATTTGCGACAGTAAAAAATTATTTTTTGAATAATTTACTATAGAAAAGGCAATCCTTGGCGTAATTAAAATTTGCGACAGTAACAAATTATTTTTTGAATAATTTACTATAGAAAAGGCAATCCCTGGCGTAATTAAAATTTGCGACAGTAAAAAATTATTTTTTGAATAATTTACTATAGAAAAGGCAATCCCTGGCGTAATTAAAATTTGCGACAGTAGAAAATTATTTTTTGAATAATTTACTATAGAAAAGGCAATCCCTGGCGGAATTAAAATTTGCGATAGTAAAAAATAATTTTTTGCAAAATTTACTATAGAAAAGGCAATCCCTGGCGCAATTACAATTTGCGACAGTTGAAAATTATTTTTTGAATAATTTACTATAGAAAAGGCAATCCCTGGCGCAATTAAAATTTGCGACAGTAAAAAATTAGTTTTTGCAAAATTTACTATAGAAAAGGCAATCCCTGGCGCACTTAAAATTTGCGACAGTAAAAAATTATTTTGTGAGAAATTTACTATAGAAAAGGCAATCCCTGGCGTAATTAAAATTTGCGACAGTAGAAAATTATTTTTTGAATAATTTACTATAGAAAAGGCAATCCCTGGCGTAATTAAAACTTGCGACAGTTGAAAATTATTTTTTGAATAATTTACTATAGAAAAGGCAATCCCTGGCGCAATTAAAATTTGCGACAGTAGAAAATTATTTTTTGAATAATTTACTATAGAAAAGGCAATCCCTGGCGCAATTACAATTTGCGACAGTAGAAAATTATTTTTTGAATAATTTACTATAGAAAAGGCAATCCCTGGCGTAATTAAAATTTGCGACAGTTGAAAATTATTTTTTGAATAATTTACTATAGAAAAGGCAATCCCTGGCGTAATTAAAATTTGCGACAGTATAAAATTATTTTGTGAGAAATTTACTATAGAAAAGGCAATCCCTGGCGTAATTAAAATTTGCGACAGTAGAAAATTATTTTTTGAATAATTTACTATAGAAAAGGCAATCCCTGGCGTAATTAAAATTTGCGACAGTATAAAATTATTTTTTGAATAATTTACTATAGAAAAGGCAATCCCTGGCGTAATTAAAACTTGCGACTGTTGAAAATTATTTTTTGAATAATTTACTATAGAAAAGGCAATCCCTGGCGTAATTAAAATTTGCGACAGTAGAAAATTATTTTTTGAATAATTTCCTATAGAAAAGGCAATCCCTGGCGCAATTAAAATTTGCGACAGTAAAAAATTATTTTTTGAATAATTTACTATAGAAAAGGCAATCCCTGGCGTAATTAAAATTTGCTACAGTAAAAAATTATTTTTTGAATAATTTACTATAGAAAAGGCAATCCCTGGCGCACTTAAAATTTGCGTCAGTAAAAAATTATTTTTTGAATAATTTACTATAGAAAAGGCAATCCCTGGCGTAATTAAAATTTGCGACAGTAGAAAATTATTTTTTGAATAATTTACTATAGAAAAGGCAATCACTGGCGCAATTAAAATTTGCGACAGTATAAAATTATTTTTTGAATAATTTACTATTGAAAAGGCAATCCCTGGCGTAATTAAAATTTGCGACAGTTGAAAATTAATTTTTGAAAAATTTACTATAGAAAAGGCAATCCCTGGCGCAATTACAATTTGCGACAGTTGAAAATTATTTTTTGAATAATTTACTATAGAAAAGGCAATCCCTGGCGCAATTAAAATTTGCGACAGTTGAAAATTATTTTTTGAATAATTTACTATAGAAAAGGCAATCCCTGGCGTAATTAAAATTTGCGACAGTAAAAAATTATTTTTTGCAAAATTTACTATAGGAAAGGCAATCCCTGGCGCAATTAAAATTTGCGACAGTAGAAAATTATTTTTTGAATAATTTACTATAGAAAAGGCAATCCCTGGCGCACTTAAAATTTGCGACAGTAAAAAATTATTTTTTGAATAATTTACTATAGAAAAGGCAATCCCTGGCGTAATTAAAATTTGCGACAGTTGAAAATTATTTTTTGAATAATTTACTATAGAAAAGGCAATCGCTGGCGCAATTAAAATTTGCGACAGTAGAAAATTATTTTTTGAATAATTTACTATAGAAAAGGCAATCCCTGGCGCAATTACAATTTGCGACAGTAGAAAATTATTTTTTGAATAATTTACTATAGAAAAGGCAATCCCTGGCGTAATTAAAATTTGCGACAGTTGAAAATTATTTTTTGAATAATTTACTATAGAAAAGGCAATCCCTGGCGTAATTAAAATTTGCGACAGTATAAAATTATTTTGTGAGAAATTTACTATAGAATAGGCAATCCCTGGCGTAATTAAAATTTGCGACAGTAGAAAATTATTTTTTGAATAATTTACTATAGAAAAGGCAATCCCTGGCGTAATTAAAATTTGCGACAGTATAAAATTATTTTTTGAATAATTTACTATAGAAAAGGCAATCCCTGGCGTAATTAAAACTTGCGATAGTAAAAAATTATTTTTTGAAAAATTGACTATAGAAAAGGCAATCCCTGGCGCACTTAAAATTTGCGACAGTAGAAAATTATTTTTTGAATAATTCACTGTAGAAAAGGCAATCCCTGGCGTAATTAAAATTTGCGACAGTAAAAAATTATTTTTTGAATAATTTACTATAGAAAAGGCAATCCCTGGCGTAATTAAAATTTGCGACAGTAAAAAATTATTTTTTGAATAATTTACTATAGAAAAGGCAATCCTTGGCGTAATTAAAATTTGCGACAGTAACAAATTATTTTTTGAATAATTTACTATAGAAAAGGCAATCCCTGGCGCACTTAAAATTTGCGACAGTAAAAAATTATTTTTTGAATAATTTACTATAGAAAAGGCAATCCCTGGCGCAATTACAATTTGCGACAGTAGAAAATTATTTTTTGAATAATTTACTATAGAAAAGGCAATCCCTGGCGTAATTAAAATTTGCGACAGTTGAAAATTATTTTTTGAATAATTTACTATAGAAAAGGCAATCCCTGGCGGAATTAAAATTTGCGATAGTAAAAAATAATTTTTTGTAAAATTTACTATAGAAAAGGCAATCCCTGGCGCAATTACAATTTGCGACAGTAGAAAATTATTTTTTGAATAATTTACTATAGAAAAGGCAATCCCTGGCGTAATTAAAATTTGCGACAGTTGAAAATTATTTTTTGAATAATTTACTATAGAAAAGGCAATCCCTGGCGTAATTAAAATTTGCGACAGTATAAAATTATTTTGTGAGAAATTTACTATAGAAAAGGCAATCCCTGGCGTAATTAAAATTTGCGACAGTAGAAAATTATTTTTTGAATAATTTACTATAGAAAAGGCAATCCCTGGCGTAATTAAAATTTGCGACAGTATAAAATTATTTTTTGAATAATTTACTATAGAAAAGGCAATCCCTGGCGTAATTAAAACTTGCGATAGTAAAAAATTATTTTTTGAAAAATTGACTATAGAAAAGGCAATCCCTGGCGCACTTAAAATTTGCGACAGTAGAAAATTATTTTTTGAATAATTCACTGTAGAAAAGGCAATCCCTGGCGTAATTAAAATTTGCGACAGTAAAAAATTATTTTTTGAATAATTTACTATAGAAAAGGCAATCCCTGGCGTAATTAAAATTTGCGACAGTAAAAAATTATTTTTTGAATAATTTACTATAGAAAAGGCAATCCTTGGCGTAATTAAAATTTGCGACAGTAACAAATTAGTTTTTGAATAATTTACTATAGAAAAGGCAATCCCTGGCGCACTTAAAATTTGCGACAGTAAAAAATTATTTTTTGAATAATTTACTATAGAAAAGGCAATCCCTGGCGTAATTAAAATTTGCGACAGTAGAAAATTATTTTTTGAATAATTTACTATAGAAAAGGCAATCCCAGGCGTAATTAAAATTTGCGACAGTTGAAAATTATTTTTTGAATAATTTACTATAGAAAAGGCAATCCCTGGCGGAATTAAAATTTGCGATAGTAAAAAATAATTTTTTGCAAAATTTACTATAGAAAAGGCAATCCCTGGCGCAATTACAATTTGCGACAGTTGAAAATTATTTTTTGAATAATTTACTATAGAAAAGGCAATCCCTGGCGCAATTAAAATTTGCGACAGTAAAAAATTAGTTTTTGCAAAATTTACTATAGAAAAGGCAATCCCTGGCGCACTTAAAATTTGCGACAGTAAAAAATTATTTTGTGAGAAATTTACTATAGAAAAGGCAATCCCTGGCGCAATTACAATTTGCGACAGTTGAAAATTATTTTTTGAATAATTTACTATAGAAAGGCAATCCCTGGCGCAATTAAAATTTGCGACAGTTGAAAATTATGTTTTGAATAATTTACTATAGAAAAGGCAATCCCTGGGATATTTAAAATTTGCGACAGTAGAAAAGGCAATCCCTGGCGTAATTAAAACTTGCGATAGTAAAAAATTATTTTTTGAAAAATTTACTATAGAAAAGGCAATCCCTGGCGTAATTAAAATTTGCGACTGTTGAAAATTATTTTTTGAATAATTTACTATAGAAAAGGCAATCCCTGGCGCAATTAAAATTTGCGACAGTAAAAAATTATTTTTTGCAAAATTTACTATAGAAAAGGCAATCCCTGTCGTAATTAAAATTTGCGACAGTAGAAAATTATTTTTTGAATAATTTACTATAGAAAAGGCAATCCCTGGCGCACTTAAAATTTGCGACAGTAAAAAATTATTTTGTGAGAAATTTACTATATAAAAGGAAATCCCTGGGATATTTAAAATTTGCGACAGTAGAAAATTATTTTTTGAATAATTTACTATAGAAAATGCAATCCCTGGCGCAATTATAATTTGCGACAGTAAAAAATTATTTTTTGAATAATTTACTATAGAAAAGGCAATACCTGGCGCAATTAAAATTTGCGACAGTTGAAAATTATTTTTTGAATAATTTACTATAGAAAAGGCAATCCCTGGCGCAATTAAAATTTGCGACAGTAAAAAATTATTTTTTGCAAAATTTACTATAGAAAAGGCAATCCCTGGCGCAATTACAATTTGCGACAGTTGAAAATTATTTTTTGAATAATTTACTTTAGAAAAGGCAATCCCTGGCGCAATTAAAATTTGCGACAGTAAAAAATTATTTTTTGAATAATTTACTATAGAAAAGGCAATCCCTGGCGCACTTAAAATTTGCGACAGTAAAAAATTATTTTTTGAATAATTTACTATAGAAAAGGCAATCCCTGGCGTAATTAAAATTTGCGACAGTAGAAAATTATTTTTTGAATAATTTACTATAGAAAAGGCAATCCCTGGCGCAATTAAAATTTGCGACAGTAAAAAATTATTTTTTGAATAATTTACTATAGAAAAGGCAATCCCTGGCGTAATTAAAATTTGCGACAGTAAAAAATTATTTTTTGAATAATTTACTATAGAAAAGGCAATCCCTGGCGCACTTAAAATTTGCGTCAGTAAAAAATTATTTTTTGAATAATTTACTATAGAAAAGGCAATCCCTGGCGTAATTAAAATTTGCGACAGTAGAAAATTATTTTTTGAATAATTTACTATAGAAAAGGCAATCACTGGCGCAATTAAAATTTGCGACAGTATAAAATTATTTCTTGAATAATTTACTATTGAAAAGGCAATCCCTGGCGTAATTAAAATTTGCGACAGTAGAAAATTAATTTTTGAAAAATTTACTATAGAAAAGGCAATCCCTGGCGCAATTACAATTTGCGACAGTTGAAAATTATTTTTTGAATAATTTACTATAGAAAAGGCAATCCCTGGCGCAATTAAAATTTGCGACAGTTGAAAATTATTTTTTGAATAATTTACTATAGAAAAGGCAATCCTTGGCGTAATTAAAATTTGCGACAGTAAAAAATTATTTTTTGCAAAATTTACTATAGGAAAGGCAATCCCTGGCGCAATTAAAATTTGCGACAGTAGAAAATTATTTTTTGAATAATTTACTATAGAAAAGGCAATCCCTGGCGCACTTAAAATTTGCGACAGTAAAAAATTATTTTTTGAATAATTTACTATAGAAAAGGCAATCCCTGGCGTAATTAAAATTTGCGACAGTTGAAAATTATTTTTTGAATAATTTACTATAGAAAAGGCAATCGCTGGCGCAATTAAAATTTGCGACAGTAGAAAATTATTTTTTGAATAATTTACTATAGAAAAGGCAATCCCTGGCGCAATTACAATTTGCGACAGTAGAAAATTATTTTTTGAATAATTTACTATAGAAAAGGCAATCCCTGGCGTAATTAAAATTTGCGACAGTTGAAAATTATTTTTTGAATAATTTACTATAGAAAAGGCAATCCCTGGCGTAATTAAAATTTGCGACAGTATAAAATTATTTTGTGAGAAATTTACTATAGAATAGGCAATCCCTGGCGTAATTAAAATTTGCGACAGTAGAAAATTATTTTTTGAATAATTTACTATAGAAAAGGCAATCCCTGGCGTAATTAAAATTTGCGACTGTATAAAATTATTTTTTGAATAATTTACTATAGAAAAGGCAATCCCTGGCGTAATTAAAACTTGCGATAGTAAAAAATTATTTTTTGAAAAATTGACTATAGAAAAGGCAATCCCTGGCGCACTTAAAATTTGCGACAGTAGAAAATTATTTTTTGAATAATTCACTGTAGAAAAGGCAATCCCTGGCGTAATTAAAATTTGCGACAGTAGAAAATTATTTTTTGAATAATTCACTGTAGAAAAGGCAATCCCTGGCGTAATTAAAATTTGCGACAGTAAAAAAATATTTTTTGAATAATTTACTATAGAAAAGGCAATCCCTGGCGTAATTAAAATTTGCGACAGTAAAAAATTATTTTTTGAATAATTTACTATAGAAAAGGCAATCCTTGGCGTAATTAAAATTTGCGACAGTAAAAAATTATTTTTTGAATAATTTACTATAGAAAAGGCAATCCTTGGCGTAATTAAAATTTGCGACAGTAAAAAATTATTTTTTGAATAATTTACTATAGAAAAGGCAATCCCTGGCGCACTTAAAATTTGCGACAGTAAAAAATTATTTTTTGAATAATTTACTATAGAAAAGGCAATCCCTGGCGTAATTAAAATTTGTGACAGTAGAAAATTATTTTTTGAATAATTTACTATAGAAAAGGCAATCCCTGGCGTAATTAAAATTTGCGACAGTATAAAAATATTTTTTGAATAATTTACTATAGAAAAGGCAATCCCTGGCGTAATTAAAATTTGAGACAGTAGAAAATTAATTTTTGAAAAATTTACTATAGAAAAGGCAATCCCTGGCGCAATTACAATTTGCGAGAGTTGAAAATTATTTTTTGAATAATTTACTATAGAAAAGGCAATTCCTGCCGCAATTAAAATTTGCGACAGTTGAAAATTATTTTTTGAATAATTTACTATAGAAAAGGCAATCCCTGGCGGAATTAAAATTTGCGATAGTAAAAAATAATTTTTTGCAAAATTTACTATAGAAAAGGCAATCCCTGGCGCAATTACAATTTGCGACAGTTGAAAATTATTTTTTGAATAATTTACTATAGAAAAGGCAATCCCTGGCGCAATTAAAATTTGCGACAGTAAAAAATTAGTTTTTGCAAAATTTACTATAGAAAAGGCATTACCTGGCGCACTTAAAATTTGCGACAGTAAAAAATTATTTTGTGAGAAATTTACTATAGAAAAGTCAATCCCTGGCGCAATTACAATTTGCGACAGTTGAAAATTATTTTTTGAATAATTTACTATAGAAAAGGCAATCCCTGGCGCAATTAAAATTTGCGACAGTTGAAAATTATTTTTTGAATAATTTACTATAGAAAAGGCAATCCCTGGGATATTTAAAATTTGCGACAGTAGAAAATTATTTTTTGAATAATTTACTATAGAAAAGGCAATCCCTGGCGTAATTAAAACTTGCGATAGTAGAAAATTATTTTTTGAATAATTTACTATAGAAAAGGCAATCCCTGGCGCACTTAAAATTTGCGACAGTAAAAAATTATTTTTTGAATAATTTACTATAGAAAAGGCAATCCCTGGCGTAATTAAAATTTGTGACAGTAGAAAATTATTTTTTGAATAATTTACTATAGAAAAGGCAATCCCTGGCGTAATTAAAATTTGCGACAGTATAAAAATATTTTTTGAATAATTTACTATAGAAAAGGCAATCCCTGGCGTAATTAAAATTTGAGACAGTAGAAAATTAATTTTTGAAAAATTTACTATAGAAAAGGCAATCCCTGGCGCAATTACAATTTGCGAGAGTTGAAAATTATTTTTTGAATAATTTAATATAGAAAAGGCAATTCCTGCCGCAATTAAAATTTGCGACAGTTGAAAATTATTTTTTGAATAATTTACTATAGAAAAGGCAATCCCTGGCGGAATTAAAATTTGCGATAGTAAAAAATAATTTTTTGCAAAATTTACTATAGAAAAGGCAATCCCTGGCGCAATTACAATTTGCGACAGTTGAAAATTATTTTTTGAATAATTTACTATAGAAAAGGCAATCCCTGGCGCAATTAAAATTTGCGACAGTAAAAAATTAGTTTTTGCAAAATTTACTATAGAAAAGGCATTACCTGGCGCACTTAAAATTTGCGACAGTAAAAAATTATTTTGTGAGAAATTTACTATAGAAAAGTCAATCCCTGGCGCAATTACAATTTGCGACAGTTGAAAATTATTTTTTGAATAATTTACTATAGAAAAGGCAATCCCTGGCGCAATTAAAATTTGCGACAGTTGAAAATTATTTTTTGAATAATTTACTATAGAAAAGGCAATCCCTGGGATATTTAAAATTTGCGACAGTAGAAAATTATTTTTTGAATAATTTACTATAGAAAAGGCAATCCCTGGCGTAATTAAAACTTGCGATAGTAAAAAATTATTTTTTGAAAAATTTACTATAGAAAAGGCAATCCCTGGCGTAATTAAAATTTGCGACAGTTGAAAATTATTTTTTGAATAATTTACTATAGAAAAGGCAATCCCTGGCGCAATTAAAATTTGCGACAGTAAAAAATTATTTTTTGCAAAATTTACTATAGAAAAGGCAATCCCTGGCGTAATTAAAATTTGCGACAGTAGAAAATTATTTTTTGAATAATTTACTATAGAAAAGGCAATCCCTGGCGCACTTAAAATTTGCGACAGTAAAAAATTATTTTGTGAGAAATTTACTATAGAAAAGGCAATCCCTGGCGTAATTAAAATTTGCGACAGTATAAAATTATTTTTTGGATAATTTACTATAGGAAAAGCAATCCCTGGCGCAATTAAAATTTGCGACAGTAGAAAATTATTTTTTGAATAATTTACTATAGAAAAGGCAATCCCTGGCGTAATTAAAATTTGCGACAGTAGAAAATTATTTTTTGAATAATTTACTATAGAAAAGGCAATCCCTGGCGCAATTAAAATTTGCGACAGTAAAAAATTATTTTTTGAATAATTTACTATAGAAAAGGCAATACCTGGCGCAATTAAAATTTGCGACAGTTGAAAATTATTTTTTGAATAATTTACTATAGAAAAGGCAATCCCTGGCGCAATTAAAATTTGCGACAGTAAAAAATTATTTTTTGAATAATTTACTATAGAAAAGGCAATCCCTGGCGCAATTAAAATTTGGGACAGTTGAAAATTATTTTTTGAATAATTTACTATAGAAAAGGCAATCCCTGGCGTAATTAAAATTTGCGACAGTAAAAAATTATTTTTTGCAAAATTTACTATAGGAAAAGCAATACCTGGCGCAATTAAAATTTGCGACAGTAGAAAATTATTTTTTGAATAATTTACTATAGAAAAGGCAATCCTTGGCGTAATTAAAATTTGCGACAGTAAAAAATTATTTTTTGAATAATTTACTATAGAAAAGGCAATCCCTGGCGTAATTAAAATTTGCGACAGTATAAAAATATTTTTTGAATAATTTACTATAGAAAAGGCAATCCCTGGCGTAATTAAAATTTGAGACAGTAGAAAATTAATTTTTGAAAAATTTACTATAGAAAAGGCAATCCCTGGCGCAATTACAATTTGTGACAGTTGAAAATTATTTTTTGAATAATTTACTATAGAAAAGGCAATCCCTGCCTCAATTAAAATTTGCGACAGTTGAAAATTATTTTTTGAATAATTTACTATAGAAAAGGCAGTCCCTGGCGGAATTAAAATTTGGGATAGTAAAAAATAATTTTTTGCAAAATTTACTATAGAAAAGGCAATCCCTGGCGCAATTACAATTTGCGACAGTTGAAAATTATTTTTTGAATAATTTACTATAGAAAAGGCAATCCCTGGCGCAATTAAAATTTGCGACAGTAAAAAATTAGTTTTTGCAAAATTTACTATAGAAAAGGCAATCCCTGGCGCACTTAAAATTTGCGACAGTAAAAAATTATTTTGTGAGAAATTTACTATAGAAGAGGCAATCCCTGGCGCAATTACAATTTGCGACAGTTGAAAATTATTTTTTGAATAATTTACTATAGAAAAGGCAATCCCTGGCGCAATTAAAATTTGCGACAGTTGAAAATTATTTTTTGAATAATTTACTATAGAAAAGGCAGTCCCTGGGATATTTAAAATTTGCGACAGTAGAAAATTATTTTTTGAATAATTTACTATAGAAAAGGCAATCCCTGGCGTAATTAAAACTTGCGATAGTAAAAAATTATTTTTTGAAAAATTTACTATAGAAAAGGCAATCCCTGGCGTAATTAAAATTTGCGACATTTGAAAATTATTTTTTGAATAATTTACTATAGAAAAGGCAATCCCTGGCGCAATTAAAATTTGCGACAGTAAAAAATTATTTTTTGCAAAATTTACTATAGAAAAGGCAATCCCTGGCGCAATTACAATTTGCGACAGTTGAAAATTATTTTTTGAATAATTTACTTTAGAAAAGGCAATCCCTGGCGCAATTAAAATTTGCGACAGTAAAAAATTATTTTTTGAATAATTTACTATAGAAAAGGCAATCCCTGGCGCACTTAAAATTTTCGACAGTAAAAAATTATTTTTTGAATAATTTACTATAGAAAAGGCAATCCCTGGCGTAATTAAAATTTGCGACAGTAGAAAATTATTTTTTGAATACTTTACTATAGAAAAGGCAATCCCTGGCGCAATTAAAATTTGCGACAGTAAAAAATTATTTTTTGAATAATTTACTATAGAAATGGCAATCCCTGGCGCAATTAAAATTTGCGACAGTTGAAAATTATTTTTTGAATAATTTACTATAGAAAAGGCAATCCCTGGCGCAATTACAATTTGCGACAGTTGAAAATTATTTTTTGAATAATTTACTATAGAAAAGGAAATCCCTGCGTCAATTAAAATTTGCGACAGTTGAAAATTATTTTTTGAATAATTTACTATAGAAAAGGCAATCCCTGGCGGAATTAAAATTTGCGACAGTAAAAAATTATTTTTTGCAAAATTTACTATAGGAAAAGCAATCCCTGGCGCAATTAAAATTTGCGACAGTTGAAAATTATTTTTTGAATAATTTACTATAGAAAAGGCAATCCCTGGCGCAATTAAAATTTGCGACAGTAAAAAATTATTTTTTGCAAAATTTACTATAGAAAAGGCAATCTCTGGCGTAATTAAAATTTGCGACAGTTGAAAATTATTTTTTGAATAATTTACTTTAGAAAAGGCAATCCCTGGCGCAATTAAAATTTGCGACAGTAAAAAATTATTTTTTGAATAATTTACTATAGAAAAGGCAATCCCTGGCGCACTTAAAATTTTCGACAGTAAAAAATTATTTTTTGAATAATTTACTATAGAAAAGGCAATCCCTGGCGTAATTAAAATTTGCGACAGTAGAAAATTATTTTTTGAATAATTTACTATAGAAAAGGCAATCCCTGGCGCAATTAAAATTTGCGACAGTAAAAAATTATTTTTTGAATAATTTACTATAGAAAAGGCAATCCCTGGCGTAATTAAAATTTGCGACAGTAAAAAATTATTTTTTGAATAATTTACTATAGAAAAGGCAATCCCTGGCGCACTTAAAATTTGCGACAGTAAAAAATTATTTTTTGAATAATTTACTATAGAAAAGGCAATCCCTGGCGTAATTAAAATTTGCGACAGTAGAAAATTATTTTTTGAATAATTTACCATAGAAAAGGCAATCACTGGCGCAATTAAAATTTGCGACAGTAAAAAATTATTTTTTGAATAATTTACTATAGAAAAGGCAATCCCTGGCGCAATTAAAATTTGCGACAGTTGAAAATTATTTTTTGAATAATTTACTATAGAAAAGGCAATCCCTGGCGCAATTAAAATTTGCGACAGTAAAAAATTATTTTTTGCAAAATTTACTATAGAAAAGGCAATCCCTGGCGCAATTACAATTTGCGACAGTTGAAAATTATTTTTTGAATAATTTACTATAGAAAAGGCAATCCCTGGCGCAATTAAAATTTGCGACAGTAAAAAATTAGTTTTTGCAAAATTTACTATAGAAAAGGCAATCCCTGGCGCACTTAAAATTTGCGACAGTAAAAAATTATTTTGTGAGAAATTTACTATAGAAAAGGCAATCCCTGGCGCAATTACAATTTGCGACAGTTGAAAATTATTTTTTGAATAATTTACTATAGAAAAGGCAATCCCTGGCGCAATTAAAATTTGCGACAGTTGAAAATTATTTTTTGAATAATTTACTTTAGAAAAGGCAATCCCTGGCGCAATTAAAATTTGCGACAGTAAAAAATTATTTTTTGAATAATTTACTATAGAAAAGGCAATCCCTGGCGCACTTAAAATTTGCGACAGTAAAAAATTATTTTTTGAATAATTTACTATAGAAAAGGCAATCCCTGGCGTAATTAAAATTTGCGACAGTTGAAAATTATTTTTTGAATAATTTACTATAGAAAAGGCAATCCCTGGCGCAATTAAAATTTGCGACAGTAAAAAATTATTTTTTGAATAATATACTATAGAAAAGGCAATCCCTGGCGTAATTAAAATTTGCGACAGTAAAAAATTATTTTTTGAATAATTTACTATAGAAAAGGCAATCCCTGGCGCAATTAAAATTTGCGACAGTAAAAAATTATTTTTTGAATAATTTACTATAGAAAAGGCAATCCCTGGCGTAATTAAAATTTGCGACAGTAGAAAATTATTTTTTGAATAATTTACTATAGAAAAGGCAATCACTGGCGCAATTAAAATTTGCGACAGTATAAAATTATTTTTTGAATAATTTACTATAGAAAAGGCAATCCCTGGCGTAATTAAAATTTGCGACAGTAGAAAATTAATTTTTGAAAAATTTACTATAGAAAAGGCAATCCCTGGCGCAATTACAATTTGCGACAGTTGAAAATTATTTTTTGAATAATTTACTATAGAAAAGGCAATCCCTGGCGCAATTAAAATTTGCGACAGTATAAAATTATTTTTTGAATAATTTACTATAGAAAAGGCAATCCCTGGCGTAATTAAAATTTGCGACAGTAAAAAATTAATTTTTGAAAAATTTACTATAGAAAAGGCAATCCTTGGCGCAATTACAATTTGTGACAGTTGAAAATTATTTTTTGAATAATTTACTATAGAAAAGGCAATCCCTGGTGCAATTAAAATTTGCGACAGTTGTAAATTATTTTTTGAATAATTTACTATAGAAAAGGCAATCCCAGGGATATTTAAAATTTGCGACAGTAGAAAATTATTTTTTGAATAATGTACTATAGAAAAGGCAATCCCTGGCGTAATTAAAACTTGCGATAGTAAAAAATTATTTTTTGAAAAATTTACTATAGAAAAGGCAATCCCTGGCGTAATTAAAATTTGCGACAGTTGAAAATTATTTTTTGAATAATTTACTATAGAAAAGGCAATCCCTGGCGCAATTAAAACTTGCGATAGTAAAAAATTATTTTGTGAGAAATTTACTATAGAAAAGGCAATCCCTGGCGTAATTAAAATTTGCGACAGTATAAAATTATTTTTTGAATAATTTACTATAGAAAAGGCAACCCTGGCGCACTTAAAATTTGCGACAGTAAAAAATTATTTTTTGAATAATTTACTATAGAAAAGGCAATCCCTGGCGTAATTACAATTTGCGACAGTTGAAAATTATTTTTTGAATAATTTACTATAGAAAAGGCAATCCCTGGCGCAATTAAAATTTGCGACAGTAAAAAATTATTTTTTGCAAAATTTACTATAGAAGAGGCAATCCCTGGCGTAATTAAAATTTGCGACAGTATAAAATTATTTTTTGCAAAATTTACTATAGAAAAGGCAATCCCTGGGATATTTAAAATTTGCGACAGTAGAAAATTATTTTTTGAATAATTTACTATAGAAAAGGCAATCCCTGGCGTAATTAAAACTTGCGATAGTAAAAAATTATTTTTTTGAAAAATTTACTATAGAAAAGGCAATCCCTGGCGCAATTAAAATTTGCGACAGTAGAAAATTATTTTTTGAATAATTTACTATAGAAAAGGCAATCCCTGGCGCAATTAAAATTTGCGACAGTATAAAATTATTTTTTGAATAATTTACTATAGAAAAGGCAATCCCTGGCGTAATTAAAATTTGCGACAGTATAAAATTATTTTTTGAATAATTTACTATAGAAAAGGCAATCCCTGGCGCACTTAAAATTTGCGACAGTAAAAAATTATTTTTTGAATAATTTACTATAGAAAAGGCAATTCCTGGCGTAATTAAAATTTGCGACAGTTGAAAATTATTTTTTGAATAATTTACTATATAGAAAAGGTAATCCCTGGCGCAATTAAAATTTGCGACAGTAAAAAATTATTTTTTGCAAAATTTACTATAGAAAAGGCAATCCCTGGCGTAATTAAAATTTGCGACAGTATAAAATTATTTTTTGCAAAATTTACTATAGAAAAGGCAATCCCTGGCGCAATTAAAATTTGCGACAGTTGAAAATTATTTTTTGAATAATTTACTATAGAAAAGGCAATCCCTGGCGTAATTAAAATTTGCGACAGTAGAAAATTAATTTGTGAAAAATTTACCTGGCGAAATTGAAATTTGCGAGAGTAAAAAATTATTTTTTGAATAATTTACTGTAGAAAAGGCAATTCCTGGCGCAATTAAAACTTGCGATAGTAAAAAATTATTTTTTGAATAATTTACTATAGAAAAGGCAATACCTGGCGAAATTAAAATTTGCGACAGTTGAAAATTATTTTTTGAATAATTTACTATAGAAAAGGCAATCCCTGGCGCAATTAAAATTTGCGACAGTTGAAAATTATTTTTTGAATAATTTACTATAGGAAAGGCAATCCCTGGCGCAATTAAAATTTGCGACAGTAAAAAATTATTTTTTGCAAAATTTACTATAGAAAAGGCAATCCCTGGCGCAATTACAATTTGCGACAGTATAAAATTATTTTTTGAATAATTTACAATAGAAGAGGCAATCCCTGGCGCACTTAAAATTTGCGACAGTAGAAAATTATTTTTTGAATAATTTACTATAGAAAAGGCAATCGCTGGCGCAATTAAAATTTGCGACAGTAGAAAATTATTTTTTGAATAATTTACTATAGAAAAGGCAATCCCTGGCGTAATTAAAATTTCCGACAGTTGAAAATTATTTTTTGAATAATTTACTATAGAAAAGGCAATCCCTGGCGCAATTAAAATTTGCGACAGTAGAAAATTATTTTTTGAATAATTTACTATAGAAAAGGCAATCCCTGGCGTAATTAAAATTTGCGACAGTTGAAAATTATTTTTTGAATAATTTACTATAGAAAAGGCAATCCCTGGCGTAATTAAAATTTGCGACAGTATAAAATTATTTTTTGAATAATTTACTATAGAAAAGGCAATCCCTGGCGCACTTAAAATTTGCGACAGTAGAAAATTATTTTTTGAATAATTTACTATAGAAAAGGCAATCCCTGGCGTTATTAAAATTTGCGACAGTAAAAAATTATTTTTTGAATAATTTACTATAGAGAAGGCAATCCCTGGCGTAATTAAAATTTGCGACAGTAAAAAATTATTTTTTGAATAATTTACAATAGAAAAGGCAATCCCTGGCGCAATTAAAATTTGCGACAGTTGAAAATTATTTTTTGAATAATTTACTATAGAAAAGGCAATCCCTGGCGCAATTAAAATTTGCGACAGTATAAAATTATTTTTTTAATAATTTACTATAGAAAAGGCAATCCCTGGCGTAATTAAAATTTGCGACAGTAAAAAATTAATTTTTGAAAAATTTACTATAGAAAAGGCAATCCCTGGCGCAATTACAATTTGCGACAGTTGAAAATTATTTTTTGAATAATTTACTATAGAAAAGGCAATCCCTGGCGCACTTAAAATTTGCGACAGTAAAAAATTATTTTGTGAGAAATTTACTATAGAAAAGGCAATACCTGTGATATTTAAAATTTGCGACAGTAGAAAATTATTTTTTGAATAATTTACTATAGAAAAGGCTATCCCTGGCGTAATTAAAACTTGCGATAGTAAAAAATTATTTTTTGAAAAATTTACTATAGAAAAGGCAATCCCTGGCGTATTTCAAATTTGCGACAGTTGAAAATTATTTTTTGAATAATTTACTATAGAAAAGGCAATCCCTGGCGCAATTAAAATTTGCGACAGTAAAAAATTATTTTTTTGCAAAATTTACTATAGAAAAGGCAATCCCTGGCGTAATTAAAATTTGCGACAGTAGAAAATTATTTTTTGAATAATTTACTGTAGAAAAGGCAATCCCTGGCGCACTTAAAATTTGCGACAGTAAAAAATTATTTTGTGAGAAATTTACTATAGAAAAGGCAATCCCTGGGATATTTAAAATTTGCGACAGTAGAAAATTATTTTTTGAATAATTTACTATAGAAAAGGCAATCCCTTACGCAATTAAAATTTGCGACAGTAAAAAATTATTTTTTGAATAATTTACTATAGAAAAGGCAATCCCTGGCGCAATTAAAATTTGCGACAGTTGAAAATTATTTTTTGAATAATTTACTATAGAAAAGGCAATCCCTGGCGTAATTAAAATTTGCGACAGTAAAAAATTATTTTTTGAATAATTTACTATAGAAAAGGCAATCCCTGGCGTAATTAAAATTTGCGACAGTAAAAAATTATTTTTTGAATAATTTACTATAGAAAAGGCAATCCCTGGCGTAATTAATATTTGCGACAGTAAAAAATTATTTTTTGAATAATTTACTATAGAAAAGGTAATCCCTGGGATATTTAAAATTTGCGACAGTAGAAAATTATTTTTTGAATAATTTACTATAGAAAAGGCAATCCTTGACGCAATTAAAATTTGCGACAGTAAAAAATTATTTTTTGAATAATTTACTATAGAAAAGGCAATCCCTGGCGCAATTAAAATTTGCGACAGTTGAAAATTATTTTTTGAATAATTTACTATAGAAAAGGCAATCCCTGGGATATTTAAAATTTGCGACAGTAAAAAATTATTTTTTGCAAAATTTACTATAGAAAAGGCAATCCCTGGCGCAATTACAATTTGCGACAGTTGAAAATTATTTTTTGAATAATTTACTATAGAAAAGGCAATCCCTGGCGCAATTAAAATTTGCGACAGTAAAAAATTATTTTTTGCAAAATTTACTATAGAAAAGGCAATCCCTGGCGCACTTAAAATTTGCGACAGTAAAAAATTATTTTTTGAATAATTTACTATAGAAAAGGCAATCCCTGGCGTATTTAAAATTTGCGACAGTAAAAAATTAATTTGTGAAAAATTTACCTGGCGAAATTGAAATTTGCGAGAGTAAAAAATTATTTTTTGAATAATTTACTATAGAAAAGGCAATCCCTGGCGCAATTAAAATTTGCGACAGTATAAAATTATTTTTTGAATAATTTACTATAGAAAAGGCAATTCCTGGCGTAATTAAAATTTGCGACAGTAGAAAATTATTTTTTGAATAATTTACTATAGAAAAGGCAATCCCTGGCGTAATTAAAATTTGCGACAGTAGAAAATTATTTTTTGAATAATTTACTATAGAACATGCAATCCCTGGCGTAATTAAAATTTGCGACAGTAGAAAATTATTTTTTGAATAATTTACTGTAGAAAAGGCAATCCCTGGCGTAATTAAAATTTGCGACAGTAGAAAATTATTTTTTGAATAATTTACTATAGAAAAGGCAATTCCTGGCGTATTTACAATTTGCGACAGTATAAAATTAATTTTTGAAAAATTTACTATATAAAAGGCAATCCCTGGCGTAATTAAAATTTGCGACAGTAGAAAATTATTTTTTGAATATTTTACTATAGAAAAGGCAATCCCTGGCGCATCTAAAATTTGCGACAGTAAAAAATTATTTTTTGAATAATTTACTATATAAAAGGCAATCCCTGGCGTAATTAAAATTTGCGACAGTAGAAAATTATTTTTTGAATAATTTACTGTAGAAAAGGCAATCCCTGGCGCAACTAAAATTTGCGACAGTTGAAAATTATTTTTTGAATAATTTACTATAGAAAAGGCAATCCCTGGCGTAATTAAAATTTGCGACAGTATAAAATTATTTTGTGAGAAATTTACTATAGAAAAGGCAATCCCTGCGTAATTAAAATTTGCGACAGTAAAAAATTATTTTTTGGAAAATTTACTGTAGAAAAGGCAAACCCTGGCGCAATTAAAACTTGCGATAGTAAAAAATTATTTTTTGAATAATTTACTATAGAAAAGGCAATCCCTGGCGCAATTAAAATTTGCGACAGTTGAAAATTATTTTTTGAATAATTTACTATAGAAAAGGCAATCCCTGGGATATTTAAAATTTGCGGCAGTAAAAAATTATTTTTTGCAAAATTTACTATAGAAAAGGCAATCCCTGGCGCAATTACAATTTGCGACAGTTGAAAATTATTTTTTGAATAATTTACTATAGAAAAGGCAATCCCTGGCGCAATTAAAATTTGCGACAGTAAAAAATTATTTTTTGCAAAATTTACTATAGAAAAGGCAATCCCTGGCGCACTTAAAATTTGCGACAGTAAAAAAATTATTTTTTGAATAATTTACTATAGAAAAGGCAATCCCTGGCGTAATTAAAATTTGCGACAGTAGAAAATTAATTTGTGAAAAATTTACCTGGCGAAATTGAAATTTGCGAGAGTAAAAAATTATTTTTTGAATAATTTACTGTAGAAAAGGCAATTCCTGGCGCAATTAAAACTTGCGATAGTAAAAAATTATTTTTTGAATAATTTACTATAGAAAAGGCAATACCTGGCGAAATTAAAATTTGCGACAGTTGAAAATTATTTTTTGAATAATTTACTATAGAAAAGGCAATCCCTGGCGCAATTAAAATTTGCGACAGTTGAAAATTATTTTTTGAATAATTTACTATAGGAAAGGCAATCCCTGGCGCAATTAAAATTTGCGACAGTAAAAAATTATTTTTTGCAAAATTTACTATAGAAAAGGCAATCCCTGGCGCAATTACAATTTGCGACAGTATAAAATTATTTTTTGAATAATTTACAATAGAAGAGGCAATCCCTGGCGCACTTAAAATTTGCGACAGTAGAAAATTATTTTTTGAATAATTTACTATAGAAAAGGCAATCGCTGGCGCAATTAAAATTTGCGACAGTAGAAAATTATTTTTTGAATAATTTACTATAGAAAAGGCAATCCCTGGCGTAATTAAAATTTCCGACAGTTGAAAATTATTTTTTGAATAATTTACTATAGAAAAGGCAATCCCTGGCGCAATTAAAATTTGCGACAGTAGAAAATTATTTTTTGAATAATTTACTATAGAAAAGGCAATCCCTGGCGTAATTAAAATTTGCGACAGTTGAAAATTATTTTTTGAATAATTTACTATAGAAAAGGCAATCCCTGGCGTAATTAAAATTTGCGACAGTATAAAATTATTTTGTGAATAATTTACTATAGAAAAGGCAATCCCTGGCGCACTTAAAATTTGCGACAGTAGAAAATTATTTTTTGAATAATTTACTATAGAAAAGGCAATCCCTGGCGTTATTAAAATTTGCGACAGTAAAAAATTATTTTTTGAATAATTTACTATACAAAAGGCAATCCCTGGCGCAATTAAAATTTGCGACAGTATAAAATTATTTTTTTAATAATTTACTATAGAAAAGGCAATCCCTGGCGTAATTAAAATTTGCGACAGTAAAAAATTAATTTTTGAAAAATTTACTATAGAAAAGGCAATCCCTGGCGCAATTACAATTTGCGACAGTTGAAAATTATTTTTTGAATAATTTACTATAGAAAAGGCAATCCCTGGCGCACTTAAAATTTGCGACAGTAAAAAATTATTTTGTGAGAAATTTACTATAGAAAAGGCAATACCTGTGATATTTAAAATTTGCGACAGTAGAAAATTATTTTTTGAATAATTTACTATAGAAAAGGCTATCCCTGGCGTAATTAAAACTTGCGATAGTAAAAAATTATTTTTTGAAAAATTTACTATAGAAAAGGCAATCCCTGGCGTATTTCAAATTTGCGACAGTTGAAAATTATTTTTTGAATAATTTACTATAGAAAAGGCAATCCCTGGCGCAATTAAAATTTGCGACAGTAAAAAATTATTTTTTTGCAAAATTTACTATAGAAAAGGCAATCCCTGGCGTAATTAAAATTTGCGACAGTAGAAAATTATTTTTTGAATAATTTACTGTAGAAAAGGCAATCCCTGGCGCACTTAAAATTTGCGACAGTAAAAAATTATTTTGTGAGAAATTTACTATAGAAAAGGCAATCCCTGGGATATTTAAAATTTGCGACAGTAGAAAATTATTTTTTGAATAATTTACTATAGAAAAGGCAATCCCTTACGCAATTAAAATTTGCGACAGTAAAAAATTATTTTTTGAATAATTTACTATAGAAAAGGCAATCCCTGGCGCAATTAAAATTTGCGACAGTTGAAAATTATTTTTTGAATAATTTACTATAGAAAAGGCAATCCCTGGCGTAATTAAAATTTGCGACAGTAAAAAATTATTTTTTGAATAATTTACTATAGAAAAGGCAATCCCTGGCGTAATTAAAATTTGCGACAGTAAAAAATTATTTTTTGAATAATTTACTATAGAAAAGGCAATCCCTGGCGTAATTAATATTTGCGACAGTAAAAAATTATTTTTTGAATAATTTACTATAGAAAAGGTAATCCCTGGGATATTTAAAATTTGCGACAGTAGAAAATTATTTTTTGAATAATTTACTATAGAAAAGGCAATCCTTGACGCAATTAAAATTTGCGACAGTAAAAAATTATTTTTTGAATAATTTACTATAGAAAAGGCAATCCCTGGCGCAATTAAAATTTGCGACAGTTGAAAATTATTTTTTGAATAATTTACTATAGAAAAGGCAATCCCTGGGATATTTAAAATTTGCGACAGTAAAAAATTATTTTTTGCAAAATTTACTATAGAAAAGGCAATCCCTGGCGCAATTACAATTTGCGACAGTTGAAAATTATTTTTTGAATAATTTACTATAGAAAAGGCAATCCCTGGCGCAATTAAAATTTGCGACAGTAAAAAATTATTTTTTGCAAAATTTACTATAGAAAAGGCAATCCCTGGCGCACTTAAAATTTGCGACAGTAAAAAATTATTTTTTGAATAATTTACTATAGAAAAGGCAATCCCTGGCGTATTTAAAATTTGCGACAGTAAAAAATTAATTTGTGAAAAATTTACCTGGCGAAATTGAAATTTGCGAGAGTAAAAAATTATTTTTTGAATAATTTACTATAGAAAAGGCAATCCCTGGCGCAATTAAAATTTGCGACAGTATAAAATTATTTTTTGAATAATTTACTATAGAAAAGGCAATTCCTGGCGTAATTAAAATTTGCGACAGTAGAAAATTATTTTTTGAATAATTTACTATAGAAAAGGCAATCCCTGGCGTAATTAAAATTTGCGACAGTAGAAAATTATTTTTTGAATAATTTACTATAGAACATGCAATCCCTGGCGTAATTAAAATTTGCGACAGTAGAAAATTATTTTTTGAATAATTTACTGTAGAAAAGGCAATCCCTGGCGTAATTAAAATTTGCGACAGTAGAAAATTATTTTTTGAATAATTTACTATAGAAAAGGCAATTCCTGGCGTATTTACAATTTGCGACAGTATAAAATTAATTTTTGAAAAATTTACTATATAAAAGGCAATCCCTGGCGTAATTAAAATTTGCGACAGTAGAAAATTATTTTTTGAATATTTTACTATAGAAAAGGCAATCCCTGGCGCATCTAAAATTTGCGACAGTAAAAAATTATTTTTTGAATAATTTACTATATAAAAGGCAATCCCTGGCGTAATTAAAATTTGCGACAGTAGAAAATTATTTTTTGAATAATTTACTGTAGAAAAGGCAATCCCTGGCGCAACTAAAATTTGCGACAGTTGAAAATTATTTTTTGAATAATTTACTATAGAAAAGGCAATCCCTGGCGTAATTAAAATTTGCGACAGTATAAAATTATTTTGTGAGAAATTTACTATAGAAAAGGCAATCCCTGCGTAATTAAAATTTGCGACAGTAAAAAATTATTTTTTGGAAAATTTACTGTAGAAAAGGCAAACCCTGGCGCAATTAAAACTTGCGATAGTAAAAAATTATTTTTTGAATAATTTACTATAGAAAAGGCAATCCCTGGCGCAATTAAAATTTGCGACAGTTGAAAATTATTTTTTGAATAATTTACTATAGAAAAGGCAATCCCTGGGATATTTAAAATTTGCGGCAGTAAAAAATTATTTTTTGCAAAATTTACTATAGAAAAGGCAATCCCTGGCGCAATTACAATTTGCGACAGTTGAAAATTATTTTTTGAATAATTTACTATAGAAAAGGCAATCCCTGGCGCAATTAAAATTTGCGACAGTAAAAAATTATTTTTTGCAAAATTTACTATAGAAAAGGCAATCCCTGGCGCACTTAAAATTTGCGACAGTAAAAAATTATTTTTTGAATAATTTACTATAGAAAAGGCAATCCCTGGCGTATTTAAAATTTGCGACAGTAAAAAATTAATTTGTGAAAAATTTACCTGGCGAAATTGAAATTTGCGAGAGTAAAAAATTATTTTTTGAATAATTTACTATAGAAAAGGCATTCCCTGGCGCAATTAAAATTTGCGACAGTATAAAATTATTTTTTGAATAATTTACTATAGAAAAGGCAATTCCTGGCGTAATTAAAATTTGCGACAGTAGAAAATTATTTTTTGAATAATTTACTATTGAAAAGGCAATCCCTGGCGCAATTAAAATTTGCGACAGTAGAAAATTATTTTTTGAATAATTTACTATAGAACATGCAATCCCTGGCGTAATTAAAATTTGCGACAGTAGAAAATTATTTTTTGAATAATTTACTGTAGAAAAGGCAATCCCTGGCGTAATTAAAATTTGCGACAGTAGAAAATTATTTTTTGAATAATTTACTATAGAAAAGGCAATTCCTGGCGTATTTACAATTTGCGACAGTATAAAATTAATTTTTGAAAAATTTACTATATAAAAGGCAATCCCTTTCGTAATTAAAATTTGCGACAGTAGAAAATTATTTTTTGAATATTTTACTATAGAAAAGGCAATCCCTGGCGCATCTAAAATTTGCGACAGTAAAAAATTATTTTTTGAATAATTTACTATATAAAAGGCAATCCCTGGCGTTATTAAAATTTGCGACAGTAGAAAATTATATTTTGAATAATTTACTGTAGAAAAGGCAATCCCTGGCGCAATTAAAATTTGCGACAGTTGAAAATTATTTTTTGAATAATTTACTATAGAAAAGGCAATCCCTGGCGTAAATAAAATTTGCGACAGTATAAAATTATTTTGTGAGAAATTTACTATAGAAAAGGCAATCCCTGCGTAATTAAAATTTGCGACAGTAAAAAATTATTTTTTGCAAAATTTACTGTAGAAAAGGCAAACCCTGGCGCAATTAAAACTTGCGATAGTAAAAAATTATTTTTTGAATAATTTACTATAGAAAAGGCAATCCCTGGCGCAATTAAAATTTTCGACAGTAAAAAATTATTTTTTGAATAATTTACTATAGACAAGGCAATCCCTGGCGTAATTAAAATTTGCGACAGTAGAAAATTATTTTTTGAATAATTTACTATAGAAAAGGCAATCCCTGGCGTATTTAAAATTTGCGACAATAAAAAATTATTTTTTGAATAATTTACTATAGAAAAGGCAATCCCTGGCGTAATTAAAATTTGCGACAGTTGAAAATTATTTTTTGAATAATTTACTATAGAAAAGGCAATCCCTGGCGTAATTAAAATTTGCGACAGTTGAAAATTATTTTTTGAATAATTTACTATAGAAAAGGCAATCCCTGGGATATTTAAAATTTGCGACAGTAGAAAATTATTTCTTGAATAATTTACTATAGAAAAGGCAATCCCTGGCGTAATTAAAATTTGCGACAGTAAAAAATTATTTTTTGAATAATTTCCTATAGAAAAGGCAATCCCTGGCGCACTTAAAATTTGCGACAGTAAAAAATTATTTTTTGAATAATTTACTATAGAAAAGGCAATCCCTGGCGTATTTAAAATTTGCGACAGTAAAAAATTAATTTGTGAAAAATTTACCTGGCGCAATTGAAATTTGCGAGAGTAAAAAATTATTTTTTGAATAATTTACTATAGAAAAGGCAATCCCTGGGATATTTAAAATTTGCGACAGTTGAAAATTATTTTTTGAATAATTTACTATAGAAAAGGCAACCCCTGGCGTAATTAAAATTTGCGACAGTAGAAAATTATTTTTTGAATAATTTACTATAGAAAAGGCAATCCCTGGCGTAATTAAAATTTGCGACAGTAGAAAATTATTTTTTGCAATTTTACTATAGAAAAGGCAATCCCTGGCGCACTTAAAATTTGCGACAGTAGAAAATTATTTTTTGAATAATTTACTATAGAAAAGGCAATCCCTGGCGTATTTAAAATTTGCGACAGTAGAAAATTATTTTTTGAATAATTTACTATAGAAAAGGCAATCCCTGGCGTAATTAAAATTTGCGACAGTAGAAAATTATTTTTTGAATAATTTACTATAGAACAGGCAATCCCTGGCGCAATTAAAATTTGCGACAGTAAAAAATTATTTTTTGCAAAATTTACTATAGAAAAGGCAATCCCTGATATATTTAAAATTTGCGACAGTAGAAAATTATTTTTAGAATAATTTACTATAGAAAAGGCAATCCCTGGCGTATTTAAAATTTGCGACAGTAGAAAATTATTTTTTGAATAATTTACTATAGAAAAGGCAATCCCTGGCGTAATTAAAATTTGCGACAGTAAAAAATTAGTTTTTGAAAAATTTACTATAGAAAAGGCAATCCCTGTCGCAGTTACAATTTGCGACAGTAAAAAATTATTTTTTGAAAAATTTACTGCAGAAAGGCAATCCCTGGCGCAATTAAAATTTGCGACAGTAAAAAATTATTTTTTGAATAATTTACTATAGAAAAGGCAATCCCTGGCGTAATTAAAATTTGCGACAGTAAAAAATTATTTTTTGAATAATTTACTATAGAAAAGGCAATCCCTGGCGCAATTAAAATTGTCGACAGTAAAAAATTAATATTTTGAAAAATTTACTGTAGAAAAGGCAATCCCTGGGGTAATTAAAATTTGCGACAGTATAAAATTATTTTTTGAATAATTTACTATAGAAAAGGCAATTCCTGGCGTATTTACAATTTGCGACAGTATAAAATTAATTTTTGAAAAATTTACTATATAAATGGCAATCCCTGGCGTAATTAAAATTTGCGACAGTAGAAAATTATTTTTTGAATAATTTACTGTAGAAAAGGCAATCCCTGGCGCAACTAAAATTTGCGACAGTTGAAAATTATTTTTTGAATAATTTACTATAGAAAAGGCAATCCCTGGCGTAATTAAAATTTGCGACAGTATAAAATTATTTTGTGAGAAATTTACTATAGAAAAGGCAATCCCTGCGTAATTAAAATTTGCGACAGTAAAAAATTATTTTTTGGAAAATTTACTGTAGAAAAGGCAAACCCTGGCGCAATTAAAACTTGCGATAGAAAAAAATTATTTTTTGAATAATTTACTATAGAAAAGGCAATCCCTGGCGCAATTAAAATTTGCGACAGTTGAAAATTATTTTTTGAATAATTTACTATAGAAAAGGCAATCCCTGAGATATTTAAAATTTGCGGCAGTAAAAAATTATTTTTTGCAAAATTTACTATAGAAAAGGCAATCCCTGGCGCAATTACAATTTGCGACAGTTGAAAATTATTTTTTGAATAATTTACTATATAAAAGGCAATCCCTGGCGCAATTAAAATTTGCGACAGTAAAAAATTATTTTTTGCAAAATTTACTATAGAAAAGGCAATCCCTGGCGCACTTAAAATTTGCGACAGTAAAAAATTATTTTTTGAATAATTTACTATAGAAAAGGCAATCCCTGGCGTATTTAAAATTTGCGACAGTAAAAAATTAATTTATGAAAAATTTACCTGGCGAAATTGAAATTTGCGAGAGTAAAAAATTATTTTTTGAATAATTTACTATAGAAAAGGCATTCCCTGGCGCAATTAAAATTTGCGACAGTATAAAATTATTTTTTGAATAATTTACTGTAGAAAAGGCAATCCCTGGCGCAATTAAAATTTGCGACAGTTGAAAATTATTTTTTGAATAATTTACTATAGAAAAGGCAATCCCTGGCGTAATTAAAATTTGCGACAGTAGAAAATTATTTTTTGAATATTTTACTATAGAAAAGGCAATCCCTGGCGCATCTAAAATTTGCGACAGTAAAAAATTATTTTTTGAATAATTTACTATATAAAAGGCAATCCCTGGCGTAATTAAAATTTGCGACAGTAGAAAATTATATTTTGAATAATTTACTGTAGAAAAGGCAATCCCTGGCGCAATTAAAATTTGCGACAGTTGAAAATTATTTTTTGAATAATTTACTATAGAAAAGGCAATCCCTGGCGTAAATAAAATTTGCGACAGTATAAAATTATTTTGTGAGAAATTTACTATAGAAAAGGCAATCCCTGCGTAATTAAAATTTGCGACAGTAAAAAATTATTTTTTGCAAAATTTACTGTAGAAAAGGCAAACCCTGGCGCAATTAAAACTTGCGATAGTAAAAAATTATTTTTTGAATAATTTACTATAGAAAAGGCAATCCCTGGCGCAATTAAAATTTTCGACAGTAAAAAATTATTTTTTGAATAATTTACTATAGACAAGGCAATCCCTGGCGTAATTAAAATTTGCGACAGTAGAAAATTATTTTTTGAATAATTTACTATAGAAAAGGCAATCCCTGGCGTATTTAAAATTTGCGACAATAAAAAATTATTTTTTGATTAATTTACTATAGAAAAGGCAATCCCTGGCGTAATTAAAATTTGCGACAGTTGAAAATTATTTTTTGAATAATTTACTATAGAAAAGGCAATCCCTGGCGTAATTAAAATTTGCGACAGTTGAAAATTATTTTTTGAATAATTTACTATAGAAAAGGCAATCCCTGGGATATTTAAAATTTGCGACAGTAGAAAATTATTTCTTGAATAATTTACTATAGAAAAGGCAATCCCTGGCGTAATTAAAATTTGCGACAGTAAAAAATTATTTTTTGAATAATTTCCTATAGAAAAGGCAATCCCTGGCGCACTTAAAATTTGCGACAGTAAAAAATTATTTTTTGAATAATTTACTATAGAAAAGGCAATCCCTGGCGTATTTAAAATTTGCGACAGTAAAAAATTAATTTGTGAAAAATTTACCTGGCGCAATTGAAATTTGCGAGAGTAAAAAATTATTTTTTGAATAATTTACTATAGAAAAGGCAATCCCTGGGATATTTAAAATTTGCGACAGTTGAAAATTATTTTTTGAATAATTTACTATAGAAAAGGCAACCCCTGGCGTAATTAAAATTTGCGACAGTAGAAAATTATTTTTTGAATAATTTACTATAGAAAAGGCAATCCCTGGCGTAATTAAAATTTGCGACAGTAGAAAATTATTTTTTGCAATTTTACTATAGAAAAGGCAATCCCTGGCGCACTTAAAATTTGCGACATTAGAAAATTATTTTTTTAATAATTTACTATAGAAAAGGCAATCCCTGGCGTATTTAAAATTTGCGACGGTAGAAAATTATTTTTTGAATAATTTACTATAAAAAAGGCAATCCCTGGCGTAATTAAAATTTGCGACAGTAGAAAATTATTTTTTGAATAATTTACTATAGAACAGGCAATCCCTGGCGCAATTAAAATTTGCGACAGTAAAAAATTATTTTTTGCAAAATTTACTATAGAAAAGGCAATCCCTGAGATATTTAAAATTTGCGACAGTAGAAAATTATTTTTAGAATAATTTACTATAGAAAAGGCAATCCCTGGCGTATTTAAAATTTGCGACAGTAGAAAATAATTTTTTGAATAATTTACTATAGAAAAGGCAATCCCTGGCGTAATTAAAATTTGCGACAGTAAAAAATTATTTTTTGCAATTTTACTATAGAAAAGGCAATCCCTGGCGCACTTAAAATTTGCGACATTAGAAAATTATTTTTTTAATAATTTACTATAGAAAAGGCAATCCCTGGCGTATTTAAAATTTGCGACGGTAGAAAATTATTTTTTGAATAATTTACTATAAAAAAGGCAATCCCTGGCGTAATTAAAATTTGCGACAGTAGAAAATTATTTTTTGAATAATTTACTATAGAACAGGCAATCCCTGGCGCAATTAAAATTTGCGACAGTAAAAAATTATTTTTTGCAAAATTTACTATAGAAAAGGCAATCCCTGAGATATTTAAAATTTGCGACAGTAGAAAATTATTTTTAGAATAATTTACTATAGAAAAGGCAATCCCTGGCGTAATTAAAATTTGCGACAGTAAAAAATTATTTTTTGAATAATTTACTATAGAAAAGGCAATCCCTGGCGCAATTAAAATTGTCGACAGTAAAAAATTAATATTTTGAAAAATTTACTGTAGAAAAGGCAATCCCTGGGGTAATTAAAATTTGCGACAGTATAAAATTATTTTTTGAATAATTTACTATAGAAAAGGCAATTCCTGGCGTATTTACAATTTGCGACAGTATAAAATTAATTTTTGAAAAATTTACTATATAAATGGCAATCCCTGGCGTAATTAAAATTTGCGACAGTAGAAAATTATTTTTTGAATAATTTACTGTAGAAAAGGCAATCCCTGGCGCAACTAAAATTTGCGACAGTTGAAAATTATTTTTTGAATAATTTACTATAGAAAAGGCAATCCCTGGCGTAATTAAAATTTGCGACAGTATAAAATTATTTTGTGAGAAATTTACTATAGAAAAGGCAATCCCTGCGTAATTAAAATTTGCGACAGTAAAAAATTATTTTTTGGAAAATTTACTGTAGAAAAGGCAAACCCTGGCGCAATTAAAACTTGCGATAGAAAAAAATTATTTTTTGAATAATTTACTATAGAAAAGGCAATCCCTGGCGCAATTAAAATTTGCGACAGTTGAAAATTATTTTTTGAATAATTTACTATAGAAAAGGCAATCCCTGAGATATTTAAAATTTGCGGCAGTAAAAAATTATTTTTTGCAAAATTTACTATAGAAAAGGCAATCCCTGGCGCAATTACAATTTGCGACAGTTGAAAATTATTTTTTGAATAATTTACTATATAAAAGGCAATCCCTGGCGCAATTAAAATTTGCGACAGTAAAAAATTATTTTTTGCAAAATTTACTATAGAAAAGGCAATCCCTGGCGCACTTAAAATTTGCGACAGTAAAAAATTATTTTTTGAATAATTTACTATAGAAAAGGCAATCCCTGGCGTATTTAAAATTTGCGACAGTAAAAAATTAATTTATGAAAAATTTACCTGGCGAAATTGAAATTTGCGAGAGTAAAAAATTATTTTTTGAATAATTTACTATAGAAAAGGCATTCCCTGGCGCAATTAAAATTTGCGACAGTATAAAATTATTTTTTGAATAATTTACTGTAGAAAAGGCAATCCCTGGCGCAATTAAAATTTGCGACAGTTGAAAATTATTTTTTGAATAATTTACTATAGAAAAGGCAATCCCTGGCGTAATTAAAATTTGCGACAGTAAAAAATTATTTTTTGGAAAATTTACTGTAGAAAAGGCAAACCCTGGCGCAATTAAAACTTGCGATAGAAAAAAATTATTTTTTGAATAATTTACTATAGAAAAGGCAATCCCTGGCGCAATTAAAATTTGCGACAGTTGAAAATTATTTTTTGAATAATTTACTATAGAAAAGGCAATCCCTGAGATATTTAAAATTTGCGGCAGTAAAAAATTATTTTTTGCAAAATTTACTATAGAAAAGGCAATCCCTGGCGCAATTACAATTTGCGACAGTTGAAAATTATTTTTTGAATAATTTACTATATAAAAGGCAATCCCTGGCGCAATTAAAATTTGCGACAGTAAAAAATTATTTTTTGCAAAATTTACTATAGAAAAGGCAATCCCTGGCGCACTTAAAATTTGCGACAGTAAAAAATTATTTTTTGAATAATTTACTATAGAAAAGGCAATCCCTGGCGTATTTAAAATTTGCGACAGTAAAAAATTAATTTATGAAAAATTTACCTGGCGAAATTGAAATTTGCGAGAGTAAAAAATTATTTTTTGAATAATTTACTATAGAAAAGGCATTCCCTGGCGCAATTAAAATTTGCGACAGTATAAAATTATTTTTTGAATAATTTACTGTAGAAAAGGCAATCCCTGGCGCAATTAAAATTTGCGACAGTTGAAAATTATTTTTTGAATAATTTACTATAGAAAAGGCAATCCCTGGCGTAATTAAAATTTGCGACAGTAGAAAATTATTTTTTGAATATTTTACTATAGAAAAGGCAATCCCTGGCGCATCTAAAATTTGCGACAGTAAAAAATTATTTTTTGAATAATTTACTATATAAAAGGCAATCCCTGGCGTAATTAAAATTTGCGACAGTAGAAAATTATATTTTGAATAATTTACTGTAGAAAAGGCAATCCCTGGCGCAATTAAAATTTGCGACAGTTGAAAATTATTTTTTGAATAATTTACTATAGAAAAGGCAATCCCTGGCGTAAATAAAATTTGCGACAGTATAAAATTATTTTGTGAGAAATTTACTATAGAAAAGGCAATCCCTGCGTAATTAAAATTTGCGACAGTAAAAAATTATTTTTTGCAAAATTTACTGTAGAAAAGGCAAACCCTGGCGCAATTAAAACTTGCGATAGTAAAAAATTATTTTTTGAATAATTTACTATAGAAAAGGCAATCCCTGGCGCAATTAAAATTTTCGACAGTAAAAAATTATTTTTTGAATAATTTACTATAGACAAGGCAATCCCTGGCGTAATTAAAATTTGCGACAGTAGAAAATTATTTTTTGAATAATTTACTATAGAAAAGGCAATCCCTGGCGTATTTAAAATTTGCGACAATAAAAAATTATTTTTTGATTAATTTACTATAGAAAAGGCAATCCCTGGCGTAATTAAAATTTGCGACAGTTGAAAATTATTTTTTGAATAATTTACTATAGAAAAGGCAATCCCTGGCGTAATTAAAATTTGCGACAGTTGAAAATTATTTTTTGAATAATTTACTATAGAAAAGGCAATCCCTGGGATATTTAAAATTTGCGACAGTAGAAAATTATTTCTTGAATAATTTACTATAGAAAAGGCAATCCCTGGCGTAATTAAAATTTGCGACAGTAAAAAATTATTTTTTGAATAATTTCCTATAGAAAAGGCAATCCCTGGCGCACTTAAAATTTGCGACAGTAAAAAATTATTTTTTGAATAATTTACTATAGAAAAGGCAATCCCTGGCGTATTTAAAATTTGCGACAGTAAAAAATTAATTTGTGAAAAATTTACCTGGCGCAATTGAAATTTGCGAGAGTAAAAAATTATTTTTTGAATAATTTACTATAGAAAAGGCAATCCCTGGGATATTTAAAATTTGCGACAGTTGAAAATTATTTTTTGAATAATTTACTATAGAAAAGGCAACCCCTGGCGTAATTAAAATTTGCGACAGTAGAAAATTATTTTTTGAATAATTTACTATAGAAAAGGCAATCCCTGGCGTAATTAAAATTTGCGACAGTAGAAAATTATTTTTTGCAATTTTACTATAGAAAAGGCAATCCCTGGCGCACTTAAAATTTGCGACATTAGAAAATTATTTTTTTAATAATTTACTATAGAAAAGGCAATCCCTGGCGTATTTAAAATTTGCGACGGTAGAAAATTATTTTTTGAATAATTTACTATAAAAAAGGCAATCCCTGGCGTAATTAAAATTTGCGACAGTAGAAAATTATTTTTTGAATAATTTACTATAGAACAGGCAATCCCTGGCGCAATTAAAATTTGCGACAGTAAAAAATTATTTTTTGCAAAATTTACTATAGAAAAGGCAATCCCTGAGATATTTAAAATTTGCGACAGTAGAAAATTATTTTTAGAATAATTTACTATAGAAAAGGCAATCCCTGGCGTATTTAAAATTTGCGACAGTAGAAAATAATTTTTTGAATAATTTACTATAGAAAAGGCAATCCCTGGCGTAATTAAAATTTGCGACAGTAAAAAATTAGTTTTTGAAAAATTTACTATAGAAAAGGCAATCCCTGTCGCAGTTACAATTTGCGACAGTAAAAAATTATTTTTTGAAAAATTTACTGCAGAAAGGCAATCCCTGGCGCAATTAAAATTTGCGACAGTAAAAAATTATTTTTTGAATAATTTACTATAGAAAAGGCAATCCCTGGCGTAATTAAAATTTGCGACAGTAAAAAATTATTTTTTGAATAATTTACTATAGAAAAGGCAATCCCTGGCGCAATTAAAATTGTCGACAGTAAAAAATTAATATTTTGAAAAATTTACTGTAGAAAAGGCAATCCCTGGGGTAATTAAAATTTGCGACAGTATAAAATTATTTTTTGAATAATTTACTATAGAAAAGGCAATCCCTGGCGTATTTAAAATTTGCGACAGTAAAAAATTATTTTTTGAATAATTTACTATAGAAAAGGCAATCCCTGGCGTAATTAAAATTTGCGACAGTAAAAAATTATTTTTTGAATAATTTACTATAGAAAAGGCAATCCCTGGCGTATTCAAAATTTGCGACAGTAAAAAATTATTTTTTGAATAATATACTATAGAAAAGGCAATCCCTGGCGTAATTAAAATTTGCGACAGTAAAAAATTATTTTTTGCAAAGTTTACTGTAGAAAAGGCAATCCCTGGCGCAATTAAAACTTGCGATAGTAAAAAATTATTTTTTGAATAATTTACTGTAGAAAAGGCAATCCCTGGCGGATTTGAAATTTGCGACAGTAAAAAATTATTTTTTGAATAATTTACTATAGAAAAGGCAATCCCTGGCGTAGTTAAAATTTGCGACAGTAGAAAATTATTTTTAGAATAATTTACTATAGAAAAGGCAATCCCTGGCGTATTTACAATTTGCGACAGTAAAAAATTATTTTTTGAATAATTTACTATAGAAAAGGCAATCCCTGGCGTAATTAAAATTTGCGACAGTAAAAAATTATTCTTTGAATAATTTACTATAGAAAAGGCAATCCCTGGCGTATTTAAAATTTGCGACAGTAAAAAATTATTTTTGAATAATTTACTATAGAAAAGGCAATCCCTGGCGTATTTAAAATTTGCGACAGTAAGAAATTATATTTTGAATAATTTACTATAGAAAAGGCAATCCCTGGCGTAATTAAAATTTGCGACAGTATAAAATTATTTTTTGAATAATTTACTATAGAAAAGGCAATCCCTGGCCTAATTGAAATTTGCGACAGTAAAAAATTAGTTTTTGAAAAATTTACTATAGAAAAGGCAATCACTGGCGCAATTACAATTTGCGACAGTAAAAAATTATTTTTTGAATAATTTACTATAGAAAAGGCAATCCCTGGCGTATTTAAAATTTGCGACAGTAAAAAATTAATTTGTGAAAAATTTACCTGGCGAAATTGAAATTTGCGAGAGTAAAAAATTATTTTTTGAATAATTTTCTATAGAAAAGGCAATCCCTGGCGCAATTAAAATTTGCGACAGTATAAAATTATTTTTTGAATAATTTACTATAGAAAAGGCAATCCCTGGCGTAATTAAAATTTGCGACAGTAGAAAATGATTTTTTGAATAATTTACTATAGAAAAGGCAATCCCTGGCGCAATTAAAATTTGCGACAGTAGAAAATTATTTTTTGAATAATTTACTATAGAACATGCAATCCCTGGCGTAATTAAAATTTGCGACAGTAGAAAATTATTTTTGAATAATTTACTGTAGAAAAGGCAATCCCTGGCGTAATTAAAATTTGCGACAGTAGAAAATTATTTTTTGAATAATTTACTATAGAAAAGGCAATTCCTGGCGTATTTACAATTTGCGACAGTATAAAATTAATTTTTGAAAAATTTACTATATAAAAGGCAATCCCTGGCGTAATTAAAATTTGCGACAGTAGAAAATTATTTTTTGAATATTTTACTATAGAAAAGGCAATCCCTGGCGCAATTAAAATTTGCGACAGTAAAAAATTATTTTTTGAATAATTTACTATATAAAAGGCAATCCCTGGCGTAATTAAAATTTGCGACAGTAGAAAATTATTTTTTGAATAATTTACTGTAGAAAAGGCAATCCCTGGCGCAATTAAAATTTGCGACAGTTGAAAATTATTTTTTGAATAATTTACTATAGAAAAGGCAATCCCTGGCGTAATTAAAATTTGCGACAGTATAAAATTATTTTGTGAGAAATTTACTATAGAAAAGGCAATCCCTGCGTAATTAAAATTTGCGACAGTAAAAAATTTTTTTTGCAAAATTTACTGTAGAAAAGGCAAACCCTGGCGCAATTAAAACTTGCGATAGTAAAAAATTATTTTTTGAATAATTTACTATAGAAAAGGCAATCCCTGGCGCAATTAAAATTTTCGACAGTAAAAAATTATTTTTTGAATAATTTACTATAGACAAGGCAATCCCTGGCGTAATTAAAATTTGCGACAGTAGAAAATTATTTTTTGAATAATTTACTATAGAAAAGGCAATCCCTGGCGTATTTAAAATTTGCGACAGTAAAAAATTATTTTTTGAATAATTTACTATAGAAAACGCAATCCCTGGCGTAATTAAAATTTGCGACAGTTGAAAATTATTTTTTGAATAATTTACTATAGAAAAGGCAATCCCTGGCGTAATTAAAATTTGCGACAGTTGAAAATTATTTTTTGAATAATTTACTATAGAAAAGGCAATCCCTGGGATATTTAAAATTTGCGACAGTAGAAAATTATTTTTTGAATAATTTACTATAGAAAAGGCAATCCCTGGCGTAATTAAAATTTGCGACAGTAAAAAATTATTTTTTGAATAATTTACTATAGAAAAGGCAATCCCTGGCGCACTTAAAATTTGCGACAGTAAAAAATTATTTTTTGAATAATTTACTATAGAAAAGGCAATCCCTGGCGTATTTAAAATTTGCGACAGTAAAAAATTAATTTGTGAAAAATTTACCTGGCGCAATTGAAATTTGCGAGAGTAAAAAATTATTTTTTGAATAATTTACTATAGAAAAGGCAATCCCTGGGATATTTAAAATTTGCGACAGTTGAAAATTATTTTTTGAATAATTTACTATAGAAAAGGCAACCCCTGGCGTAATTAAAATTTGCGACAGTAGAAAATTATTTTTTGAATAATTTACTATAGAAAAGGCAATCCCTGGCGTAATTAAAATTTGCGACAGTAGAAAATTATTTTTTGCAATTTTACTATAGAAAAGGCAATCCCTGGCGCAATTAAAATTTGCGACAGTAAAAAATTATTTTTTGCAAAATTTACTATAGAAAAGGCAATCCCTGAGATATTTAAAATTTGCGACAGTAGAAAATTATTTTTTGAATAATTTACTATAGAAAAGGCAATCCCTGGCGTATTTAAAATTTGCGACAGTAGAAAATTATTTTTTGAATAATTTACTATAGAAAAGGAAATCCCTGGCGTAATTAAAATTTGCGACAGTAGAAAATTATTTTTTGAATAATTTACTATAAAAAAGGCAATCCCTGGCGTAATTACAATTTGCAACAGTAGAAAATTATTTTTTGAATAATTTACTATAGAAAAGGCAATCCTTGGCGTAATTAAAATTTCCGACAGTAAAAAATTAGTTTTTGAAAAATTTACTATAGAAAAGGCAATCCCTGTCGCAGTTACAATTTGCGACAGTAAAAAATTATTTTTTGAAAAATTTACTGTAGAAAGGCAATCCCTGGCGCAATTAAAATTTGCGACAGTAAAAAATTATTTTTTGAATAATTTACTATAGAAAAGGCAATCCCTGGCGTAATTAAAATTTGCGACAGTAAAAAATTATTTTTTGAATAATTTACTATAGAAAAGGCAATCCCTGGCGCAATTAAAATTGTCGACAGTAAAAAATTAATATTTTGAAAAATTTACTGTAGAAAAGGCAATCCCTGGCGTAATTAAAATTTGCGACATTATAAAATTATTTTTTGAATAATTTACTATAGAAAAGGCAATCCCTGGCGTATTTAAAATTTGCGACAGTAAAAACTTATTTTTTGAATAATTTACTATAGAAAAGGCAATCCCTGGCGTAATTAAAATTTGCGACAGTAAAAAATTATTTTTTGAATAATTTACTATAGAAAAGGCAATCCCTGGCGTATTCAAAATTTGCGACAGTAAAAAATTATTTTTTGAATAATATACTATAGAAAAGGCAATCCCTGTCGTAATTAAAATTTGCGACAGTAAAAAATTATTTTTTGCAAAGTTTACTGTAGAAAAGACAATCCCTGGCGCAATTAAAACTTGCGATAGTAAAAAATTATTTTTTGAATAATTTACTATAGAAAAGGCAATCCCTGGCGGATTTGAAATTTGCGACAGTAAAAAATTATTTTTTGAATAATTTACTATAGAAAAGGCAATCCCTGGCGTAGTTAAAATTTGCGACAGTAGAAAATTATTTTTTGAATAATTTACTATAGAAAAGGCAATCCCTGGCGTATTTACAATTTGCGACAGTAAAAAATTATTTTTTGAATAATTTACTATAGAAAAGGCAATCCCTGGCGTAATTAAAATTTGCGACAGTAAAAAATTATTCTTTGAATAATTTACTATAGAAAAGGCAATCCCTGGCGTATTTAAAATTTGCGACAGTAAAAAATTATTTTTTGAATAATTTACTATAGAAAAGGCAATCCCTGGCGTATTTAAAATTTGCGACAGTAAGAAATTATATTTTGAATAATTTACTATAGAAAAGGCAATCCCTGGCGTAATTAAAATTTGCGACAGTATAAAATTATTTTTTGAATAATTTACTATAGAAAAGGCAATCCCTGGCGTAATTAAAATTTGCGACAGTAGAAAATTATTTTTTGAATAATTTACTATAGAAAAGGCAATCCCTGGCGCAATTAAAATTTGCGACAGTAGAAAATTATTTTTTGAATCATTTACTATAGAAAAGGCAATCCCTGGCGTAATTAAAATTTGCGACAGTAGAAAATTATTTTTTGAATAATTTACTGTAGAAAAGGCAATCCCTGGCGTAATTAAAATTTGCGACAGTAGAAAATTATTTTTTGAATAATTTACTATAGAAAAGGCAATCCCTGGCGCAATTAAAATTTGCGACAGTAAAAAATTATTTTTTGCAAAATTTACTATAGAAATGGCAATCCCTGGCGCAATTAAAATTTGCGACAGTAAAAAATTATTTTTTGAATAATTTACTATAGAAAAGGCAATCCCTGGCGTATTTAAAATTTGCGACAGTAAAAAATTAATTTGTGAAAAGTCTACCTGGGGAAATTGAAATTTGCGAGAGTAAAAAATTATTTTTTGAATAATTTACTATAGAAAAGGCAATCCCTGGCGCAATTAAAATTTGCGACAGTATAAAATTATTTTTTTAATAATTTACTATAGAAAAGGCAATCCCTGGCGTAATTAAAATTTGCGACAGTAGAAAATTATTTTTTGAATAATTTACTATAGAAAAGGCAATCCCTGGCGCAATTAAAATTTGCGACAGTAGAAAATTATTTTTTGAATCATTTACTATAGAAAAGGCAATCCCTGGCGTAATTAAAATTTGCGACAGTAGAAAATTATTTTTTGAATAATTTACTGTAGAAAAGGCAATCCCTGGCGTAATTAAAATTTGCGACAGTAGAAAATTATTTTTTGAATAATTTACTATAGAAAAGGCGATCCCTGGCGTATTTAAAATTTGCGACAGTATAAAATTAATTTTTGAAAAATTTACTATATAAAAGGCAATCCCTGGCGTAATTAAAATTTGCGACTGTAGAAAATTATTTTTTGAATAATTTACTATAGAAAAGGCAATCCCTGGCGCAATTAAAATTTGCGACAGTAAAAAATTATTTTTTGAATAATATACTATATAAAAGGCAATCCCTGGCGTAATTAAAATTTGCGACAGTAGAAAATTATTTTTTGAATAATTTACTGTAGAAAAGGCAATCCCTGGCGCAATTAAAATTTGCACAGTTGAAAATTATTTTTTGAATAATTTACTATAGAAAAGGCAATCCCTGGCGTAATTAAAATTTGCGACAGTATAAAATTATTTTGTGAGAAATTTACTATAGAAAAGGCAATCCCTGGCGTAATTAAAATTTGCGACAGTAGAAAATTATTTTTTGAATAATTTACTATAGAAAAGGCAATCCCTGGCGTATTTAAAATTTGCGACAGTATGAAATTATTTTTTGAATAATTTACTTTAGAAAAGGCAATCCCTGGCGCAATTAAAATTTGCGACAGTTGAGAATTATTTTTTGAATAATTTACTATAGAAAAGGCAATCCCTGGCGTAATTAAAATTTGCGACAGTATAAAATTATTTTGTGAGAAATTTACTATAGAAAAGGCAATCCCTGGCGCAATTACAATTTGCGACAGTTGAAAATTATTTTTTGAATAATTTACTATAGAAAATGCAATCCCTGGCGTAATTAAAATTTGCGACAGTAAAAAATTATTTTTTGCAAAATTTACTGTAGAAAAGGCAATCCCTGGCGTAATTAAAACTTGCGATAGTAAAAAAATATTTTTTGAATAATTTACTATAGAAAAGGCAATCCCTGGGGCAATTAAAATTTTCGACAGTAAAAAATTATTTTTTGAATAATTTACTATAGAAAAGGCAATCCCTGGCGTAATTAAAATTTGCGACAGTAGAAAATTATTTTTGGAATAATTCACTATAGAAAAGGCAATCCCTGGCGTATTTAAAATTTGCGACAGTAAAAAATTATTTTTTGAATAATTTACTATAGAAAAGGCAATCCCTGGCGTAATTAAAATTTGCGACAGTTGAAAATTATTTTTTGAATAATTTACTATAGAAAAGGCAATCCCTGGCGTAATTAAAATTTGCGACAGTTGAAAATTATTTTTTGAATAATTTACTATAGAAAAGGCAATCCCTGGGATATTTAAAATTTGCGACAGTAGAAAATTATTTTTTGAATAATTTACTATAGAAAAGGCAATCCCTGGCGTAATTAAAATTTGCGACAGTAAAAAATTATTTTTTGAATAATTTACTATAGAAAAGGCAATCCCTGGCGCACTTAAAATTTGCGACAGTAAAAAATTATTTTTTGAATAATTTACTATAGAAAAGGCAATCCCTGGCGTATTTAAAATTTGCGACAGTAAAAAATTAATTTGTGAAAAATTTACCTGGCGAAATTGAAATTTGCGAGAGTAAAAAATTATTTTTTGAATAATTTACTATAGAAAAGGCAATCCCTGGGATATTTAAAATTTGCGACAGTTGAAAATTATTTTTTGAATAATTTACTATAGAAAAGGCAACCCCTGGCGTAATTAAAATTTGCGACAGTTGAAAATTATTTTTTGAATAATTTACTATAGAAAAAGCAATCCCTGGCGTAGTTAAAATTTGCGACAGTAGAAAATTATTTTTTGCAAAATTTACTATAGAAAAGGCAATCCCTGGCGCACTTAAAATTTGCGACAGTAGAAAATTATTTTTTGAATAATTGACTATAGAAAAGGAAATCCCTGGCGTATTTAAAATTTGCGACAGTAGAAAATTATTTTTTGAATAATTTACTATAGAAAAGGCAATCCCTGGCGTAATTAAAATTTGCGACAGTAGAAAATTATTTTTTGAATAATTTACTATAGAAAAGGCAATCCCTGGCGCAATTAAAATTTGCGAGAGTAAAAAATAATTTTTTGCAAAATTTACTATAGAAAAGTCAATCCCTGGGATATTTAAAATTTGCGACAGTAGAAAATTATTTTTTGAATAATTTACTATAGAAAAGGCAATCCCTGGCGTATTTAAAATTTGCGACAGTAGAAAATTATTTTTGAATAATTTACTATAGAAAAGGCAATCCCTGGCGTAATTAAAATTTGCGACAGTAGAAAATTAATTTTTGAATAATTTACTATAGAAAAGGCAATCCCTGGCGTAATTACAATTTGCGACAGTAGAAAATTATTTTCTGAATAATTTACTATAGAAAAGGCAATCCCTGGCGTCATTAAAATTTGCGACAGTAAAAAATTAGTTTTTGAAAAATTTACTATAGAAAAGGCAATCCCTGTCGCAATTACAATTTGCGACAGTAAAAAATTATTTTATGAAAAATTTACTGTAGAAAAGCAATCCCTGGCGCAATTAAAATTTGCGACAGTAAAAAATTATTTTTTGAATAATTTACTATAGAAAAGGCAATCCCTGGCGTAGTTGAAATTTGCGACAGTAAAAAATTATTTTTTGAATAATTTACTATAGAAAAGGCAATCCCTGGCGCAATTAAAATTTTCGACAGTAAAAAATTAATATTTTGAAAAATTTACTGTAGAAAAGGCAATCCCTGGCGTAATTAAAATTTGCGACAGTATAAAATTATTTTTTGAATAATTTACTATAGAAAAGGCAATCCCTGGCGTATTTAAAATTTGCGACAGTAAAAAATTATTTTTTGAATAATTTACTATAGAAAAGGCAATCCCTGGCGTAATTAAAATTTGCGAAAGAATAAAATTATTTTTTGAATAATTTACTATAGAAAAGGCAATCCCTGGCGTATTTAAAATTTGCGACAGTAAAAAATTATTTTTTGAATAATTTACTATAGAAAAGGTAATACCTGGCGTAATTAAAATTGGCGACAGTAAAAAATTATTTTTTGCAAAATTTACTGTAGAAAAGGCAATCCCTGGCGCAATTAAAACTTGCGATAGTAAAAAATTATTTTTTGAATAATTTACTATAGAAAAGGCAATCCCTGGCGGATTTGAAATTTGCGACAGTAAAAAATTATTTTTTGAATAATTTACTATAGAAAAGGCAATCCCTGGCGTAATTAAAATTTGCGACAATAGAAAATTATTTTTTGAATAATTTACTATAGAAAAGGCAATCCCTGGCGTAATTAAAATTTGCGACAGTAGAAAATTATTTTTTGAATAATTTACTATAGAAAAGGCAATCCCTGGGATATTTAAAATTTGCGACAGTTGAAAATTATTTTTTGAATAATTTACTATAGAAAAGGCAATCCCTGGGATATTTAAAATTTGCGACAGTAAAAAAATATTTTTTGAATAATTTACTATAGAAAAGGCAATCCCTGGGATATTTAAAATTTGCGACAGTTGAAAATTATTTTTTGAATAATTTACTATAGAAAAGGCAATCCCTGGCGTAATTAAAATTTGCGACAGTTGAAAATTATTTTTTGAATAATTTACTATAGAAAAAGCAATCCCTGGCGTAATTAAAATTTGCGACAGTAGAAAATTATTTTTTGCAAAATTTACTATAGAAAAGGCAATCCCTGGCGCACTTAAAATTTGCGACAGTAGAAAATTATTTTTTGAATAATTGACTATAGAAAAGGAAATCCCTGGCGTATTTAAAATTTGCGACAGTAGAAAATTATTTTTTGAATAATTTACTATAGAAAAGGCAATCCCTGGCGTAATTAAAATTTGCGACAGTAGAAAATTATTTTTTGAATAATTTACTATAGAAAAGGCAATCCCTGGCGCAATTAAAATTTGCGACAGTAAAAAATAATTTTTTGCAAAATTTACTATAGAAAAGGCAATCCCTGGGATATTTAAAATTTGCGACAGTAGAAAATTATTTTTTGAATAATTTACTATAGAAAAGGCAATCCCTGGCGTATTTAAATTTGCGACAGTAGAAAATTATTTTTGAATAATTTACTATAGAAAAGGCAATCCCTGGCGTAATTAAAATTTGCGACAGTAGAAAATTATTTTTTGAATAATTTACTATAGAAAAGGCAATCCCTGGCGTAATTACAATTTGCGACAGTAGAAAATTATTTTCTGAATAATTTACTATAGAAAAGGCAATCCCTGGCGTCATTAAAATTTGCGACAGTAAAAAATTAGTTTTTGAAAAATTTACTATAGAAAAGGCAATCCCTGTCGCAATTACAATTTGCGACAGTAAAAAATTATTTTATGAAAAATTTACTGTAGAAAAGCAATCCCTGGCGCAATTAAAATTTGCGACAGTAAAAAATTATTTTTTGAATAATTTACTATAGAAAAGGCAATCCCTGGCGTAGTTAAAATTTGCGACAGTAAAAAATTATTTTTTGAATAATTTACTATAGAAAAGGCAATCCCTGGCGCAATTAAAATTTTCGACAGTAAAAAATTAATATTTTGAAAAATTTACTGTAGAAAAGGCAATCCCTGGCGTAATTAAAATTTGCGACAGTATAAAATTATTTTTTGAATAATTTACTATAGAAAAGGCAATCCCTGGCGTATTTAAAATTTGCGACAGTAAGAAATTAATTTGTGAGAAATTTACTATAGAAAAGGCAATCCCTGGCGTATTTAAAATTTCGACAGTAAGAAATTAATTTGTGAGAAATTTACTATAGAAAAGGCAATCCCTGGCGGATTTGAAATTTGCGACAGTAAAAAATTATTTTTTGAATAATTTACTATAGAAAAGGCAATCAATCCCTGGCGCAATTACAATTTGCGACAGTAAAAAATTATTTTTTGAATAATTTACTATAGAAAAGGCAATCCCTGCCGTAATTAAAATATGCGACAGTAGAAAATTATTTTTTGACTAATTTACTATAGAAAAGGCAATCCCTGGCGTATTTAAAATTTGCGACAGTAAGAAATTAATTTGTGAGAAATTCACTATAGAAAAGGCAATCCCTGGCGGATTTGAAATTTTCGACAGTAAAAAATTATTTTTTGAATAATTTACTATAGAAAAGGCAATCCCTGGCGCAATTACAATTTGCGACAGTAAAAAATTATTTTTTGAATAAATTACTATAGAAGAGGCAATCCCTGGCGTAATTAAAATTTGCGACAGTAGAAAATTATTTTTTGAATAATTTACTATAGAAAAGGCAATCCCTGGGATATTTAAAATTTGCGACAGTAAAATATTATTTTTTGAATAATTTACTATAGAAAAGGCAATCCCTGGCGTAATTAAAATTTGCGAGAGTAGAAAATTATTTTTTGAATAATTTACTATAGAAAAGGCAATCCCTGGCGTAGTTAAAATTTGCGACAGTAAAAAATTATTTTTTGAATAATTTACTATAGAAAAGGCAATCCCTGGCGCAATTAAAATTTTCGACAGTAAAAAATTAATATTTTGAAAAATTTACTGTAGAAAAGGCAATCCCTGGCGTAATTAAAATTTGCGAGAGTATAAAATTATTTTTTGAATAATTTACTATAGAAAAGGCAATCCCTGGCGTAATTAAAATTTGCGACAGTATAAATTTATTTTTTGAATAATTTACTATAGAAAAGGCAATCCCTGGCGTAATTAAAATTTGCGACAGTAGAAAATTATTTTTTGAATAATTTACTATAGAAAAGACAATGCCTGGCGTATTTAAAATTTGCGACAGTAGAAAATTATTTTTTGAATAATTTACTATAGAAAAGGCAATCCCTGGCGCAATTAAAATTTTCGACAGTAAAAAATTAATATTTTGAAAAATTTACTGTAGAAAAGGCAATCCCTGGCGTAATTAAAATTTGCGACAGTATAAAATTATTTTTTGAATAATTTACTATAGAAAAGGCAATCCCTGGCGTATTTAAAATTTGCGACAGTAAGAAATTAATTTGTGAGAAATTTACTATAGAAAAGGCAATCCCTGGCGTTTTTAAAATTTCGACAGTAAGAAATTAATTTGTGAGAAATTTACTATAGAAAAGGCAATCCCTGGCGGATTTGAAATGTGCGACAGTAAAAAATTATTTTTTGAATAATTTACTATAGAAAAGGCAATCAATCCATGGCGCAATTACAATTTGCGACAGTAAAAAATTATTTTTTGAATAATTTACTATAGAAAAGGCAATCCCTGCCGTAATTAAAATTTGCGACAGTAGAAAATTATTTTTTGAATAATTTACTATAGAAAAGGCAATCCCTGGCGTATTTAAAATTTGCGACAGTAAGAAATTAATTTGTGAGAAATTCACTATAGAAAAGGCAATCCCTGGCGGATTTGAAATTTTCGACAGTAAAAAATTATTTTTTGAATAATTTACTATAGAAAAGGCAATCCCTGGCGCAATTACAATTTGCGACAGTAAAAAATTATTTTTTGAATAAATTACTATAGAAAAGGCAATCCCTGGCGTAATTAAAATTTGCGACAGTAGAAAATTATTTTTTGAATAATTTACTATAGAAAAGGCAATCCCTGGGATATTTAAAATTTGCGACAGTAAAATATTATTTTTTGAATAATTTACTATAGAAAAGGCAATCCCTGGCGTAATTAAAATTTGCGAGAGTAGAAAATTATTTTTTGAATAATTTACTATAGAAAAGGCAATCCCTGGCGTAGTTAAAATTTGCGACAGTAAAAAATTATTTTTTGAATAATTTACTATAGAAAAGGCAATCCCTGGCGCAATTAAAATTTTCGACAGTAAAAAATTAATATTTTGAAAAATTTACTGTAGAAAAGGCAATCCCTGGCGTAATTAAAATTTGCGAGAGTATAAAATTATTTTTTGAATAATTTACTATAGAAAAGGCAATCCCTGGCGTAATTAAAATTTGCGACAGTATAAATTTATTTTTTGAATAATTTACTATAGAAAAGGCAATCCCTGGCGTAATTAAAATTTGCGACAGTAGAAAATTATTTTTTGAATAATTTACTATAGAAAAGACAATGCCTGGCGTATTTAAAATTTGCGACAGTAGAAAATTATTTTTTGAATAATTTACTATAGAAAAGGCAATCCCTGGCGTATTTAAAATTTGCGACAGTAAGAAATTAATTTGTGAGAAATTTACTATAGAAAAGGCAATCCCTGGCGGATTTGAAATTTGCGACAGTAAAAAATTATTTTTTGAATAATTTACTATAGAAAAGGCAATCCCTGGCGCAATTACAATTTGCTACAGTAAAAAATTATTTTTTGAAAAATTTCCTGTAGAAAGGCAATCCCTGGCACACTTAAAATTTGCGACAGTAGAAAATTATTTTTTGAATAATTTACTATAGAAAAGGCAATCCCTGGCGCAATTAAAATTTGCGACAGTTGAAAATTATTTTTTGAATAATTTACTATAGAAAAGGCAATCCCCGGCGTAATTAAAATTTGCGACAGTAGAAAATTATTTTTTGAATAATTTACTATAGAAAAGGCAATCCCTGGGATATTTAAAATTTGCGACAGTAAAAAATTATTTTTTGAATAATTTACTATAGAAAAGGCAATCCCTGGCGTAATTAAAATTTGCGACAGTAGAAAATTATTTTTTGAATCATTTACTATAGAAAAGACAATCCCTGGCGTATTTAAAATTTGCGACAGTAGAAAATTATTTTTTGAATAATTTACTATAGAAAAGGCAATCCCTGGCGTAATTAAAATTTGCGACAGTAGAAAATTATTTTTTGAATAATTTACTGTACAAAAGGCAATCCCTGGCGTAATTAAAATTTGCGACAGTATAAATTTATTTTTTGAATAATTTACTATAGAAAAGGCAATCCCTGGCGCACTTAAAACTTGCTACAGTAGAAAATTATTTTTTGAATAATTTACTATAAAAAAGGCAATCCCTGGCGTAATTAAAATTTGCGGCGGTAGAAAATTATTTTTTGAATAATTTACTATAGAAAAGGCAATCCCTGGCGCAATTAAAATTTGCGACAGTAGAAAATTATTTTTTGAATAATTTACTATAGAAAAGGCAATCCCTGGCGTAATTAAAATTTATGACAGTTGAAAATTATTTTTTGAATAATTTACTATAGAAAAGGCAATCCCTGGCGTAATTAAAATTTGCGACAGTAGAAAATTATTTTTTGAATAATTTACTACAGAAAAGGCAATCCCTGGCGTATTTAAAATTTGCGACAGTAAGAAATTAATTTGTGAGAAATTTACTATAGAAAAGGCAATCCCTGGCGGATTTGAAATTTGCGACAGTAAAAAATTATTTTTTGAATAATTTACTATAGAAAAGGCAATCCCTGGCGCAATTACAATTTGCGACAGTAAAAAATTATTTTTTGAAAAATTTACTGTAGAAAGGCAATCCCTGGCGCACTTAAAATTTGCGACAGTAGAAAATTATTTTTTGAATAATTTACTATAGAAAAGGCAATCCCTGGCGCATTTAAAATTTGCGACAGTAGAAAATTAATTTTTGAAAAATTTACTATATAAAAGGCAATCCCTGGCGTAATTAAAATTTGCGACAGAAGAAAATTATTTTTTGAATAATTTACTGTAGAAAAGCCAATCCCTGGCGCAATTAAAACTTGCGATAGTAAAAAATTATTTTTTGAATAATTTACTGTAGAAAAGGCAATCCCTGGCGCAATTAAAATTTGCGACAGTAGAAAATTATTTTTTGAATAATTTACTATAGAAAAGGCAATCCCTGGCGTATTTAAAATTTGCGACAGTAAGAAATTAATTTGTGAGAAATTTACTATAGAAAAGGCAATCCCTGGCGGATTTGAAATTTGCGACAGTAAAAAATTATTTTTTGAATAATTTACTATAGAAAAGGCAATCCCTGGCGCAATTACAATTTGCGACAGTAAAAAATTATTTTTTGAATAATTTACTATAGAAAAGGCAATCCCTGGCGTATTTAAAATTTGCGACAGTAAGAAATTAATTTGTGAGAAATTTACTATAGAAAAGGCAATCCCTGGCGGATTTGAAATTTTCGACAGTAAAAAATTATTTTTTGAATAATTTACTATAGAAAAGGCAATCCCTGGCGCAATTACAATTTGCGACAGTAAAAAAATATTTTTTGAAAAATTTACTGTAGAACGGCAATCCCTGGCGCACTTAAAATTTGCGACAGTAGAAAATTATTTTTTGAGTAATTTACTATAGAAAAGGCAATCCCTGGCGCAATTAAAATTTGCGACAATAGAAAATTATTTTTTGAATAATTTACTATATAAAAGGCAATCCCTGGCGTAATTAAAATTTGCGACAGTTGAAAATTATTTTTTGAATAATTTACTATAGAAAAGGCAATCCCTGGCGTAATTAAAATTTGCGACAGTAGAAAATTATTTTTTGAATAATTTACTATATAAAAGGCAATCCCTGGCGTATTTAAAATTTGCGACAGTAATAAATTAATTTGTGAGAAATTTACTATAGAAAAGGCAATCCCTGGCGTAATTAAAATTTGCGACAGTAAAAAATTATTTTTTGAATAATTTACTATAGAAAAGGCAATCCCTGGCGTAATTAAAATTTGCGACAGTAAAAAATTATTTTTTGAATAATTTACTATAGAAAAGGCAATACCTGGGATATTTAAAATTTGCGACAGTAAAAAATTATTTTTTGAATAATTTACTATAGAAAAGGCAATCCCTGGCGTAATTAAAATTTGCGACAGTAGAAAATTATTTTTTGAATAATTTACTATAGAAAAGGCAATCCCTGGCGCAATTAAAATTTGCGACAGTAGAAAATTATTTTTTGAATAATTTACTATAGAAAAGGCAATCCCTGGCATAATTAAAATTTGCGAGAGTAGAAAATTATTTTTTGAATAATTTACTATAGAAAAGGCAATCCCTGGCGCACTTAAAATTTGCGACAGTAAAAAATTATTTTTTGAATAATTTACTATAGAAAAGGCAATCCCTGGCGCAATTACAATTTGCGACAGTTGAAAATTATTTTTTGAATAATTTACTATAGAAAAGGCAATCCCTGGCGTAATTAAAATTTGCGACAGTTGAAAATTATTTTTTGAATAATTTACTATAGAAAAGGCAATCCCTGGCGTATTTAAAATTTGCGACAGTAAGAAATTAATTTGTGAGAAATTTACTATAGAAAAGGCAATCCCTGGCGGATTTGAAATTTTCGACAGTAAAAAATTATTTTTTGAATAATTTACTATAGAAAAGGCAATCCCTGGCGCAATTACAATTTGCGACAGTAAAAAAATATTTTTTGAAAAATTTACTGTAGAACGGCAATCCCTGGCGCACTTAAAATTTGCGACAGTAGAAAATTATTTTTTGAATAATTTACTATAGAAAAGGCAATCCCTGGCGCAATTAAAATTTGCGACAATAGAAAATTATTTTTTGAATAATTTACTATAGAAAAGGCAATCCCTGGCGTAATTAAAATTTGCGACAGTTGAAAATTATTTTTTGAATAATTTACTATAGAAAAGGCAATCCCTGGCGTAATTAAAATTTGCGACAGTAGAAAATTATTTTTTGAATAATTTACTATAGAAAAGGCAATCCCTGGCGTATTTAAAATTTGCGACAGTAAGAAATTAATTTGTGAGAAATTTACTATAGAAAAGGCAATCCCTGGCGTAATTAAAATTTGCGACAGTAAAAAATTATTTTTTGAATAATTTACTATAGAAAAGGTAATCCCTGGCGTAATTAAAATTTGCGACAGTAAAAAATTATTTTTTGAATAATTTACTATAGAAAAGGCAATACCTGGGATATTTAAAATTTGCGACAGTAAAAAATTATTTTTTGAATAATTTACTATAGAAAAGGCAATCCCTGGCGTAATTAAAATTTGCGACAGTAGAAAATTATTTTTTGAATAATTTACTATAGAAAAGGCAATCCCTGGCGCAATTAAAATTTGCGACAGTAGAAAATTATTTTTTGAATAATTTACTATAGAAAAGGCAATCCCTGGCATAATTAAAATTTGCGAGAGTAGAAAATTATTTTTTGAATAATTTACTAGAGAAAAGGCAATCCCTGGCGCACTTAAAATTTGCGACAGTAAAAAATTATTTTTTGAATAATTTACTATAGAAAAGGCAATCCCTGGCGCAATTACAATTTGCGACAGTTGAAAATTATTTTTTGAATAATTTACTATAGAAAAGGCAATCCCTGGCGTAATTAAAATTTGCGACAGTTGAAAATTATTTTTTGAATAATTTACTATAGAAAAGGCAATCCCTGGCGTAATTAAAATTTGCGACAGTAGAAAATTATTTTTTGAATAATTTACTATAGAAAAGGCAATCCCTGGCGTAATTAAAATTTGCGACAGTAAAAAACTATTTTTTGAATAATTTACTATAGAAAAGGCAATCCCTGGCGCACTTAAAATTTGCGACAGTAGAAAATTATTTTTTGAATAATTTACTATAGCAAAGGCAATACCTGGCGCACTTAAAATTTGCGACAGTATAAAATTAATTTTTGAAAAATTTACTATATAAAAGGCAATCCCTGGCGTAATTAAAATTTGCGACAGTAGAAAATTATTTTTTGAATTATTTACTATAGAAAAGGCAATCCCTGGCGTATTTAAAATTTGCGACAGTAGAAAATTATTTTTTGAATAATTTACTATAGAAAAGGCAATCCCTGGCGTAATTAAAATTTGCGACTGTAAAAAATTATTTTTTGAATAATTTACTATAGAAAAGGCAATCCCTGGCGTATTTAAAATTTGCGACAGTAGAAAATTATTTTTTGAATAATTTACTATAGAAAAGGCAATCGCTGGGATATTTAAAATTTGCGACAGTTGAAAATTATTTTTTGAATAATTTACTATAGAAAAGGCAATCCCTGGCGTAATTAAAATTTGCGACAGTTGAAAATTATTTTTTGAATAATTTACTATAGAAAAGGCAATCCCTGGCGTAATTAAAATTTGCGACAGTAAAAAATTATTTTTTGAATAATTTACTATAGAAAAGGCAATCCCTGGGATATTTAAAATTTGCGACAGTTGAAAATTATTTTTTGAATAATTTACTATTGAAAAGACAATCCCTGGCGTAATTAAAATTTGCGACAGTATAAAATTATTTTTTGCAAAATTTAATATAGAAAAGGCAATCCCTGGCGCAATTAAAATTTGGGACAGTTGAAAATTATTTTTTGAATAATTTACTATAGAAAAGGCAATCCCTGGCGCAATTAAAATTTGCGACAGTAAAAAATTATTTTTTGAATAATTTACTATATAAAAGGCAATCCCTGGCGCAATTAAAATTTGCGACAGTAAAAAATTATTTTATGAATAATTTACTATAGAAAAGGCAATCCCTGGCGTAATTAAAATTTGCGACAGTAAAAATTTATTTTTTGAATAATTTACTATAGAAAAGGCAATCCCTGGCGTAATTAAAATTTGCGACAGTTGAAAATTATTTTTTGAATAATTTACTATAGAAAAGGCAATCCCTGGCGTAGTTAAAATTTGCGACAGTTGAAAATTATTTTTTGAATAATTTACTATAGAAAAGGCAATCCCTGGGATATTTAAAATTTGCGACAGTAGAAAATTATTTTTTGAATAATTTACTATAGAAAAGGCAATCCCTGGCGTATTTAAAATTTGCGGCAGTAAAAAATTATTTTTTGCAAAATTTACTATAGAAAAGGCAATCCCTGGCGCAATTAAAACTTGCGACAGTATAAAATTATTTTTTGAATAATTTACTATAGAAAAGGCAATCCCTGGCGTAGTTAAAATTTGCGACAGTAGAAAATTATTTTTTGAAAAGTTTACTATAGAAAAGGCAATCCCTGGCGCAATTAAAATTTGCGACAGTAAAAAATTATTTTTTGCAAAATTTACTATAGAAAAGGCAATCCCTGGCGTAATTAAAATTTGCGACAGTTGAAAATTATTTTTTGAATAATTTACTATAGAAAAGGCAATCCCTGGCGCACTTAAAATTTGCGACAATAGAAAATTATTTTTTGAATAATTTACTATAGAAAAGGCAATCCCTGGCGCAATTAAAATTTGCGACAGTATAAAATTATTTTTTGAATAATTTACTATAGAAAAGGCAATCACTGGGATATTTAAAATTTGCGACAGTAAAAAATTATTTTTTGCAAAATTTACTATAGAAAAGGCAATCCCTGGCGCAATTACAATTTGCGACAGTTGAAAATTATTTTTTGAATAATTTACTATAGAAAAGGCAATCCCTGGCGCAATTAAAATTTGCGACAGTAAAAAATTATTTTTTGCAAAATTTACTATAGAAAAGGCAATCCCTGGCGCACTTAAAATTTGCGACAGTAAAAAATTATTTTTTGAATAATTTACTATAGAAAAGGCAATCCCTGGCGTATTTAAAATTTGCGACAGTAAAAAATTAATTTGTGAAAAATCTACCTGGCGAAATTGAAATTTGCGAGAGTAAAAAATTATTTTTTGAATAATTTACTATAGAAAAGGCAATCCCTGGCGCAATTAAAATTTGCGACAGTATAAAATTATTTTTTGAATAATTTACTATAGAAAAGGCAATCCCTGGCGTAATTAAAATTTGCGACAGTAGAAAATAATTTTTTGAATAATTTACTATAGAAAAGGCAATCCCTGGCGCAATTAAAATTTGCGACAGTAGAAAATTATTTTTTGAATAATTTATTATATAAAAGGCAATTCCTGGCGTAATTAAAATTTGCGACAGTAAAAAATTAATATTTTGAAAAATCTACTGTAGAAAGGCAATTTGATGATGATTCTTGCTACTGAGTAGACGTATTGTATCAGAGCTCCCGGTTTTCCGATTTATTGCCGTTTTTCCTTAAGTTTTAATTATAAATTTATATTGTTGGCATTAACGTAAGATAGTGGCTGGGCTCATTTTTGTGAAGATTGTGTTTCGTGTGCTATTTATCCGTGATTTTGGATCATTCGCTAGTGTTTTCTGTTGGTGGCGCTATATACATATACTTGTTACTCATATAACTATATTCATTGCGCAATACAAAGACTTATCAGCCTTATTTATAATGAGCGGTAAAAACTCCAATACAAACAGCAAAGTTAAAAACAGTTCAACGAGTGGACACAGACGATCATCGAGTAACACTCCAGCTCTAACTAGAGGTGCTGCGAGAAGTGTCGCCTCTAAATTCCCCTCGACATCAACCTCTCCATCGCTATATAATTCTTTAGATGCAATGGAAAAAAGATTGATGATCTGTCTCAGTAATCTGCTCACTGAAAAGCTCAAAGAATTTAAGGAGGATATCTCTTTCCAAATTGAAAATGTGTTAACACCGATCAGCAGGGAAGTGAACGATCTAAGAACGAAAAATGAAGCGCTTGAGCAGAAACTTTCTCTTATTCAGAGCGAGGTCGAGGAATCCCAACGGTTGCGACGTTTAAATGATGTAATAATCACTGGTATACCAAAAAAGCAAAATGAAAACACCCGTCTCATTTTCAAGGGCATTGCTTCTCTCCTGAAACATACTGTGACGCCTTACACCGATACTTTTAGACTCAAAAGCAATACGTCATCTGTGAAGGGGGCAAATAAAAATTCTTCCATAATAGTACGGTTCTCGTCACAAAGTGAGAAGAGCTCGTTTTACAAATCGCTATCAGCGCATGGACAATTAAGGCTAAATCAGATAAATGCTGGCTTCACGTCTGATAGTTTAATCTACATCCATGATAGCCTTACACCAAGCAATCATGGCATATTTAATGAAGCACGACGCTTGCGCTCCATACAGAAGTTGCATACCATACGGTCTCGAAATGGTTTTGTTTACGTTCGTCTAAAAAGTAATAATGACCTGGTGCGTGTGACGTCAATAAAAGAATTGCATACACTAGTAGATGCCTCTTCAATGCCGGGAGTATCGACAGCTGATGATGATCAATAGTTTATATGTTGGCCTGCATGCAACTCAAAGTCACCATAATCATTCTCTGTCACCTGCTTAGATTTAGGTATAGTTCTTTAATTTTTGTGGAGTATTTGATAATGAATTCTTTATTTTTTATAAATCTAGTATTAGTCTTTTTAGTCGATCGATCCTTACACTTAGATTTTGCTGCTATTTACTTGCTTATTTTGTATAGTAGATTTTTCATATTCCTGATTAGAACTTATTGCATGATTGTTTTTGAACTTTTTATGTACCTCGATTTCTCAACCTATCAGACGTGTGTACTCTCCTGCATCATTATGTCTCTTGTTTTCTTATTGCCTATTAAGCATGCCGCTGACTCTGTGTTAGTATGTTCAGTCGTTAAATTTGTATAATATGGACCAAGTAGGAACCATGGTAAATGTGTTTTGTTCCAGAGCGCCGGGACTCAAGGTGTGTTACATGAATGCACGCAGCATTCGTTCAAAGATTGATGAGTTGGGATTAATATTTGCGCACTCAAATGTTGATATTATAATGGTATCTGAGACTTGGTTACATGGGGACATTCCGTCTCGTTTGGTGGACATTCCAGGTTATTCCCTACATCGTAACGATAGGAAAGATCGCATTGGTGGTGGTGTGGCAATCTATATTAGAAAGTGCTTAAAATCCTCCATTCTATACTCATCGACATGTGAGCCTTTTGAGTTCATATGCGTTGAGATTCAATCTAGCTATGATAAATGCGCTTTAGTAGCAGTTTACTGTCCTCCAAATTGTTTCTCTATAAATAATACTTCTGAGTTCGAGGATAGAATTGCCTCAATAATTCAGCGATATAATAAAGTAATTGTCGGTGGTGACTTTAATGTGAACTTGTTGCAACAGAACTCCACTTCTGAAAATTTCATTCACCTGATCCAGTCTCTTGATTTGAAACAGGTAAATGTGCTTCCCACGTTTTGCGGTGTGGAAAATCCCTCATTACTTGATTTGTTTCTTGTTACAGATGAAAGTTCTGTTAAGTTCTTTAATCAGCTTAGCCCCCCAAGTATCATGGACCACGATATATTATTCTTGACATATGAGTTCCTAGTAGAGAGAGAGGTTGAAACGCCGACTTTGTGTCGTAATTATAATCGTATCGATATTACTGGTATGTTGGACGAATGCACCACTCTCCCCTGGAATTCAATTTACGATTTCACTGACGTGGATGACCAAGTAGAGAAGTTTGATTCCATCATGCAATATCTTCATGATAAATACGCTCCTCTTCGCTCACGGCGTAGTTTTCCACACAGAATTCCATGGTTTACGGAAGAAATTAATAGCCTCATTGCAGAACGTGAGTTCCTTTATCAGAGGTATAAATATTCCAGAAGTCAGATTGACAAGCAACGGTATAAACTTATTAGAAATTTGGTAACTCGTAAAGTACGTTCTGCAAAGCGTTATTATTTGGGTCACAAGCTTGATCCTGGTCTCACTTCAAAACAATTCTGGTCAAATTTAAAATACTTGGGCATTCATGGTAAACATTCCCCAACTTGTGATTTTGATCTAAATGATCTAAATGAGCATTTCACTTCATCTTCAGCAGTGGTATTCCCAACTGCTTCTGAGCTTTTGCATACAACTCCTCAATCACCATCAGGTGATGGTTTTAGCTTCCGCTGCGTCGATTCATTAGAGGTTTATAATGCCATTAATTCTATCAGTTCGAACGCTAGCGGGCCGGATAACATCCCTCCGCTTTTCGTGAAATTACTTTTGCCTGCTATATTACCTGTTGTCAAGCATATCTTTAATACTGCTTTAACTACGTCAAAGTTTCCAGCAAAGTGGAAAAGGGCAGTTGTGTTACCCATTGCTAAAAATAACTCCCCAAGTAACATGTCTGACTTCCGACCTATCAGCCTATTATGTTTTTTAGCGAAAGCCTTGGAAAAGCTCATATCAACTCAGATGTTCGAGTATCTTGAGGAACGTTCATTATTATCTGCTTGTCAATCCGGCTTTCGTCCCAAACACAGCTGCGAAACAGTTTTGCTTAAAGTTACCACCGATATTCGTGAAGCGCTTGATAAGGATGACATGGGAATTCTAGTGCTACTGGACTTTTCTAAGGCTTTTGACAGTGTCAATCACCGTAAATTATTGCAAAAGTTAGCTTTGAATTTTAACTTCACCTCATCCGCACTTTCAGCTATTAATAGCTTTTTATCTAGACGAACACAGCAAGTGAAAATTAATAATAGCCTTTCTAATGTAATAAATTTGACATGTGGAATCCCCCAAGGCTCTATTCTAGGACCCCTGTTATTCAGCCTTTATATTAATGACTTACCGGATGTTATACGCCATACTAATATACAGTTATATGCGGATGACGTGCAGATTTTTATGAGCTGTCCTATTGGCTTGTCTGAAGATTGCATTTTCAAAGTCAATAGTGATCTTGAGCAGATATATGACTGGTCAACATTAAATGACCTTGCATTGAATGCTAAAAAGTCAAATTATATGCTAGTACACCGAAGAGGTTTGGATCCTTTAAATTATTCTCCTATTGTCCTTGGAAACACCCCGCTACCCCATTTAGAGCGTGTAAGGAATCTAGGTATAATACTAAACTCTCGGATGAGCTGCTGTGATTATGTGAAAAGCGTGTTGGGAAAAGTGTATGGTGGACTTCGTCGTCTTTGGCTCTCAGCACGTTTACTTTCTGTAAGTGTGAAAATTAAAATCGTCAGAGCACTTTTAGTACCTTTTTTTACTTATGGAAGTTTAGCCTTTCCTGCCCTAGATTCCAACTGTTCGCGAAAATTAGAGATCGCTTTTAACAATTGCATAAGATTCGCATTTGGACTTCGACGTTTTGACCACATAAGCCAATATAGAAACGTAATCCTGAATTGTTCCATTAAAACATATCTTTTGCATAAAGCACTAGTTTTCCTTCATAGGCTTATTTACTCCAATCAGCCTGCGTATCTCTGCAATAGTATAAGATTCTTGCGTTCCACCAGACACGTGGATATTTTGATTCCCCGCTACCGTACACTATTGGGCCAGCGTTCCTACTTTGTCCATATACCTCGCAGGTGGAACTCTCTTCCTGTGGACTTACAACGCACGGGGTCAGCCGTTATGTTTAGGAGGCTTCTTTTTCAATGTTTAATGAATGAGAATTAGTCATTCGTCCGGTGAGTTTGAGAAATCTGTAGTCTATTTAAGTTTGTTTATAATATAGCAGTAACTGGTTTAGTATTAATATTTTATTTCTTTTTTTACATAATGCATCACTCCATTTTTATTTTAGTTCTAAATTTTTCATTTTTATATTATCATTATCATTTAATTTTCTTTATTTTTCCGTTAATTTAATTTTACTGTTTTGTTTTTCTTTTTTCTTTTTTTCTTCTTCTTAGTAGCATTTCCCGTTATAATTTTTATATGTACATATTGAAAAGATTGTATGAATCTTGTTGTGCATTATCCTCGTAATAAATTGAATTGAATTGAATTGAATTGAATCCCTGGCGCACTTAAAATTTGCGACCGTAGATAATTATTTTTTGAATAATTTACTATAGAAAAGGCAATCCCTGGCGCAATTAAAATTTGCGACAGTATAAAATAATTTTTTGAATAATTTACTATAGAAAAGGCAATCCCTGGCGTAATTAAAATTTGCGACAGTAGAAAATTATTTTTTGAATAATTTACTATAGAAAAGGCAATCCCTGCCGCAATTAAAATTTGCGACAGTAGAAAATTATTTTTTGGATAATTTACTATAGAAAAGGCAATCCCTGGCGTAGTTAAAATTTGCGACAGTAGAAAATTATTTTTTGAATAATTTACTATAGAAAAGGCAATCCCTGGCGTAATTAAAATTTGCGACAGTAAAAAATTATTTTTTGAATAATTTACTATAGAAAAGGCAATCCCTGGCGTAATTAAAATTTGCGACAGTTGAAAATTATTTTTTGAATAATTTACTATAGAAAAGGCAATCCCTGGCGTAATTAAAATTTGCGACAGTAGAAAATTAATTTTTGAAAAATTTACTATATAAAAGCAATCCCTGGCGTAATTAAAATTTGCGACATTAGAAAATTATTTTTTGAATAATTTACTGTAGAAAAGGCAATCACTGGCGCAATTAAAACTTGCGACAGTAAAAAATTATTTTTTGAATAATTTACTATAGAAAAGGCTATCCCTGGGATATTTAAAATTTGCGTCAGTAAAAAATTATTTTTTGAATAATTTACTATAGAAAAGGCAATCCCTGGGATATTAAAAATTTGCGACAGTTGAAAATTATTTTTTGAATAATTTACTATAGAAAAGGCAATCCCTGGTGTAATTAAAATTTGCGACAGTTGAAAATTATTTTTTGAATAATTTACTATAGAAAAGGCAATCCCTGGCGTAATTAAAATTTGCGACAGTAAAAATCTATTTTTTGAATAATTTACTATAGAAAAGGCAATCCCTGGCGTAATTAAAATTTGCGACAGTAGAAAATTATTTTTTGAATAATTTACTATAGAAAAGGCAATCCCTGGCGTATTTAAAATTTGCGACAGTAAGAAATTAATTTGTGAGAAATTTACTATAGAAAAGGCAATCCCTGGCGGATTTGAAATTTGCGACAGTAAAAAATTATTTTTTGAATAATTTACTATAGAAAAGGCAATCCCTGGCGCAATTACAATTTGCGACAGTAAAAAATTATTTTTTGAAAAATTTACTGTAGAAAGGCAATCCCTGGCGCACTTAAAATTTGCGACAGTAGAAAATTATTTTTTGAATAATTTACTATAGAAAAGGCAATCCCTGGCGCAATTAAAATTTGCGACAGTAGAAAATTAATTTTTGAAAAATTTACTATATAAAAGGCAATCCCTGGCGTAATTAAAATTTGCGACAGTAGAAAATTATTTTTTGAATAATTTACTGTAGGAAAGGCAATCCCTGGCGCAATTAAAACTTGCGATAGTAAAAAATTATTTTTTGAATAATTTACTGTAGAAAAGGCAATCCCTGGCGTAATTAAAACTTGCGACAGTAAAAAATTATTTTTTGAATAATTTACTATAGAAAAGGCAATCCCTGGCGTAATTAAAATTTGCGACAGTTGAAAATTATTTTTTGAATAATTTACTATAGAAAAGGCAATCCCTGGCCTAATTAAAATTTGCGACAGTAGAAAATTATTTTTTGAATAATTTACTATAGAAAAGGCAATCCCTGGGATATTTAAAATTTGCGACAGTAAAAAATTATTTTTTGAATAATTTACTATAGAAAAGGCAATCCCTGGCGTAATTAAAATCTGCGACAGTAGAAAATTATTTTTTGAATAATTTACTATAGAAAAAACAATCCCTGGCGTATTTAAAATTTGCGACAGTAGAAAATTATTTTTTGAATAATTTACTATAGAAAAGGCAATCCCTGGCGTAATTAAAATTTGCGACAGTAGAAAATTATTTTTTGAATAATTTACTGTAGAAAAGGCAATCCCTGGCGCAATTAAAACTTGCGATAGTAAAAAATTATTTTTTGAATAATTTACTATAGAAAAGGCAATCCCTGGCGCAATTAAAATTTGCGAAAGTAGAAAATTATTTTTTGAATAATTTACTATAGAAAAGGCAATCCCTGGCGTAATTAAAATTTGCGACAGTTGAAAATTATTTTTTGCATAATTTACTATAGAAAAGGCAAACCCTGGCGTAATTAAAATTTGCGACAGTAGAAAATTATTTTTTGAATAATTTACTATAGAAAAGGCAATCCCTGGCGTATTTAAAATTTGCGACAGTAAGAAATTAATTTGTGAGAAATTTACTATAGAAAAGGCAATCCCTGGCGGATTTGAAATTTGCGACAGTAAAAAATTATTTTTTGAATAATTTACTATAGAAAAGGCAATCCCTGGCGCAATTACAATTTGCGACAGTAAAAAATTATTTTTTGAAAAATTTACTGTAGAAAGGCAATCCCAGGCGCACTTAAAATTTGCGACAGTAGAAAATTATTTTTTGAATAATTTACTATAGAAAAGGCAATCCCTGGCGCATTTAAAATTTGCGAGAGTAGAAAATTAATTTTTGAAAAATTTACTATATAAAAAGCAATCCCTGGCGTAATTAAAATTTGCGACAGTAGAAAATTATTTTTTGAATAATTTACTGTAGAAAAGGCAATCCCTGGCGCAATTAAAACTTGCGATAGTAAAAAATTATTTTTTGAATAATTTACTATAGAAAAGGCAATCCCTGGCATAATTAAAATTTGCGACAGTAGAAAATTATTTTTTGAATAATTTACTATAGAAAAGGCAATCCCTGGCGCACTTAAAATTTGCGACAGTAAAAAATTATTTTTTGAATAATTTACTATAGAAAAGGCAATCCCTGGCGCAATTACAATTTGCGACAGTTGAAAATTATTTTTTGAATAATTTACTATAGAAAAGGCAATCCCTGGCGTAATTAAAATTTGCGACAGTTGAAAATTATTTTTTGAATAATTTACTATAGAAAAGGCAATCCCTGGCGTAATTAAAATTTGCGACAGTTGAAAATTGTTTTTTGAATAATTTACTATAGAAAAGGCAATCCCTGGCGTAATTAAAATTTGCGACAGTAGAAAATTATTTTTTGAATAATTTACTATAGAAAAGACAATCCCTGGGATATTTAAAATTTGCGAAAGTAAAAAATTATTTTTTGAATAATTTACTATAGAAAAGGCAATCCCTGGCGTAATTAAAATTTGCGACAGTAGAAAATTATTTTTTGAATAATTTACTATAGAAAAGGCAATCCCTGGCGTATTTAAAATTTGCGACAGTAGAAAATTATTTTTTGAATAATTTACTATAGAAAAGGCAATCCCTGGCGTAGTTGAAATTTGCGACAGTTGAAAATTATTTTTTGAATGATTTACTATAGAAAAGGCAATCCCTGGGATATTTAAAATTTGCGACAGTAGAAAATTATTTTTTGAATAATTTACTATAGAAAAGGCAATCCCTGGGATATTTAAAATTTGCGACAGTAGAAAATTATTTTTTGAATAATTTACTACAGAAAAGGCAATCCCTGGCGTATTTAAAATTTGCGACAGTAAAAAATTATTTTTTGCAAAATTTACTATAGAAAAGGCAATCCCTGGCGCAATTAAAATTTGCGACAGTATAAAATAATTTTTTGAATAATTTACTATAGAAAAGCAATCCCTGGCTTAGTTAAAATTTGCGACAGTAGAAAATTATTTTTTGAAAAGTTTACTATAGAAAAGGCAATCCCTGGCGCAATTAAAATTTGCGACAATAAAAAATTATTTTTTGCAAAATTTACTATAGAAAAGGCAATCCCTGGCGTAATTAAAATTTGCGACAGTGGAAAATTATTTTTTGAATAATTTACTATAGAAAAGGCAATCCCTGGCGTATTTAAAATTTGCGACAGTAGAAAATTATTTTTTGAATAATTTACTATAGAAAAGGCAATCCCTGGCGTAGTTAAAATTTGCGACAGTTGAAAATTATTTTTTGAATGATTTACTATAGAAAAGGCAATCCCTGGGATATTTAAAATTTGCGACAGTAGAAAATTATTTTTTGAATAATTTACTATAGAAAAGGCAATCCCTGGGATATTTAAAATTTGCGACAGTAGAAAATTATTTTTTGAATAATTTACTACAGAAAAGGCAATCCCTGGCGTATTTAAAATTTGCGACAGTAAAAAATTATTTTTTGCAAAATTTACTATAGAAAAGGCAATCCCTGGCGTAATTAAAATCTGCGACAGTAGAAAATTATTTTTTGAATAATTTACTATAGAAAAGACAATCCCTGGCGTATTTAAAATTTGCGACAGTAGAAAATTATTTTTTGAATAATTTACTATAGAAAAGGCAATCCCTGGCGTAATTAAAATTTGCGACAGTAGAAAATTATTTTTTGAATAATTTACTGTAGAAAAGGCAATCCCTGGCGCAATTAAAACTTGCGATAGTAAAAAATTATTTTTTGAATAATTTACTATAGAAAAGGCAATCCCTGGCGCAATTAAAATTTGCGAAAGTAGAAAATTATTTTTTGAATAATTTACTATAGAAAAAAGCAATCCCTGGCGTAATTAAAATTTGCGACAGTTGAAAATTATTTTTTGAATAATTTACTATAGAAAAGGCAAACCCTGGCGTAATTAAAATTTGCGACAGTAGAAAATTATTTTTTGAATAATTTACTATAGAAAAGGCAATCCCTGGCGTATTTAAAATTTGCGACAGTAAGAAATTAATTTGTGAGAAATTTACTATAGAAAAGGCAATCCCTGGCGGATTTGAAATTTGCGACAGTAAAAAATTATTTTTTGAATAATTTACTATAGAAAAGGCAATCCCTGGCGCAATTACAATTTGCGACAGTAAAAAATTATTTTTTGAAAAATTTACTGTAGAAAGGCAAACCCAGGCGCACTTAAAATTTGCGACAGTAGAAAATTATTTTTTGAATAATTTACTATAGAAAAGGCAATCCCTGGCGCATTTAAAATTTGCGACAGTAGAAAATTAATTTTTGAAAAATTTACTATATAAAAAGCAATCCCTGGCGTAATTAAAATTTGCGACAGTAGAAAATTATTTTTTGAATAATTTACTGTAGAAAAGGCAATCCCTGGCGCAATTAAAACTTGCGATAGTAAAAAATTATTTTTTGAATAATTTACTATAGAAAAGGCAATCCCTGGCATAATTAAAATTTGCGACAGTAGAAAATTATTTTTTGAATAATTTACTATAGAAAAGGCAATCGCTGGCGCACTTAAAATTTGCGACAGTAAAAAATTATTTTTTGAATAATTTACTATAGAAAAGGCAATCCCTGGCGCAATTACAATTTGCGACAGTTGAAAATTATTTTTTGAATAATTTACTATAGAAAAGGCAATCCCTGGCGTAATTAAAATTTGCGACAGTTGAAAATTATTTTTTGAATAATTTACTATAGAAAAGGCAATCCCTGGCGTAATTAAAATTTGCGACAGTTGAAAATTGTTTTTTGAATAATTTACTATAGAAAAGGCAATCCCTGGCGTAATTAAAATTTGCGACAGTAGAAAATTATTTTTTGAATAATTTACTATAGAAAAGGCAATCCCTGGGATATTTAAAATTTGCGAAAGTAAAAAATTATTTTTTGAATAATTTACTATAGAAAAGGCAATCCCTGGCGTAATTAAAATTTGCGACAGTAGAAAATTATTTTTTGAATAATTTACTATAGAAAAGGCAATCCCTGGCGTATTTAAAATTTGCGACAGTAGAAAATTATTTTTTGAATAATTTACTATAGAAAAGGCAATCCCTGGCGTAGTTGAAATTTGCGACAGTTGAAAATTATTTTTTGAATGATTTACTATAGAAAAGGCAATCCCTGGGATATTTAAAATTTGCGACAGTAGAAAATTATTTTTTGAATAATTTACTATAGAAAAGGCAATCCCTGGGATATTTAAAATTTGCGACAGTAGAAAATTATTTTTTGAATAATTTACTACAGAAAAGGCAATCCCTGGCGTATTTAAAATTTGCGACAGTAAAAAATTATTTTTTGCAAAATTTAAAATAGAAAAGGCAATCCCTGGCGCAATTAAAATTTGCGACAGTATAAAATAATTTTTTGAATAATTTACTATAGAAAAGGCAATCCCTGGCTTAGTTAAAATTTGCGACAGTAGAAAATTATTTTTTGAAAAGTTTACTATAGAAAAGGCAATCCCTGGCGCAATTAAAATTTGCGACAATAAAAAATTATTTTTTGCAAAATTTACTATAGAAAAGGCAATCCCTGGCGTAATTAAAATTTGCGACAGTGGAAAATTATTTTTTGAAAAGTTTACTATAGAAAAGGCAATCCCTGGCGCAACTAAAATTTGCGACAGTAAAAAATTATTTTTTGCAAAATTTACTATAGAAAAGGCAATCCCTGGCGTAATTAAAATTTGCGACAGTGGAAAATTATTTTTTGAATAATTTACTATAGAAAAGGCAATCCCTGGCGTATTTAAAATTTGCGACAGTAAAAAATTATTTTTTGAATAATTTACTATAGAAAAGGCAATGCCTGGCGTAGTTAAAATTTGCGACAGTAGAAAATTATTTTTTGAAAAGTTTACTATAGAAAAGGCAATCCCTGGCGCAATTAAAATTTGCGACAGTATAAAATTATTTTTTGCAAAATTTACTATAGAAAAGGCAATCCCTGGCGTAATTAAAATTTGCGACAGTGGAAAATTATTTTTTGAAAAGTTTACTATAGAAAAGGCAATCCCTGGCGCAACTAAAATTTGCGACAGTAAAAAATTATTTTTTGAAAAATTTACTATAGAAAAGGCAATCCCTGGCGTAATTAAAATTTGCGACAGTGGAAAATTATTTTTTGAATAATTTACTACAGAAAAGGCAATCCCTGGCGTATTTAAAATTTGCGACAGTAAAAAATTATTTTTTGCAAAATTTAAAATAGAAAAGGCAATCCCTGGCGCAATTAAAATTTGCGACAGTATAAAATAATTTTTTGAATAATTTACTATAGAAAAGGCAATCCCTGGCTTAGTTAAAATTTGCGACAGTAGAAAATTATTTTTTGAAAAGTTTACTATAGAAAAGGCAATCCCTGGCGCAATTAAAATTTGCGACAATAAAAAATTATTTTTTGCAAAATTTACTATAGAAAAGGCAATCCCTGGCGTAATTAAAATTTGCGACAGTGGAAAATTATTTTTTGAAAAGTTTACTATAGAAAAGGCAATCCCTGGCGTAATTAAAATTTGCGACAGTTGAAAATTGTTTTTTGAATAATTTACTATAGAAAAGGCAATCCCTGGCGTAATTAAAATTTGCGACAGTAGAAAATTATTTTTTGAATAATTTACTATAGAAAAGGCAATCCCTGGGATATTTAAAATTTGCGAAAGTAAAAAATTATTTTTTGAATAATTTACTATAGAAAAGGCAATCCCTGGCGTAATTAAAATTTGCGACAGTAGAAAATTATTTTTTGAATAATTTACTATAGAAAAGGCAATCCCTGGCGTATTTAAAATTTGCGACAGTAGAAAATTATTTTTTGAATAATTTACTATAGAAAAGGCAATCCCTGGCGTAGTTGAAATTTGCGACAGTTGAAAATTATTTTTTGAATGATTTACTATAGAAAAGGCAATCCCTGGGATATTTAAAATTTGCGACAGTAGAAAATTATTTTTTGAATAATTTACTATAGAAAAGGCAATCCCTGGGATATTTAAAATTTGCGACAGTAGAAAATTATTTTTTGAATAATTTACTACAGAAAAGGCAATCCCTGGCGTATTTAAAATTTGCGACAGTAAAAAATTATTTTTTGCAAAATTTAAAATAGAAAAGGCAATCCCTGGCGCAATTAAAATTTGCGACAGTATAAAATAATTTTTTGAATAATTTACTATAGAAAAGGCAATCCCTGGCTTAGTTAAAATTTGCGACAGTAGAAAATTATTTTTTGAAAAGTTTACTATAGAAAAGGCAATCCCTGGCGCAATTAAAATTTGCGACAATAAAAATTATTTTTTGCAAAATTTACTATAGAAAAGGCAATCCCTGGCGTAATTAAAATTTGCGACAGTGGAAAATTATTTTTTGAAAAGTTTACTATAGAAAAGGCAATCCCTGGCGCAACTAAAATTTGCGACAGTAAAAAATTATTTTTTGCAAAATTTACTATAGAAAAGGCAATCCCTGGCGTAATTAAAATTTGCGACAGTGGAAAATTATTTTTTGAATAATTTACTATAGAAAAGGCAATCCCTGGCGTATTTAAAATTTGCGACAGTAAAAAATTATTTTTTGAATAATTTACTATAGAAAAGGCAATGCCTGGCGTAGTTAAAATTTGCGACAGTAAAAAATTATTTTTTGCAAAATTTACTATAGAAAAGGCAATCCCTGGCGCAATTAAAATTTGCGACAGTATAAAATAATTTTTTGAATAATTTACTATAGAAAAGGCAATCCCTGGCGTAGTTAAAATTTGCGACAGTAGAAAATTATTTTTTGAAAAGTTTACTATAGAAAAGGCAATCCCTGGCGCAACTAAAATTTGCGACAGTAAAAAATTAGTTTTTGCAAAATTTACTATAGAAAAGGCAATCCCTGGCGTAATTAAAATTTGCGACAGTGGAAAATTATTTTTTGAATAATTTACTATAGAAAAGGCAATCCCTGGCGTATTTAAAATTTGCGACAGTAAAAAATTATTTTTTGCAAAATTTACTATTGAAAAGGCAATCCCTGGCGCAATTAAAATTTGCGACAGTAGAAAATTATTTTTTGAATAATTTACTATAGAAGGGGCAATCCCTGGCGTAATTAAAATTTGCGACAGTATAAAATTATTTTTTGAATAATTTACTATAGAAAAGGCAATCCCTGGCGCACTTAAAATTTGCGACAGTTGAAAATTATTTTTTGAATAATTTACTATAGAAAAGGCAATCCCTGGCGTAATTAAAATTTGCGACAGTATAAAATTATTTTTTGAATAATTTACTGTAGAAAAGGCAATCCCTGGCGTAATTAAAATTTGCGACAATAAAAAATTAATTTTTGAATAATTTACTATAGAAAAGGCAATCCCTGGCGCAATTAAAATTTGCGACAGTAGAAAATTATTTTTTGAATAATTTACTATAGAAAAGGCAATGCCTGGCGTAATTAAAATTTGCGGCAGTTGAAAATTATTTTTTGAATAATTTACTATAGAAAAGGCAATCCCTGGCGTAATTAAAATTTGCGACAGTTGAAAATTATTTTTTGAATAATTTACTATAGAAAAGGCAATCCCTGGGATATTTAAAATTTGCGACAGTAGAAAATTATTTTTTGAATAATTTACTATAGAAAAGGCAATCCCTGGCGTAATTAAAATTTGCGACAGTAAAAAATTATTTTTTGAATAATTTACTATAGAAAAGGCAATCCCTGGCGTAATTAAAATTTGCGACAGTAAAAAATTATTTTTTGAATAATTTACTATAGAAAAGGCAATCCCTGGCGTAATTAAAATTTGCGACAGTAGAAAATTATTTTTTGAATAATTTACTATAGAAAAGGCAATCCATGGCGCAATTAAAATTTGCGACAGTAAAAAATTATTTTTTGAATAATTTACTATAGAAAAGGCAATCCCTGGCGCAATTACAATTTGCGACAGTATAAAATTATTTTTTGAATAATTTACTATAGAAAAGGCAATCCCTGGCGTAATTAAAATTTGCGACAGTAGAAAATTATTTTTTGAATAATTTACTATAGAAAAGGCCATCCCTGGCGTAATTAAAATTTGTGACAGTATAAAATTATTTTTTGCAAAATTTACTACTGAAAAGGCAATCCCTGGCGCAATTAAAATTTGCGACAGTTGAAAATTATTTTTTGAATAATTTACTATAGAAAAGGCAATCCCTGGCGCAATTAAAATTTGCGACAGTAAAAAATTATTTTTTGAATAATTTACTATATAAAAGGCAATCCCTGGCGCAATTAAAATTTGCGACAGTAAAAAATTATTTTTTGAATAATTTACTATAGAAAAGGCAATCCCTGGCGTAATTAAAATTTGCGACAGTAAAAAATTATTTTTTGAATAATTTACTATAGAAAAGGCAATCCCTGGCGTAATTAAAATTTGCGACAGTTGAAAATTATTTTTTGAATAATTTACTATAGAAAAGGCAATCCCTGGCGTAATTAAAATTTGCGACAGTTGAAAATTATTTTTTGAATAATTTACTATAGAAAAGGCAATCCCTGGGATATCTAAAATTTGCGACAGTATAAAAAATTGGCGTATTTAAAATTTGCGACAGTAGAAAATTATTTTTTGAATAACTTACTATAGAAAAGGCAATCCCTGGGATATTTAAAATTTGCGACAGTATAAAAAATTGGCGTATTTAAAATTTGCGACAGTAGAAAATTATTTTTTGAATAATTTACTATAGAAAAGGCAATCCGTGGCGTATTTAAAATTTGCGACAGTATAAAATTAATTCTTGAAAAATTTACTATATAAAAGGCAATCCCTGGCGTAATTAAAATTTGCGACAGTAGAAAATTATTTTTTGAATAATTTACTATAGAAAAGGCAATCCCTGGCGTATTTAAAATTTGCGACAGTAGAAAATTATTTTTTGAATAATTTACTATAGAAAAGGCAATCCCTGGGATATTTAAAATTTGCGACAGTAGAAAATTATTTTTTGAATAATTTACTATAGAAAAAGCAATCCCTGGCGTAATTAAAATTTGCGACAGTAAAAAATTATTTTTTGAATAATTTACTATAGAAAAGGCAATCCCTGGCGCAATTACAATTTGCGACAGTATAAAATTATTTTTTGAATAATTTACTATAGAAAAGGCAATCCCTGGCGTAATTAAAATTTGCGACAGTAAAAAATTATTTTTTGAATAATTTACTATAGAAAAGGCAATCCCTGGCGTAATTAAACTTTGCGACAGTTGAAAATTATTTTTTGAATAATTTACTATAGCAAAGGCAATCCCTGTCGTAATTAAAATTTGCGACAGTTGAAAATTATTTTTTGAATAATTTACTATAGAAAAGGCAATCCCTGGGATATTTAAAATTTGCGACAGTATAAAAAATTGGCATATTTAAAATTTGCGACAGTATAAAAAATTGGCGTATTTAAAATTTGCGACAGTAGAAAATTATTTTTTGAATAATTTACTATAGAAAAGGCAATCCCTGGCGTATTTAAAATTTGCGACAGTATAAAATTAATTCTTGAAAAATTTAATATATAAAAGGCAATCTCTGGCGTAATTAAAATTTGAGACAGTAGAAAATTATTTTTTGAATAATTTACTATAGAAAAGGCAATCCCTGGCGTATTTAAAATTTGCGACAGTAGAAAATTATTTTTTGAATAATTAACTATAGAAAAGGCAATCCCTGGCGTAATTAAAATTTGCGACAGTATAAAAATAATTTTTGAATAATTTACTATAGAAAAGGCAATCCCTGGCGCAATTAAAATTTGCGACAGTAGAAAATTATTTTTTGAATAATTTACTATAGAAAAGGCAATCCCTGGCGTAATTAAAATTTGCGACAGTTGAAAATTATTTTTTGAATAATTTACTATAGAAAAGGCAATCCCTGGCGTAATTAAAATTTGCGACAATTGAAAATTATTTTTTGAATAATTTACTATAGAAAAGGCAATCCCTGGGATATTTAAAATTTGCGACAGTATAAAAAATTGGCGTATTTAAAATTTGCGACAGTAGAAAATTATTTTTTGAATAATTTACTATAGAAAAGGCAATCCCTGGCGTATTTAAAATTTGCGACAGTATAAAATTAATTCTTGAAAAATTTACTATATAAAAGGCAATCTCTGGCGTAATTAAAATTTGCGACAGTAGAAAATTATTTTTTGAATAATTTACTATAGAAAAGGCAATCCCTGGCGTATTTAAAATTTGCGACAGTAGAAAATTATTTTTTGAATAATTTACTATAGAAAAGGCAATCCCTGGCGTTATTAAAATTTGCGACAGTAAAAAATTAATTTTTGAATAATTTACTATAGAAAAGGCAATCCCTGGCGCAATTAAAATTTGCGACAGTATAAAATTATTTTTTGAATAATTTACTATAGAAAAGGCAATCCCTGGCGTATTTAAAATTTGCGACAGTATAAAATTAATTCTTGAAAAATTTACTATATAAAAGGCAATCCCTGGCGTAATTAAAATTTGCGACAGTAGAAAATTATTTTTTGAATAATTTACTATAGAAAAGGCAATCCCTGGCGTATTTAAAATTTGCGACAGTAGAAAATTATTTTTTGAATAATTTACTATAGAAAAGGCAATCCCTGGCGTATTTAAAATTTGTGACAGTAGAAAATTATTTTTTGAATAATTTACTATAGAAAAGGCAATCCTTGGCGTAATTAAAATTTGCGACAGCAAAAAATTAATTTTTGAATAATTTACTATAGAAAAGGCAATCCCTGGCGCAATTAAAATTTGCGACAGTAGAAAATTATTTTTTGAATAATTTACTATAGAAAAGGCAATGCCTGGCGTAATTAAAATTTGCGACAGTTGAAAATTATTTTTTGGATAAATTACTATAGAAAAGGCAATCCCTGGCGTAATTAAAATTTGGGACAGTTGAAAATTATTTTTTGAATAATTTACTATAGAAAAGGCAATCCCTGGGATATTTAAAATTTGCGACAGTAGAAAATTATTTTTTGAATAATTTACTATAGAAAAGGCAATCCCTGGCGTAATTAAAATTTGCTCCAGTATAAAATTATTTTTTGAATAATTTACCATAGAAAAGGCAATCCCTGGCGTATTTAAAATTTGCGACAGTATAAAATTAATTCTTGAAAAATTTACTATATAAAAGGCAATCTCTGGCGTAATTAAAATTTGCGACAGTAGAAAATTATTTTTTGAATAATTTACCATAGAAAAGGCAATCCCTGGCGTATTTAAAATTTGCGACAGTATAAAATTAATTCTTGAAAAATTTACTATATAAAAGGCAATCCCTGTCGTAATTAAAATTTGCGACAGTAGAAAATTATTTTTTGAATAATTTACTATAGAAAAGGCAATCCCTGGCGTATTAAAAATTTGCGACAGTAGAAAATTATTTTTTGAATAATTTACTATAGAAAAGGCAATCCCTGGCGCACTTAAATTTTGCGACAGTTGAAAATTATTTTTTGAATAATTTACTATAGAAAAGGCAATGCCTGGCGTAATTAAAATTTGCGACAGTTGAAAATTATTTTTTGAATAATTTACTATAGAAAAGGCAATCCCTGGGATATTTAAAATTTGCGAAAGTAGAAAATTATTTTTTGAATAATTTACTATAGAAAAGGCAATCCCTGGCGTAATTAAAATTTGCGACAGTAAAAAATTATTTTTTGAATAATTTACTATAGAAAAGGCAATCCCTGGCGCAATTACAATTTGCGACAGTATAAAATTATTTTTTGAATAATTTACTATAGAAAAGGCAATCCCTGGCGTAATTAAAATTTGCGACAGTAAAAAATTATTTTTTGAATAATTTACTATAGAAAAGGCAATCCCTGGCGTAATTAAAATTTGCGACAGTTGAAAATTATTTTTTGAATAATTTACTATAGAAAAGGCAATCCCTGGCGTAATTAAAATTTGCGACAATTGAAAATTATTTTTTGAATAATTTACTATAGAAAAGGCAATCCCTGGGATATTTAAAATTTGCGACAGTATAAAAAATTGGCGTATTTAAAATTTGCGACAGTAGAAAATTATTTTTTGAATAATTTACTATAGAAAAGGCAATCCCTGGCGTATTTAAAATTTGCGACAGTATAAAATTAATTCTTGAAAAATTTACTATATAAAAGGCAATCTCTGGCGTAATTAAAATTTGCGACAGTAGAAAATTATTTTTTGAATAATTTACTATAGAAAAGGCAATCCCTGGCGTATTTAAAATTTGCGACAGTAGAAAATTATTTTTTGAATAATTTACTATAGAAAAGGCAATCCCTGGCGTTATTAAAATTTGCGACAGTAAAAAATTAATTTTTGAATAATTTACTATAGAAAAGGCAATCCCTGGCGCAATTAAAATTTGCGACAGTATAAAATTATTTTTTGAATAATTTACTATAGAAAAGGCAATCCCTGGCGTAATTAAAATTTGCGACAGTAAAAAATTATTTTTTGAATAATTTACTATAGAAAAGGCAATCCCTGGCGTAATTAAAATTTGCGACAGTTGAAAATTATTTTTTGAATAATTTACTATAGAAAAGGCAATCCCTGGCGTAATTAAAATTTGCGACAATTGAAAATTATTTTTTGAATAATTTACTATAGAAAAGGCAATCCCTGGGATATTTAAAATTTGCGACAGTATAAAAAATTGGCGTATTTAAAATTTGCGACAGTAGAAAATTATTTTTTGAATAATTTACTATAGAAAAGGCAATCCCTGGCGTATTTAAAATTTGCGACAGTATAAAATTAATTCTTGAAAAATTTACTATATAAAAGGCAATCTCTGGCGTAATTAAAATTTGCGACAGTAGAAAATTATTTTTTGAATAATTTACTATAGAAAAGGCAATCCCTGGCGTATTTAAAATTTGCGACAGTAGAAAATTATTTTTTGAATAATTTACCATAGAAAAGGCAATCCCTGGCGTAATTAAAATTTGCGACAGTAAAAAAATAATTTTTGAATAATTTACTATAGAAAAGGCAATCCCTGGCGCAATTAAAATTTGCGACAGTAGAAAATTATTTTTTGAATAATTTACTATAGAAAAGGCAATCCCTGGCGTAATTAAAATTTGCGACAGTTGAAAATTATTTTTTGAATAATTTACTATAGAAAAGGCAATCCCTGGCGTAATTAAAATTTGCGACAATTGAAAATTATTTTTTGAATAATTTACTATAGAAAAGGCAATCCCTGGGATATTTAAAATTTGCGACAGTATAAAAAATTGGCGTATTTAAAATTTGCGACAGTAGAAAATTATTTTTTGAATAATTTACTATAGAAAAGGCAATCCCTGGCGTATTTAAAATTTGCGACAGTATAAAATTAATTCTTGAAAAATTTACTATATAAAAGGCAATCTCTAGCGTAATTAAAATTTGCGACAGTAGAAAATTATTTTTTGAATAATTTACTATAGAAAAGGCAATCCCTGGCGTATTTAAAATTTGCGACAGTAGAAAATTATTTTTTGAATAATTTACTATAGAAAAGGCAATCCCTGGCGTTATTAAAATTTGCGACAGTAAAAAATTAATTTTTGAATAATTTACTATAGAAAAGGCAATCCCTGGCGCAATTAAAATTTGCGACAGTATAAAATTATTTTTTGAATAATTTACTATAGAAAAGGCAATCCCTGGCGTAATTAAAATTTGCGACAGTAAAAAATTATTTTTTGAATAATTTACTATAGAAAAGGCAATCCCTGGCGTAATTAAAATTTGCGACAGTTGAAAATTATTTTTTGAATAATTTACTATAGAAAAGGCAATCCCTGGCGTAATTAAAATTTGCGACAATTGAAAATTATTTTTTGAATAATTTACTATAGAAAAGGCAATCCCTGGGATATTTAAAATTTGCGACAGTATAAAAAATTGGCGTATTTAAAAGTTGCGACAGTAGAAAATTATTTTTTGAATAATTTACTATAGAAAAGGCAATCCCTGGCGTATTTAAAATTTGCGACAGTATAAAATTAATTCTTGAAAAATTTACTATATAAAAGGCAATCTCTGGCGTAATTAAAATTTGCGACAGTAGAAAATTATTTTTTGAATAATTTACTATAGAAAAGGCAATCCCTGGCGTATTTAAAATTTGCGACAGTAGAAAATTATTTTTTGAATAATTTACTATAGAAAAGGCAATCCCTGGCGTAATTAAAATTTGCGACAGTAAAAAAATAATTTTTGAATAATTTACTATAGAAAAGGCAATCCCTGGCGCAATTAAAATTTGCGACAGTAGAAAATTATTTTTTGAATAATTTACTATAGAAAAGGCAATGCCTGGCGTAATTAAAATTTGCGACAGTTGAAAATTATTTTTTGAATAATTTACTATAGAAAAGGCAATCCCTGGCGTAATTAAAATTTGCGACAATTGAAAATTATTTTTTGAATAATTTACTATAGAAAAGGCAATCCCTGGGATATTTAAAATTTGCGACAGTATAAAAAATTGGCGTATTTAAAATTTGCGACAGTAGAAAATTATTTTTTGAATAATTTACTATAGAAAAGGCAATCCCTGGCGTATTTAAAATTTGCGACAGTAGAAAATTATTTTTTGAATAATTTACTATAGAAAAGGCAATCCCTGGCGCACTTAAAATTTGCGACAGTTGAAAATTATTTTTTGAATAATTTACTATAGAAAAGGCAATGCCTGGCGTAATTAAAATTTGCGACAGTTGAAAATTATTTTTTGAATAATTTACTATAGAAAAGGCAATCCCTGGGATATTTAAAATTTGCGACAGTAGAAAATTATTTTTTGAATAATTTACTATAGAAAAGGCAATCCCTGGCGTAATTAAAATTTGCGACAGTAAAAAATTATTTTTTGAATAATTTACTATAGAAAAGGCAATCCCTGGCGCAATTACAATTTGCGACAGTATAAAATTATTTTTTGAATAATTTACTATAGAAAAGGCAATCCCTGGCGTAATTAAAATTTGCGACAGTAAAAAATTATTTTTTGAATAATTTACTATAGAAAAGGCAATCCCTGGCGTAATTAAAATTTGCGACAGTTGAAAATTATTTTTTGAATAATTTACTATAGAAAAGGCAATCCCTGTCGTAATTAAAATTTGCGACAGTTGAAAATTATTTTTTGAATAATTTACTATAGAAAAGGCAATCCCTGGGATATTTAAAATTTGCGACAGTATAAAAAATTGGCGTATTTAAAATTTGCGACAATAGAAAATTATTTTTTGAATAATTTACTATAGAAAAGGCAATCCCTGGCGTATTTAAAATTTGCGACAGTATAAAATTAATTCTTGAAAAATTTACTATATAAAAGGCAATCCCTGGCGTAATTAAAATTTGCGACAGTAGAAAATTATTTTTTGAATAATTTACTATAGAAAAGGCAATCCCTGGCGTATTTAAAATTTGCGACAGTAGAAAATTATTTTTTGAATAATTTACTATAGAAAAGCCAATCCCTGGCGTATTTAAAATTTGCGACAGTAGAAAATTATTTTTTCAATAATTTACTATAGAAAAGGCAATCCTTGGCGTAATTAAAATTTGCGACAGTAAAAAATTAATTTTTGAATAATTTACTATAGAAAAGGCAATCCCTGGCGCAATTAAAATTTGCGACAGTAGAAAATTATTTTTTGAATAATTTACTATAGAAAAGGCAATGCCTGGCGTAATTAAAATTTGCGACAGTTGAAAATTATTTTTTGGATAAATTACTATAGAAAAGGCAATCCCTGGCGTAATTAAAATTTGCGACAGTTGAAAATTATTTTTTGAATAATTTACTATAGAAAAGGCAATCCCTGGGATATTTAAAATTTGCGACAGTAGAAAATTGTTTTTTGAATAATTTACTATAGAAAAGGCAATCCCTGGCGTAATTAAAATTTGCTCCAGTAAAAAATAATTTTTTGAATAATTTACTATAGAAAAGGCAATCCCTGGCGTAATTAAAATTTGCGACAGTAAAAAATTATTTTTTGAATAATTTACTATAGAAAAGGCAATCCCGGGCGTAATTAAAATTTGCGACAGTAGAAAATTATTTTTTGAATAATTTACTATAGAAAAGGCAATCCCTGGCGCAATTAAAATTTGCGACAGTAAAAAATTATTTTTTGAATAATTTACTATAGAAAAGGCAATCCCTGGCGCAATTACAATTTGCGACAGTATAAAATTATTTTTTGAATAATTTACTATAGAAAAGGCAATCCCTGTCGTAATTAAAATTTGCGACAGTAGAAAATTATTTTTTGAATAATTTACTATAGAAAAGGCCATCCCTGGCGTAATTAAAATTTGCGACAGTATAAAATTATTTTTTGCAAAATTTACTATAGAAAAGGCAATCCCTGGCGCAATTAAAATTTGCGACAGTTGAAAATTATTTTTTGAATAATTTACTATAGAAAAGGCAATCCCTGGCGCAATTAAAATTTGCGACAGTAAAAATTTTTTTTTTGAATAATTTACTATATAAAAGGCAATCCCTGGCGCAATTAAAATTTGCGACAGTAAAAAATTATTTTTTGAATAATTTACTATAGAAAAGGTAATCCCTGGCGTAATTAAAATTTGCGACAGTAAAAAATTATTTTTTGAATAATTTACTATAGAAAAGGCAATCCCTGGCGTAATTAAAATTTGCGACAGTTGAAAATTATTTTTTGAATAATTTACTATAGAAAAGGCAATCCCTGGCGTAATTAAAATTTGCGACAGTTGAAAATTATTTTTTGAATAATTTACTATAGAAAAGGCAATCCCTGGGATATTTAAAATTTGCGACAGTATAAAAAATTGGCGTATTTAAAATTTGCGACAGTAGAAAATTATTTTTTGAATAATTTACTATAGAAAAGGCAATCCCTGGCGTATTTAAATTTTGCGACAGTATAAAATTAATTCTTGAAAAATTTACTATATAAAAGGCAATCCCTGGCGTAATTAAAATTTGCGACAGTAGAAAATTATTTTTTGAATAATTTACTATAGAAAAGGCAATCCCTGGCGTATTTAAAATTTGCGACAGTAGAAAATTATTTTTTGAATAATTTACTATAGAAAAGGCAATCCCTGGCGCACTTAAAATTTGCGACAGTTGAAAATTATTTTTTGAATAATTTACTACAGAAAAGGCAATGCCTGGCGTAATTAAAATTTGCGACAGTTGAAAATTATTTTTTGAATAATTTACTATAGAAAAGGCAATCCCTGGGATATTTAAAATTTGCGAAAGTAGAAAATTATTTTCTGAATAATTTACTATAGAAAAGGCAATCCCTGGCGTAATTAAAATTTGCGACAGTAAAAAATTATTTTTTGAATAATTTACTATAGAAAAGGCAATCCCTGGCGCAATTACAATTTGCGACAGTATAAAATTATTTTTTGAATAATTTACTATAGAAAAGGCAATCCCTGGCGTAATTAAAATTTGCGACAGTAAAAAATTATTTTTTGAATAATTTACTATAGAAAAGGCAATCCCTGGCGTAATTAAAATTTGCGACAGTTGAAAATTATTTTTTGAATAATTTACTATAGAAAAGGCAATCCCTGGCGTAATTAAAATTTGCGACAATTGAAAATTATTTTTTGAATAATTTACTATAGAAATGGCAATCCCTGGGATATTTAAAATTTGCGACAGTATAAAAAATTGGCGTATTTAAAATTTGCGACAGTAGAAAATTATTTTTTGAATAATTTACTATAGAAAAGGCAATCCCTGGCGTATTTAAAATTTGCGACAGTATAAAATTAATTCTTGAAAAATTTACTATATAAAAGGCAATCTCTGGCGTATTTAAAATTTGCGACAGTAGAAAATTATTTTTTGAATAATTTACTATAGAAAAGGCAATCCCTGGCGTATTTAAAATTTGCGACAGTAGAAAATTATTTTTTGAATAATTTACTATAGAAAAGGCAATCCCTGGCGTTATTAAAATTTGCGACAGTAAAAAATTAATTTTTGAATAATTTACTATAGAAAAGGCAATCCCTGGCGCAATTAAAATTTGCGACAGCATAAAATTATTTTTTGAATAATTTACTATAGAAAAGGCAATCCCTGGCGTAATTAAAATTTGCGACAGTAAAAAATTATTTTTTGAATAATATACTATAGAAAAGGCAATCCCTGGCGTAATTAAAATTTGCGACAGTTGAAAATAATTTTTTGAATAATTTACTATAGAAAAGGCAATCCCTGGCGTAATTAAGATTTGCGACAATTGAAAATTATTTTTTGAATAATTTACTATAGAAAAGGCAATCCCAGGCGCAATTAAAATTTGCGACAGTAAAAAATTATTTTTTGAATAATTTACTATAGAAAAGGCAATCCCTGGCGCAATTACAATTTGCGACAGTATAAAATTATTTTTTGAATAATTTAATATAGAAAAGGCAATCCCTGGCGTAATTAAAATTTGCGACAGTAAAAAATTATTTTTTGAATAATTTACTATAGAAAAGGCAATCCCTGGCGTAATTAAAATTTGCGACAGTAGAAAATTATTTTTTGAATAATTTACTATAGAAAAGGCAATCCCTGTCGTAATTAAAATTTGCGACAGTTGAAAATTATTTTTTGAATAATTTACTATAGAAAAGGCAATCCCTGGGATATTTAAAATTTGCGACAGTATAAAAAATTGGCGTATTTAAAATTTGCGACAATAGAAAATTATTTTTTGAATCATTTACTATAGAAAAGGCAATCCCTGGCGTATTTAAAATTTGCGACAGTATAAAATTAATTCTTGAAAAATTTACTATATAAAAGGCAATCCCAGGCGTAATTAAAATTTGCGACAGTAGAAAATTATTTTTTGAATAATTTACTATAGAAAAGGCAATCGCTGGCGTATTTAAAATTTGCGACAGTAGAAAATTATTTTTTGAATAATTTACTATAGAAAAGGCAATCCCTGGCGTATTTAAAATTTGCGACAGTAGAAAATTATTTTTTGAATAATTTACTATAGAAAAGGCAATCCTTGGCGTAATTAAAATTTGCGACAGTAAAAAATTAATTTTTGAATATTTTACTATAGAAAAGGCAATCCCTGGCGCAATTAAAATTTGCGACAGTAGAAAATTATTTTTTGAATAATTTACTATAGAAAAGGCAATGCCTGGCGTAATTAAAATTTGCGACAGTTGAAAATTATTTTTTGGATAAATTACTATAGAAAAGGCAATCCCTGGCGTAATTAAAATTTGCGACAGTTGAAAATTATTTTTTGAATAATTTACTATAGAAAAGGCAATCCCTGGGATATTTAAAATTTGCGACAGTAGAAAATTATTTTTTGAATAATTTACTATAGAAAAGGCAATCCCTGGCGTAATTAAAATTTGCTCCAGTAAAAAATTATTTTTTGAATAATTTACTATAGAAAAGGCAATCCCTGGCGTAATTAAAATTTGCGACAGTAAAAAATTATTTTTTGAATAATTTACTATAGAAAAGGCAATCCCTGGCGTAATTAAAATTTGCGACAGTAGAAAATTATTTTTTGAATAATTTACTATAGAAAAGGCAATCCCTGTCGCAATTAAAATTTGCGACAGTAAAAAATTATTTTTTGAATAATTTACTATAGAAAAGGCAATCCCTGGCGCAATTACAATTTGCGACAGTATAAAATTATTTTTTGAATAATTTACTATAGAAAAGGCAATCCCTGGCGTAATTAAAATTTGCGACAGTAGAAAATTATTTTTTGAATAATTTACTATAGAAAAGGCCATCCCTGGCGTAATTAAAATTTGCGACAGTATAAAATTATTTTTTGCAAAATTTACTATAGAAAAGGCAATCCCTGGCGCAATTAAAATTTGCGACAGTTGAAAATTATTTTTTGAATAATTTACTATAGAAAAGGCAATCCCTGGCGCAATTAAAATTTGCGACAGTAAAAAATTATTTTTTGAATAATTTACTATATAAAAGGCAATCCCTGGCGCAATTAAAATTTGCGACAGTAAAAAATTATTTTTTGAATAATGTACTATAGAAAAGGTAATCCCTGGCGTAATTAAAATTTGCGACAGTAAAAAATTATTTTTTGAATAATTTACTATAGAAAAGGCAATCCCTGGCGTAATTAAAATTTGCGACAGTTGAAAATTATTTTTTGAATAATTTACTATAGAAAAGGCAATCCCTGGCGTAATTAAAATTTGCGACAGTTGAAAATTATTTTTTGAATAATTTACTATAGAAAAGGCAATCCCTGGGATATTTAAAATTTGCGACAGTATAATAAATTGGCGTATTTAAAATTTGCGACAGTAGAAAATTATTTTTTGAATAATTTACCATAGAAAAGGCAATCCCTGGCGTATTTAAAATTTGCGACAGTATAAAATTAATTCTTGAAAAATTTACTATATAAAAGGCAATCCCTGGCGTAATTAAAATTTGCGACAGTAGAAAATTATTTTTTGAATAATTTACTATAGAAAAGGCAATCCCTGGCGTATTTAAAATTTGCGACAGTAGAAAATTATTTTTTGAATAATTTACTATAGAAAAGGCAATCCCTGGCGCACTTAAAATTTGCGACAGTTGAAAATTATTTTTTGAATAATTTACTATAGAAAAGGCAATGCCTGGCGTAATTAAAATTTGCGACAGTTGAAAATTATTTTTTGAATAATTTACTATAGAAAAGGCAATCCCTGGGATATTTAAAATTTGCGAAAGTAGAAAATTATTTTTTGAATAATTTACTATAGAAAAGGCAATCCCTGGCGTAATTAAAATTTGCGACAGTAAAAAATTATTTTTTGAATAATTTACTATAGAAAAGGCAATCCCTGGCGTAATTAAAATTTGCGACAGTTGAAAATTATTTTTTGAATAATTTACTATAGAAAAGGCAATCCCTGGCGTAATTAAAATTTGCGACAATTGAAAATTATTTTTTGAATAATTTACTATAGAAAAGGCAATCCCTGGGATATTTAAAAATTGCGACAGTATAAAAAATTGGCGTATTTAAAATTTGCGACAGTAGAAAATTATTTTTTGAATAATTTACTATAGAAAAGGCAATCCCTGGCGTATTTAAAATTTGCGACAGTAGAAAATTATTTTTTGAATAATTTACTATAGAAAAGGCAATCCCTGGCGTAATTAAAATTTGCGACAGTAAAAAATTAATTTTTGAATAATTTACTATAGAAAAGGCAATCCCTGGCGCAATTAAAATTTGCGACAGTAGAAAATTATTTTTTGAATAATTTACTATAGAAAAGGCAATGCCTGGCGTAATTAAAATTTGCGACAGTTGAAAATTATTTTTTGAATAATTTACTATAGAAAAGGCAATCCCTGGCGTAATTAAAATTTGCGACAGTTGAAAATTATTTTTTGAATAATTTACTATAGAAAAGGCAATCCTTGGCGTAATTAAAATTTGCGACAGTATAAAATTATTTTTTGCAAAATTTACTATAGAAAAGGCAAACCCTGGCGCAATTAAAATTTGCGACAGTTGAAAATTATTTTTCGAATAATTTACTATAGAAAAGGCAATCCCTGGCGCAATTAAAATTTGCGACAGTAAAAAATTATTTTTTGAATAATTTACTATATAAAAGGCAATCCCTGGCGTAATTAAAATTTGCGACAATTGAAAATTATTTTTTGAATAATTTACTATAGAAAAGGCAATCCCTGGGATATTTAAAATTTGCGACAGTATAAAAAATTGGCGTATTTAAAATTTGCGACAGTAGAAAATTATTTTTTGAATAATTTACTATAGAAAAGGCAATCCCTGGCGTAATTAAAATTTGCGACAGTAAAAAATTATTTTTTGAATAATTTACTATAGAAAAGGCAATCCCTGGCGTAATTAAAATTTGCGACAGTTGAAAATTATTTTTTGAATAATTTACTATAGAAAAGGCAATCCCTGGCGTAATTAAAATTTGCGACAATAAAATTATTTTTTGAATAATTTACTATAGAAAAGGCAATCCCTGGGATATTTAAAATTTGCGACAGTATAAAAAAATTGGCGTATTTAAAATTTGCGACAGTAGAAACATTATTTTTTGAATAATTTACTATAGAAAAGGCAATCCCTGGCGTATTTAAAATTTGCGACAGTATAAAATTAATTCTTGAAAAATTTACTATATAAAAGGCAATCTCTGGCGTAATTAAAATTTGCGACAGTAGAAAATTATTTTTTGAATAATTTACTATAGAAAAGGCAATCCTTGGCGTATTTAAAATTTGCGACAGTAGAAAATTATTTTTTGAATAATTTACTATAGAAAAGGCAATCCCTGGCGTTATTAAAATTTGCGACAGTAAAAAATTAATTTTTGAATAATTTACTATAGAAAAGGCAATCCCTGGCGCAATTAAAATTTGCGACAGTATAAAATTATTTTTTGAATAATTTACTATAGAAAAGGCAATCCCTGGCGTAATTAAAATTTGCGACAGTAAAAAATTATTTTTTGAATAATTTACTATAGAAAAGGCAATCCCTGGCGTAATTAAAATTTGCGACAGTTGAAAATTATTTTTTGAATAATTTACTATAGAAAAGGCAATCCCTGGCGTAATTAAAATTTGCGACAATTGAAAATTATTTTTTGAATAATTTACTATAGAAAAGGCAATCCCTGGGATATTTAAAATTTGCGACAGTATAAAAAATTGGCGTATTTAAAATTTGCGACAGTAGAAAATTATTTTTTGAATAATTTACTATAGAAAAGGCAATCCCTGACGTATTTAAAATTTGCGACAGTATAAAATTAATTCTTGAAAAATTTACTATATAAAAGGCAATCTCTGGCGTAATTAAAATTTGCGACAGTAGAAAATTATTTTTTGAATAATTTACTATAGAAAAGGCAATCCCTGGCGTATTTAAAATTTGCGACAGTAGAAAATTATTTTTTGAATAATTTACTATAGAAAAGGCAATCCCTGGCGTAATTAAAATTTGCGACAGTAAAAAATTAATTTTTGAATAATTTACTATAGAAAAGGCAATCCCTGGCGCAATTAAAATTTTCGACAGTAGAAAATTATTTTTTGAATAATTTACTATAGAAAAGGCAATGCCTGGCGTAATTAAAATTTGCGACAGTTGAAAATTATTTTTTGAATAATTTACTATAGAAAAGGCAATCCTTGGCGTAATTAAAATTTGCGACAGTATAAAATTATTTTTTGCAAAATTTACTATAGAAAAGGCAATCCCTGGCGCAATTAAAATTTGCGACAGTTGAAAATTATTTTTTGAATAATTTACTATAGAAAAGGCAATCCCTGGCGCAATTATAATTTGCGACAGTAAAAAATTATTTTTTGAATAATTTACTATATAAAAGGCAATCCCTGGCGCAATTAAAATTTGCGACAGTAAAAAATTATTTTTTGAATAATTTACTATAGAAAAGGCAATCCCTGGCGTAATTAAAATTTGCGACAGTAAAAAATTATTTTTTGAATAATTTACTATAGAAAAGGCAATTACTGGCGTAATTAAAATTTGCGACAGTTGAAAATTATTTTTTGAATAATTTACTATAGAAAAGGCAATCCCTGGCGTAATTAAAATTTGCGACAGTTGAAAATTGTTTTTTGAATAATTTACTATAGAAAAGGCAATCCCTGGCGTAATTAAAATTTGCGACAGTAGAAAATTATTTTTTGAATAATTTACTATAGAAAAGGCAATCCCTGGGATATTTAAAATTTGCGACAGTAAAAAATTATTTTTTGAATAATTTACTATAGAAAAGGCAATCCCTGGCGTAATTAAAATTTGCGACAGTAGAAAATTATTTTTTGAATAATTTACTATAGAAAAGGCAATCCCTGGCGTATTTAAAATTTGCGACAGTAGAAAATTATTTTTTGAATAATTTACTAAAGAAAAGGCAATCCCTGGCGTAATTAAAATTTGCGACAGTAAAAAATTATTTTTTGAATAATTTACTATAGAAAAGGCAATCCCTGGCGTATTTAAAATTTGCGACAGTATAAAATTAATTCTTGAAAAATTTACTATATAAAAGGCAATCCCTGGCGTAATTAAAATTTGCGACAGTAGAAAATTATTTTTTGAATAATTTACTATAGAAAAGGCAATCCCTGGCGTATTTAAAATTTGCGACAGTAGAAAATTATTTTTTGAATAATTTACTATAGAAAAGGCAATCCCTGGCGCACTTAAAATTTGCGACAGTTGAAAATTATTTTTTGAATAATTTACTATAGAAAAGGCAATGCCTGGCGTAATTAAAATTTGCGACAGTTGAAAATTATTTTTTGAATAATTTACTATAGAAAAGGCAATCCCTGGGATATTTAAAATTTGCGAAAGTAGAAAATTATTTTTTGAATAATTTACTATAGAAAAGGCAATCCCTGGCGTAATTAAAATTTGCGACAGTAAAAAATTATTTTTTGAATAATTTACTATAGAAAAGGCAATCCCTGGCGTAATTAAAATTTGCGACAGTTGAAAATTATTTTTTGAATAATTTACTATAGAAAAGGCAATCCCTGGCGTAATTAAAATTTGCGACAATTGAAAATTATTTTTTGAATAATTTACTATAGAAAAGGCAATCCCTGGGATATTTAAAAATTGCGACAGTATAAAAAATTGGCGTATTTAAAATTTGCGACAGTAGAAAATTATTTTTTGAATAATTTACTATAGAAAAGGCAATCCCTGGCGTATTTAAAATTTGCGACAGTAGAAAATTATTTTTTGAATAATTTACTATAGAAAAGGCAATCCCTGGCGTAATTAAAATTTGCGACAGTAAAAAATTAATTTTTGAATAATTTACTATAGAAAAGGCAATCCCTGGCGCAATTAAAATTTGCGACAGTAGAAAATTATTTTTTGAATAATTTACTATAGAAAAGGCAATGCCTGGCGTAATTAAAATTTGCGACAGTTGAAAATTATTTTTTGAATAATTTACTATAGAAAAGGCAATCCCTGGCGTAATTAAAATTTGCGACAGTTGAAAATTATTTTTTGAATAATTTACTATAGAAAAGGCAATCCTTGGCGTAATTAAAATTTGCGACAGTATAAAATTATTTTTTGCAAAATTTACTATAGAAAAGGCAAACCCTGGCGCAATTAAAATTTGCGACAGTTGAAAATTATTTTTCGAATAATTTACTATAGAAAAGGCAATCCCTGGCGCAATTAAAATTTGCGACAGTAAAAAATTATTTTTTGAATAATTTACTATATAAAAGGCAATCCCTGGCGTAATTAAAATTTGCGACAATTGAAAATTATTTTTTGAATAATTTACTATAGAAAAGGCAATCCCTGGGATATTTAAAATTTGCGACAGTATAAAAAATTGGCGTATTTAAAATTTGCGACAGTAGAAAATTATTTTTTGAATAATTTACTATAGAAAAGGCAATCCCTGGCGTAATTAAAATTTGCGACAGTAAAAAATTATTTTTTGAATAATTTACTATAGAAAAGGCAATCCCTGGCGTAATTAAAATTTGCGACAGTTGAAAATTATTTTTTGAATAATTTACTATAGAAAAGGCAATCCCTGGCGTAATTAAAATTTGCGACAATTGAAAATTATTTTTTGAATAATTTACTATAGAAAAGGCAATCCCTGGGATATTTAAAATTTGCGACAGTATAAAAAATTGGCGTATTTAAAATTTGCGACAGTAGAAAATTATTTTTTGAATAATTTACTATAGAAAAGGCAATCCCTGGCGTATTTAAAATTTGCGACAGTATAAAATTAATTCTTGAAAAATTTACTATATAAAAGGCAATCTCTGGCGTAATTAAAATTTGCGACAGTAGAAAATTATTTTTTGAATAATTTACTATAGAAAAGGCAATCCTTGGCGTATTTAAAATTTGCGACAGTAGAAAATTATTTTTTGAATAATTTACTATAGAAAAGGCAATCCCTGGCGTTATTAAAATTTGCGACAGTAAAAAATTAATTTTTGAATAATTTACTATAGAAAAGGCAATCCCTGGCGCAATTAAAATTTGCGACAGTATAAAATTATTTTTTGAATAATTTACTATAGAAAAGGCAATCCCTGGCGTAATTAAAATTTGCGACAGTAAAAAATTATTTTTTGAATAATTTACTATAGAAAAGGCAATCCCTGGCGTAATTAAAATTTGCGACAGTTGAAAATTATTTTTTGAATAATTTACTATAGAAAAGGCAATCCCTGGCGTAATTAAAATTTGCGACAATTGAAAATTATTTTTTGAATAATTTACTATAGAAAAGGCAATCCCTGGGATATTTAAAATTTGCGACAGTATAAAAAATTGGCGTATTTAAAATTTGCGACAGTAGAAAATTATTTTTTGAATAATTTACTATAGAAAAGGCAATCCCTGACGTATTTAAAATTTGCGACAGTATAAAATTAATTCTTGAAAAATTTACTATATAAAAGGCAATCTCTGGCGTAATTAAAATTTGCGACAGTAGAAAATTATTTTTTGAATAATTTACTATAGAAAAGGCAATCCCTGGCGTATTTAAAATTTGCGACAGTAGAAAATTATTTTTTGAATAATTTACTATAGAAAAGGCAATCCCTGGCGTAATTAAAATTTGCGACAGTAAAAAATTAATTTTTGAATAATTTACTATAGAAAAGGCAATCCCTGGCGCAATTAAAATTTTCGACAGTAGAAAATTATTTTTTGAATAATTTACTATAGAAAAGGCAATGCCTGGCGTAATTAAAATTTGCGACAGTTGAAAATTATTTTTTGAATAATTTACTATAGAAAAGGCAATCCTTGGCGTAATTAAAATTTGCGACAGTATAAAATTATTTTTTGCAAAATTTACTATAGAAAAGGCAATCCCTGGCGCAATTAAAATTTGCGACAGTTGAAAATTATTTTTTGAATAATTTACTATAGAAAAGGCAATCCCTGGCGCAATTATAATTTGCGACAGTAAAAAATTATTTTTTGAATAATTTACTATATAAAAGGCAATCCCTGGCGCAATTAAAATTTGCGACAGTAAAAAATTATTTTTTGAATAATTTACTATAGAAAAGGCAATCCCTGGCGTAATTAAAATTTGCGACAGTAAAAAATTATTTTTTGAATAATTTACTATAGAAAAGGCAATTACTGGCGTAATTAAAATTTGCGACAGTTGAAAATTATTTTTTGAATAATTTACTATAGAAAAGGCAATCCCTGGCGTAATTAAAATTTGCGACAGTTGAAAATTGTTTTTTGAATAATTTACTATAGAAAAGGCAATCCCTGGCGTAATTAAAATTTGCGACAGTAGAAAATTATTTTTTGAATAATTTACTATAGAAAAGGCAATCCCTGGGATATTTAAAATTTGCGACAGTAAAAAATTATTTTTTGAATAATTTACTATAGAAAAGGCAATCCCTGGCGTAATTAAAATTTGCGACAGTAGAAAATTATTTTTTGAATAATTTACTATAGAAAAGGCAATCCCTGGCGTATTTAAAATTTGCGACAGTAGAAAATTATTTTTTGAATAATTTACTAAAGAAAAGGCAATCCCTGGCGTAATTAAAATTTGCGACAGTAAAAAATTATTTTTTGAATAATTTACTATAGAAAAGGCAATCCTTGGCATATTTAAAATTTGCTACAGTAGAAAATTATTTTTTGAATAATTTACTATATAAAAGGCAATCCCTGGCGGAATTAAAATTTGCGACAGTAAAAAATTATTTTTTGAATAATTTACTATAGAAAAGGCAATCCCTGGCGTAATTAAAATTTGCGACAGTAAAAAATTATTTTTTGAATAATTTACTATAGAAAAGGCAATCCCTGGCGTAATTAAAATTTGCGACAGTTGAAAATTATTTTTTGAATAATTTACTATAGAAAAGGCAATCCCTGGCGTAGTTAAAATTTGCGACAGTTGAAAATTATTTTTTGAATAATTTACTATAGAAAAGGCAATCCCTGGGATATTTAAAATTTGCGACAGTAGAAAATTATTTTTTGAATAATTTACTATAGAAAAGGCAATCCCTGGGATATTTAAAATTTGCGACAGTAGAAAATTATTTTTTGAATAATTTACTATAGAAAAGGCAATCCCTGGCGTATTTAAAATTTGCGACAGTAAAAAATTATTTTTTGCAAAATTTACTTTAGAAAAGGCAATCCCTGGCGCAATTAAAATTTGCGACATTATAAAATTATTTTTTGAACAATTTACTATAGAAAAGGCAATCCCTGGCGTAGTTAAAATTTGCGACAGTAGAAAATTATTTTTTGAAAAGTTTACTATAGAAAGGGCAATCCCTGGCGCAATTAAAATTTGCGACAGTAAAAAAATATTTTTTGCAAAATTTACTATAGAAAAGGCAATCCCTGGCGTAATTAAAATTTGCGACAGTTGAAAATTATTTTTTGATTAATTTACTATAGAAAACGCAAACCCTGGCGCAATTACAATTTGCGACAGTATAAAATTATTTTTTGAATAATTTACTATAGAAAAGGCAATCCCTGGGATATTTAAAATTTGCGACAGTAGAAAATTATTTTTTGAATAATTTACTATAGAAAAGGCAATCCCTGGGATATTTAAAATTTGCGACAGTAGAAAATTATTTTTTGAATAATTTACTATAGAAAAGGCAATCCCTGGCGTATTTAAAATTTGCGACAGTAAAAAATTATTTTTTGCAAAATTTACTATAGAAAAGGCAATCCCTGGCGCAATTAAAATTTGCGACAGTAGAAAATTATTTTTTGATTAATTTACTATAGAAAAGGCAATCCCTGGCGTAATTAAAATTTGCGACAGTATAAAATTATTTTTTGAGTAATTTACTATAGAAAAGGCAATCCCTGGCGCACTTAAAATTTGCGACAGTATAAAATTATTTTTTGAATAATTTTCTATAGAAAAGGCAATCCCTGGCGCAATTAAAATTTGCGACAGTAAAAAATTATTTTTTGCTAAATTTACTGTAGAAAAGGCAATCCCTGGCGCAATTAAAATTTGCGACAGTAGAAAATTATTTTTTGAATAATTTACTATAGAAAAGGCAATCCCTGGCGCACTTAAAATTTGCGACAGTTGAAAATTATTTTTTGAATAATTTACTATAGAAAAGGCAATCCCTGGCGTAATTAAAATTTGCGACAGTATAAAATTATTTTTTGAATAATTTACTGTAGAAAAGGCAATCCCTGGCGTATTTAAAATTTGCGACAGTATAAAATTAATTTTTGAAAAATTTACTATATAAAAGGCAATCCCTGGCGTAATTAAAATTTGCGACAGTAGAAAATTATTTTTTGAATAATTTACTATAGAAAAGGCAATCCCTGGCGTATTTAAAATTTGCGACAGTAGAAAATTATTTTTTGAATAATTTACTATAGAAAAGGCAATCCCTGGCGTAATTAAAATTTGCGACAGTAAAAAATTAATTTTTGAATAATTTACTATAGAAAAGGCAATACCTGGCGCAATTAAAATTTGCGACAGTAGAAAATTATTTTTTGAATAATTTACTATAGAAAAGGCAATGCCTGGCGTAATTAAAATTTGCGACAGTTGAAAATTATTTTTTTAATAATTTACTATAGAAAAGGCAATCCCTGGCGTAATTAAAATTTGCGACAGTTGAAAATTATTTTTTGAATAATTTACTATAGAAAAGGCAATCCCTGGGATATTTAAAATTTGCGACAGTAGAAAATTATTTTTTGAATAATTTACTATAGAAAAGGCAATCCCTGGCGTAATTAAAATTTGCGACAGTAAAAAATTATTTTTTGAATAATTTACTATAGAAAAGGCAATCCCTGGCGTAATTAAAATTTGCGACAGTAAAAAATTATTTTTTGAATAATTTACTATAGAAAAGGCAATCCCTGGCGTAATTAAAATTTGCGACAGTAGAAAATTATTTTTTGAATAATTTACTATAGAAAAGGCAATCCCTGGCGCAATTAAAATTTGCGACAGTAAAAAATTATTTTATGAATAATTTACTATAGAAAAGGCAATCCCTGGCGCAATTACAATTTGCGACAGTATAAAATTATTTTTTGAATAATTTACTATAGAAAAGGCAATCCCTGGCGTAATTAAAATTTGCGACAGTAGAAAATTATTTTTTGAATAATTTACTATAGAAAAGGCCATCCCTGGCGTAATTAAAATTTGCGACAGCATAAAATTATTTTTTGCAAAATTTACTATAGAAAAGGCAATCCCTGGCGCAATTAAAATTTGCGACAGTTGAAAATTATTTTTTGAATAATTTACTATAGAAAAGGCAATCCCTGGCGCAATTAAAATTTGCGACAGTAAAAAATTATATTTTGAATAATTTACTATATAAAAGGCAATCCCTGGCGCAATTAAAATTTGCGACAGAAAAAAATTATTTTTTGAATAATTTACTATAGAAAAGGCAATCCCTGGCGTAATTAAAATTTGCGACAGTAAAAAATTATTTTTTGAATAATTTACTATAGAAAAGGCAATCCCTGGCGTAATTAAAATTTGCGACAGTTGAAAATTATTTTTTGAATAATTTACTATAGAAAAGGCAATCCCTGGCGTAATTAAAATTTGCGACAGTTGAAAATTATTTTTTGAATAATTTACTATAGAAAAGGCAATCCCTGGGGTATTTAAAATTTGCGACAATATAAAAAATTGGCGTATTTAAAATTTGCTACAGTAGAAAATTATTTTTTGAATAATTTACTATAGAAAAGGCAATCCCTGGCGTATTTAAAATTTGCGACAGTATAAAATTAATTCTTGAAAAATTTACTATATAAAATGCAATCCCTGGCGTAATTAAAATTTGCGACAGTAGAAAATTATTTTTTGAATAATTTACTATAGAAAAGGCAATCCCTGGCGTATTTAAAATTTGCGACAGTAGAAAATTATTTTTTGAATAATTTACTATAGAAAAGGCAATCCCTGGCGCACTTAAAATTTGCGACAGTTGAAAATTATTTTTTGAATAATTTACTATAGAAAAGGCAATGCCTGGCGTAATTAAAATTTGCGACAGTTGAAAATTATTTTTTGAATAATTTACTATAGAAAAGGCAATCCCTGGGATATTTAAAATTTGCGACAGTAGAAAATTATTTTTTGAATAATTTACTATAGAAAAGGCAATCCCTGGCGTAATTAAAATTTGCGACAGTAAAAAATTATTTTTTGAATAATTTACTATAGAAAAGGCAATCCCTGGCGCAATTACAATTTTCGACAGTATAAAATTATTTTTTGAATAATTTACTATAGAAAAGGCAATCCCTGGCGTAATCAAAATTTGCGACAGTAAAAAATTATTTTTTGAATAATTTACTATAGAAAAGGCAATCCCTGGCGTAGTTAAAATTTGCGAAAGTTGAAAATTATTTTTTGAATAATTTACTATAGAAAAGGCAATCGCTGGCGTAATTAAAATTTGCGATAGTTGAAAATTATTTTTTGAATAATTTACTATAGAAAATGCAATCCCTGGGATATTTAAAATTTGCGACAGTATAAAAAATTGGCGTATTTAAAATTTGCGACAGTAGAAAATTATTTTTTGAATAATTTACTATAGAAAAGGCAATCCCTGGCGTATTTAAAATTTGCGACAGTATAAAATTAATTCTTGAAAAATATACTATATAAAAGGCAATCCCTGGCGTAATTAAAATTTGCGACAGTAGAAAATTATTTTTTGAATAATTTACTATAGAAAAGGCAATCCCTGGCGTATTTAAAATTTGCGACAGTAGAAAATTATTTTTTGAATAATTTACTATAGGAAAGGCAATCCCTGGCGTATTTAAAATTTGCGACAGTAGAAAATTATTTTTTGAATAATTTACTATAGAAAAGGCAATCCCTGGCGTAATTAAAATTTGCGACAGTAAAAAATTAATTTTTGAATAATTTACTATAGAAAAGGCAATCCCTGGCGCAATTAAAATTTGTGACAGTAGAAAATTATTTTTTGAATAATTTACTATAAAAAAGGCAATGCCTGGCGTAATTAAAATTTGCGACAGTTGAAAATTATTTTTTGAATAATTTACTATAGAAAAGGCAATCCCTGGCGTAATTAAAATTTGCGACAGTTGAAAATTATTTTTTGAATAATTTACTATAGAAAAGGCAATCCCTGGGATATTTAAAATTTGCGACAGTAGAAAATTATTTTATGAATAATTTACTATAGAAAAGGCAATCCCTGGCGTAATTAAAATTTGCGACAGTAAAAAATTATTTTTTGAATAATTTACTATAGAAAAGGCAATCCCTGGCGTAATTAAAATTTGCGACAGTAAAAAATTATTTTTTGAATAATTTACTATAGAAAAGGCAATCCCTGGCGCAATTACAATTTGCGACAGTATAAAATTATTTTTTGAATAATTTACTATAGAAAAGGCAATCCCTGGCCTAATTAAAATTTGCGACAGTAGAAAATTATTTTTTGAATAATTTACTATAGAAAAGGCCATCCCTGGCGTAATTAAAATTTGCGACAGTATAAAATTATTTTTTGCAAAATTTACTATAGAAAAGGCAATCCCTGGCGCAATTAAAATTTGCGACAATTGAAAATTATTTTTTGAATAATTTACTATAGAAAAGGCAATCCCTGGCGCAATTAAAATTTGCGACAGTAAAAAATTATTTTTTGAATAATTCACTATATAAAAGGCAATCCCTGGCACAATTAAAATTTGCGACAGTAAAAAATTATTTTTTGAATAATTTACTATAGAAAAGGCAATCCCTGGCGTAATTAAAATTTGCGACAGTAAAAAATTATTTTTTGAATAATTTACTATAGAAAAGGCAATCCCTGGCGTAAATAAAATTTGCGACAGTTGAAAATTATTTTTTGAATAATTTACTATAGAAAAGGCAATCCCTGGCGTAATTAAAATTTGCGACAGTTGAAAATTATTTTTTGAATAATTTACTATAGAAAAGGCAATCCCTGGGATATTTAAAATTTGCGACAGTAGAAAATTATTTTTTGAATAATTTACTATAGAAAAGGCAATCCCTGGCGTAATTAAAATTTGCGACAGTAAAAAATTATTTTTTGAATAATTTACTATAGAAAAGGCAATCCCTGGCGTAATTAAAATTTGCGACAGTAAAAAATTATTTTTTGAATAATTTACTATAGAAAAGGCAATCCCTGGCGTAATTAAAATTTGCGACAGTAGAAAATTATTTTTTGAATAATTTACTATAGAAAAGGCAATCCCTGGCGCAATTAAAATTTGCGACAGTAAAAAATTATTTTATGAATAATTTACTATAGAAAAGGCAATCCCTGGCGCAATTACAATTTGCGACAGTATAAAATTATTTTTTGAATAATTTACTATAGAAAAGGCAATCCCTGGCGTAATTAAAATTTGCGACAGTAGAAAATTATTTTTTGAATAATTTACTATAGAAAAGGCCATCCCTGGCGTAATTAAAATTTGCGACAGTATAAAATTATTTTTTGCAAAATTTACTATAGAAAAGGCAATCCCTGGCGCAATTAAAATTTGCGACAGTTGAAAATTATTTTTTGAATAATTTACTATAGAAAAGGCAATCCCTGGCGCAATTAAAATTTGCGACAGTAAAAAATTATATTTTGAATAATTTACTATATAAAAGGCAATCCCTGGCGCAATTAAAATTTGCGACAGTAAAAAATTATTTTTTGAATAATTTACTATAGAAAAGGCAATCCCTGGCGTAATTAAAATTTGCGACAGTAAAAAATTATTTTTTGAATAATTTACTATAGAAAAGGCAATCCCTGGCGTAATTAAAATTTGCGACAGTTGAAAATTATTTTTTGAATAATTTACTATAGAAAAGGCAATCCCTGGCGTAATTAAAATTTGCGACAGTTGAAAATTATTTTTTGAATAATTTACTATAGAAAAGGCAATCCCTGGGGTATTTAAAATTTGCGACAGTATAAAAAATTGGCGTATTTAAAATTTGCTACAGTAGAAAATTATTTTTTGAATAATTTACTATAGAAAAGGCAATCCCTGGCGTATTTAAAATTTGCGACAGTATAAAATTAATTCTTGAAAAATTTACTATATAAAATGCAATCCCTGGCGTAATTAAAATTTGCGACAGTAGAAAATTATTTTTTGAATAATTTACTATAGAAAAGGCAATCCCTGGCGTATTTAAAATTTGCGACAGTAGAAAATTATTTTTTGAATAATTTACTATAGAAAAGGCAATCCCTGACGCACTTAAAATTTGCGACAGTTGAAAATTATTTTTTGAATAATTTACTATAGAAAAGGCAATGCCTGGCGTAATTAAAATTTGCGACAGTTGAAAATTATTTTTTGAATAATTTACTATAGAAAAGGCAATCCCTGGGATATTTAAAATTTGCGACAGTAGAAAATTATTTTTTGAATAATTTACTATAGAAAAGGCAATCCCTGGCGTAATTAAAATTTGCGACAGTAAAAAATTATTTTTTGAATAATTTACTATAGAAAAGGCAATCCCTGGCGCAATTACAATTTTCGACAGTATAAAATTATTTTTTGAATAATTTACTATAGAAAAGGCAATCCCTGGCGTAATCAAAATTTGCGACAGTAAAAAATTATTTTTTGAATAATTTACTATAGAAAAGGCAATCCCTGGCGTAGTTAAAATTTGCGAAAGTTGAAAATTATTTTTTTAATAATTTACTATAGAAAAGGCAATCGCTGGCGTAATTAAAATTTGCGATAGTTGAAAATTATTTTTTGAATAATTTACTATAGAAAAGGCAATCCCTGGGATATTTAAAATTTGCGACAGTATAAAAAATTGGCGTATTTAAAATTTGCGACAGTAGAAAATTATTTTTTGAATAATTTACTATAGAAAAGGCAATCCCTGGCGTATTTAAAATTTGCGACAGTATAAAATTAATTCTTGAAAAATATACTATATAAAAGGCAATCCCTGGCGTAATTAAAATTTGCGACAGTAGAAAATTATTTTTTGAATAATTTACTATAGAAAAGGCAATTCCTGGCGTATTTAAAATTTGCGACAGTAGAAAATTATTTTTTGAATAATTTACTATAGAAAAGGCAATCCCTGGCGTATTTAAAATTTGCGACAGTAGAAAATTATTTTTTGAATAATTTACTATAGAAAAGGCAATCCCTGGCGTAATTAAAATTTGCGACAGTAAAAAATTAATTTTTGAATAATTTACTATAGAAAAGGCAATCCCTGGCGCAATTAAAATTTGCGACAGTAGAAAATTATTTTTTGAATAATTTACTATAGAAAAGGCAATGCCTGGCGTAATTAAAATTTGCGACAGTTGAAAATTATTTTTTGAATAATTTACTATAGAAAAGGCAATCCCTGGCGTAATTAAAATTTGCGACAGTTGAAAATTATTTTTTGAATAATTTACTATAGAAAAGGCAATCCCTGGGATATTTAAAATTTGCGACAGTAGAAAATTATTTTTTGAATAATTTACTATAGAAAAGGCAATCCCTGGCGTAATTAAAATTTGCGACGGTAAAAAATTATTTTTTGAATAATTTACTATAGAAAAGGCAATCCCTGGCGTAATTAAAATTTGCGACAGTAAAAAATCATTTTTTGAATAATTTACTATAGAAAAGGCAATCGCTGGCGTAATTAAAATTTGCGACAGTAGAAAATTATTTTTTGAATAATTTACTATAGAAAAGGCAATCCCTGGCGCAGTTAAAATTTGCGACAGTAAAAAATTATTTTTTGAATAATTTACTATAGAAAAGGCAATCCCTGGCGCAATTACAATTTGCGACATTATAAAATTATTTTTTGAATAATTTACTATAGAAAAGGCAATCCCTGGCCTAATTAAAATTTGCGACAGTAGAAAATTATTTTTTGAATAATTTACTATAGAAAAGGCCATCCCTGGCGTAATTAAAATTTGCGACAGTATAAAATTATTTTTTGCAAAATTTACTATAGAAAAGGCAATCCCTGGCGCAATTAAAATTTGCGACAGTTGAAAATTATTTTTTGAATAATTTACTATAGAAAAGGCAATCCCTGGCGCAATTAAAATTTGCGACAGTAAAAAATTATTTTTTGAATAATTCACTATATAAAAGGCACAATTAAAATTTGCGACAGTAAAAAATTATTTTTTGAATAATTTACTATAGAAAAGGCAATCCCTGGCGTAATTAAAATTTGCGACAGTAAAAAATTATTTTTTGAATAATTTACTATAGAAAAGGCAATCCCTGGCGTAAATAAAATTTGCGACAGTTGAAAATTATTTTTTGAATAATTTACTATAGAAAAGGCAATCCCTGACGTAATTAAAATTTGCGACAGTTGAAAATTATTTTTTGAATAATTTACTATAGAAAAGGCAATCCCTGGGATATTTATAATTTGCGACAGTATAAAAAATTGGCGTATTTAAAATTTGCGACAGTAGAAAATTATTTTTTGAATAATTTACTATAGAAAAGGCAATCCCTGGCGTATTTAAAATTTGCGACAGTATAAAATTAATTCTTGAAAAATTTACTATATAAAAGGCAATCCCTGGCGTAATTAAAATTTGCGTCAGTAGAAAATTATTTTTTGAATAATTTACTATAGAAAAGGCAATCCCTGGCTTATTTAAAATTTGCGACAGTAGAAAATTATTTTTTGAATAATTTACTATAGAAAAGGCAATCCCTGGCGCACTTAAAATTTGCGACAGTTGAAAATTATTTTTTGAATAATTTACTATAGAAAAGGCAATGCCTGGCGTAATTAAAATTTGCGACAGTTGAAAATTATTTTTTGAATAATTTACTATAGAAAAGGCAATCCCTGGGATATTTAAAATTTGCGACAGTAGAAAATTATTTTTTGAATAATTTACTATAGAAAAGGCAATCCCTGGCGTAATTAAAATTTGCGACAGTAAAAAATTATTTTTTGAATAATTTACTATAGAAAAGGCAATCCCTGGCGTAATTAAAATTTGCGACAGTTGAAAATTATTTTTTGAATAATTTACTATAGAAAAGGCAATCCCTGGGATATTTAAAATTTGCGACAGTATAAAAAATTGGCGTATTTAAAATTTGCGACAGTAGAAAATTATTTTTTGAATAATTTACTATAGAAAAGGCAATCCCTGGCGTATTAAAAATTTGCGACAGTATAAAATTAATTCTTGAAAAATTTACTATATAAAAGGCAATCCCTGGCGTAATTAAAATTTGCGACAGTAGAAAATTATTTTTTGAATAATTTACTATAGAAAAGGCAATCCCTGGCGTATTTAAAATTTGCGACAGTAGAAAATTATTTTTTGAATAATTTACTATAGAAAAGGCAATCCCTGGCGTAATTAAAATTTGCGACAGTAAAAAATTAATTTTTGAATAATTTACTATAGAAAAGGCAATCCCTGGCGCAATTAAAATTTGCGACAGTAGAAAATTATTTTTTGCATAATTTACTATAGAAAAGGCAATGCCTGGCGTAATTAAAATTTGCGACAGTTGAAAATTATTTTTTGAATAATTTACTATAGAAAAGGCAATCCCTGGCGTAATTAAAATTTGCGACAGTTGAAAATTATTTTTTGAATAATTTACTATAGAAAAGGCAATCCCTGGGATATTTAAAATTTGCGACAGTAGAAAATTATTTTTTGAATAATTTACTATAGAAAAGGCAATCCCTGGCGTAATTAAAATTTGCGACAGTAAAAAATTATTTTTTGAATAATTTACTATAGAAAAGGCAATCCCTGGCGTAATTAAAATTTGCGACAGTAAAAAATTATTTTTTGAATAATTTACTATAGAAAAGGCAATCCCTGGCGTAATTAAAATTTGCGACAGTAGAAAATTATTTTTTGAATAATTTACTATAGAAAAGGCAATCCCTGGCGCAATTAAAATTTGCGACAGTAAAAAATTATTTTTTGAATAATTTACTATAGAAAAGGCAATCCCTGGCGCAATTACAATTTGCGACAGTATAAAATTATTTTTTGAATAATTTACTATAGAAAAGGCAATCCCTGGCGTAATTAAAATTTGCGACAGTAGAAAATTATTTTTTGAATAATTTACTATAGAAAAGGCCATCCCTGGCGTAATTAAAATTTGCGACATTATAAAATTATTTTTGCAAAATTTACTATAGAAAAGGCAATCCCTGGCGCAATTAAAATTTGCGACAGTTGAAAATTATTCTTTGAATAATTTACTATAGAAAAGGCAATCCCTGGCGCAATTAAAATTTGCGACAGTAAAAAATTATTTATTGAATAATTTACTATATAAAAGGCAATCCCTGGCGCAATTAAAATTTGCGACATTAAAAAATTATTTTTGAATAATTTACTATAGAAAAGGCAATCCCTGGCGTAATTAAAATTTGCGACAGTAAAAAATTATTTTTTGAATAATTTACTATAGAAGAGGCAATCCCTGGCGTAATTAAAATTTGCGACAATTGAAAATTATTTTTTGAATAATTTACTATAGAAAAGGCAATCCCTGGCGTAATTAAAATTTGCGACAGTTGAAAATTATTTTTTGAATAATTTACTATAGAAAAGGCAATCCCTGGGATATTTAAAATTTGCGACAGTAGAAAATTATTTTTTGTATAATTTACTATAGAAAAGGCAATCCCTGGCGTAATTAAAATTTGCGACAGTAAAAAATTATTTTTTGAATAATTTACTATAGAAAAGGCAATCCCTGGCGTAATTAAAATTTGCGACAGTAAAAAATTATTTTTTGAATAATTTACTATAGAAAAGGCAATCCCTGGCGTAATTAAAATTTGCGACAGTAGAAAATCATTTTTTGAATAATTTACTATAGAAAAGGCAATCCCTGGCGCAATTAAAATTTGCGACAGTAAAAAATTATTTTTTGAATAATTTACTATAGAAAAGGCAATCCCTGGCGCAATTACAATTTGCGACAGTATAAAATTATTTTTTGAATAATTTACTATAGAAAAGGCAATCCCTGGCGTAATTAAAATTTGCGACAGTAGAAAATTATTTTTTGAATAATTTACTATAGAAATGGCCATCCCTGGCGTAATTAAAATTAGCGACAGTATAAAATTATTTTTTGCAAAATTTACTATAGAAAAGGCAATCCCTGGCGCAATTAAAATTTGCGACACTTGAAAATTATTTTTTGAATAATTTACTATAGAAAAGGCAATCCCTGGCGCAATTAAAATTTGCGACAGTAAAAAATTATTTTTTGAATAATTTACTATATAAAAGGCAATCCCTGGCGCAATTAAAATTTGCGACAGTAAAAAATTATTTTTTGAATAATTTACTATAGAAAAGGCAATCCCTGGCGTAATTAAAATTTGCGACAGTAAAAAATTATTTTTTGAATAATTTACTATAGAAAAGGCAATCCCTGGCGTAAATAAAATTTGCGACAGTTGAACATTATTTTTTGAATAATTTACTATAGAAAAGGCAATCCCTGGCGTAATTAAAATTTGCGACAGTTGAAAATTATTTTTTGAATAATTTACTATAGAAAAGGCAATCCCTGGGATATTTACAATTTGCGACAGTATAAAAAATTGGCGTATTTAAAATTTGCGACAGTAGAAAATTATTTTTTGAATAATTTACTATAGAAAAGGCAATCCCTGGCGTATTTAAAATTTGCGACAGTATAAAATTAATTCTTGAAAAATTTACTATATAAAAGGCAATCCCTGGCGTAACTAAAATTTGCGACAGTAGAAAATTATTTTTTGAATAATTTACTATAGAAAAGGCAATCCCTGACTTATTTAAAATTTGCGACAGTAGAAAATTATTTTTTGAATAATTTACTATAGAAAAGGCAATCCCTGGCGCACTTAAAATTTGCGACAGTTGAAAATTATTTTTTGAATAATTTACTATAGAAAAGGCAATGCCTGGCGTAATTAAAATTTGCGACAGTTGAAAATTATTTTTTGAATAATTTACTATAGAAAGGGCAATCCCTGGGATATTTAAAATTTGCGACAGTAGAAAATTATTTTTTGAATAATTTTCTATAGAAAAGGCAATCCCTGGCGTAATTAAAATTTGCGACAGTAAAAAATTATTTTTTGAATAATTTACTATAGAAAAGGCAATCACTGGCGCAATTACAATTTGCGACAGTATAAAATTATTTTTTGAATAATTTACTATAGAAAAGGCAATCCCTGGCGTAATTAAAATTTGCGACGGTAAAAAATTATTTTTTGAATAATTTACTATAGAAAAGGCAATCCCTGGCGTAATTAAAATTTGCGACAGTTGAAAATTATTTTTAGAATAATTTACTATAGAAAAGGCAATCCCTGGCGTAATTAAAATTTGCGACAGTTGAAAATTATTTTTTGAATAATTTACTATAGAAAAGGCAATCCCTGGGATATTTAAAATTTGCGACAGTATAAAAAATTGGCGTATTTAAAATTTGCGACAGTAGAAAATTATTTTTTGAATAATTTACTATAGAAAAGGCAATCCCTGGCGTATTTAAAATTTGCGACAGTATAAAATTAATTCTTGAAAAATTTACTATATAAAAGGCAATTCCTGGCGTAATTAAAATTTGCGACAGTAGAAAATTATTTTTTGAATAATTTACTATAGAAAAGGCAATCCCTGGCGTATTTAAAATTTGCGACAGTAGAAAATTATTTTTTGAATAATTTACTATAGAAAAGGCAATCCCTGGCGTAATTAAAATTTGCGACAGTAAAAAATTAATTTTTGAATAATTTACTATAGAAAAGGCAATCCCTGGCGCAATTAAAATTTGCGACAGTAGAAAATTATTTTTTGAATAATTTACTATAGAAAAGGCAATGCCTGGCGTAATTAAAATTTGCGACAGTTGAAAATTATTTTTTGAATAATTTACTATAGAAAAGGCAATCCCTGGCGTAATTAAAATTTGCGACAGTTGAAAATTATTATTTGAATAATTTACTATAGAAAAGGCAATCCCTGGCCTAATTAAAATTTGCGACAGTTGAAAATTATTTTTTGAATAATTTACTATAGAAAAGGCAATCCCTGGGATATTTAAAATTTGCGACAGTATAAAATTAATTCTTGAAAAATTTACTATATAAAAGGCAATCCCTGGCGTAATTAAAATTTGCGACAGTAGAAAATTATTTTTTGAATAATTTACTATAGAAAAGGCAATCCCTGGCTTATTTAAAATTTGCGACAGTAGAAAATTATTTTTTGAATAATTTACTATAGAAAAGGCAATCCCTGGCGTATTTAAAATTTGCGACAGTATAAAATTAATTCTTGAAAAATTTACTATATAAAAGGCAATCCCTGGCGTAATTAAAATTTGCGACAGTAGAAAATTATTTTTTGAATAATTTACTATAGAAAAGGCAATCCCTGGCGTAATTAAAATTTGCGACAGTAAAAAATTATTTTTTGAATAATTTACTATAGAAAAGGCAATCCCTGGCGTAATTAAAATTTGCGACAGTAAAAAATTATTTTTTGAATAATTTACTATAGAAAAGGCAATCCCTGGCGTAATTAAAATTTGCGACAGTAAAAAATTATTTTTTGAATAATTTACTATAGAAAAGGCAATCCCTGGCGTAATTAAAATTTGCGACAGTTGAAAATTATTTTTTGAATAATTTACTATAGAAAAGGCAATCCCTGGCGTAATTAAAATTTGCGACAGTTGAAAATTATTTTTTGAATAATTTACTATAGAAAAGGCAATCCCTGGGATATTTAAAATTTGCGACAGTATAAAAAATTGGCGTATTTAAAATTTGCGACAGTAGAAAATTATTTTTTGAATAATTTACTATAGAAAAGGCAATCCCTGGCGTATTTAAAATTTGCGACAGTATAAAATTAATTCTTGAAAAATTTACTATATTAAAGGCAATCCCTGGCGTAATTAAAATTTGCGACAGTAGAAAATTATTTTTTGAATAATTTACTATAGAAAAGGCAATCCCTGGCGTATTTAAAATTTGCGACAGTAGAAAATTATTTTTTGAATAATTTACTATAGAAAAGGCAATCCCTGGCGTAATTAAAATTTGCGACAGTAAAAAATTAATTTTTGAATAATTTACTATAGAAAAGGCAATCCCTGGCGCAATTAAAATTTGCGACAGTAGAAAATTATTTTTTGAATAATTTACTATAGAAAAGGCAATGCCTGGCGTAATTAAAATTTGCGACAGTTGAAAATTATTTTTTGAATAATTTACTATAGAAAAGGCAATCCCTGGCGTAATTAAAATTTGCGACAGTTGAAAATTATTTTTTGAATAATTTACTATAGAAAAGGCAATCCCTGGGATATTTAAAATTTGCGACAGTAGAAAATTATTTTTTTAAAAATTTACTATAGAAAAGGCAATGCCTGGCGTAATTAAAATTTGCGACAGTAAAAAATTATTTTTTGAATAATTTACTATAGAAAAGGCAATCCCTGGCGTATTTAAAATTTGCGACAGTATAAAATTAATTCTTGAAAAATTTACTATATAAAAGGCAATCCCTGGCGTAATTAAAATTTGCGACAGTAGAAAATTATTTTTTGAATAATTTACTATAGAAAAGGCAATCCCTGGCGTATTTAAAATTTCCGACAGTAGAAAATTATTTTTTGAATAATTTACTATAGAAAAGGCAATCCCTGGCGTAATTAAAATTTGCGACAGTAAAAAATTAATTTTTGAATAATTTACTATAGAAAAGGCAATCCCTGGCGCAATTAAAATTTGCGACAGTAGAAAATTATTTTTTGAATAATTTACTATAGAAAAGGCAATGCCTGGCGTAATTAAAATTTGCGACAGTTGAAAATTATTTTTTGAATAATTTACTATAGAAAAGGCAATGCCTGGCGTAATTAAAATTTGCGACAGTTGAAAATTATTTTTTGAATAATTTACTATAGAAAAGGCAATCCCTGGCGTATTTAAAATTTGCGACAGTAGAAAATTATTTTTTGAATAATTTACTATAGAAAAGGCAATCCCTGGCGTAATTAAAATTTGCGACAGTAAAAAATTATTTTTTGAATAATTTACTATAGAAAAGGCAATCCCTGGCGTAATTAAAATTTGCGACAGTAGAAAATTATTTTTTGAATAATTTACTATAGAAAAGGCAATCCCTGGCGCAATTAAAATTTGCGATAATAAAAAATTATTTTTTGAATAATTTACTATAGAAAAGGCAATCCCTGGCGCAATTACAATTTGCGACAGTATAAAATTATTTTATGAATAATTTACTATAGAAAAAGCAATCCCTGGCGTAATTAAAATTTGCGACAGTAGAAAATTATTTTTTGAATAATTTACTATAGAAAAGGCCATCCCTGGCGTAATTAAAATTTGCGACATTATAAAATTATTTTTTGCAAAATTTACTATAGAAAAGGCAATCCCTGGCGCAATTAAAATTTGCGACAGTCGAAAATTATTCTTTGAATAATTTACTATAGAAAAGGCAATCCCTGGCGCAATTAAAATTTGCGACAGTAAAAAATTATTTTTTGAAAAATTTACTATATAAAAGGCAATCCCTGGCGCAATTAAAATTTGCGACATTAAAAAATTATTTTTTTAATAATTTACTGTAGAAAAGGCAATCCCTGGCGTAATTAAAATTTGCGACAGTAAAAAATTATTTTTTGAATAATTTACTATAGAAAAGGCAATCCCTGGCGTAATTAAAATTTGCGACAATTGAAAATTATTTTTTGAATAATTTACTATAGAAAAGGCAATCCCTGGCGTAATTAAAATTTGCGACAGTTGAAAATTATTTTTTGAATAATTTACTATAGAAAAGGCAATCCCTGGGATATTTAAAATTTGCGACAGTATAAAAAATTGGCGTATTTAAAATTTGCGACAGTAGAAAATTATTTTTTGAATAATTTACTATAGAAAAGGCAATCCCTGGCGTATTTAAAATTTGCGACAGTATAAAATTAATTCTTGAAAAATTTACTATATAAAAGGCAATCCCTGGCGTAATTAAAATTTGCGACAGTAGAAAATTATTTTTTGAATAATTTACTATAGAAAAGGCAAGCCCTGGCGTATTTAAAATTTGCGACAGTATAAAATTAATTCTTGAAAAATTTACTATATAAAAGGCAATCCCTGGCGTAATTAAAATTTGCGACAGTAGAAAATTATTTTTTGAATAATTTACTATAGAAAAGGCAATCCCTGGCTTATTTAAAATTTGCGACAGTAGAAAATTATTTTTTGAATAATTTACTATAGAAAAGGCAATCCCTGGCGCACTTAAAATTTGCGACAGTTGAAAATTATTTTTTGAATAATTTACTATAGAAAAGGCAATGCCTGGCGTAATTAAAATTTGCGACAGTTGAAAATTATTTTTTGAATAATTTACTATAGAAAAGGCAATCCCTGGGATATTTAAAATTTGCGACAGTAGAAAATTATTTTTTGAATAATTTACTATAGAAAAGGCAATCCCTGGCGTAATTAAAATTTGCGACAGTAAAAAATTATTTTTTGAATAATTTACTATAGAAAAGGCAATCACTGGCGCAATTACAATTTGCGACAGTATAAAATTATTTTTTGAATAATTTACTATAGAAAAGGCAATCCCTGGCGTAATTAAAATTTGCGACAGTAAAAAATTATTTTTTGAATAATTTACTATAGAAAAGGCAATCCCTGGCGTAATTAAAATTTGCGACAGTTGAAAATTATTTTTTGAATAATTTACTATAGAAAAGGCAATCCCTGGCGTAATTAAAATTTGCGACAGTTGAAAATTATTTTTTGAATAATTTACTATAGAAAAGTCAATCCCTGGGATATTTAAAATTTGCGACAGTATAAAAAATTGGCGTATTTAAAATTTGCGACAGTAGAAAATTATTTTTTGAATAATTTACTATAGAAAAGGCAATCCCTGGCGTATTTAAAATTTGCGACAGTATAAAATTAATTCTTGAAAAATTTACTATATAAAAGGCAATCCCTGGCGTAATTAAAATTTGCGACAGTAGAAAATTATTTTTTGAATAATTTACTATAGAAAAGGCAATCCCTGGCTTATTTAAAATTTGCGACAGTAGAAAATTATTTTTTGAATAATTTACTATAGAAAAGGCAATCCCTGGCGCACTTAAAAATTTGCGACAGTTGAAAATTATTTTTTGAATAATTTTCTATAGAAAAGGCAATGCCTGGCGTAATTAAAATTTGCGACAGTTGAAAATTATTTTTTGAATAATTTACTATAGAAAAGGCAATCCCTGGGATATTTAAAATTTGCGACAGTAGAAAATTATTTTTTGAATAATTTACTATAGAAAAGGTAATCCCTGGCGTAATTAAAATTTGCGACAGTAAAAAATTATTTTTTTAATAATTTACTATAGAAAAGGCAATCACTGGCGCAATTACAATTTGCGACAGTATAAAATTATTTTTTGAATAATTTACTATAGAAAAGGCAATCCCTGGCGTAATTAAAATTTGCGACAGTAAAAAATTAATTTTTGAATAATTTACTATAGAAAAGGCAATCCCTGGCGCAATTAAAATTTGCGACAGTAGAAAATTATTTTTTGAATAATTTACTATAGAAAAGGCAATGCCTGGCGTAATTAAAATTTGCGACAGTTGAAAATAATTTTGTGAGAAATTTACTATAGAAAAGGCAGTCCCTGGCGTAATTAAAATTTGCGACAGTAGAAAATTATTTTTTGAATAATTTACTATAGAAATGGCAATCCCTGGCGTATTTAAAATTTGCGACAGTAGAAAATTATTTTTTGGATAATTTACTATAGAAAAGGCAATCCCTGGCGTAATTAAAATTTGCGACAGTAAAAAATTAATTTTTGAATAATTTACTATAGAAAAGGCAATCCCTGGCGCAATTAAAATTTGCGACAGTAGAAAATTATTTTTTGAATAATTTACTATAGAAAAGGCAATGCCTGGCGTAATTAAAATTTGCGACAGTTGAAAATTATTTTTTGAATAATTTACTATAGAAAAGGCAATCCCTGGCGTATTTAAAATTTGCGACAGTAGAAAATTATTTTTTGAATAATTTACTATAGAAAAGGCAATCCCTGGCGTAATTAAAATTTGCGACAGTAAAAAATTATTTTTTGAATAATTTACTATAGAAAATGCAATCCCTGGCGTAATTAAAATTTGCGACAGTAGAAAATTATATTTTGAATAATTTACTATAGAAAAGGCAATCCCTGGCGCAATTAAAATTTGCGATAATAAAAAATTATTTTTTGAATAATTTACTATAGAAAAGGCAATCCCTGGCGCAATTACAATTTGCGACAGTATAAAATTATTTTATGAATAATTTACTATAGAAAAAGCAATCCCTGGCGTAATTAAAATTTGCGACAGTAGAAAATTATTTTTTGAATAATTTACTATAGAAAAGGCCATCCCTGGCGTAATTAAAATTTGCGACATTATAAAATTATTTTTTGCAAAATTTACTATAGAAAAGGCAATCCCTGGCGCAATTAAAATTTGCGACAGTCGAAAATTATTCTTTGAATAATTTACTATAGAAAAGGCAATCCCTGGCGCAATTAAAATTTGCGACAGTAAAAAATTATTTTTTGAAAAATTTACTATATAAAAGGCAATCCCTGGCGCAATTAAAATTTGCGACATTAAAAAATTATTTTTTTAATAATTTACTGTAGAAAAGGCAATCCCTGGCGTAATTAAAATTTGCGACAGTAAAAAATTATTTTTTGAATAATTTACTATAGAAAAGGCAATCCCTGGCGTAATTAAAATTTGCGACAATTGAAAATTATTTTTTGAATAATTTACTATAGAAAAGGCAATCCCTGGCGTAATTAAAATTTGCGACAGTTGAAAATTATTTTTTGAATAATTTACTATAGAAAAGGCAATCCCTGGGATATTTAAAATTTGCGACAGTATAAAAAATTGGCGTATTTAAAATTTGCGACAGTAGAAAATTATTTTTTGAATAATTTACTATAGAAAAGGCAATCCCTGGCGTATTTAAAATTTGCGACAGTATAAAATTAATTCTTGAAAAATTTACTATATAAAAGGCAATCCCTGGCGTAATTAAAATTTGCGACAGTAGAAAATTATTTTTTGAATAATTTACTATAGAAAAGGCAAGCCCTGGCGTATTTAAAATTTGCGACAGTATAAAATTAATTCTTGAAAAATTTACTATATAAAAGGCAATCCCTGGCGTAATTAAAATTTGCGACAGTAGAAAATTATTTTTTGAATAATTTACTATAGAAAAGGCAATCCCTGGCTTATTTAAAATTTGCGACAGTAGAAAATTATTTTTTGAATAATTTACTATAGAAAAGGCAATCCCTGGCGCACTTAAAATTTGCGACAGTTGAAAATTATTTTTTGAATAATTTACTATAGAAAAGGCAATGCCTGGCGTAATTAAAATTTGCGACAGTTGAAAATTATTTTTTGAATAATTTACTATAGAAAAGGCAATCCCTGGGATATTTAAAATTTGCGACAGTATAAAATTATTTTTTGAATAATTTACTATAGAAAAGGCAATCCCTGGCGTAATTAAAATTTGCGACAGTAAAAAATTAATTTTTGAATAATTTACTATAGAAAAGGCAATCCCTGGCGCAATTAAAATTTGCGACAGTAGAAAATTATTTTTTGAATAATTTACTATAGAAAAGGCAATGCCTGGCGTAATTAAAATTTGCGACAGTTGAAAATAATTTTGTGAGAAATTTACTATAGAAAAGGCAGTCCCTGGCGTAATTAAAATTTGCGACAGTAGAAAATTATTTTTTGAATAATTTACTATAGAAATGGCAATCCCTGGCGTATTTAAAATTTGCGACAGTAGAAAATTATTTTTTGAATAATTTACTATAGAAAAGGCAATCCCTGGCGTAATTAAAATTTGCGACAGTAAAAAATTAATTTTTGAATAATTTACTATAGAAAAGGCAATCCCTGGCGCAATTAAAATTTGCGACAGTAGAAAATTATTTTTTGAATAATTTACTATAGAAAAGGCAATGCCTGGCGTAATTAAAATTTGCGACAGTTGAAAATTATTTTTTGAATAATTTACTATAGAAAAGGCAATCCCTGGCGTAATTAAAATTTGCGACAGTTGAAAATTATTTTTTGAATAATTTACTATAGAAAAGGCAATCCCTGGGATATTTAAAATTTGCGACAGTAGAAAATTATTTTTTGAATAATTTACTATAGAAAAGGCAATCCCTGGCGTAATTAAAATTTGCGACAGTAAAAAATTATTTTTTGAATAATTTACTATAGAAAAGGCAATCCCTGGCGTAATTAAAATTTGCGACAGTAAAAAATTATTTTTTGAATAATTTACTATAGAAAAGGCAATCCCTGGCGTAATTAAAATTTGCGACAGCTGAAAATTATTTTTTGAATAATTTACTATAGAAAAGGCAATCCCTGGCGCAATTAAAATTTGCGACAGTAAAAAGTTATTTTTTGAATAATTTACTATAGAAAAGGCAATCCCTGGCGCAATTACAATTTGCGACAGTATAAAATTATTTTTTGAATAATTTACTATAGAAATGGCAATCCCTGGCGTAATTAAAATTTGCGACAGTAGAAAATTATTTTTTGAATAATTTACTATAGAAAAGGCCATCCCTGGCGTAATTAAAATTTGCGACATTATAAAATTATTTTTTGCAAAATTTACTATAGAAAAGGCAATCCCTGGCGCAATTAAAATTTGCGACAGTTGAAAATTATTCTTTGAATAATTTACTATAGAAAAGGCAATCCCTGGCGCAATAAAAATTTGCGACAGTAAAAAATTATTTTTTGAAAAATTTACTATATAAAAGCCAATCCCTGGCGCAATTAAAATTTGCGACATTAAAAAATTATTTTTTGAATAATTTACTATAGAAAAGGCAATCCCTGGCGTAATTAAAATTTGCGACAGTAAAAAATTATTTTTTGAATAATTTACTATAGAAAAGGCAATCCCTGGCGTAATTAAAATTTGCGACAATTGAAAATTATTTTTTGAATAATTTACTATAGAAAAGGCAATCCCTGGCGTAATTAAAATTTGCGACAGTTGAAAATTATTTTTTGAATAATTTACTATAGAAAAGGCAATCCCTGGGATATTTAAAATTTGCGACAGTATAAAAAATTGGCGTATTTAAAATTTGCGACAGTAGAAAATTATTTTTTGAATAATTTACTATAGAAAAGGCAATCCCTGGCGTATTTAAAATTTGCGACAGTATAAAATTAATTCTTGAAAAATTTACTATATAAAAGGCAATCCCTGGCGTAATTAAAATTTGCGACAGTAGAAAATTATTTTTTGAATAATTTACTATAGAAAAGGCAATCCCTGGCGTATTTAAAATTTGCGACAGTATAAAATTAATTCTTGAAAAATTTACTATATAAAAGGCAATCCCTGGCGTAATTAAAATTTGCGACAGTAGAAAATTATTTTTTGAATAATTTACTATAGAAAAGGCAATCCCTGGCTTATTTAAAATTTGCGACAGTAGAAAATTATTTTTTGAATAATTTACTATAGAAAAGGCAATCCCTGGCGCACTTAATATTTGCGACAGTTGAAAATTATTTTTTGAATAATTTACTATAGAAAAGGCAATGCCTGGCGTAATTAAAATTTGCGACTGTTGAAAATTATTTTTTGAATAATTTACTATAGAAAAGGCAATCCCTGGGATATTTAAAATTTGCGACAGTAGAAAATTATTTTTTGAATAATTTACTATAGAAAAGGCAATCCCTGGCGTAATTAAAATTTGCGACAGTAAAAAATTATTTTTTGAATAATTTACTATAGAAAAGGCAATCACTGGCGCAATTACAATTTGCGACAGTATAAAATTATTTTTTGAATAATTTACTATAGAAAAGGCAATCCCTGGCGTAATTAAAATTTGCGACAGTAAAAAATTATTTTTTGAATAATTTACTATAGAAAAGGCAATCCCTGGCGTAATTAAAATTTGCGACAGTTGAAAATTATTTTTTGAATAATTTACTATAGAAAAGGCAATCCCTGGCGTAATTAAAATTTGCGACAGTTGAAAATTATTTTTTGAATAATTTACTATAGAAAAGGCAATCCCTGTGATATTTAAAATTTGCGACAGTATAAAAAATTGGCGTATTTAAAATTTGCGACAGTAGAAAATTATTTTTTGAATAATTTACTATAGAAAAGGCAATCCCTGGCGTATTTAAAATTTGCGACAGTTTAAAATTAATTCTTGAAAAATTTACTATATAAAAGGCAATCCCTGGCGTAATTAAAATTTGTGACAGTAGAAAATTATTTTTTGAATAATTTACTATAGAAAAGGCAATCCCTGGCGTAATTAAAATTTGCGACAGTAGAAAATTATTTTTTGAATAATTTACTATAGAAAAGGCAATCCCTGGCGTAATTAAAATTTGCGACAGTAAAAAATTAATTTTTGAATAATTTACTATAGAAAAGGCAATCCCTGGCGCAATTAAAATTTGCGACAGTAGAAAATTATTTTTTGAATAATTTACTATAGAAAAGGCAATACCTGGCGTAATTAAAATTTGCGACAGTTGAAAATTATTTTTTGAATAATTTACTATAGAAAAGGCAATCCCTGGCGTTATTAAAATTTGCGACAGTTGAAAATTATTTTTTGAATAATTTACTATAGAAAAGGCCATCCCGGGATATTTAAAATTTGCGACAGTAGAAAATTATTTTTTGAATAATTTACTATAGAAAAGGCAATCCCTGGCGTAATTAAAATTTGCGACAGTAAAAAATTATTTTTTGAATAATTTACTATAGAAAAGGCAATCCCTGGCGTAAATAAAATTTGCGACAGTAAAAAATTATTTTTTGAATAATTTACTATAGAAAAGGCAATCCCTGGCGTAATTAAAATTTGCGACAGTAGAAAATTATTTTTTGAATAATTTACTATAGAAAAGGCAATCCCTGGCGTAATTAAAATTTGCGACAGTAAAAAATTAATTTTTGAATAATTTACTATAGAAAAGGCAATCCCTGGCGCAATTAAAATTTGCGACAGTAGAAAATTATTTTTTGAATATTTTACTATAGAAAAGGCAATGCCTGGCGTAATTAAAATTTGCGACAGTTGAAAATTATTTTTTGAATAATTTACTATAGAAAAGGCAATCCCTGGCGTAATTAAAATTTGCGACAGTTGAAAATTATTTTTTGAATAATTTACTATAGAAAAGGCAATCCCTGGGATATTTAAAATTTGCGACAGTAAAAAATTATTTTTTGAATAATTTACTATAGAAAAGGCAATCCCTGGCGTAATTAAAATTTGCGACAGTAAAAAATTATTTTTTGAATAATTTACTATAGAAAAGGCAATCCCTGGCGTAATTAAAATTTGCGACAGTAAAAAATTATTTTTTGAATAATTTACTATAGAAAAGGCAATCCCTGGCGTATTTAAAATTTGCGACAGTAGAAAATTATTTTTTGAATAATTTACTATAGAAAAGGCAATCCCTGGCGTAATTAAACTTTGCGACAGTAAAAAATTAATTTTTGAATAATTTACTATAGAAAAGGCAATCCCTGGCGCAATTAAAAATTGCGACAGTAGAAAATTATTTTTTGAATAATTTACTATAGAAAAGGCAATGCCTGGCGTAATTAAAATTTGCGACAGTTGAAAATTATTATTTGAATAATTTACTATAGAAAAGGCAATCCCTGGCGTAATTAAAATTTGCGACAGTTGAAAATTATTTTTTGAATAATTTACTATAGAAAAGGCAATCCCTGGGGTATTTAAAATTTGCGACAGTAGAAAATTATTTTTTGAATAATTTACTATAGAAAAGGCAATCCCTGGCGTAATTAAAATTTGCGACAGTAAAAAATTATTTTTTGAATAATTTACTATAGAAAAGGCAATCCCTGGCGTAATTAAAATTTGCGACAGTAAAAAATTATTTTTTGAATAATTTACTATAGAAAAGGCAATCCCTGGCGTAATTAAAATTTGCGACAGTAAAAAATTAATTTTTGAATAATTTACTATAGAAAAGGCAATCCCTGGCGAAATTAAAATTTGCGACAGTAGAAAATTATTTTTTGAATAATTTACTATAGAAAAGGTAATGCCTGGCGTAATTAAAATTTGCGACAGTTGAAAATTATTTTTTGAATAATTTACTATAGAAAAGGCAATCCCTGGGATATTTAAAATTTGCGACAGTATAAAAAATTGGCGTATTTAAAATTTGCGACAGTAGAAAATTATTTTTTGAATAATTTACTATAGAAAAGCAATCCCTGGCGTATTTAAAATTTGCGACAGTATAAAATTAATTCTTGAAAAATTTACTATATAAAAGGCAATCCCTGGCGTAATTAAAATTTGCGACAGTAGAAAATTATTTTTTGAATAATTTACTATAGAAAAGGCAATCCCTGGCTTATTTAAAATTTGCGACAGTAGAAAATTATTTTTTGAATAATTTACTATAGAAAAGGCAATCCCTGGCGCACTTAAAATTTGCGACAGTTGAAAATTATTTTTTGAATAATTTACTATAGAAAAGGCAATGCCTGGCGTAATTAAAATTTGCGACAGTTGAAAATTATTTTTTGAATAATTTACTATAGAAAAGGCAATCCCTGGGATATTTAAAATTTGCGACAGTAGAAAATTATTTTTTGAATAATTTACTGTAGAAAAGGCAATCCCTGGCGTAATTAAAATTTGCGACAGTAAAAAATTATTTTTTGAATAATTTACTATAGAAAAGGCAATCACTGGCGCAATTACAATTTGCGACAGTAGAAAATTATTTTTTGAATAATTTACTATAGAAAAGGCAATCCCTGGCGTAATTAAAATTTGCGACAGTAGAAAATTATTTTTTGAATAATTTACTATAGAAAAGGGCAATCCCTGGCGCAATTAAAATTTGCGACAGTAGAAAATTATTTTTTGAATAATTTACTATAGAAAAGGCAATGCCTGGCGTAATTAAAATTTGCGACAGTTGAAAATTATTTTTTGAATAATTTACTATAGAAAAGGCAATCCCTGGCGTAATTAAAATTTGCGACAGTTGAAAATTATTTTTTGAATAATTTACTATAGAAAAGGCAATCCCTGGGATATTTAAAATTTGCGACAGTAGAAAATTATTTTTTGAATAATTTACTATAGAAAAGGCAATCCCTGGCGTAATTAAAATTTGCGACAGTAAAAAATTATTTTTTGAATAATTTACTATAGAAAAGGCAATCACTGGCGCAATTACAATTTGCGACAGTATAAAATTATTTTTTGAATAATTTACTATAGAAAAGGCAATCCCTGGCGTAATTAAAATTTGCGACAGTAAAAAATTATTTTTTGAATAATTTACTATAGAAAAGGCAATCCCTGGCGTAATTAAAATTTGCGACAGTTGAAAATTATTTTTTGAATAATTTACTATAGAAAAGGCAATCCCTGGCGTAATTAAAATTTGCGACAGTTGAAAATTATTTTTTGAATAATTTACTATAAAAAAGGCAATCCCTGGCGTAATTAAAATTTGCGACAGTTGAAAATTATTTTTTGAATAATTTACTATAGAAAAGGCAATCCCTGGGATATTTAAAATTTGCGACAGTATAAAAAATTGGCGTATTTAAAATTTGCGACAGTATAAAATTAATTCTTGAAAAATTTACTATATAAAAGGCAATCCCTGGCGTAATTAAAATTTGCGACAGTAGAAAATTATTTTTTGAATAATTTACTATAGAAAAGGCAATCCCTGGCTTATTTAAAATTTGCGACAGTAGAAAATTATTTTTTGAATAATTTACTATAGAAAAGGCAATCCCTGGCGCACTTAAAATTTGCGACAGTTGAAAATTATTTTTTGAATAATTTACTATAGAAAAGGCAATGCCTGGCGTAATTAAAATTTGCGACAGTTGAAAATTATTTTTTGAATAATTTACTATAGAAACGGCAATCCCTGGGATATTTAAAATTTGCGACAGTAGAAAATTATTTTTGAATAATTTACTATAGAAAAGGCAATCCCTGGCGTAATTAAAATTTCCGACAGTAAAAAATTATTTTTTGAATAATTTACTATAGAAAAGGCAATCACTGGCGAAATTACAATTTGCGACAGTATAAAATTATTTTTTGAATAATTTACTATAGAAAAGGCAATCCCTGGCGTAATTAAAATTTGCGACAGTAAAAAATTATTTTTTGAATAATTTACTATTGAAAAGGCAATCCCTGGCGTAATTAAAATTTGCGACAGTTGAAAATTATTTTTTGAATAATTTACTATAGAAAAGGCAATCCCTGGCGTAATTAAAATTTGCGACAGTTGAAAATTATTTTTTGAATAATTTACTATAGAAAAGGCAATCCCTGGGATATTTAAAATTTGCGACAGTATAAAAAATTGGCGTATTTAAAATTTGCGTCAGTAGAAAATTATTTTTTGAATAATTTACTATAGAAAAGGCAATCCCTGGCGTATTTAAAATTTGCTACAGTATAAAATTAATTCTTGAAAAATTTACTATATAAAAGGCAATCCCTGGCGTAATTAAAATTTGCGACAGTAGAAAATTATTTTTTGAATAATTTACTATAGAAAAGGCAATCCCTGGCGTATTTAAAATTTGCGACAGTAGAAAACTATTTTTTGAATAATTTACTATAGAAAAGGCAATCCCTGGCGTAATTAAAATTTGCGACAGTAAAAAATTAATTTTTGAATAATTTACTATAGAAAAGGCAATCCCTGGCGCAATTAAAATTTGCGACAGTAGAAAATTATTTTTTGAATAATTTACTATAGAAAAGGCAATGCCTGGCGTAATTAAAATTTGCGACAGTTGAAAATTATTTTTTGAATAATTTACTATAGAAAAGGCAATCCCTGGCGTAATTAAAATTTGCGACAGTTGAAAATTATTTTTTGAATAATTTACCATAGAAAAGGCAATCCCTGGGATATTTAAAATTTGCGACAGTAGAAAATTATTTTTTGAATAATTTACTATAGAAAAGGCAATCCCTGGCGTAATTAAAATTTGCGACAGTAAAAAATTATTTTTTGAATAATTTACTATAGAAAAGGCAATCCCTGGCGTAATTAAAATTTGCGACAGTAAAAAATTATTTTTTGAATAATTTACTATAGAAAAGGCAATCCCTGGCGTAATTAAAATTTGCGACAGTAGAAAATTATTTTTTGAATAATTTACTATAGAAAAGGCAATCCCTGGCGCAATTAAAATTTGCGACAGTAAAAAATTATTTTTTGAATAATTTACTATAGAAAAGGCAATCCCTGGCGCAATTACAATTTGCGACAGTATAAAATTATTTTTTGAATAATTTACTATAGAAAAGGCAATCCCTGGCGTAATTAAAATTTGCGACAGTAGAAAATTATTTTTTGAATAATTTACTATAGAAAAGGCAATCCCTGGCGTAATTAAAATTTGCGACATTATAAAATTATTTTTTGCAAAATTTACTATAGAAAAGGCAATCCCTGGCGCAATTAAAATTTGCGACAGTTGAAAATTATTCTTTGAATAATTTACTATAGAAAAGGCAATCCCTGGCGCAATTAAAATTTGCGACAGTAAAAAATTATTTTTTGAAAAATTTACTATATAAAAGGCAATCCCTGGCGCTTTTAAAATTTGCGACATTAAAAAAATATTTTTTGAATAATTTACTATAGAAAAGGCAATCCCTGACGTAATTAAAATTTGCGACAGTAAAAAATTATTTTTTGAATAATTTACTATAGAAAAGGCAATCCCTGGCGTAATTAAAATTTGCGACAATTGAAAATTATTTTTTGAATAATTTACTATAGAAAATGCAATCCCTGGCGTAATTAAAATTTGCGACAGTTGAAAATTATTTTTTGAATAATTTACTATAGAAAAGGCAATCCCTGGGATATTTAAAATTTGCGACAGTATAAAAAATTGGCGTATTTAAAATTTGCGACAGTAGAAAATTATTTTTTGAATAATTTACTATAGAAAAGGCAATCCCTGGCGTATTTAAAATTTGCGACAGTATAAAATAAATTCTTGAAAAATTTACTATATAAAAGGCAATCCCTGGCGTAATTAAAATTTGCGACAGTAGAAAATTATTTTTTGAATAATTTACTATAGAAAAGGCAATCCCTGGCGTATTTAAAATTTGCGACAGTAGAAAATTATTTTTTGAATAATTTACTATAGAAAAGGCAATCCCTGGCGCACTTAAAATTTGCGATAATTGAAAATTATTTTTTGAATAATTTACTATAGAAAAGGCAATCCCTGGCGTATTTAAAATTTGCGACAGTAGAAAATTATTTTTTGAATAATTTACTATAGAAAAGGCAATCCCTGGCGCACTTAAAATTTGCGACAGTTGAAAATTATTTTTTGAATAATTTACTATAGAAAAGGCAATCCCTGGCGTAATTAAAATTTGCGACAGTTGAAAATTATTTTTTGAATAATTTACTATAGAAAAGGCAATCCCTGTCGTAATTAAAATTTGCGCCAGTTGAAAATTATTTTTTGAATAATTTACTATAGAAAAGGCAATCCCTGGCGTAATTAAAATTTGCGACAGTAGAAAATTATTTTTTGAATAATTTACTATAGAAGAGGCAACCCCTGGCGCAATTAAAATTTGCGACAGTTGAAAATTATTTTTTGAATAATTTACTATAGAAAAGGCAATCCCTGGCGTAATTAAAGTTTGCGACAGTAAAAAATTGTTTTTTGAATAATTTACTATAGAAAAGGCAATCCCTGGCGTAATTAAAATTTGCGACAGTAAAAAATTATTTTTTGAATAATTTACTATAGAAAAGGCAATCCCTGGCGTATTTAAAATTTGCGACTGTAGAAAATTATTTTTTGAATAATTTACTATAGAAAAGGCAATCCCTGGCGCACTTAAAATTTGCGACAGTTGAAAATTATTTTTTGAATAATTTACTATAGAAAAGGCAATCCCTGGCGTAATTAAAATTTGCGACAGTTGAAAATTATTTTTTGAATAATTTACTATAGAAAAGGCAATCCCTGTCGTAATTAAAATTTGCGCCAGTTGAAAATTATTTTTTGAATAATTTACTATAGAAAAGGCAATCCCTGGCGTAATTAAAATTTGCGACAGTAGAAAATTATTTTTTGAATAATTTACTATAGAAAAGGCAACCCCTGGCGCAATTAAAATTTGCGACAGTTGAAAATTATTTTTTGAATAATTTACTATAGAAAAGGCAATCCCTGGCGTAATTAAAATTTGCGACAGTAAAAAATTGTTTTTTGAATAATTTACTATAGAAAAGGCAATCCCTGGCGTAATTAAAATTTGCGACAGTAAAAAATTATTTTTTGAATAATTTACTATAGAAAAGGCAATCCCTGGGATATTTAAGATTTGCGACAGTTGAAAATTATTTTTTGAATAATTTACTATAGAAAAGGCAATCCCTTGCGTAATTAAAATTTGCGACAGTATAAAATTATTTTTTGCAAAATTTACTATAGAAAAGGCAATCCCTGGCGCAATTAAAATTTGCGACAGTTGAAAATTATTTTTTGAATAATTTACTACAGAAAAGGCAATCCCTGGCGCAATTAAAATTTGCGACAGTAAAAAATTATTTTTTGAAGAATTTACTATATAAAAGGCAATCCCTGGCGCAATTAAAATTTGCGACAGTAAAAAATTATTTTTTGAATAATTTACTATAGAAAAGGCAATCCCTGGCGTATTTAAAATTTGCGACAGTAGAAAATTATTTTTTGAATAATTTACTATAGAAAAGGCAATCCCTGGCGCACTTAAAATTTGCGATAATCGAAAATTATTTTTTGAATAATTTACTATAGAAAAGGCATTCCCTGGCGTATTTAAAATTTGCGACAGTAGAAAATTATTTTTTGAATAATTTACTATAGAAAAGGCAATCTCTGGCGCACTTAAAATTTGCGACAGTTGAAAATTATTTTTTGAATAATTTACTATAGAAAAGGCAATCCCTGGCGTAATTAAAATTTGCGACAGTTGAAAATTATTTTTTGAATAATTTACTATAGAAAAGGCAATCCCTGGCGTAATTAAAATTTGCGCCAGTTGAAAATTATTTTTTGAATAATTTACTATAGAAAAGGCAATGCCTGGCGTAATTAAAATTTGCGACAGTAGAAAATTACTTTTTGAATAATTTACTATAGAAAAGGCAACCCCTGGCGCAATTAAAATTTGCGAAAGTTGAAAATTATTTTTTGAATAATTTACTATAGAAAAGGCAATCCCTGGCGTAATTAAAATTTGCGACAGTAAAAAATTATTTTTTGAATAATTTACTATAGAAAAGGCAATCCCTGGCGTAATTAAAATTTGCGACAGTAAAAAATTATTTTTTGAATAATTTACTATAGAAAAGGCAATCCCTGGGATATTTAAGATTTGCGACAGTTGAAAATTATTTTTTGAATAATTTACTATAGAAAAGGCAATCCCTGGCGTAATTAAAATTTGCGACAGTATAAAATTATTTTTTGCAAAATTTACTATAGAAAAGGCAATCCCTGGCGCAATTAAAATTTGCGACAGTTGAAAATTATTTTTTGAATAATTTACTACAGAAAAGGCAATCCCTGGCGCAATTAAAATTTGCGACAGTAAAAAATTATTTTTTGAAGAATTTACTATATAAAAGGCAATCCCTGGCGCAATTAAAATTTGCGACAGTAAAAAATTATTTTTTGAATAATTTACTATAGAAAAGGCAATCCCTGGCGTAATTAAAATTTGCGACAGTAAAAAATTATTTTTTGAATAATTTACTATAGAAAAGGCAATCCCTGGCGCACTTAAAATTTGCGACAGTAGAAAATTATTTTTTGAATAATTTACTATAGAAAAACCAATCCCTGTGATATTTAAAATTTGCGACAGTAAAAAATTATTTTTTGAATAATTTACTATAGAAAAGGCAATCCCTGGGATATTTAAAATTTGCGACAGTTGAAAATTATTATTTGAATAATTTACTATAGAAAAGGCAATCCCTGGCGTAATTAAAATTTGCGACAGTTGAAAATTATTTTTTGAATATTTTACTATAGAAATGGCAATCCCTGGCGTAATTAAAATTTGCGACAGTTGAAAATTATTTTTTGAATAATTTACTATAGAAAAGGCAATCCCTGGCGTAATTAAAATTTGCGACAGTAGAAAATTATTTTTTGAATAATTTACTATAGAAAAGGCAATCCCTGGCGCAATTAAAATTTGCGACAGTAGAAAATTATTTTTTGAATAATTTACTATAGAAAAGGCAATCCCTGGCGTATTTAAAATTTGCGACAGTAGAAAATTATTTTTTGAATAATTTACTATAGAAAAGGCAATCCCTGGCGTATTTAAAATTTGCGACAGTATAAAATTAATTCTTGAAAAATTTACTATATAAAAGGCAATCCCTGGCGTAATTAAAATTTGCGACAGTAGAAAATTATTTTTTGAATAATTTACTATAGAAAAGGCAATCCCTGGCGTATTTAAAATTTGCGACAGTAGAAAATTATTTTTTGAATAATTTACTATAGAAAAGGCAATCCCTGGCGCACTTAAAATTTGCGACAGTTGAAAATTATTTTTTGAATAATTTACTATAGACAAGGCAATCCCTGGCGTATTTAAAATTTGCGACAGTAGAAAATTATTTTTTGAATAATTTACTATAGAAAAGGCAATCCCTGGCGCACTTAAAATTTGCAACAGTTGAAAATTATTTTTTGAATAATTTACTATAGAAAAGGCAATCCCTGGCGTAATTAAAATTTGCGATAGTTGAAAATTATTTTTTGAATAATTTACTATAGAAAAGGCAATCCCTGGCGTAATTAAAATTTGCGACAGTTGAAAATTATTTTTTGAATAATTTACTATAGAAAAGGCAATCCCTGGCGTAATTAAAATTTGCGATAGTTGAAAATTATTTTTTGAATAATTTACTATAGAAAAGGCAATCCCTGGCGTAATTAAAATTTGCGACAGTAGAAAATTATTTTTTGAATAATTTACTATAGAAAAGGCAATCCCTGGCGCAATTAAAATTTGCGACAGTAGAAAATTATTTTTTGAATAATTTACTATAGAAAAGGCAATCCCTGGCGTAATTAAAATTTGCGACAGTAAAAAATTATTTTTTGAATAATTTACTATAGAAAAGGCAATCCCTGGCGTAATTAAAATTTGCGACAGTAAAAAATTATTTTTTGAATAATTTACTATAGAAAAGGCAATCCCTGGGATATTTAAGATTTGCGACAGTTGAAAATTATTTTTTGAATAATTTACTATAGAAAAGGCAATCCCTGGCGTAATTAAAATTTGCGACAGTATAAAATTATTTTTTGCAAAATTTACTATAGAAAAGGCAATCCCTGGCGCAATTAAAATTTGCGACAGTTGAAAATTATTTTTTGAATAATTTACTATAGAAAAGGCAATCCCTGTCGTAATTAAAATTTGCGCCAGTTGAAAATTATTTTTTGAATAATTTACTATAGAAAAGGCAATCCCTGGCGTAATTAAAATTTGCGACAGTAGAAAATTATTTTTTGAATAATTTACTATAGAAAAGGCAACCCCTGGCGCAATTAAAATTTGCGACAGTTGAAAATTATTTTTTGAATAATTTACTATAGAAAAGGCAATCCCTGGCGTAATTAAAATTTGCGACAGTAAAAAATTATTTTTTGAATAATTTACTATAGAAAAGGCAATCCCTGGCGTATTTAAAATTTGCGACAGTAGAAAATTATTTTTTGAATAATTTACTATAGAAAAGGCAATCCCTGGCGCACTTAAAATTTGCGACAGTTGAAAATTATTTTTTGAATAATTTACTATAGAAAAGGCAATCCCTGGCGTAATTAAAATTTGCGACAGTTGAAAATTATTTTTTGAATAATTTACTATAGAAAAGGCAATCCCTGTCGTAATTAAAATTTGCGCCAGTTGAAAATTATTTTTTGAATAATTTACTATAGAAAAGGCAATCCCTGGCGTAATTAAAATTTGCGACAGTAGAAAATTATTTTTTGAATAATTTACTATAGAAAAGGCAACCCCTGGCGCAATTAAAATTTGCGACAGTTGAAAATTATTTTTTGAATAATTTACTATAGAAAAGGCAATCCCTGGCGTAATTAAAATTTGCGACAGTAAAAAATTGTTTTTTGAATAATTTACTATAGAAAAGGCAATCCCTGGCGTAATTAAAATTTGCGACAGTAAAAAATTATTTTTTGAATAATTTACTATAGAAAAGGCAATCCCTGGGATATTTAAGATTTGCGACAGTTGAAAATTATTTTTTGAATAATTTACTATAGAAAAGGCAATCCCTTGCGTAATTAAAATTTGCGACAGTATAAAATTATTTTTTGCAAAATTTACTATAGAAAAGGCAATCCCTGGCGCAATTAAAATTTGCGACAGTTGAAAATTATTTTTTGAATAATTTACTACAGAAAAGGCAATCCCTGGCGCAATTAAAATTTGCGACAGTAAAAAATTATTTTTTGAAGAATTTACTATATAAAAGGCAATCCCTGGCGCAATTAAAATTTGCGACAGTAAAAAATTATTTTTTGAATAATTTACTATAGAAAAGGCAATCCCTGGCGTATTTAAAATTTGCGACAGTAGAAAATTATTTTTTGAATAATTTACTATAGAAAAGGCAATCCCTGGCGCACTTAAAATTTGCGATAATTGAAAATTATTTTTTGAATAATTTACTATAGAAAAGGCATTCCCTGGCGTATTTAAAATTTGCGACAGTAGAAAATTATTTTTTGAATAATTTACTATAGAAAAGGCAATCTCTGGCGCACTTAAAATTTGCGACAGTTGAAAATTATTTTTTGAATAATTTACTATAGAAAAGGCAATCCCTGGCGTAATTAAAATTTGCGACAGTTGAAAATTATTTTTTGAATAATTTACTATAGAAAAGGCAATCCCTGGCGTAATTAAAATTTGCGCCAGTTGAAAATTATTTTTTGAATAATTTACTATAGAAAAGGCAATGCCTGGCGTAATTAAAATTTGCGACAGTAGAAAATTACTTTTTGAATAATTTACTATAGAAAAGGCAACCCCTGGCGCAATTAAAATTTGCGAAAGTTGAAAATTATTTTTTGAATAATTTACTATAGAAAAGGCAATCCCTGGCGTAATTAAAATTTGCGACAGTAAAAAATTATTTTTTGAATAATTTACTATAGAAAAGGCAATCCCTGGCGTAATTAAAATTTGCGACAGTAAAAAATTATTTTTTGAATAATTTACTATAGAAAAGGCAATCCCTGGGATATTTAAGATTTGCGACAGTTGAAAATTATTTTTTGAATAATTTACTATAGAAAAGGCAATCCCTGGCGTAATTAAAATTTGCGACAGTATAAAATTATTTTTTGCAAAATTTACTATAGAAAAGGCAATCCCTGGCGCAATTAAAATTTGCGACAGTTGAAAATTATTTTTTGAATAATTTACTACAGAAAAGGCAATCCCTGGCGCAATTAAAATTTGCGACAGTAAAAAATTATTTTTTGAAGAATTTACTATATAAAAGGCAATCCCTGGCGCAATTAAAATTTGCGACAGTAAAAAATTATTTTTTGAATAATTTACTATAGAAAAGGCAATCCCTGGCGTAATTAAAATTTGCGACAGTAAAAAATTATTTTTTGAATAATTTACTATAGAAAAGGCAATCCCTGGCGCACTTAAAATTTGCGACAGTAGAAAATTATTTTTTGAATAATTTACTATAGAAAAACCAATCCCTGTGATATTTAAAATTTGCGACAGTAAAAAATTATTTTTTGAATAATTTACTATAGAAAAGGCAATCCCTGGGATATTTAAAATTTGCGACAGTTGAAAATTATTATTTGAATAATTTACTATAGAAAAGGCAATCCCTGGCGTAATTAAAATTTGCGACAGTTGAAAATTATTTTTTGAATATTTTACTATAGAAATGGCAATCCCTGGCGTAATTAAAATTTGCGACAGTTGAAAATTATTTTTTGAATAATTTACTATAGAAAAGGCAATCCCTGGCGTAATTAAAATTTGCGACAGTAGAAAATTATTTTTTGAATAATTTACTATAGAAAAGGCAATCCCTGGCGCAATTAAAATTTGCGACAGTAGAAAATTATTTTTTGAATAATTTACTATAGCAAAGGCAATCCCTGGCGTATTTAAAATTTGCGACAGTAGAAAATTATTTTTTGAATAATTTACTATAGAAAAGGCAATCCCTGGCGTATTTAAAATTTGCGACAGTATAAAATTAATTCTTGAAAAATTTACTATATAAAAGGCAATCCCTGGCGTAATTAAAATTTGCGACAGTAGAAAATTATTTTTTGAATAATTTACTATAGAAAAGGCAATCCCTGGCGTATTTAAAATTTGCGACAGTAGAAAATTATTTTTTGAATAATTTACTATAGAAAAGGCAATCCCTGGCGCACTTAAAATTTGCGACAGTTGAAAATTATTTTTTGAATAATTTACTATAGAAAAGGCAATCCCTGGCGTATTTAAAATTTGCGACAGTAGAAAATTATTTTTTGAATAATTTACTATAGAAAAGGCAATCCCTGGCGCACTTAAAATTTGCGACAGTTGAAAATTATTTTTTGAATAATTTACTATAGAAAAGGCAATCCCTGGCGTAATTAAAATTTGCGACAGTTGAAAATTATTTTTTGAATAATTTACTATAGAAAAGGCAATCCCTGGCGTAATTAAAATTTGCGACAGTTGAAAATTATTTTTTGAATAATTTACTATAGAAAAGGCAATCCCTGGCGTAATTAAAATTTGCGACAGTTGAAAATTATTTTTTGAATAATTTACTATAGAAAAGGCAATCCCTGGCGTAATTAAAATTTGCGACAGTAGAAAATTATTTTTTGAATAATTTACTATAGAAAAGGCAATCCCTGGCGCAATTAAAATTTGCGACAGTAGAAAATTATTTTTTGAATACTTTACTATAGAAAAGGCAATCCCTGGCGTATTTAAAATTTGCGACAGTAGAAAATTATTTTTTGAATAATTTACTATAGAAAAGGCAATTCCTGGCGTATTTAAAATTTGCGACAGTATAAAATTAATTCTTGAAAAATTTACTATATAAAAGGCAATCCCCGGCGTAATTAAAATTTGCGACAGTAGAAAATTATTTTTTGAATAATTTACTATAGAAAAGGCAATCCCTGGCGTATTTAAAATTTGCGACAGTAGAAAATTATTTTTTGAATAATTCACTATAGAAAAGGCAATTCCTGGCGTAATTAAAATTTGCGACAGTAAAAAATTATTTTTTGAATAATTTACTATAGAAAAGGCAATCCCTGGCGTAATTAAAATTTGCGACAGTTGAAAATTATTTTATGAATAATTTACTATAGAAAAGGCAATCCCTGGCGTAATTAAAATTTGCGACTGTAGAAAATTATTTTTGAATAATTTACTATAGAAAAGGCAATCCCTGGCGCAATTAAAATTTGCTACAGTAGAAAATTATTTTTTGAATAATTTACTATAGAAAAGGCAATCCCTGGCGTATTTAAAATTTGCGACAGTAGAAAATTATTTTTTGAATAATTTACTATAGAAAAGGCAATCCCTGGCGTATTTAAAATTTGCGACAGTATAAAATTAATTCTTGAAAAATTTACTATATAAAAGGCAATCCCTGTCGTAATTAAAATTTGCGACAGTAGAAAATTATTTTTTGAATAATTTACTATAGAAAAGGCAATACCTGGCGCATTTAAAATTTGCGACAGTAGAAAATTATTTTTTGAATAATTCACTATAGAAAAGGCAATCCCTGGCGTAATTAAAATTTGCGACAGTAAAAAATTATTTTTTGAATAATTTACTATAGAAAAGGCAATCCCTGGCGTAATTAAAATTTGCGACAGTAAAAAATTATTTTTTGAATAATTTACTATAGAAAAGGCAATCCCTGGCATATTTAAAATTTGCGACAGTAAAAAATTATTTTTTGAATAACTTACTATAGAAAAGGCAATCCCTGGCGTAATTAAAATTTGCGACAGTTGAAAATTATTATTTGAATAATTTACTATAGAAAAGGCAATTCCAGGCGTAATTAAAATTTGCGACAGTTGAAAATTATTTTTTGAATAATTTACTATAGAAATGGCAATCCCTGGCGTAATTAAAATTTGCGACAGTTGAAAATTATTTTTTGAATAATTTACTATAGAAAAGGCAATCCCGGGCGTAATTAAAATTTGCGACAGTAGAAAATTATTTTTTGAATAATTTACTATAGAAAAGGCAATACCTGGCGCAATTAAAATTTTCGACAGTAGAAAATTATTTTTTGAATAATTTACTATAGAAAAGGCAATCCCTGGCGTATTTAAAATTTGCGACAGTAGAAAATTATTTTTTGAATAATTCACTATAGAAAAGGCAATCCCTGGCGTATTTAAAATTTGCGACAGTATAAAATTAATTCTTGAAAAATTTACTATATAAAAGGCAATCCCTGGCGTAATTAAAATTTGCGACAGTAGAAAATTATTTTTTGAATAATTTACTATAGAAAAGGCAATCCCTGGCGTATTTAAAATTTGCGACAGTAGAAAATTATTTTTTGAATAATTTACTATAGAAAAGGCATTACCTGGCGCACTTAAAATTTGCGACAGTTGAAAATTATTTTTTGAATAATTTACTATAGAAAAGGCAATCCCTGGCGTAATTAAAATTTGCGACAGTATAAAATTATTTTTTGAATAATTTACTATAGAAAAGGCAATCCCTGGCGTAATTAAAATTTGCGACAGTATAAAATTATTTTTTGAATAATTTACTATAGAAAAGGCAATCCCTGGCGCAATTAAAATTTGCGACAGTAAAAAATTATTTTTTGAATAATTTACTATAGAAAAGGCAATCCCTGGCGTAATTAAAATTTGCGACAGTAAAAAATTATTTTTTGAATAATTTACTATAGAAAAGGCAATCCCTGGGATATTTAAAATTTGCGACAGTTGAAAATTATTTTTTGAATAATTTACTATAGAAAAGGCAATCCCTGGCGCAATTAAAATTTGCGGAAGTATAAAATTATTTTTTGAATAATTTACTATAGAAAAGGCAATCCTTGGCGTAATTAAAATTTGCGACAGTAGAAAATTATTTTTTGAAAAGTTTACTATAGAAAAGGCAATCCCTGGCGCAATTAAAATTTGCGACAGTAAAAAATTATTTTTTGCAAAATTTACTATAGAAAAGGCAATCCCTGGCGTATTTAAAATTTGCGACAGTAGAAAATTATTTTTTGAATAATTTACTATAGAAAAGGCAATCCCTGGCGTAATTATAATTTGCGACAGTAAAAAATTATTTTTTGAATAATTTACTATAGAAAAGGCAATCCCTGGCGTAATAAAAATTTGCGACAGTAAAAAATTATTTTTTGAATAATTTACTATAGAAAAGGCAATCCCTGGGATATTTAAAATTTGCGACAGTAAAAAATTATTTTTTGAATAATTTACTATAGAAAAGGCAATCCCTGGGATATTTAAAATTTGCGACAGTTGAAAAATATTATTTGAATAATTTACTATAGAAAAGGCAATCCCTGGCGTAATTAAAATTTGCGACAGTTGAAAATTATTTTTTGAATAATTTACTATAGATATGGCAATCCCTGGCGTAATTAAAATTTGCGACAGTTGAAAATTATTTTTTGAATAATTTACTATTGAAAAGGCAATCCCGGGCGTAATTAAAATTTGCGACAGTAGAAAATTATTTTTTGAATAATTTACTATAGAAAAGGCAATCCCTGGCGCAATTAAAATTTGCGACAGTAGAAAATTATTTTTTGAATAATTTACTATAGAAAAGGCAATCCCTGGCGTATTTAAAATTTGCGACAGTAGAAAATTATCTTTTGAATAATTTACTATAGAAAAGGCAATCCCTGGCGTATTTAAAATTTGCGACAGTATAAAATTAATTCTTGAAAAATTTACTATATAAAAGGCAATCCCTGGCGTAATTAAAATTTGCGACAGTAGAAAATTATTTTTTGAAAAAGGCAATCCCTGGCGTATTTAAATTTTGCGACAGTAGAAAATTATTTTTTGAATAATTTACTATAGAAAAGGCAATACCTGGCGCACTTAAAATTTGCGACAGTTGAAAATTATTTTTTGAATAATTTACTATAGAAAAGGCAATCCCTGGCGTAGTTAAAATTTGCGACAGTATAAAATTATTTTTTGAATAATTTACTATAGAAAAGGCAATCCCTGGCGTAATTAAAATTTGCGACAGTATAAAATTATTTTTTGAATAATTTACTATAGAAAAGGCAATCCCTGGCGCAATTAAAATTTGCGACAGTAGAAAATTATTTTTTGAATAATTTACTATAGAAAAGGCAATCCCTGGCGTAATTAAAATTTGCGACAGTTGAAAATTATTTTTTGAATAATTTACTATAGAAAAGGCAATCCCTGGGATATTTAAAATTTGCGACAGTTGAAAATTATTTTTTGAATAATTTACTATAGAAAAGGCAATCCCTGGCGTAATTAAAATTTGCGACAGTATAAAATTATTTTTTGAATAATTTACTATAGAAAAGGCAATCCCTGGCGTAATTAAAATTTGCGACAGTATAAAATTATTTTTTGAATAATTTACTATAGAAAAGGCAATCCCTGGCGTAATTAAAATTTGCGACAGTAAAAAATTATTTTTTGAATAATTTACTATAGAAAAGGCAATCCCTGGGATATTTAAAATTTGCGACAGTAAAAAATTATTTTTTGAATAATTTACTATAGAAAAGGCAATCCCTGGCGTAATTAAAATTTGCGACAGTTGAAAATTATTATTTGAATAATTTACTATAGAAAAGGCAATCCCAGGCGTAATTAAAATTTGCGACAGTTGAAAATTATTTTTTGAATAATTTACTATAGAAATGGCAATCCCTGGCGTAATTAAAATTTGCGACAGTTGAAAATTATTTTTTGAATAATTTACTATAGAAAAGGCAATCCCGGGCGTAATTAAAATTTGCGACAGTAGAAAATTATTTTTTGAATAATTTACTATAGAAAAGGCAATACCTGGCGCAATTAAAATTTGCGACAGTAGAAAATTATTTTTTGAATAATTTACTATAGAAGAGGCAATCCCTGGCGTATTTAAAATTTGCGACAGTAGAAAATTATTTTTTGAATAATTTACTATAGAAAAGGCAATCCCTGGCGTATTTAAAATTTGCGACAGTATAAAATTAATTCTTGAAAAATTTACTATATAAAAGGCAATCCCTGGCGTAATTAAAATTTGCGACAGTAGAAAATTATTTTTTGAATAATTTACTATAGAAAAGGCAATCCCTGGCGTATTTAAAATTTGCGACAGTAGAAAATTATTTTTTGAATAATTTACTATAGAAAAGGCAATACCTGGCGCACTTAAAATTTGCGACAGTTGAAAATTATTTTTTGAATAATTTACTATAGAAAAGGCAATCCCTGGCGTAATTAAAATTTGCGACAGTATAAAATTATTTTTTGAATAATTTACTATAGAAAAGGCAATCCCTGGCGTAATTAAAATTTGCGACAGTATAAAATTATTTTTTGAATAATTTACTATAGAAAAGGCAATCCCTGGCGCAATTAAAATTTGCGACAGTAAAAAATTATTTTTTGAATAATTTACTATAGAAAAGGCAATCCCTGGCGTAATTAAAATTTGCGACAGTAAAAAATTATTTTTTGAATAATTTACTATAGAAAAGGCAATCCCTGGGATATTTAAAATTTGCGACAGTTGAAAATTATTTTTTGAATAATTTACTATAGAAAAGGCAATCCCTGGCGCAATTAAAATTTGCGACAGTAGAAAATTATTTTTTGAATAATTTACTATTTAAAATTTGCGACAGTAGAAAATTATTTTTTGAATAATTTACTATAGAAAAGGCAATCCCTGGCGTAATTAAAATTTGCGACAGTAAAAAATTATTTTTTGAATAATTTACTATAGAAAAGGCAATCCCTGGCGTAATAAAAATTTGCGACAGTAAAAAATTATTTTTTGAATAATTTACTATAGAAAAGGCAATCCCTGGGATATTTAAAATTTGCGACAGTAAAAAATTATTTTTTGAATAATTTACTATAGAAAAGGCAATCCCTGGGATATTTAAAATTTGCGACAGTTGAAAATTATTATTTGAATAATTTACTATAGAAAAGGCAATCCCTGGCGTAATTAAAATTTGCGACAGTTGAAAATTATTTTTTGAATAATTTACTATAGATATGGCAATCCCTGGCGTAATTAAAATTTGCGACAGTTGAAAATTATTTTTTGAATAATTTACTATAGAAAAGGCAATCCCGGGCGTAATTAAAATTTGCGACAGTAGAAAATTATTTTTTGAATAATTTACTATAGAAAAGGCAATCCCTGTCGCAATTAAAATTTGCGACAGTAGAAAATTATTTTTTGAATAATTTACTATAGAAAAGGCAATCCCTGGCGTATTTAAAATTTGCGACAGTAGAAAATTATTTTTTGAATAATTTACTATAGAAAAGGCAATCCCTGGCGTATTTAAAATTTGCGACAGTATAAAATTAATTCTTGAAAAATTTACTATATAAAAGGCAATCCCTGGCGTAATTAAAATTTGCGACAGTAGAAAATTATTTTTTGAATAATTTACTATAGAAAAGGCAATCCCTGGCGTATTTAAAATTTGCGACAGTAGAAAATTATTTTTTGAATAATTTACTATAGAAAAGGCAATACCTGGCGCACTTAAAATTTGCGACAGTTGAAAATTATTTTTTGAATAATTTACTATAGAAAAGGCAATCCCTGGCGTAGTTAAAATTTGCGACAGTATAAAATTATTTTTGAATAATTTACTATAGAAAAGGCAATCCCTGGCGTAATTAAAATTTGCGACAGTATAAAATTATTTTTTGAATAATTTACTATAGAAAAGGCAATCCCTGGCGCAATTAAAATTTGCGACAGTAGAAAATTATTTTTGAATAATTTACTATAGAAAAGGCAATCCCTGGCGTAATTAAAATTTGCGACGTTGAAAATTATTTTTTGAATAATTTACTATAGAAAAGGCAATCCCTGGGATATTTAAAATTTGCGACAGTTGAAAATTATTTTTTGAATAATTTACTATAGAAAAGGCAATCCCTGGCGTAATTAAAATTTGCGACAGTATAAAATTATTTTTTGAATAATTTACTATAGAAAAGGCAATCCCTGGCGTAATTAAAATTTGCGACAGTATAAAATTATTTTTTGAATAATTTACTATAGAAAAGGCAATTCCTGGCGCAATTAAAATTTGCGACAGTTGAAAATTATTTTTTGAATAATTTACTATAGAAAAGGCAATCCCTGGGATATTTAAAATTTGCGACAGTTGAAAATTATTTTTTGAATAATTTACTATAGAAAAGGCAATCCCTGGCGCAATTAAAATTTGCGACAGTATAAAATTATTTTTTGAATAATTTACTATAGAAAAGGCAATCCTTGGCGTAATTAAAATTTGCGACAGTAGAAAATTATTTTTTGAAAAGTTTACTATAGAAAAGGCAATCCCTGGCGCAATTAAAATTTGCGACAGTAAAAAATTATTTTTTGCAAAATTTACTATAGAAAAGGCAATCCCTGGCGTAATTGCGACAGTTGAAAATTATTTTTTGAATAATTTACTATAGAAAAGGCAATCCCTGGCGCAATTAAAATTTGCGACAGTATAAAATTATTTTTTGAATAATTTACTATAGAAAAGGCAATCCCTGGATATTTAAATTTTGCGACAGTAAAAAATTATTTTTTGAATAATTTACTATAGAAAAGGCAATCCCTGGCGTAATTAAAATTTGCGACAGTATAAAATTATTTTTTGAATAATTTACTATATAAAAGGCAATCCCTGGCGTAATTAAAATTTGCGACAGTAGAAAATAATTTTTTGAATAATTTACTGTAGAAAAGGCAATCCCTGGCGCAATTAAAACTTGCGATAGTAAAAAATTATTTTTTGAATAATTTACTATAGAAAAGGCAATCCCTGGCGCAATTAAAATTTGCGACAGTAGAAAATTATTTTTTGAATAATTTACTATAGAAAAGGCAATCCCTGGCGTAATTAAAATTTGCGACAGTTGAAAATTATTTTTTGAATAATTTACTATAGAAAAGGCAATCCCTGGCGCAATTAAAATTTGCGACAGTGGAAAATTATTTTTTGAATAATTTACTATAGAAAAGGCAATCCCTGGCGCACTTAAAATTTGCGAGAGTAAAAAATTATTTTTTGAATAATTTACTATAGAAAAGGCAGTCCCTGGCGCAATTAAAATTTGCGAAAGTAGAAAATTATTTTTTGAATAATTTACTATAGAAAAGGCAATCCCTGGCCTAATTAAAATTTGCGACAGTATAAAATTATTTTTTGAATAATTTACTATAGAAAAGGCAATCCCTGGCGCAATTAAAATTTGCGACAGTTGAAAATTATTTTTTGAATAATTTACTATAGAAAAGGCAATCCCTAGCGTAATTAAAATTTGCGACAGTAGAAAATTATTTTTTGAATAATTTACTATAGAAAAGGCAATCCCTGGCGCAATTAAAATTTGCGACAGTAGAAAATTATTTTTTGAATAATTTACTAGAGAAAAGGCAATCCCTGGCGCAATTAAAATTTGCGACAGTAGAAAATTATTTTATGAATAATTTACTATAGAAAAGGCAATCCCTGGCGTAATTAAAATTTGCGACAGTTGAAAACTATTTTTTGAATAATTTACTATAGAAAAGGCAATCCCTGGCGTAATTAAAATTTGCGACAGTAGAAAATTATTTTTTGAATAATTTACTATAGAAAAGGCAATCCCTGGCGCAATTAAAATTTGCGACAGTATAAAATTATTTTTTGAATAATTTACTATAGAAAAGGCAATCCCTGGCGTATTTAAAATTTGCGACAGTATAAAATTAATTTTTGAAAAATATACTATATAAAAGGCAATCCCTGGCGTAATTAAAATTTGCGACAGTTGAAAATTATTTTTTGAATAATTTACTATAGAAATGGCAATCCCTGGCGTATTTAAAATTTGCGACAGTAAAAAATTATTTTTTGAATAATTTACTATAGAAAAGGCAATCCCTGGCGTAATTAAAATTTGCGACAGTAGAAAATTATTTTTTGAATAATTTACTATAGAAAAGGCAATCCCTGGCGTAATTAAAATTTGCGACAGTAGAAAATTATTTTTTGAATAATTTACTATAGAAAAGGTAATCCCTGGCGTAATTAAAATTTGCGACAGTTGAAAATTATTTTTTGAATAATTTACTATAGAAGAGGCAATCCCTGGCGTAATTAAAATTTGCGACAGTATAAAATTATTTTTTGAATAATTTACTATAGAAAAGGCAATCCCTGGCGCAATTAAAATTTGCGACAGTATAAAATTATTTTTTGCAAAATTTACTATAGAAAATGCAATCCCTGGCGCAATTAAAATTTGCGACAGTTGAAAATTATTTTGTGAATAATTTACTATAGAAAAGGCAATCCCTAGCGTAATTAAAATTTGCGACAGTAGAAAATTATTTTTTGAATAATTTACTATAGAAAAGGCAATACCTGGCGCAATTAAAATTTGCGACAGTAGAAAATTATTTTTTGAATAATTTACTAGAGAAAAGGCAATCCCTGGCGCAATTAAAATTTGCGACAGTAGAAAATTATTTTATGAATAATTTACTAAAGAAAAGGCAATCCCTGGCGTAATTAAAATTTGCGACAGTTGAAAACTATTTTTTGAATAATTTACTATAGAAAAGGCAATCCCTGGCGTAATTAAAATTTGCGACAGTAGAAAATTATTTTTTGAATAATTTACTATAGAAAAGGCAATCCCTGGCGTAATTAAAATTTGCGACAGTAAAAAATTATTTTTTGCAAAATTTACTATAGAAAAGGCAATCCCTGGCGTAATTAAAATTTGCGACAGTTGAAAACTATTTTTTGAATAATTTACTATAGAAAAGGCAATCCCTGGCGTAATTAAAATTTGCGACAGTAGAAAATTATTTTTTGAATAATTTACTATAGAAAAGGCAATCCCTGGCGTAATTAAAATTTGCGACAGTAAAAAATGATTTTTTGCAAAATTTACTATAGAAAAGGCAATCCCTGGCGCACTTAAAATTTGCGACAGTAAAACATTATTTTTTGAATAATTTACTATAGAAAAGGCAATCCCTGGCGTAGTTACAATTTGCGACAGTAGAAAATTATTTTTTGAATAATTTACTATAGAAAAGGCAATCCCTGGCGTAATTAAAATTTGCGACAGTAAAAAATTATTTTTTGAATAATTTACTATAGAAAAGGCAATCCCTGGCTCAATTACAATTTGCGACAGTAAAAAATTATTTTTTGAAAAATTTACTGTAGAAAGGCAATCCCTGGCGCACTTAAAATTTGCGACAGTGGAAAATTATTTTTTGAATAATTTACTATAGAAAAGGCAATCCCTGGCGTAATTAAAATTTGCGACAGGAGAAAATTATTTCTTGAATAATTTACTATAGAAAAGGCAATCCCTGGCGTAATTAAAATTTGCGACAGTAAAAAATTATTTTTTGCAAAATTTACTATAGAAAAGGCAATCCCTGGCGCACTTAAAATTTGCGACAGTAAAAAATTATTTTTTGAATAATTTACTATAGAAAAGGCAATCCCTGGCGTAATTAAAATTTGCGACAGTAGAAAATTATTTTTTGAATAATTTTCTATAGAAAAGGCAATCCCTGGCGTAATTAAAATTTGCGACAGTAAAAAATTATTTTTTGAATAATTTACTATAGAAAAGGCAATCCCTGGCACAATTACAATTTGCGACAGTAAAAAATATTTTTTTGAAAAATTTACTGTAGAAAGGCAATCCCTGGCGCACTTAAAATTTGCGACAGTAGAAAATTATTTTTTGAATAATTTACTATAGAAAAGGCAATCCCTGGCGCAATTAAAATCTGTGACAGTAGAAAATAAATTTTTGAAAAATTGACTAAATAAAAGGCAATCCCTGGCGTAATTAAAATTTGCGACAATAGAAAATTATTTTTTGAATAATTTACTGTAGAAAAGGCAATCCCTGGCGCAATTAAAACTTGCGATAGTAAAAAATTATTTTTTGAATAATTTACTATAGAAAAGGCAATCCCTGGCGCAATTAAAATTTGCGACAGTATAAAATTATTTTTTGAATAATTTACTATAGAAAAGGCAATCCCTGGGATATTTAAAATTTGCGACAGTAGAAAATTATTTTTTGAATAATTTACTATAGAAAAGGCAATCCCTGGGATATTTAAAATTTGCGACAGTAGAAAATTATTTTTTGAATAATTTACTATAGAAAAGGCAATCCCTGGCGTATTTAAAATTTGCGACAGTAAAAAATTATTTTTTTGCAAAATTTACTATAGAAAAGGCAATCCCTGGCGCAATTAAAATTTGCGACAGTAGAAAATTATTTTTTGAATAATTTACTATAGAAAAGGCAATCCCTGGCGTAATTAAAATTTGCGACAGTATAAAATTATTTTTTGAATAATTTACTATAGAAAAGGCAATCCCTGGCGTAATTAAAATTTGCGACAGTAGACAATTATTTTTTGAATAATTTACTATAGAAAAGGCAATCCCTGGCGTATTTAAAATTTGCGACAGTAAAAAATTATTTTTTGAATAATTTACTATAGAAAAGGCAATCCCTGGCGTAATTAAAATTTGCGACAGTAGAAAATTATTTTTTGAATAATTTACTATAGAAAAGGCAATCCCTGGCGTAATTAAAATTTGCGACAGTAGAAAATTATTTTTTGAATAATTTACTATAGAAAAGGCAATCCCTGGCGTAATTGAATTTTGCGACAGTTGAAAATTATTTTTTGAATAATTTACTATAGAAAAGGCAATCCCTGGCGTAATTAAAATTTGCGACAGTATAAAATTATTTTTTGAATAATTTACTATAGAAAAGGCAATCCCTGGCGCAATTAAAATTTGCGACAGTATAAAATTATTTTTTGCAAAATTTACTATAGAAAAGGCAATCCCTGGCGCAATTAAAATTTGCGACAGTTGAAAATTATTTTTTGAATAATTTACTATAGAAAAGGCATTCCCTAGCGTAATTAAAATTTGCGACAGTAGATAATTATTTTTTGAATAATTTACTATAGAAAAGGCAATCCCTGGCGCAATTAAAATTTGCGACAGTAGAAAATTATTTTTTGAATAATTTACTATAGAAAAGGCAATCCCTGGCGCAATTAAAATTTGCGACAGTAGAAAATTATTTTATGAATAATTTGCTATAGAAAAGGCAATCCCTGGCGTAATTAAAATTTGCGACAGTAAAAAATTATTTTTTGCAAAATTTACTATAGAAAAGGCAATCCCTGGCGCACTTAAAATTTGCGACAGTAAAAAATTATTTTTTGGATAATTTACTATAGAAAAGGCAATCCCTGGCGCAATTAAAATTTGCGACAGTAGAAAATTATTTTTTGAATAATTTACTATAGAAAAGGCAATCCCTGGCGCAATTAAAATTTGCGACAGTAAAAAATTATTTTTTGAATAATTTACTATAGAAAAGGCAATCCCTGGCGCAATTACAATTTGCGACAGTAAAAAATTATTTTTTGAAAAATTTACTGTAGAAAGGCAATCCCTGGCGCACTTAAAATTTGCGACAGTAGAAATTTATTTTTTGAATAATTTACTATAGAAAAGGCAATCCCTGGCGCAATTAAAATTTGCGACAGTAGAAAATTAATTTTTGAAAAATTTACTATATAAAAGGCAATCCCTGGCGTAATTAAAATTTGCGACAGTAGAAAATTATTTTTTGAATAATTTACTGCAGAAAAGGCAATCCCTGGCGCAATCAAAACTTGCGATAGTAAAAAATTATTTTTTGAATAATTTACTATAGAAAAGGCAAACCCTGGCGCAATTAAAATTTGCGACAGTAAAAAATTATTTTTTGCAAAATTTACTATAGAAAGGCAATCCCTGGCGTAATTAAAATTTGCGACAGTTGAAAATTATTTTTGAATAATTTACTATAGAAAAGGCAATCCCTGGCGTAATTAAAATTTGCGACAGTATAAAATTATTTTTTGAATAATTTACTATAGAAAAGGCAATCCCTGGCGCAATTAAAATTTGCGACAGTAAAAAATTATTTTTTGCAAAATTTACTGTAGAAAAGGCAATCCCTGGCGCAATTAAAATTTGCGACAGTAAAAAATTATTTTTTGAATAATTTACTATAGAAAAGGCAATCCCTGGCGCACTTAAAATTTGCGAGAGTAAAAAATTATTTTTTGAATAATTTACTATAGAAAAGGCAATCCCTGGCGCAATTAAAATTTGCGACAGTATAAAATTATTTTTTGAATAATTTACTATAGAAAAGGCAATCCCTGGCGTAATTAAAATTTGCGACAGTATAAAATTATTTTTTGAATAATTTACTATAGAAAAGGCAATCCCTGGCGTAATTAAAATTTGCGACAGTTGAAAATTATTTTTTGAATAATTTACTATAGAAAAGGCAATCCCTGGGATATTTAAAATTTGCGACAGTAAAAAATTATTTTTTGAATAATTTACTATAGAAAAGGCAATCCCTGGCGTAATTAAAATTTGCGACAGTAAAAAATTATTTTTTGAATAATTTACTATAGAAAAGGCAATCCCTGGCGCAATTAAAATTTGCGACAGTTGAAAATTATTTTTTGAATAATTTACTATAGAAAAGGCAATCCCTGGCGCAATTAAAATTTGCGACAGTATAAAATTATTTTTTGAATAATTTACTACAGAAAAGGCAATCCCTGGCGTATTTAAAATTTGCGACAGTATAAAATTAATTTTTGAAAAATTTACTATATAAAAGGCAATCCCTGGCGTAATTAAAATTTGCGACAGTAGAACATTATTTTTTGAATAATTTACTATAGAAAAGGCAATCCCTGGCGTATTTAAAATTTGCGACAGTAAAAAATTATTTTTTGAATAATTTACTATAGAAAAGGCAATCCCTTGCGTAATTAAAATTTGCGACAGTAGAAAATTATTTTTTGAATAATTTACTATAGAAAAGGCAATCGCTGGCGTAATTAAAATTTGCGACAGTAGACAATTATTTTTTGAATAATTTACTATAGAAAAGGCAATCCCTGGCGTAATTAAAATTTGCGACAGTTGAAAATTATTTTTTGAATAATTTACTATAGAAAAGGCAATCCCTGGCGTAATTAAAATTTGCGACAGTATAAAATTATTTTTTGAATAATTTACTATAGAAAAGGGAATCCCTGGCGCAATTAAAATTTGCGACAGTATAAAATTATTTTTTGCAAAATTTACTATAGAAAAGGCAATCCCTGGTGCAATTAAAATTTGCGACAGTTGAAAATTATTTTTTGAATAATTTACTATAGAAAAGGCAATCCCTGGCGTAATTAAAATTTGCGACAGTAGAAAATTATTTTTTGAATAATTTACTATAGAAAAGGCAATCCCTGGCGCAATTAAAATTTGCGAAAGTAGAAAATTATTTTTTGAATAATTTACTATAGAAAAGGCAATTCCTGGCGCAATTAAAATTTGCGACAGTAGAAAATTATTTTTTGAATAATTTACTATAGAAAAGGCAATCCCAGGCGTAATTAAAATTTGCGACAGTTGAAAATTATTTTTGAATAATTTACTATAGAAAAGGCAATCCCTGGCGTAATTAAAATTTGCGACAGTATAAAATTATTTTTTGAATAATTTACTATAGAAAAGGCAATCCCTGGCGCAATTAAAATTTGCGACAGTAAAAAATTATTTTTTGCAAAATTTACTGTAGAAATGGCAATCCCTGGCGCAATTAAAATTTGCGACAATAAAAAATTATTTTTTGAATAATTTACTATAGAAAAGGCAATCCCTGGCGCACTTAAAATTTGCGAGAGTAAAAAATTATTTTTTGAATAATTTACTATAGAAAAGGCAATCCCTGGCGCAATTAAAATTTGCGACAGTATAAAATTATTTTTTGAATAATTTACTATAGAAAAGGCAATCCCTGGCGTAATTAAAATTTGCGACAGTATAAAATTAATTTTTGAAAAATTTACTATATAAAAGGCAATCCCTGGCGTAATTAAAATTTGCGACAGAAGAACATTATTTTTTGAATAATTTACTATAGAAAAGGCAATCCCTGGCGTATTTAAAATTTGCGACAGTAAAAAATTATTTTTTGAATAATTTACTATAGAAAAGGCAATCCCTTGCGTAATTAAAATTTGCGACAGTAGAAAATTATTTTTTGAATAATTTACTATAGAAAAGGCAATCGCTGGCGTAATTAAAATTTGCGACAGTAGACAATTATTTTTTGAATAATTTACTATAGAAAAGGCAATCCCTGGCGTAATTAAAATTTGCGACAGTTGAAAATTATTTTTTGAATAATTTACTATAGAAAAGGCAATCCCTGGCGTAATTAAAATTTGCGACAGTATAAAATTATTTTTTGAATAATTTACTATAGAAAAGGGAATCCCTGGCGCAATTAAAATTTGCGACAGTATAAAATTATTTTTTGCAAAATTTACTATAGAAAAGGCAATCCCTAGCGCAATTAAAATTTGCGACAGTTGAAAATTATTTTTTGAATAATTTACTATAGAAAAGGCAATCCCTGGCGTAATTAAAATTTGCGACAGTAGAAAATTATTTTTTGAATAATTTACTATAGAAAAGGCAATCCCTGGCGTAATTAAAATTTGCGACAGTAAAAAATTATTTTTTGAATAATTTACTATAGAAAAGGCAATCCCTGGCGAAATTAAAATTTGCGACAGTAGAAAATTATTTTTTGAATAATTTACTATAGAAAAGGCAATCCCTGGCGCAATTAAAATTTGCGACAGTAGAAAATTATTTTTTGAATATTTTACTATAGAAAAGGCAATCCCTGGCGTAATTAAAATTTGCGACAGTAAAAAATTATTTTTTGAATAATTTACTATAGAAAAGGCAATCCCTGGCGCAATTACAATTTGCGACAGTAAAAAATTATTTGTTGAAAAATTTACTGTAGAAAGGCAATCCCTGGCGCACTTAAAATTTGCGACAATAGAAAATTATTTTTTGAATAATTTACTGTAGAAAAGGCAATCCGTGGCGCAATTAAAATTTGCGACAGTAGAAAATTAATTTTTGAAAAATTTACTATATAAAAGGCAATCCCTGGCGTAATTAAAATTTGCGACAGTAGAAAATTATTTTTTGAATAATTTACTGTAGAAAAGGTAATCCCTGGCGCAATTAAAACTTGCGATAGTAAAAAATTATTTTTTGAATAATTTACTATAGAAAAGGCAATCCCTGGCGCAATTAAAATTTGCGACAGTAAAAAATTATTTTTTGCAAAATTTACTACAGAAAAGGCAATCCCTGGCGTAATTAAAATTTGCGACAGTTGAAAATTATTTTTGAATAATTTACTATAGAAAAGGCAATCCCTGGCATAATTAAAATTTGCGACAGTATAAAATTATTTTTTGAATAATTTACTATAGAAAAGGCAATCCCTGGCGCACTTAAAATTTGCGACAGTATAAAATTATTTTTTGAATAATTTACTTTAGAAAAGGCAATCCCTGGCGCAATTAAAATTTGCGACAGTAAAAAATTATTTTTTGCAAAATTTACTGTAGAAAAGACAATCCCTGGCGGAATTAAAATTTGCGACAGTAAAAAATTATTTTTTGAATAATTTACTATAGAAAAGGCAATCCCTGGCGCACTTAAAATTTGCGACAGTATAAAATTATTTTTTGAATAATTTACTATAGAAAAGGCAATCCCTGGCGTAATTAAAATTTGCGACAGTTGAAAATTATTTTTTGAATAATTTACTATAGAAAAGGCAATCCCTGGGATATTTAAAATTTGCGACAGTAAAAAATTATTTTTTGAATAATTTACTATAGAAAAGGCAATCCCTGGCGTAATTAAAATTTGCGACAGTAAAAAATTATTTTTTGAATAATTTACTATAGAAAAGGCAATCCCTGGCGCAATTAAAATTTGCGACAGTTGAAAATTATTTTTTGAATAATTTACTATAGAAAAGGCAATCCCTGGCGCAATTAAAATTTGCGACAGTATAAAATTATTTTTTGAATAATTTACTACAGAAAAGGCAATCCCTGGCGTATTTAAAATTTGCGACAGTATAAAATTAATTTTTGAAAAATTTACTATATAAAAGGCAATCCCTGGCGTAATTAAAATTTGCGACAGTAGAAAATTATTTTTTGAATAATTTACTATAGAAAAGGCAATCCCTGGCGTATTTAAAATTTGCGACAGTAAAAAATTATTTTTTGAATAATTTACTATAGAAAAGGCAATCCCTTGCGTAATTAAAATTTGCGACAGTAGAAAATTATTTTTTGAATAATTTACTATAGAAAAGGCAATCCCTGGCGTAATTAAAATTTGCGACAGTAGAAAATTATTTTTTGAATAATTTACTATAGAAAAGGCAATCCCTGGCGTAATTAAAATTTGCGACAGTTGAAAATTATTTTTTGAATAATTTACTATAGAAGAGGCAATCCCTGGCGTAATTAAAATTTGCGACAGTATAAAATTATTTTTTGAATAATTTACTATAGAAAAGGCAATCCCTGGCGCAATTAAAATTTGCGACAGTATAAAATTATTTTTTGCAAAATTTACTATAGAAAAGGCCATCCCTGGCGCAATTAAAATTTGCGACAGTTGAAAATTATTTTTTGAATAATTTACTATAGAAAAGGTAATCCCTGGCGTAATTAAAATTTGCGACAGTAGAAAATTATTTTTTGAATAATTTACTATAGAAAAGGCAATCCCTGGCGCAATTAAAATTTGCGACAGTAGAAAATTATTTTTTGAATAATTTACTATAGAAAAGGCAATTCCTGGCGCAATTAAAATTTGCGACAGTAGAAAATTATTTTTTGAATAATTTACTATAGAAAAGGCAATCCCTGGCGTAATTAAAATTTGCGACAGTTGAAAATTATTTTTTGAATAATTTACTATAGAAAAGGCAATCCCTGGCGTAATTAAAATTTGCGACAGTAGAAAATTATTTTTTGAATCATTTACTATAGAAAAGGCAATCCCTGGCGTAATTAAAATTTGCGACAGTAAAAAATTATTTTTTGAATAATTTACTATAGAAAAGGCAATCCCTGGCGTAATTAAAATTTGCGACAGTAGAAAATTATTTTTTGAATAATTTACTATAGAGAAGGCAATCCCTGGCGCAATTAAAATTTGCGACAGTAGAAAATTATTTTTTGAATATTTTACTATAGCAAAGGCAATCCCTGGCGTAATTAAAATTTGCGACAGTAAAAAATTATTTTTTGAATAATTTACTATAGAAAAGGCAATCCCTGGCGCAATTACAATTTGCGACAGTAAAAAATTATTTTTTGAAAAATTTACTGTAGAATGGCAATCCCTGGCGCACTTAAAATTTGCGACAATAGAAAATTATTTTTTGAATAATTTACTATAGAAAAGGCAATCCCTGGCGCAATTAAAATTTGCGACAGTAGAGAATTAATTTTTGAAAAATTTACTATATAAAGGCAATCCCTGGCGTAATTAAAATTTGCGACAGTAGAAAATTATTTTTTGAATAATTTACTGTAGAAAAGGCAATCCCTGGCGCAATTAAAACTTGCGATAGTAAAAAATTATTTTTTGAATAATTTACTATAGAAAAGGCAATCCCTGGCGCAATTAAAATTTGCGACAGTATAAAATTATTTTTTGAATAATTTACTATAGAAAAGGCAATCCCTGGGATATTTAAAATTTGCGACAGTAGAAAATTATTTTTTGAATAATTTACTATAGAAAAAGCAATCCCTGGATATTTAAAATTTCCGACAGTAGAAAATTATTTTTTGCAAAATTTACTATAGAAAAGGCAATACCTGGCGCAATTAAAATTTGCGACAGTAGAAAATTATTTTTTGAATAATTTACTATAGAAAAGGCAATCCCTGGCGTATTTAAAATTTGCGACAGTATAAAATTAATTTTTGAAAAATTTACTATATAAGGCAATCCCTGGCGTAATTAAAATTTGCGACAGTAGAAGATTATTTTTTGAATAATTTACTATAGAAAAGGCAATCACTGGCGTATTTAAAATTTGCGACATTAGAAAATTATTTTTTGAATAATTTACTATAGAAAAGGCAATCCCTGGCGTAATTAAAATTTGCGACAGTGGAAAATTATTTTTTGAATAATTTACTATAGAAAAGGCAATCCCTGGCGTAATTAAAATTTGCGACAGTTGAAAATTATTTTTTGAATAATTTACTATAGAAAAGGCAATCCCTGGCGTAATTAAAATTTGCGACAGTTGAAAATTATTTTTTGAATAATTTACTATAGAAAAGGCAATCCCTGGGATATTTAAAATTTGCGAGATTAAAAAATTAATTTTTGAATAATTTACTATAGAAAAGGCAATCCCTGGCGTAATTAAAATTTGCGTCAGGTAAAAACTATTTTTTGAATAATTTACTATAGAAAAGGCAATCCCTGGCGTATTTAAAATTTGCGACAGTAGAAAATTATTTTTTGAATAATTTACTATAGAAAAGGCAATCCCTGGCGTAATTAAAATTTGCGACAGTAAAAAATTATTTTTTGAATAATTTACTATAGAAAAGGCAATCCCTGGCGCAATTACAATTTGCGACAGTAAAAAACTATTTTTTGAAAAATTTACTGTAGAGAGGCAATCCCTGGCGCACTTAAAATTTGCGACAGTAGAAAATTATTTTTTGAATAATTTACTATAGAAAAGGCAATCCCTGTCGCAATCAAAATTTGCGACAGTAAAAAATTAATTTTTGAAAAATTTACTATAGAAAAGGCAATCCCTGGCGTAATTAAAATTTGCGACAGTAGAAAATTATTTTTTGAATAATTTACTATAGAAAAGGCAATCCCTGGCGTAATTAAAATTTGCGACAGTAACAAATTATTTTTTGAATAAATTACTATAGAAAAGGCAATCCCTGGCGTAATTAAAATTTGCGACAGTAAAAAATTATTTTTTGAATAATTTACTATAGAAAAGGCAATCCCTGGGATATTTAAAATTTGCGACAGTTGAAAATTATTTTTTTGAATAATTTACTATAGAAAAGGCAATCCCTGGCGTAATTAAAATTTGCGACAGTTGAAAATTATTTTTTGAATAATTTACTATAGAATAGGCAATCCCTGGCGTAATTAAAATTTGCGACAGTAAAAAATTATTTTTTGAATAATTTACTATAGAAAAGGCAATTCCTGGCGCACTTAAAATTTGCGACAGTAGAAAATTATTTTTTGAATAATTTACTATAGAAAAGGCAATCCCTGGCGTAATTAAAACTTGCGACAGTAAAAAATTATTTTTGAAAAATTTACTATAGAAAAGGCAATCCCTGGCGTAATTAAAATTTGCGACAGTAGAAAATTATTTTTTGAATAATTTACTATAGAAAACGCAATCCCTGGCGTAATTGAAATTTGCGACAGTAAAAAATTATTTTTTGAATAATTTACTATAGAAAAGGCAATCCCTGGCGCACTTAAAATTTGCGACAGTTGAAAATTATTTTTTGAATAATTTACTATAGAAAAGGCAATCCCTGGCGTAATTAAAATTTGCGACAGTATAAAATTATTTTTTGAATAATTTACTATAGAAAAGGCAATCCCTGGCGTAATTAAAATTTGCGACAGTAGAAAATTATTTTTTGAATAATTTACTATAGAAAAGGCAATCCCTGGCGTATTTAAAATTTGCGACAGTATAAAATTAATTTTTGAAAAATTTACTATATAAAAGGCAATCCCTGGCGTAATTAAAATTTGCGAAAGTAGAAAATTATTTTTTGAATAATTTACTATAGAAAAGGCAATCCCTGGCGTATTTAAAATTTGCGACAGTAGAAAATTATTTTTTGAATACTTTACTATAGAAAAGGCAATCCCTGGCGTAATTAAAATTTGCGACAGTAAAAAATTATTTTTTGAATAATTTACTATAGAAAAGGCAATCCCTGGCGTAATTAAAATTTGCGACAGTAAAAAATTATTTTTTGAATAATTTACTATAGAAAAGGCAATCCCTGGGATATTTAAAATTTGCGACAGTTGAAAATTATTTTTTGAATAATTTACTATAGAAAAGGCAATCCCTGGCGTAATTAAAATTTGCCACAGTTGAAAATTATTTTTTGAATAATTTACTATAGAAAAGGCAATACCTGGCGTAATTAAAATTTGCGACAGTTGAAAATTATTTTTTGAATAATTTACTATAGAAAAGGCAATCCCTGGCGTAATTAAAATTTGCGACAGTAAAAAATTATTTTTTGAATAATTTACTATAGAAAAGGCAATCCCTGGCGTAATTAAAATTTGCGACAGTAAAAAATTATTTTTTGAATAATTTACTATAGAAAAGGCAATCCCTGGCGCAATTAAAATTTGCGACAGTATAAAATTATTTTTTGAATAATTTACTATAGAAAAGGCAATCCCTGGCGTAATTAAAATTTGCGACAGTTGAAAATTATTTTTTGAATAATTTACTATAGAAAAGGCAATCCCTGGCGTAATTAAACTTTGCGACAGTATAAAATTATTTTTTTCAATAATTTACAAAAAAAAGGCAATCCCTGGCGTAATTAAAATTTGCGACAGTTGAAAATTATTTTGTGAGAAATTTACTATAGAAAAGGCAATCCCTGGCGTAATTAAAATTTGCGACAGTTGAAAATTATTTTTTGAATAATTTACTATAGAAAAGGCAATCCCTGGCGTAATTAAAATTTGCGACAGTAAAAAATTATTTTTTTAATAATTTATTATAGAAAAGGCAATCCCTGGCGTAATTAAAATTTGCGACAGTAAAAAATTATTTTTTGAATAATTTACTATAGAAAAGGCAATCCCTGGCGCACTTAAAATTTGCGACAGTATAAAATTATTTTTTGAATAATTTACTATATAAAAGGCAATCCCTGGCGCAATTACAATTTGCGACAGTTGAAAATCATTTTTTGAATAATTTACCATAGAAAAGGCAATCCCTGGCGCAATTAAAATTTGCGACAGTAAAAAATTATTTTTTGCAAAATTTACTATAGAAAAGGCAATCCCTGGCGCACTTAAAATTTGCGACAGTAAAAAATTATTTTTTGAATAATTTACTATAGAAAAGGCAATCCCTGGAGCAATTAAAATTTGCGACAGTAAAAAACTGTTTTTTGAATAATTTACTATAGAAAAGGCAATCCCTGGCGCAATTAAAACTTGCGATAGTAAAAAATTATTTTTTGAATAATTTACTATAGAAAAGGCAATCCCTGGCGGATTTGAAATTTGCGACAGTAGAACATTATTTTTTGAATAATTTACTATAGAAAAGGCAATCCCTGGCGTAATTAAAATTTGCGACAGTTGAAAATTATTTTTTGAATAATTTACTATAGAAAAGGCAATCCCTGGCGTAATTAAAATTTGCGACAGTTGAAAATTATTTTTTGAATAATTTACTATAGAAAAGGCAATCCCTGGGATATTTAAAATTTGCGAGATTAAAAAATTAATTTTTGAATAATTTACTATAGAAAAGGCAATCCCTGGCGTAATTAAAATTTGCGTCAGGTAAAAACTATTTTTTGAATAATTTACTATAGAAAAGGCAATCCCTGGCGTATTTAAAATTTGCGACAGTAGAAAATTATTTTTTGAATAATTTACTATAGAAAAGGCAATCCCTGGCGTAATTAAAATTTGCGACAGTAAAAAATTATTTTTTGAATAATTTACTATAGAAAAGGCAATCCCTGGCGCAATTACAATTTGCGACAGTAAAAAATTATTTTTTGAAAAATTTACTGTAGAGAGGCAATCCCTGGCGCACTTAAAATTTGCGACAGTAGAAAATTATTTTTTGAATAATTTACTATAGAAAAGGCAATCCCTGTCGCAATCAAAATTTGCGACAGTAAAAAATTAATTTTTGAAAAATTTACTATAGAAAAGGCAATCCCTGGCGTAATTAAAATTTGCGACAGTAGAAAATTATTTTTTGAATAATTTACTATAGAAAAGGCAATCCCTGGCGTAATTAAAATTTGCGACAGTAACAAATTATTTTTTGAATAAATTACTATAGAAAAGGCAATCCCTGGCGTAATTAAAATTTGCGACAGTAAAAAATTATTTTTTGAATAATTTACTATAGAAAAGGCAATCCCTGGGATATTTAAAATTTGCGACAGTTGAAAATTATTTTTTTGAATAATTTACTATAGAAAAGGCAATCCCTGGCGTAATTAAAATTTGCGACAGTTGAAAATTATTTTTTGAATAATTTACTATAGAAAAGGCAATCCCTGGCGTAATTAAAATTTGCGACAGTAAAAAATTATTTTTTGAATAATTTACTATAGAAAAGGCAATTCCTGGCGCACTTAAAATTTGCGACAGTAGAAAATTATTTTTTGAATAATTTACTATAGAAAAGGCAATCCCTGGCGTAATTAAAACTTGCGACAGTAAAAAATTATTTTTGAATAATTTACTATAGAAAAGGCAATCCCTGGCGTAATTAAAATTTGCGACAGTAGAAAATTATTTTTTGAATAATTTACTATAGAAAACGCAATCCCTGGCGTAATTGAAATTTGCGACAGTAAAATATTATTTTTTGAATAATTTACTATAGAAAAGGCAATCCCTGGCGCACTTAAAATTTGCGACAGTTGAAAATTATTTTTTGAATAATTTACTATAGAAAAGGCAATCCCTGGCGTAATTAAAATTTGCGACAGTATAAAATTATTTTTTGAATAATTTACTATAGAAAAGGCAATCCCTGGCGTAATTAAAATTTGCGACAGTAGAAAATTATTTTTTGAATAATTTACTATAGAAAAGGCAATCCCTGGCGTATTTAAAATTTGCGACAGTATAAAATTAATTTTTGAAAAATTTACTATATAAAAGGCAATCCCTGGCGTAATTAATATTTGCGAAAGTAGAAAATTATTTTTTGAATAATTTACTATAGAAAAGGCAATCCCTGGCGTATTTAAAATTTGCGACAGTAGAAAATTATTTTTTGAATACTTTACTATAGAAAAGGCAATCCCTGGCGTAATTAAAATTTGCGACAGTAAAAAATTATTTTTTGAATAATTTACTATAGAAAAGGCAATCCCTGGCGTAATTAAAATTTGCGACAGTAAAAAATTATTTTTTGAATAATTTACTATAGAAAAGGCAATCCCTGGGATATTTAAAATTTGCGACAGTTGAAAATTATTTTTTGAATAATTTACTATAGAAAAGGCAATCCCTGGCGTAATTAAAATTTGCCACAGTTGAAAATTATTTTTTGAATAATTTACTATAGAAAAGGCAATACCTGGCGTAATTAAAATTTGCGACAGTTGAAAATTATTTTTTGAATAATTTACTATAGAAAAGGCAATCCCTGGCGTAATTAAAATTTGCGACAGTAAAAAATTATTTTTTGAATAATTTACTATAGAAAAGGCAATCCCTGGCGTAATTAAAATTTGCGACAGTAAAAAATTATTTTTTGAATAATTTACTATAGAAAAGGCAATCCCTGGCGCAATTAAAATTTGCGACAGTATAAAATTATTTTTTGAATAATTTACTATAGAAAAGGCAATCCCTGGCGTAATTAAAATTTGCGACAGTTGAAAATTATTTTTTGAATAATTTACTATAGAAAAGGCAATCCCTGGCGTAATTAAACTTTGCGACAGTATAAAATTATTTTTTTCAATAATTTACAAAAAAAAGGCAATCCCTGGCGTAATTAAAATTTGCGACAGTTGAAAATTATTTTGTGAGAAATTTACTATAGAAAAGGCAATCCCTGGCGTAATTAAAATTTGCGACAGTTGAAAATTATTTTTTGAATAATTTACTATAGAAAAGGCAATCCCTGGCGTAATTAAAATTTGCGACAGTAAAAAATTATTTTTTTAATAATTTATTATAGAAAAGGCAATCCCTGGCGTAATTAAAATTTGCGACAGTAAAAAATTATTTTTTGAATAATTTACTATAGAAAAGGCAATCCCTGGCGCACTTAAAATTTGCGACAGTATAAAATTATTTTTTGAATAATTTACTATATAAAAGGCAATCCCTGGCGCAATTACAATTTGCGACAGTTGAAAATCATTTTTTGAATAATTTACCATAGAAAAGGCAATCCCTGGCGCAATTAAAATTTGCGACAGTAAAAAATTATTTTTTGCAAAATTTACTATAGAAAAGGCAATCCCTGGCGCACTTAAAATTTGCGACAGTAAAAAATTATTTTTTGAATAATTTACTATAGAAAAGGCAATCCCTGGAGCAATTAAAATTTGCGACAGTAAAAAACTATTTTTTGAATAATTTACTATAGAAAAGGCAATCCCTGGCGCAATTAAAACTTGCGATAGTAAAAAATTATTTTTTGAATAATTTACTATAGAAAAGGCAATCCCTGGCGGATTTGAAATTTGCGACAGTAGAACATTATTTTTTGAATAATTTACTATAGAAAAGGCAATCCCTGGCGTAATTAAAATTTGCGACAGTAGAAAATTATTTTTCGAATAATTTACTATAGAAAAGGCAATCCCTGGCGCAATTAAAATTTGCGACAGTATAAAATTCTTTTTTGAATAATTTACTATAGAAAAGGCAATCCCTGGCGTAATTAAAATTTGCGACAGTAGAAAAATATTTTTTGAATAATTTACTATAGAAAAGGCAATCCCTGCGTATTTAAAATTTGCGACAGTATAAAATTAATTTTTGAAAAATTTACTATATAAAAGGCAATCCCTGGCGTAATTAAAATTTGCGACAGTAGAAAATCATTTTTTGAATAATTTACTATAGAAAAGGCAATCCCTGGCGTATTTAAAATTTGCGACAGTAGAAAATTATTTTTTGAATAATTTACTATAGAAAAGGCAATCCCTGGCGTAATTAAAATTTGCGACAGTAAAAAATTATTTTTTGAATAATTTACTATAGAAAAGGCAATCCCTGGGATATTTAAAATTTGCGACAGTTGAAAATTATTTTTTGAATAATTTACTATAGAAAATGCAATCCCTGGGATATTTAAAATTTGCGACAGTTGAAAATTATTTTTTGAATAATTTACTATAGAAAAGGCAATCCCTGGCGTAATTAAAATTTGCGACAGTAAAAAATTATTTTTTGAATAATTTACTATAGAAAAGGCAATCCCTGGCGTAATTAAAATTTGCGACAGTAAAAAATTATTTTTTGAATAATTTACTATAGAAAAGGCAGTCCCTGGCGTAATTAAAATTTGCGACAGTTGAAAATTATTTTTTGAATAATTTACTATAGAAAAGGCAATCCCTGGCGTAATTAAAATTTGCGACAGTTGAAAATTATTTTTTGAATAATTTACTATAGAAAAGGCTATCCCTGGCGTAATTAAAATTTGCGACAGTATAAAATTATTTTTTGAATAATTTACTATAGAAAAGGCAATCCCTGGCGTAATTAAAATTTGCGACAGTTGAAAATTATTTTGTGAGAAATTTACTATAGAAAAGGCAATCCCTGGCGTAATTAAAATTTGCGACATTTGAAAATTATTTTTTGAATAATTTACTATAGAAAAGGCAATCCCTGGCGTAATTAAAATTTGCGACAGTAAAAAATTATTTTTTGAAGAATTTACTATAGAAAAGGCAATCCCTGGCGTAATTAAAATTTGCGACAGTAAAAAATTATTTTTTGAATAATTTACTATAGAAAAGGCAATCCCTGGCGTAATTAAAATTTGCGACAGTATAAAATTATTTTTTGAATAATTTACTATATAAAAGGCAATCCCTGGCGCAATTATAATTTGCGACAGTTGAAAATTATTTTTTGAATAATTTACTATAGAAAAGGCAATCCTTGGCGCAATTAAAATTTGCGACAGTAAAAAATTATTTTTTGCTAAATTTACTATAGAAAAGGCAATCCCTGGCGCACTTAAAATTCGCGACAGTAAAAAATTATTTTTTGGATAATTTACTATAGAAAAGGCAATCCCTGGCGCAATTAAAATTTGCGACAGTAAAAAATTATTTTTTGAATAATTTACTAAAGAAAAGGCGCAACTTAAATTTGCGACAGTAGAAAATTATTTTTTTAATAATTTACTATAGAAAAGGCAATCCCTGGCGTAATTAAAATTTGCGACAGTAGAAAATTATTTTTTGAATAATTTACTATAGAAAAGGCAATCCTTGGCGCAATTAAAATTTGCGACAGTAAAAAATTATTTTTTGAATAATTTACTATAGTAAAGGCAATCCCTGACGCAATTAAAATTTGCGACAGTAAAAAATTATTTTTTGAATAATTTACTATAGAAAAGGCAATCCCTGGCGTAATTAAAATTTGCGACAGTAGAAAATTATTTTTTGAATAATTTACTATTGAAAAGGCAATCCCTGGCGTAATTAAAATTTGCGACAGTATAAAATTATTTTTTGAATAATTTACTATAGAAAAGGCAATCCCTGGGATATTTAAAATTTGCGACAGTTGAAAATTATTTTTTGAATAATTTACTATAGAAAATGCAATCCCTGGGATATTTAAAATTTGCGACAGTTGAAAATTATTTTTTGAATAATTTACTACAGAAAAGGCAATCCCTGGCGTAATTAAAATTTGCGACAGTAAAAAATTATTTTTTGAATAATTTACTATAGAAAAGGCAATCCCTGGCGTAATTAAAATTTGCGACAGTAAAAAATTATTTTTTGAATAATTTACTATAGAAAAGGCAGTCCCTGGCGTAATTAAAATTTGCGACAGTTGAAAATTATTTTTTGAATAATTTACTATAGAAAAGGCAATCCCTGGCGTAATTAAAATTTGCGACAGTTGAAAATTATTTTTTGAATAATTTACTATAGAAAAGGCAATCCCTGGCGTAATTAAAATTTGCGACAGGATAAAATTATTTTTTGAATAATTTACTATAGAAAAGGCAATCCCTGGCGTAATTAAAATTTGCGACAGTTGAAAATTATTTTGTGAGAAATTTACTATAGAAAAGGCAATCCCTGGCGTAATTAAAATTTGCGACATTTGAAAATTATTTTTTGAATAATTTACTATAGAAAAGGCAATCCCTGGCGTAATTAAAATTTGCGACAGTAAAAAATTATTTTTTGAAGAATTTACTATAGAAAAGGCAATCCCTGGCGTAATTAAAATTTGCGACAGTATAAAATTATTTTTTGAATAATTTACTATAGAAAAGGCAATCCCTGGCGTAATTAAAATTTGCGACAGTAGAAAATTATTTTTTGAATAATTTACTGTAGAAAAGGCAATCCCTGGCGCAATTAAAATTTGAGACAGTAAAAAATTATTTTTTGAATAATTTACTATAGAAAAGGCAATCCCTGGCGCAATTAAAACTTGCGATAGTAAAAAATTATTTTTTGAATAATTTACTATAGAAAAGGCAATCCCTGGCGGATTTGAAATTTGCGACAGTAGAAAATTATTTTTTGAATAATTTACTATAGAAAAGGCAATCCCTGGCGTAATTAAAATTGGCGACAGTAAAAAATTATTTTTTGAATAATTTACTATACAAAAGGCAATCCCTGGGATATTTAAAATTTGCGAAAGTTGAAAATTATTTTTTGAATAATTTACTATAGAAAAGGCAATCCCTGGCGTAATTAAAATTTGCGACAGTTGAAAATTATTTTTTGAAAAATTTACTATAGAAAAGGCAATCCCTGGCGCACTTAAAATTTGCGACAGTAAAAAATTATTTTTTGAATAATTTACTATAGAAAAGGCAATCCCTGGCGCAATTAAAATTTGCGACAGTAAAAAATTATTTTTTGAATAATTTACTATAGAAAAGGCAATCCCTGGCGTAATTAAAATTTGCGACAGTAGAAAATTATTTTTTGAATAATTTACTATAGAAAAGGCAATCCCTGGCGTAATTAAAATTTGCGACAGTAGAAAATTATTTTTTGAATAATTTACTATAGAAAAGGCAATCCCTGGCGCAATTAAAATTTGCGACAGTAAAAAATTATTTTTTGAATAATTTACTATAGAAAAGGCAATCCCTGGCGTAATTAAAATTTGCGACAGTTGAAAATTATTTTTTGAATAATTTACTATAGAAAAGGCAATCCCTGGCGTAATTAAAATTTGCGACAGTTGAAAATTATTTTTTGAATAATTTACTATAGAAAAGGCAATACCTGGCGTAATTAAAATTTGCGACAGTATAAAATTATTTTTTGAATAATTTACTATAGAAAAGGCAATCCCTGGCGTATTTAAAATTTGCGACAGTTGAAAATTATTTTGTGAGAAATTTACTATAGAAAAGGCAATCCCTGGCGTAATTAAAATTTGCGACATTTGAAAATTATTTTTTGAATAATTTACTATAGAAAAGGCAATCCCTGGCGTAATTAAAATTTGCGACAGTAAAAAATTATTTTTTGAAGAATTTACTATAGAAAAGGCAATCCCTGGCGTAATTAAAATTTGCGACAGTAAAAAATTATTTTTTGAATAATTTACTGTAGAAAAGGCAATCCCTGGCGTAATTAAAATTTGCGACAGTATAAAATTATTTTTTGAATAATTTACTATATAAAAGGCAATCCCTGGCGCAATTATAATTTGCGACAGTTGAAAATTATTTTTTGAATAATTTACTATAGAAAAGGCAATCCTTGGCGCAATTAAAATTTGCGACAGTAAAAAATTATTTTTTGCTAAATTTACTATAGAAAAGGCAATCCCTGGCGCACTTAAAATTCGCGACAGTAAAAAATTATTTTTTGGATAATTTACTATAGAAAAGGCAATCCCTGGCGCAATTAAAATTTGCGACAGTAAAAAATTATTTTTTGAATAATTTACTAAAGAAAAGACAATCCCTGGCGCAATTAAAATTTGCGACAGTAGAAAATTATTTTTTGAATAATTTACTATAGAAAAGGCAATCCCTGGCGTAATTAAAATTTGCGACAGTAGAAAATTATTTTTTGAATAATTTACTATAGAAAAGGCAATCCCTGGCGCAATTAAAATTTGCGACAGTAAAAAATTATTTTTTGAATAATTTACTATAGTAAAGGCAATCCCTGCCGCAATTAAAATTTGCGACAGTAAAAAAATATTTTTTGAATAATTTACTATAGAAAAGGCAATCCCTGGCGTAATTAAAATTTGCGACAGTAGAAAATTATTTTTTGAATAATTTACTATTGAAAAGGCAATCCCTGGCGTAATTAAAATTTGCGACAGTATAAAATTATTTTTTGAATAATTTACTATAGGAAAGGCAATCCCTGGCGTAATTAAAATTTGCGACAGTATAAAATTATTTTTTGAATAATTTACTATAGAAAAGGCAATCCCTGGCGTAATTAAAATTTGCGACAGTAGAAAATTATTTTTTGAATAATTTACTGTAGAAAAGGCAATCCCTGGCGCAATTAAAATTTGCGACAGTAAAAAATTATTTTTTGAATAATTTACTATAGAAAAGGCAATCCCTGGCGCAATTAAAACTTGCGATAGTAAAAAATTATTTTTTGAATAATTTACTATAGAAAAGGCAATCCCTGGCGGATTTGAAATTTGCGACAGTAGAAAATTATTTTTTGAATAATTTACTATAGAAAAGGCAATCCCTGGCGTAATTAAAATTGGCGACAGTAAAAAATTATTTTTTGAATAATTTACTATACAAAAGGCAATCCCTGGGATATTTAAAATTTGCGACAGTTGAAAATTATTTTTTGAATAATTTACTATAGAAAAGGCAATCCCTGGCGTAATTAAAATTTGCGACAGTTGAAAATTATTTTTTGAAAAATTTACTATAGAAAAGGCAATCCCTGGCGCACTTAAAATTTGCGACAGTAAAAAATTATTTTTTGAATAATTTACTATAGAAAAGGCAATCCCTGGCGCAATTAAAATTTGCGACAGTAAAAAATTATTTTTTGAATAATTTACTATAGAAAAGGCAATCCCTGGCGTAATTAAAATTTGCGACAGTAGAAAATTATTTTTTGAATAATTTACTATAGAAAAGGCAATCCCTGGCGTAATTAAAATTTGCGACAGTAGAAAATTATTTTTTGAATAATTTACTATAGAAAAGGCAATCCCTGGCGCAATTAAAATTTGCGACAGTAAAAAATTATTTTTTGAATAATTTACTATAGAAAACGCAATCCCTGGCGTAATTAAAACTTGCGATAGTAGAAAATTATTTTTTGAAAAATTTACTATAGAAATGGCAATCCCTGGCGTAATTAAAATTTGCGACATTTGAAAATTATTTTTTGAATAATGTACTATAGAAAAGGCAATCCCTGGCGCAATTAAAATTTGCGACAGTAAAAAATTATTTTTTGCAAAATTTACTATAGAAAAGGCAATCCCTGGCGTAATTAAAATTTGCGACAGTAGAAAATTATTTTTTGAATAATTTACTATAGAAAAGATAATCCCTGGCGCACTTAAAATTTGCGACAGTAAAAAATTATTTTGTTGAATAATTTACTATAGAAAAGCCAATCCCTGGCGCAGTTAAAATTTGCGACAGTAAAAAATTATTTTTTGAATAATTTACTATAGAAAAGGCAATCCCTGGCGTAATTAAAATTTGATACAGTAGAAAATTAAATTTTGAATAATTTACTATAGAAAAGGCAATGTCTGGCGTATTTAAAATTTGCGACAGTAAAAAATTATTTTTTGAATAATTTACTATAGAAAAGGCAATCCCTGGCGTATTTAAAATTTGCGACAGTAAGAAATTATTTTTTGAATAATTTACTATAGAAAAGGCAATCCCTGGCGTAATTAAAATTTGCGACAGTATAAAATTATTTTTTGAATAATTTACTATAGAAAAGGCAATCCCTGGCGTAATTAAAATTTGCGACAGTAAAAAATTAGTTTTTGAAAAATTTACTATAGAAAAGGCAATCCCTGGCGCAATTACAATTTGCGACAGTAAAAAATTATTTTTTGAAAAATTTACTGTAGAAAGGCAATCCCTGGCGCAATTAAAATTTGCGACAGTAAAAAATTATTTTTTGAATAATTTACTATAGAAAAGTCAATCCCTGGCGTAATTAAAATTTGCGACAGTAAAAAATTATTTTTTGAATAATTTACTATAGAAAAGGCAATCCCTGGCGTAATTAAAATTTGCGACAGTAGAAAATTAATTTGTGAAAAATTTACTGTAGAAAAGGCAATCCCTGGCGTAATTCAAATTTGCGACAGTATAAAATTATTTTTTGAATAATTTACTATAGAAAAGGCAATCCCTGGCGTAATTAAAATTTGCGACAGTAGAAAATTATTTTTTGAATAATTTACTATAGAAAAGGCAATCCCTGGCGTAATTAAAATTTGCGACAGTAAAAAATTATTTTTGCAAAATTTACTGTAGAAAAGGCAATCCCTGGCGCAATTACAATTTGCGACAGTAAAAAATTATTTTTTGAATAATTTACTATAGAAAAGGCAATCCCTGGCGCAATTAAAATTTGCGACAGTAAAAAATTATTTTTTGAATAATTTACTAAAGAAAAGTCAATCCCTGGCGCAATTAAAACTTGCGATAATAAAAAATTAATTTGTGAAAAATTTACTGTAGAAAAGGCAATCCCTGGCGTAATTCAAATTTGCGACAGTATAAAATTATTTTTTGAATAATTTACTATAGAAAAGGCAATCCCTGGCGTAATTAAAATTTGCGACAGTAGAAAATTATTTTTTGAATAATTTACTATAGAAAAGGCAATCCCTGGCGTAATTAAAATTTGCGACAGTAAAAAATTATTTTTTGCAAAATTTACTGTAGAAAAGGCAATCCCTGGCGCAATTACAATTTGCGACAGTAAAAAATTATTTTTTGAATAATTTACTATAGAAAAGGCAATCCCTGGCGCAATTAAAATTTGCGACAGTAAAAAATTATTTTTTGAATAATTTACTATAGAAAAGGCAATCCCTGGCGCAATTAAAACTTGCGATAGTAAAAAATTATTTTTTGAATAATTTACTATAGAAAAGGCAATCCCTGGCGGATTTGAAATTTGCGACAGTAGAAAATTATTTTTTGAATAATTTACTATAGAAAAGGCAATCCCTGGCGTAATTAAAATTTGCGACAGTAAAAAATTATTTTTTGAATAATTTACTATAGAAAAGGCAATCCCTGGGATATTTAAAATTTGCGACAGTTGAAAATTATTTTTGAAAATAATTTACTATAGAAAAGGCAATCCCTGGCGTAATTAAAATTTGCGACAGTTGAAAATTATTTTTTGAAAAATTTAGTATAGAAAAGGCAATCACTGGCGCAATTAAAATTTGCGACAGTAAAAAATTATTTTTTGCAAAATTTACTATAGAAAAGACAATCCCTGGCGCACTTAAAATTTGCGACAGTAAAAAATTATTTTTTGAATAATTTACTATAGAAAAGGCAATCCCTGGCGCAATTAAAATTTGCGATAGTAAAAAATTATTTTTTGAATAATTTACTATAGAAATGGCAATCCCTGGCGTAATTAAAATTTGCGACAGTAGAAAATTATTTTTTGAATAATTTACTATAGAAAAGGCAATCCCTGGCGTAATTAAAATTTGCGACAGTAGAAAATTATTTTTTGAATAATTTACTATAGAAAAGGCAATCCCTGGCGCAATTAAAATTTGCGACAGTAAAAAATTATTTTTTGAATAATTTACTATAGAAGGCAATCCCTGGCGTAATTAAAACTTGCGATAGTAAAAAATTATTTTTTGAAAAATTTACTATAGAAAAGGCAATCCCTGGCGTAATTAAAATTTGCGACAGTTGAAAATTATTTTTTGAATAATTTACTATAGAAAAGGCAATCCCTGGCGCAATTAAAATTTGCGACAGTAAAAAATTATTTTTGCAAAATTTACTATAGAAAAGGCAATCCCTGGCGTAATTAAAATTTGCGACAGTAGAAAATTATTTTTTGAATAATTTACTATAGAAAAGGCAATCCCTGGCGCAATTAAAATTTGCGACAGTAAAAAATTATTTTTTGCAAAATTTACTATAGAAAAGCAATCCCTGGCGTAATTAAAATTTGCGACAGTAGAAAATTATTTTTTGAATAATTTACTATAGAAAAGGCAATCCCTGGCGCACTTAAAATTTGCAACAGTAGAAAATTATTTTTTGAATAATTTACTATAGAAAAGGCAATCCCTGGCGCAATTAAAATTTGCGACAGTAAAAAATTATTTTTTGAATAATTTACTATAGAAAAGGCAATCCCTGGCGTATTTAAAATTTGCGACAGTAAGAAATTATTTTTTGAATAATTTACTATAGAAAAGGCAATCCCTGGCGTAATTAAAATTTGCGACAGTATAAAATTATTTTTTGAATAATTTACTATAGAAAAGGCAATCCCTGGCGTAATTAAAATTTGCGACAGTAAAAAATTAGTTTTTGAAAAATTTACTATAGAAAAGGCAATCCCTGGCACAATTACAATTTGCGACAGTAAAAAATTATTTTTTGAAAAATTTACTGTAGAAAGGCAATCCCTGGCGCAATTAAAATTTGCGACAATAAAACATTATTTTTTGAATAATTTACTATAGAAAAGGCAATCCCTGGCGTAATTAAAATTTGCGACAGTAAAAAATTATTTTTTGAATAATTTACTATAGAAAAGGCAATCCCTGGCGTAATTAAAATTTGCGACAGTAAAAAATTAATTTGTGAAAAATTTACTGTAGAAAAGGCAATCCCTGGCGTAATTAAAATTTGCGAGAGTAAAAAATTATTTTTTGAATAATTTACTATAGAAAAGGCAATCCCTGGCGCAATTAAAACTTGCGATAGTAAAAAATTATTTTTTGAATAATTTACTATAGAAAAGGCAATCCCTGGCGGATTTGAAATTTGCGACAGTATAAAATTATTTTTTGAATAATTTACTATAGAAAAGGCAATCCCTGGCGTAATTAAAATTTGCGACAGTAAAAAATTATTTTTTGAATAATTTACTATACAAAAGGCAATCCCTGGGATATTTAAAATTTGCGACAGTTGAAAATTATTTTTTGAGTAATTTACTATAGAAAAGGCAATCCCTGGCGTAATTAAAATTTGCGACAGTTGAAAATTATTTTTTGAAAAATTTACTATAGAAAAGGCAATCCCTGGCGCACTTAAAATTTGCGACAGTAAAAAATTATTTTTTGAATAATTTACTATAGAAAAGGCAATCCCTGGCGCAATTAAAATTTGCGACAGTAAAAAATTATTTTTTGAATAATTTACTATAGAAAAGGCAATCCCTGGCGCAATTAAAATTTGCGACAGTAAAAAATTATTTTTTGAATAATTTACTATAGAAAAGGCAATCCCTGGCGTAATTAAAATTTGCGACAGTAGAAAATTATTTTTTGAATAATTTACTATAGAAAAGGCAATCCCTGGCGCAATTAAAATTTGCGACAGTAAAAAATTATTTTTTGAATAATTTACTATAGAAAAGGCAATCCCTGGCGTAATTAAAACTTGCGATAGAAGAAAATTATTTTTTGAAAAATTTACTATAGAAAAGGCAATCCCTGGCGTAATTAAAATTTGCGACATTTGAAAATTATTTTTTGAATAATGTACTATAGAAAAGGCAATCCCTGGCGCAATTAAAATTTGCGACAGTAAAAAATTATTTTTTGCAAAATTTACTATAGAAAAGGCAATCCCTGGCGTAATTAAAATTTGCGACAGTAGAAAACTATTTTTTGAATAATTTACTATAGAAAAGGCAATCCCTGGCGCACTTAAAATTTGCGACAGTAAAAAATTATTTTGTTGAATAATTTACTATAGAAAAGGCAATCCCTGGCGCAATTAAAATTTGCGACAATAAAAAATTATTTTTTGAATAATTTACTATAGAAAAGGCAATCCCTGGCGTAATTAAAATTTGCGACAGTAAAAAATTATTTTTTGAATAATTTACTATAGAAAAGGCAATCCCTGGGATATTTAAAATTTGCGACAGTTGAAAATTATTTTTGAAAATAATTTACTATAGAAAAGGCAATCCCTGGCGTAATTAAAATTTGCGACAGTTGAAAATTATTTTTTGAAAAATTTAGTATAGAAAAGGCAATCACTGGCGGAATTTAAAATTTGCGACAGTAAAAAATTATTTTTTGCAAAATTTACTATAGAAAAGACAATCCCTGGCGCACTTAAAATTTGCGACAGTAAAAAATTATTTTTTGAATAATTTACTATAGAAAAGGCAATCCCTGGCGCAATTAAAATTTGCGACAGTAAAAAATTATTTTTTGAATAATTTACTATAGAAATGGCAATCCCTGGCGTAATTAAAATTTGCGACAGTAGAAAATTATTTTTTGAATAATTTACTATAGAAAAGGCAATCCCTGGCGTAATTAAAATTTGCGACAGTAGAAAATTATTTTTTGAATAATTTACTATAGAAAAGGCAATCCCTGGCGCAATTAAAATTTGCGACAGTAAAAAATTATTTTTTGAATAATTTACTATAGAAGGCAATCTCTGGCGTAATTAAAACTTGCGATAGTAAAAAATTATTTTTTGAAAAATTTACTATAGAAAAGGCAATCCCTGGCGTAATTAAAATTTGCGACAGTTGAAAATTATTTTTTGAATAATTTACTATAGAAAAGGCAATCCCTGGCGCAATTAAAATTTGCGACAGTAAAAAATTATTTTTTGCAAAATTTACTATAGAAAAGGCAATCCCTGGCGTAATTAAAATTTGCGACAGTAGAAAATTATTTTTTGAATAATTTACTATAGAAAAGGCAATCCCTGGCGCAATTAAAATTTGCGACAGTAAAAAATTATTTTTTGAATAATTTACAATAGAAGGCAATCCCTGGCGTAATTAAAACTTGCGATAGTAAAAATTTATTTTTTGAAAAATTTACTATAGAAAAGGCAATCCCTGGCGTAATTAAAATTTGCGACAGTTGAAAATTATTTTTTGAATAATTTACTATAGAAAAGGCAATCCCTGGCGCAATTAAAATTTGCGACAGTAAAAAATTATTTTTTGCAAAATTTACTATAGAAAAGGCAATCCCTGGCGTAATTAAAATTTGCGACAGTAGAAAATTATTTTTTGAATAATTTACTATAGAAAAGGCAATCCCTGGCGCACTTAAAATTTGCAACAGTAGAAAATTATTTTTTGAATAATTTACTATAGAAAAGGCAATCCCTGGCGCAATTAAAATTTGCGACAGTAAAAAATTATTTTTTGAATAATTTACTATAGAAAAGGCAATCCCTGGCGTATTTAAAATTTGCGACAGTAAGAAATTATTTTTTGAATAATTTACTATAGAAAAGGCAATCCCTGGCGTAATTAAAATTTGCGACAGTATAAAATTATTTTTTGAATAATTTACTATAGAAAAGGCAATCCCTGGCGTAATTAAAATTTGCGATAGTAAAAAATTAGTTTTTGAAAAATTTACTATAGAAAAGGCAATCCCTGGCACAATTACAATTTGCGACAGTAAAAAATTATTTTTTGAAAAATTTACTGTAGAAAGGCAATCCCTGGCGCAATTAAAATTTGCGACAATAAAACATTATTTTTTGAATAATTTACTATAGAAAAGGCAATCCCTGGCGTAATTAAAATTTGCGACAGTAAAAAATTATTTTTTGAATAATTTACTATAGAAAAGGCAATCCCTGGCGTAATTAAAATTTGCGACAGTAAAAAATTAATTTGTGAAAAATTTACTGTAGAAAAGGCAATCCCTGGCGTAATTAAAATTTGCGACAGTAAAAAATTATTTTTTGAATAATTTACTATAGAAAAGGCAATCCCTGGCGCAATTAAAACTTGCGATAGTAAAAAATTATTTTTTGAATAATTTACTATAGAAAAGGCAATCCCTGGCGGATTTGAAATTTGCGACAGTAGAAAATTATTTTTTGAATAATTTACTATAGAAAAGGCAATCCCTGGCGTAATTAAAATTTGCGACAGTAAAAAATTATTTTTTGAATAATTTACTATACAAAAGGCAATCCCTGGGATATTTAAAATTTGCGACAGTTGAAAATTATTTTTTGAATAATTTACTATAGAAAAGGCAATCCCTGGCGTAATTAAAATTTGCGACAGTTGAAAATTATTTTTTGAAAAATTTACTATAGAAAAGGCAATCCCTGGCGCACTTAAAATTTGCGACAGTAAAAAATTATTTTTTGAATAATTTACTATAGAAAAGGCAATCCCTGGCGCAATTAAAATTTGCGACAGTAAAAAATTATTTTTTGAATAATTTACTATAGAAAAGGCAATCCCTGGCGCAATTAAAATTTGCGACAGTAAAAAATTATTTTTTGAATAATTTACTATAGAAAAGGCAATCCCTGGCGCAATTAAAATTTGCGACAGTAAAAAATTATTTTTTGAATAATTTACTATAGAAAAGGCAATCCCTGGCGTAATTAAAATTTGCAACAGTAGAAAATTACTTTTTGCATAATTTACTATAGAAAAGGCAATGCCTGGCGTATTTAAAATTTGCGACAGTAAAAAATTATTTTTTGAATAATTTACTATAGAAAAGGCAATCCCTGGCGTATTTAAAATTTGCGACAGTAAGAAATTATTTTTTGAATAATTTACTATAGAAAAGGCAATCCCTGGCGTAATTAAAATTTGCGACAGTATAAAATTATTTTTTGAATAATTTACTATAGAAAAGGCAATCCCTGGCGTAATTAAAATTTGCGACAGTAAAAAATTAGTTTTTGAAAAATTTACTATAGAAAAGGCAATCCCTGGCGCAATTACAATTTGCGACAGTAAAATATTATTTTTTGAAAAATTTACTGTAGAAAGGCAATCCCTGGCGCAATTAAAATTTGCGACAGTAAAAAATTATTTTTTGAATAATTTACTATAGAAAAGGCAATCCCTGGCGTAATTAAAATTTGCGACAGTAAAAAATTATTTTTTGAATAATTTACTATAGAAAAGGCAATCCCTGGCGTAATTAAAATTTGCGACAGTAGAAAATTAATTTGTGAAAAATTTACTGTAGAAAAGGCAATCCCTGGCGTAATTCAAATTTGCGACAGTATAAAATTATTTTTTGAATAATTTACTATAGAAAAGGCAATCCCTGGCGTAATTAAAATTTGCGACAGTAGAAAATTATTTTTTGAATAATTTACTATAGAAAAGGCAATCCCTGGCGTAATTAAAATTTGCGACAGTAGAAAATTATTTTTTGAATAATTTACTATAGAAAAGGCAATCCCTGGCGTAATTAAAATTTGCGACAGTATAAAATTATTTTTTGAATAATTTACTATAGAAAAGGCAATCCCTGGCGTAATTAAAATTTGCGACAGTATAAAATTATTTTTTGAATAATTTACTATAGAAAAGGCAATCCCTGGCGTAATTAAAATTAGCGACAGTAGAAAATTATTTTTTGAATAATTTACTATAGAAAAGGCAATCCCTGACGCAATTAAAATTTGCGACAGTAAAAAATTATTTTTTGAATAATTTACTATAGAAAAGGCAATCCCTGGCGCAATTAAAACTTGCGATAGTAAAAAATTATTTTTTGAATAATTTACTATAGAAAAGGCAATCCCTGGCGGATTTGAAATTTGCGACAGTAGAAAATTATTTTTTGAATAATTTACTATAGAAAAGGCAATCCCTGGCGTAATTAAAATTTGCGACAGTAAAAAATTATTTTTTGAATAATTAACTATAGAAAAGGCAATCCCTGGGATATTTAAAATTTGCGACAGTTGAAAATTATTTTTGAAAATAATTTACTATAGAAAAGGCAATCCCTGGCGTAATTAAAATTTGCGACAGTTGAAAATTATTTTTTGAAAAATTTACTATAGAAAAGGCAATCATTGGCGCAATTAAAATTTGCGACAGTAAAAAATAATTTTTTGCAAAATTTACTATAGAAAAGACAATCCCTGGCGCACTTAAAATTTGCGACAGTAAAAAATTATTTTTTGAATAATTTACTATAGAAAAGGCAATCCCTGGCGCAATTAAAATTTGCGACAGTAAAAAATTATTTTTTGAATAATTTACTATAGAAAAGGCAATCCCTGGCGCAATTAAAATTTGCGACAGTAAAAAATTATTTTTTGAATAATTTACTATAGAAGGCAATCCCTGGCGTAATTAAAACTTGCGATAGTAAAAAATTATTTTTTGAAAAATTTACTATAGAAAAGGCAATCCCTGGCGTAATTAAAATTTGCGACAGTTGAAAATTATTTTTTGAATAATTTACTATAGAAAAGGCAATCCCTGGCGCAATTAAAATTTGCGAGAGTAAAAAATTATTTTTTGCAAAATTTACTATAGAAAAGGCAATCCCTGGCGTAATTAAAATTTGCGACAGTAGAAAATTATTTTTTGAATAATTTACTATAGAAAAGGCAATCCCTGGCGCACTTAAAATTTGCGACAGTAAAAAATTATTTTTTTGAATAATTTACTATAGAAAAGGCAATACCTGGCGCAATTAAAATTTGCGACAATAAAAAATTATTTTTTGAATAATTTACTATAGAAAAGGCAATCCCTAGCGTAATTAAAATTTGCAACAGTAGAAAATTATTTTTTGAATAATTTACTATAGAAAAGGCAATCCCTGGCGCAATTAAAATTTGCGACAGTAAAAAATTATTTTTTGAATAATTTACTATAGAAAAGGCAATCCCTGGCGTATTTAAAATTTGCGACAGTAAGAAATTATTTTTTGAATAATTTACTATAGAAAAGGCAATCCCTGGCGTAATTAAAATTTGCGACAGTATAAAATTATTTCTTGAATAATTTACTATAGAAAAGGCAATCCCTGGCGTAATTAAAATTTGCGACAGTAAAAAATTAGTTTTTGAAAAATTTACTATAGAAAAGGCAATCCCTGGCACAATTACAATTTGCGACAGTAAAAAATTATTTTTTGCAAAATTTACTATAGAAAAGGCAATCCCTGGCGTAATTAAAATTTGCGACAGTAGAAAATTATTTTTTGAATAATTTACTATAGAAAAGGCAATCCCTGGCGTATTTAAAATTTTCGACAGTAAAAAATTATTTTTTGAATAATTTACTATAGAAAAGGCAATCCCTGGCGTATTTAAAATTTGCGACAGTAAGAAATTATTTTTTGAATAATTTACTATAGAAAAGGCAATCCCTGGCGTAATTAAAATTTGCGACAGTATAAAATTATTTTTTGAATAATTTACTATAGAAAAGGCAATCCCTGGCGTAATTAAAATTTGCGACAGTAAAAAATTAGTTTTTGAAAAATTAACTAAAGAAAAGGCAATCCCTGGCGCAATTACAATTTGCGACAGTAAAAAATTATTTTTTGAAAAATTTACTGTAGAAAGGCAATCCCTGGCGCAATTAAAATTTGCGACAGTAAAAAATTATTTTTTGAATAATTTACTGTAGAAAAGGCAATACCTGGCGTATTTAAAATTTGCGACAGTAAAAAATTAGTTTTTGAAAAATTAACTAAAGAAAAGGCAATCCCTGGCGCAATTACAATTTGCGACAGTAAAAAATTATTTTTTGAAAAATTTACTGTAGAAAGGCAATCCCTGGCGCAATTAAAATTTGCGACAGTAAAAAATTATTTTTTGAATAATTTACTATAGAAAAGGCAATCCCTGGCGTAATTAAAATTTGCGACAATAAAAAATTATTTTTTGAATAATTTACTATAGAAAAGGCAATCCCTGGCGTAATTAAAATTTGCGACAGTAAAAAATTATTTTTTGCAAAATTTACTGTAGAAAAGGCAATCCCTGGCGTAATTAAAATTTGCGACAGTAAAAAATTATTTTTTGCAAAATTTTCTGTAGAAAAGGCAATCCCTGGCGCAATTAAAACTTGCGATAGTAAAAAATTATTTTTTGAATAATTTACTATAGAAAAGGCAATCCCTGGCGGATTTGAAATTTGCGACAGTAGAAAATTATTTTTTGAATAATTTACTATAGAAAAGGCAATCCCTGGCGTAATTAAAATTTGCGACAGTAAAAAATTATTTTTTGAATAATTAACTATAGAAAAGGCAATCCCTGGGATATTTAAAATTTGCGACAGTTGAAAATTATTTTTGAAAATAATTTACTATAGAAAAGGCAATCCCTGGCGTAATTAAAATTTGCGACAGTTGAAAATTATTTTTTGAAAAATTTACTATAGAAAAGGCAATCATTGGCGCAATTAAAATTTGCGACAGTAAAAAATAATTTTTTGCAAAATTTACTATAGAAAAGACAATCCCTGGCGCACTTAAAATTTGCGACAGTAAAAAATTATTTTTTGAATAATTTACTATAGAAAAGGCAATCCCTGGCGCAATTAAAATTTGCGACAGTAAAAAATTATTTTTTGAATAATTTACTATAGAAAAGGCAATCCCTGGCGCAATTAAAATTTGCGACAGTAAAAAATTATTTTTTGAATAATTTACTATAGAAGGCAATCCCTGGCGTAATTAAAACTTGCGATAGTAAAAAATTATTTTTTGAAAAATTTACTATAGAAAAGGCAATCCCTGGCGTAATTAAAATTTGCGACAGTTGAAAATTATTTTTTGAATAATTTACTATAGAAAAGGCAATCCCTGGCGCAATTAAAATTTGCGAGAGTAAAAAATTATTTTTTGCAAAATTTACTATAGAAAAGGCAATCCCTGGCGTAATTAAAATTTGCGACAGTAGAAAATTATTTTTTGAATAATTTACTATAGAAAAGGCAATCCCTGGCGCACTTAAAATTTGCGACAGTAAAAAATTATTTTTTTGAATAATTTACTATAGAAAAGGCAATACCTGGCGCAATTAAAATTTGCGACAATAAAAAATTATTTTTTGAATAATTTACTATAGAAAAGGCAATCCCTAGCGTAATTAAAATTTGCAACAGTAGAAAATTATTTTTTGAATAATTTACTATAGAAAAGGCAATCCCTGGCGCAATTAAAATTTGCGACAGTAAAAAATTATTTTTTGAATAATTTACTATAGAAAAGGCAATCCCTGGCGTATTTAAAATTTGCGACAGTAAGAAATTATTTTTTGAATAATTTACTATAGAAAAGGCAATCCCTGGCGTAATTAAAATTTGCGACAGTATAAAATTATTTCTTGAATAATTTACTATAGAAAAGGCAATCCGTGGCGTAATTAAAATTTGCGACAGTAAAAAATTAGTTTTTGAAAAATTTACTATAGAAAAGGCAATCCCTGGCACAATTACAATTTGCGACAGTAAAAAATTATTTTTTGCAAAATTTACTATAGAAAAGGCAATCCCTGGCGTAATTAAAATTTGCGACAGTAGAAAATTATTTTTTGAATAATTTACTATAGAAAAGGCAATCCCTGGCGTATTTAAAATTTTCGACAGTAAAAAATTATTTTTTGAATAATTTACTATAGAAAAGGCAATCCCTGGCGTATTTAAAATTTGCGACAGTAAGAAATTATTTTTTGAATAATTTACTATAGAAAAGGCAATCCCTGGCGTAATTAAAATTTGCGACAGTATAAAATTATTTTTTGAATAATTTACTATAGAAAAGGCAATCCCTGGCGTAATTAAAATTTGCGACAGTAAAAAATTAGTTTTTGAAAAATTAACTAAAGAAAAGGCAATCCCTGGCGCAATTACAATTTGCGACAGTAAAAAATTATTTTTTGAAAAATTTACTGTAGAAAGGCAATCCCTGGCGCAATTAAAATTTGCGACAGTAAAAAATTATTTTTTGAATAATTTACTGTAGAAAAGGCAATACCTGGCGTATTTAAAATTTGCGACAGTAAAAAATTAGTTTTTGAAAAATTAACTAAAGAAAAGGCAATCCCTGGCGCAATTACAATTTGCGACAGTAAAAAATTATTTTTTGAAAAATTTACTGTAGAAAGGCAATCCCTGGCGCAATTAAAATTTGCGACAGTAAAAAATTATTTTTTGAATAATTTACTATAGAAAAGGCAATCCCTGGCGTAATTAAAATTTGCGACAATAAAAAATTATTTTTTGAATAATTTACTATAGAAAAGGCAATCCCTGGCGTAATTAAAATTTGCGACAGTAAAAAATTATTTTTTGCAAAATTTACTGTAGAAAAGGCAATCCCTGGCGTAATTAAAATTTGCGACAGTAAAAAATTATTTTTTGCAAAATTTTCTGTAGAAAAGGCAATCCCTGGCGCAATTAAAACTTGCGATAGTAAAAAATTGTTTTTTGAATAATTTACTATAGAAAAGGTAATCCCTGGCGGATTTGAAATTTGCGACAGTAAAAAATTATTTTTTGAATAATTTACTGTAGAAAAGGCAATCCCTGGCGTATTTAAATTTTACGACAGTTAAAAATTATTTTTTGAATAATTTACTATAGAAAAGGCAATCCCTGGCGTAATTAAAATTTGCGACAGTAAAAAATTATTTTTTGCAAAATTTACTGTAGAAAAGGCAATCCCTGGCGCAATTAAAACTTGCGATAGTAAAAAATTATTTTTTGAATAATTTACTATAGAAAAGGCAATCCCTGGCGTAATTAAAATTTGCGACAGTAAAAAATTATTTTTTGAATAATTTACTATAGAAAAGGCAATCCCTGGGATATTTAAAATTTGCGACAGTTGAAAATTATTTTTTGAATAATTTACTATAGAAAAGGCAATCCCTGGGATATTTAAAATTTGCGACAGTTGAAAATTATTTTTTGAATAATTTACTATAGAAGACGCAATCCCTGGCGTAATTAAAATTTGCGACAGTAAAAAATTATTTTTTGAATAATTTACTATAGAAAAGGCAATCCCTGGCGTAATTAAAATTTGCGCCAGTAAAATGTTATTTTTTGAATAATTTACTATAGAAAAGGCAATCCCTGGCGTAATTAAAATTTGCGACAGTATAAAATTATTTTTTGAATAATTTTCTATATAAAAGGCAATCCCTGGCCCAATTACAATTTGCGACAGTTGAAAATTATTTTTTGAATAATTTACTATAGAAAAGGCAATCCCTGGCGCAATTAAAATTTGTGACAGTAAAAAATTATTTTTTGCAAAATTTACTATAGAAAAGGCAATCCCTGGCGCACTTAAAATTTGCGACAGTAAAAAATTATTTTTTGAATAATTTAATATAGAAAAGGCAATCCCTGGCGCAATTAAAATTTGCGACAGCAAAAAAATATTTTTTGAATAATTTACTAAAGAAAAGGCAATCCCTGGCGCAATTAAAACTTGCGATAGTAAAAAATTATTTTTTGAATAATTTACTATAGAAAAGGCAATCCCTGGCGGATTTGAAATTTGCGACAGTAGAAAATTATTTTTTGAATAATTTACTATAGAAAAGGCAATCCCTGGCGTAATTAAAATTTGCGACAGTAGAAAATTATTTTTTGAATAATTTACTATAGAAAAGGCAATCCCTGGCGCAATTAAAATTTGCGACAGTAAAAAATTATTTTTTGAATAATTTACTATAGAAAAGGCAATCCCTGGCGCAATTAAAATTTGCGACAGTAAAAAATTATTTTTTGAATAATTTACTATAGAAAAGGCAATCCCTGGCGTAATTAAAATTTGCGACAGTAGAAAATTATTTTTTGAATAATTTACTATAGAAAAGGCAATCCCTGGCGTAATTAAAATTTGCGACAGTATAAAATTATTTTTTGAATAATTTACTATAGAAAAGGCAATCCCTGGCGTAATTAAAATTTGCGACAGTATAAAATTATTTTTTGAATAATTTACTATAGAAAAGGCAATCCCTGGCGTAATTAAAATTTGCGACAGTAGAAAATTATTTTTTGAATAATTTACTATAGAAAAGGCAATCCCTGGCGCAATTAAAATTTGCGACAGTAAAAAATTATTTTTTGAATAATTTACTATAGAAAAGGCAATCCCTGGCGCAATTAAAACTTGCGATAGTAAAAAATTATTTTTTGAATAATTTACTATAGAAAAGGCAATCCCTGGCGGATTTGAAATTTGCGACAGTAGAAAATTATTTTTTGAATAATTTACTATAGAAAAGGCAATCCCTGGCGTAATTAAAATTTGCAACAGTAAAAAATTATTTTTTGAATAATTTACTATAGAAAAGGCAATCCCTGGGATATTTAAAATTTGCGACAGTTGAAAATTATTTTTTGAATAATTTACTATAGAAAAGGCAATCCCTGGCGTAATTAAAATTTGCGACAGCTGAAAATTATTTTTTGAAAAATTTACTATAGAAAAGGCAATCCCTGGCGCAATTAAAATTTGCGACAGTAAAAAATTATTTTTTGCAAAATTTTCTATAGAAAAGGCAATCCCTGGCGCACTTAAAATTTGCGACAGTAAAAAATTATTTTTTGAATAATTTACTATAGAAAAGGCAATCCCTGTCGCAATTAAAATTTGCGACAGTAAAAAATTATTTTTTGAATAATTTACTATAGAAAAGGCAATCCCTGGCGTAATTAAAATTTGCTACAGTAGAAAATTATTTTTTGAATAATTTACTATAGAAAAGGCAATCCCTGGCGTAATTAAAATTTGCGACAGTAGAAAATTATTTTTTGAATAATTTACTATAGAAAAGGCAATCCCTGGCGCAATTAAAATTTGCGACAGTAAAAAATTATTTTTTGAATAATTTACTATAGAAAAGGCAATCCCTGGCGTAATTAAAACTTGCGATAGTAAAAAATTATTTTTTGAAAAATTTAATATAGAAAAGGCAATCCCTGGCGTAATTAAAATTTGCGACAGTTGAAAATTATTTTTTGAATAATTTACTATAGAAAAGGCAATCCCTGGAGCAATTAAAATTTGCGACAGTAAAAAATTATTTTTTGCAAAATTTACTATAGAAAAGGCAATCCCTGGCGTAATTAATATTTGCGACAGTAGAAAGTTATTTTTTGAATAATTTACTATAGAAAAGGCAATCCCTGGCGCACTTTAAATTTGCGACAGAAAAAAATTATTTTTTTGAATAATTTACTATGGAAAAGGCAATCCCTGGCGCAATTAAAATTTGCGACAGTAAAAAATTATTTTTTGAATAATTTACTATAGAAAAGGCAATCCCTGGCGTAATTAAAATTTGCAACAGTAGAAAATTATTTTTTGAATAATTTACTATAGAAAAGGCAATCCCTGGCGTATTTAAAATTTGCGACAGTAAGAAATTATTTTTTGAATAATTTACTATAGAAAAGGCAATCCCTGGCGTAATTAAAATTTGCGACAGTAAAAAATTATTTTTTGAATAAGTTACTATAGAAAAGGCAATCCCTGGCGCAATTAAAACTTGCGATAGTAAAAAATTATTTTTTGAATAATTTACTATAGAAAAGACTAATCCCTGGCGGATTTGAAATTTGCGACAGTAGAAAATTATTTTTTGAATAATTTACTATAGAAAAGGCAATCCCTGGCGGAATTAAAATTTGCGACAGTAAAAAATTATTTTTTGAATAATTTACTATAGAAAAGGCAATCCCTGGCGCAATTAAAACTTGCGATAGTAAAAAATTATTTTTTGAATAATTTACTATAGAAAAGGCAATCCTTGGCGCAATTAAAACTTGCGATAGTAAAAAATTATTTTTTGAATAATTTATTATAGAAAAGGCAATCCCTGGCGGATTTGAAATTTGCGAAAGTAGAAAATTATTTTTTGAATAATTTACTATAGAAAAGGCAATCCCTGGCGTAATTAAAATTTGCGACAGTTGAAAATTATTTTTTGAATAATTTACTATAGAAAAGGCAATCCCTGGAGCAATTAAAATTTGCGACAGTAAAAAATTATTTTTTGCAAAATTTACTATAGAAAAGGCAATCCCTGGCGTAATTAATATTTGCGACAGTAGAAAGTTATTTTTTGAATAATTTACTATAGAAAAGGCAATCCCTGGCGCACTTTAAATTTGCGACAGTAAAAAATTATTTTTTTGAATAATTTACTATAGAAAAGGCAATCCCTGGCGCAATTAAAATTTGCGACAGTAAAAAATTATTTTTTGAATAATTTACTATAGAAAAGGTAATCCCTGGCGGATTTGAAATTTGCGACAGTAGAAAATTATTTTTTGAATAATTTACTATAGAAAAGGCAATCCCTGGCGTAATTAAAATTTGCGACAGTAAAAAATTATTTTTTGAATAATTAACTATAGAAAAGGCAATCCCTGGCCCAATTACAATTTGCGACAGTTGAAAATTATTTTTTGAATAATTTACTATAGAAAAGGCAATCCCTGGCGCAATTAAAATTTGTGACAGTAAAAAATTATTTTTTGCAAAATTTACTATAGAAAAGGCAATCCCTGGCGCTCTTAAAATTTGCGACAGTAAAAAATTATTTTTTGAATAATTTAATATAGAAAAGGCAATCCCTGGCGCAATTAAAATTTGCGACAGCAAAAAAATATTTTTTGAATAATTTACTAAAGAAAAGGCAATCCCTGGCGCAATTAAAACTTGCGATAGTAAAAAATTATTTTTTGAATAATTTACTATAGAAAAGGCAATCCCTGGCGGATTTGAAATTTGCGACAGTAGAAAATTATTTTTTGAATAATTTACTATAGAAAAGGCAATCCCTGGCGTAATTAAAATTTGCGACAGTAGAAAATTATTTTTTGAATAATTTACTATAGAAAAGGCAATCCCTGGCGCAATTAAAATTTGCGACAGTAAAAAATTATTTTTTGAATAATTTACTATAGAAAAGGCAATCCCTGGCGCAATTAAAATTTGCGACAGTAAAAAATTATTTTTTGAATAATTTACTATAGAAAAGGCAATCCCTGGCGTAATTAAAATTTGCGACAGTAGAAAATTATTTTTTGAATAATTTACTATAGAAAAGGCAATCCCTGGCGTAATTAAAATTTGCGACAGTATAAAATTATTTTTTGAATAATTTACTATAGAAAAGGCAATCCCTGGCGTAATTAAAATTTGCGACAGTATAAAATTATTTTTTGAATAATTTACTATAGAAAAGGCAATCCCTGGCGTAATTAAAATTTGCGACAGTAGAAAATTATTTTTTGAATAATTTACTATAGAAAAGGCAATCCCTGGCGCAATTAAAATTTGCGACAGTAAAAAATTATTTTTTGAATAATTTACTATAGAAAAGGCAATCCCTGGCGCAATTAAAACTTGCGATAGTAAAAAATTATTTTTTGAATAATTTACTATAGAAAAGGCAATCCCTGGCGGATTTGAAATTTGCGACAGTAGAAAATTATTTTTTGAATAATTTACTATAGAAAAGGCAATCCCTGGCGTAATTAAAATTTGCAACAGTAAAAAATTATTTTTTGAATAATTTACTATAGAAAAGGCAATCCCTGGGATATTTAAAATTTGCGACAGTTGAAAATTATTTTTTGAATAATTTACTATAGAAAAGGCAATCCCTGGCGTAATTAAAATTTGCGACAGCTGAAAATTATTTTTTGAAAAATTTACTATAGAAAAGGCAATCCCTGGCGCAATTAAAATTTGCGACAGTAAAAAATTATTTTTTGCAAAATTTTCTATAGAAAAGGCAATCCCTGGCGCACTTAAAATTTGCGACAGTAAAAAATTATTTTTTGAATAATTTACTATAGAAAAGGCAATCCCTGTCGCAATTAAAATTTGCGACAGTAAAAAATTATTTTTTGAATAATTTACTATGGAAAAGGCAATCCCTGGCGTAATTAAAATTTGCTACAGTAGAAAATTATTTTTTGAATAATTTACTATAGAAAAGGCAATCCCTGGCGTAATTAAAATTTGCGACAGTAGAAAATTATTTTTTGAATAATTTACTATAGAAAAGGCAATCCCTGGCGCAATTAAAATTTGCGACAGTAAAAAATTATTTTTTGAATAATTTACTATAGAAAAGGCAATCCCTGGCGTAATTAAAACTTGCGATAGTAAAAAATTATTTTTTGAAAAATTTAATATAGAAAAGGCAATCCCTGGCGTAATTAAAATTTGCGACAGTTGAAAATTATTTTTTGAATAATTTACTATAGAAAAGGCAATCCCTGGAGCAATTAAAATTTGCGACAGTAAAAAATTATTTTTTGCAAAATTTACTATAGAAAAGGCAATCCCTGGCGTAATTAATATTTGCGACAGTAGAAAGTTATTTTTTGAATAATTTACTATAGAAAAGGCAATCCCTGGCGCACTTTAAATTTGCGACAGTAAAAAATTATTTTTTTGAATAATTTACTATGGAAAAGGCAATCCCTGGCGCAATTAAAATTTGCGACAGTAAAAAATTATTTTTTGAATAATTTACTATAGAAAAGGCAATCCCTGGCGTAATTAAAATTTGCAACAGTAGAAAATTATTTTTTGAATAATTTACTATAGAAAAGGCAATCCCTGGCGTATTTAAAATTTGCGACAGTAAGAAATTATTTTTTGAATAATTTACTATAGAAAAGGCAATCCCTGGCGTAATTAAAATTTGCGACAGTAAAAAATTATTTTTTGAATAAGTTACTATAGAAAAGGCAATCCCTGGCGCAATTAAAACTTGCGATAGTAAAAAATTATTTTTTGAATAATTTACTATAGAAAAGACTAATCCCTGGCGGATTTGAAATTTGCGACAGTAGAAAATTATTTTTTGAATAATTTACTATAGAAAAGGCAATCCCTGGCGGAATTAAAATTTGCGACAGTAAAAAATTATTTTTTGAATAATTTACTATAGAAAAGGCAATCCCTGGCGCAATTAAAACTTGCGATAGTAAAAAATTATTTTTTGAATAATTTACTATAGAAAAGGCAATCCTTGGCGCAATTAAAACTTGCGATAGTAAAAAATTATTTTTTGAATAATTTATTATAGAAAAGGCAATCCCTGGCGGATTTGAAATTTGCGAAAGTAGAAAATTATTTTTTGAATAATTTACTATAGAAAAGGCAATCCCTGGCGTAATTAAAATTTGCGACAGTTGAAAATTATTTTTTGAATAATTTACTATAGAAAAGGCAATCCCTGGAGCAATTAAAATTTGCGACAGTAAAAAATTATTTTTTGCAAAATTTACTATAGAAAAGGCAATCCCTGGCGTAATTAATATTTGCGACAGTAGAAAGTTATTTTTTGAATAATTTACTATAGAAAAGGCAATCCCTGGCGCACTTTAAATTTGCGACAGTAAAAAATTATTTTTTTGAATAATTTACTATAGAAAAGGCAATCCCTGGCGCAATTAAAATTTGCGACAGTAAAAAATTATTTTTTGAATAATTTACTATAGAAAAGGCAATCCCTGGCGTAATTAAAATTTACAACAGTAGAAAATTATTTTTTGAATAATTTACTATAGAAAAGGCAATCCCTGGCGTATTTAAAATTTGCGACAGTAAGAAATTATTTTTTGAATAATTTACTATAGAAAAGGCAATCCCTGGCGTAATTAAAATTTGCGACAGTATAAAATTATTTTTTGAATAATTTACTATAGAAAAGGCAATCCCTGGCGTAATTAAAATTTGCGACAGTAAAAAATTAGTTTTTGAAAAATTTACTATAGAAAAGGCAATCCCTGGCGCAATTACAATTTGCGACAGTAAAAAATTATTTTTTGAAAAATTTACTGTAGAAAGGCAATCGCTGGCGAAATTAAAATTTGCGACAGTAAAAAATTATTTTTTGAATAATTTACTATAGAAAAGGCAATCCCTGGCGTAATTAAAATTTGCGACAGTAAAAAATTATTTTTTGAATAATTTACTATAGAAAAGGCAATCCCTGGCGTAATTAAAATTTGCGACAGTAGAAAATTAATTTGTGAAAAATTTACTGTAGAAAAGGCAATCCCTGGCGTAATTAAAATTTGCGACAGTATAAAATTATTTTTTGAATAATTTACTATAGAAAAGGCAATCCCTGGCGTAATTAAAATTTGCGACAGTAGAAAATTATTTTTTGAATAATTTACTATAGAAAAGGCAATCCCTGGCGTAATTAAAATTTGCGATAGTAAAAAATTATTTTTTGCAAAATTTACTGTAGAAAAGGCAATCCCTGGCGTAATTAAAATTTGCGACAGTAAAAAATTATTTTTTGCAAAATTTACTATAGAAAAGGCAATCCCTGGCGTTATTAAAATTTGCGACAGTAGAAAATTATTTTTTGAATAATTTACTATAGAAATGGCAATCCCTGGCGCACTTAAAATTTGCGACAGTAAAAAATTATTTTTTTGAATAATTTACTATAGAAAAGGCAATCCCTGGCGCAATTAAAATTTGCGACAGTAAAAAATTATTTTTTGAATAATTTACTATAGAAAAGGCAATCCCTGGCGTAATTAAAATTTGCGACAGTAGAAAATTATTTTTTGAATAATTTACTATAGAAAAGGCATTCCCTGGCGTATTTAAAATTTGCGACAGTAAAAAATTATTTTTTGAATAATTTACTATAGAAAAGGCAATCCCTGGCGTATTTAAAATTTGCGACAGTAAGAAATTATTTTTTGAATAATTTACTATAGAAAAGGCAATCCCTGGCGTAATTAAAATTTGCGACAGTATAAAATTATTTTTTGAATAATTTACTATAGAAAAGGCAATCCCTGGCGTAATTAAAATTTGCGACAGTAAAAAATTAGTTTTTGAAAAATTTACTATAGAAAAGGCAATCCCTGGCGTAATTAAAATTTGCGACAGTATAAAATTATTTTTTGAATAATTTACTATAGAAAAAGCAATCCCTGGCGTAATTAAAATTTGCGACAGTAGAAAATTATTTTTTGAATAATTTACTATAGAAAAGGCAATCCCTGGCGTAATTAAAATTTGCGACAGTAAAAAAATATTTTTTGCAAAATTTACTGTAGAAAAGGCAATCCCTGGCGTAATTAAAATTTGCGACAGTAAAAAATTATTTTTTGCAAAATTTACTATAGAAAAGGCAATCCCTGGCGTAATTAAAATTTGCGACAGTAGAAAATTATTTTTTGAATAATTTTCTATAGAAAAGGCAATCCCTGGCGCACTTAAAATTTGCGATAGTAAAAAATTATTTTTTGAATAATTTACTATAGAAAAGGCAATCCCTGGCGGATTTGAAATTTGCGACAGTAGAAAATTATTTTTTGAATAATTTACTATAGAAAAGGCAATCCCTGGCGTAATTAAAATTTGCAACAGTAGAAAATTATTTTTTGAATAATTTACTATAGAAAAGGCAATCCCTGGCGTATTTAAAATTTGCGACAGTAAGAAATTATTTTTTGAATAATTTACTATAGAAAAGGCAATCCCTGGCGCACTTAAAATTTGCGACAGTAAAAAATTATTTTTTGAATAATTTACTATAGAAAAGGCAATCCCTGTCGCAATTAAAATTTGCGACAGTAAAAAATTATTTTTTGAATAATTTACTATAGAAAAGGCAATCCCTGGCGTAATTAAAATTTGCGACAGTAGAAAATTATTTTTTGAATAATTTACTATAGAAAAGGCAATCCCTGGCGTAATTAAAATTTGCGACGGTAGAAAATTATTTTTTGAATAATTTACTATAGAAAAGGCAATCCCTGGCGCAATTAAAATTTGCGACAGTGAAAAATTATTTTTTGAATAATTTACTATAAAAAGGCAATCCCTGGCGTAATTAAAACTTGCGATAGTAAAAAATTATTTTTTGAAAAATTTAATATAGAAAAGGCAATCCCTGGCGTAATTAAAATTTGCGACAGTTGAAAATTATTTTTTGAATAATTTACTATAGAAAAGGCAATCCCTGGAGCAATTAAAATTTGCGACAGTAAAAAATTATTTTTTGAATAATTTACTATAGAAAAGGCAATCCCTGGCGTAATTAAAATTTGCGACAGTAAAATGTTATTTTTTGAATAATTTACTATAGAAAAGGCAATCCCTGGCGTAATTAAAATTTGCGACAGTATAAAATTATTTTTTGAATAATTTTCTATATAAAAGGCAATCCCTGGCCCAATTACAATTTGCGACAGTTGAAAATTATTTTTTGAATAATTTACTATAGAAAAGGCAATCCCTGGCGCAATTAAAATTTGTGACAGTAAAAAATTATTTTTTGCAAAATTTACTATAGAAAAGGCAATCCCTGGCGCACTTAAAATTTGCGACAGTAAAAAATTATTTTTTGAATAATTTAATATAGAAAAGGCAATCCCTGGCGCAATTAAAATTTGCGACAGTAGAAAATTATTTTTTGAATAATTTACTATAGAAAAGGCAATCCCTGGCGCAATTAAAATTTGCGACAGTAAAAAATTATTTTTTGAATAATTTACTATAGGAAAGGCAATCCCTGGCGGATTTGAAATTTGCGACAGTAGAAAATTATTTTTTGAATAATTTACTGTAGAAAAGGCAATCCCTGGCGTAATTAAAATTTGCGACAGTAGAAAATTATTTTTTGAATAATTTACTATAGAAAAGGCAATCCCTGGCGCAATTAAAATTTGCGACAGTAAAAAATTATTTTTTGAATAATTTACTATAGAAAAGGCAATCCCTGGCGCAATTAAAATTTGCGACAGTAAAAAATTATTTTTTGAATAATTTACTATAGAAAAGGCAATCCCTGGCGCAATTAAAATTTGCGACAGTAAAAAATTATTTTTTGAATAATTTACTATAGAAAAGGCAATCCCTGGCGTAATTAAAATTTGCGACAGTAGAAAATTATTTTTTGAATAATTTACTATAGAAAAGGCAATCCCTGGCGTAATTAAAATTTGCGACAGTATAAAATTATTTTTTGAATAATTTACTATAGAAAAGGCAATCCCTGGCGTAATTAAAATTTGCGACAGTATAAAATTATTTTTTGAATAATTTACTATAGAAAAGGCAATCCCTGGCGTAATTAAAATTTGCGACAGTAGAAAATTATTTTTTGAATAATTTACTATAGAAAAGGCAATCCCTGGCGCAATTAAAATTTGCGAGAGTAAAAAATTATTTTTTGAATAATTTACTATAGAAAAGGCAATCCCTGGCGCAATTAAAACTTGCGATAGTAAAAAATTATTTTTTGAATAATTTACTATAGAAAAGGCAATCCCTGGCGGATTTGAAATTTGCGACAGTAGAAAATTATTTTTTGAATAATTTACTATAGAAAAGGCAATCCCTGGCGTAATTAAAATTTGCAACAGTAAAAAATTATTTTTTGAATAATTTACTATAGAAAAGGCAATCCCTGGGATATTTAAAATTTGCGACAGTTGAAAATTATTTTTTGAATAATTTACTATAGAAAAGGCAATCCCTGGCGTAATTAAAATTTGCGACAGCTGAAAATTATTTTTTGAAAAATTTACTATAGAAAAGGCAATCCCTGGCGCAATTAAAATTTGCGACAGTAAAAAATTATTTTTTGCAAAATTTTCTATAGAAAAGGCAATCCCTGGCGCACTTAAAATTTGCGACAGTAAAAAATTATTTTTTGAATAATTTACTATAGAAAAGGCAATCCCTGTCGCAATTAAAATTTGCGACAGTAGAAAGTTATTTTTTGAATAATTTACTATAGAAAAGGCAATCCCTGGCGCACTTTAAATTTGCGACAGTAAAAAATTATTTTTTTGAATAATTTACTATAGAAAAGGCAATCCCTGGCGCAATTAAAATTTGCGACAGTAAAAAATTATTTTTTGAATAATTTACTATAGAAAAGGCAATCCCTGGCGTAATTAAAATTTACAACAGTAGAAAATTATTTTTTGAATAATTTACTATAGAAAAGGCAATCCCTGGCGTATTTAAAAATTGCGACAGTAAGAAATTATTTTTTGAATAATTTACTATAGAAAAGGCAATCCCTGGCGTAATTAAAATTTGCGACAGTATAAAATTATTTTTTGAATAATTTACTATAGAAAAGGCAATCCCTGGCGTATTTAAAATTTGCGACAGTAAGAAATTATTTTTTGAATAATTTACTATAGAAAAGGCAATCCCTGGCGTAATTAAAATTTGCGACAGTATAAAATTATTTTTTGAATAATTTACTATAGAAAAGGCAATCCCTGGCGTAATTAAAATTTGCGACAGTAAAATGTTATTTTTTGAATAATTTACTATAGAAAAGGCAATCCCTGGCGTAATTAAAATTTGCGACAGTATAAAATTATTTTTTGAATAATTTTCTATATAAAAGGCAATCCCTGGCCCAATTACAATTTGCGACAGTTGAAAATTATTTTTTGAATAATTTACTATAGAAAAGGCAATCCCTGGCGCAATTAAAATTTGTGACAGTAAAAAATTATTTTTTGCAAAATTTACTATAGAAAAGGCAATCCCTGGCGCACTTAAAATTTGCGACAGTAAAAAATTATTTTTTGAATAATTTAATATAGAAAAGGCAATCCCTGGCGCAATTAAAATTTGCGACAGCAAAAAAATATTTTTTGAATAATTTACTAAAGAAAAGGCAATCCCTGGCGCAATTAAAACTTGCGATAGTAAAAAATTATTTTTTGAAAAATTTAATATAGAAAAGGCAATCCCTGGCGTAATTAAAATTTGCGACAGTTGAAAATTATTTTTTGAATAATTTACTATAGAAAAGGCAATCCCTGGAGCAATTAAAATTTGCGACAGTAAAAAATTATTTTTTGCAAAATTTACTATAGAAAAGGCAATCCCTGGCGTAATTAATATTTGCGACAGTAGAAAGTTATTTTTTGAATAATTTACTATAGAAAAGGCAATCCCTGGCGTACTTTAAATTTGCGACAGTAAAAAATTATTTTTTTGAATAATTTACTATGGAAAAGGCAATCCCTGGCGCAATTAAAATTTGCGACAGTAAAAAATTATTTTTTGAATAATTTACTATAGAAAAGGCAATCCCTGGCGTAATTAAAATTTGCAACAGTAGAAAATTATTTTTTGAATAATTTACTATAGAAAAGGCAATCCCTGGCGTATTTAAAATTTGCGACAGTAAGAAATTATTTTTTGAATAATTTACTATAGAAAAGGCAATCCCTGGCGTAATTAAAATTTGCGACAGTAAAAAATTATTTTTTGAATAAGTTACTATAGAAAAGGCAATCCCTGGCGCAATTAAAACTTGCGATAGTAAAAAATTATTTTTTGAATAATTTACTATAGAAAAGACTAATCCCTGGCGGATTTGAAATTTGCGACAGTAGAAAATTATTTTTTGAATAATTTACTATAGAAAAGGCAATCCCTGGCGGAATTAAAATTTGCGACAGTAAAAAATTATTTTTTGAATAATTTACTATAGAAAAGGCAATCCCTGGCGCAATTAAAACTTGCGATAGTAAAAAATTATTTTTTGAATAATTTACTATAGAAAAGGCAATCCTTGGCGCAATTAAAACTTGCGATAGTAAAAAATTATTTTTTGAATAATTTATTATAGAAAAGGCAATCCCTGGCGGATTTGAAATTTGCGAAAGTAGAAAATTATTTTTTGAATAATTTACTATAGAAAAGGCAATCCCTGGCGTAATTAAAATTTGCGACAGTTGAAAATTATTTTTTGAATAATTTACTATAGAAAAGGCAATCCCTGGAGCAATTAAAATTTGCGACAGTAAAAAATTATTTTTTGCAAAATTTACTATAGAAAAGGCAATCCCTGGCGTAATTAATATTTGCGACAGTAGAAAGTTATTTTTTGAATAATTTACTATAGAAAAGGCAATCCCTGGCGCACTTTAAATTTGCGACAGTAAAAAATTATTTTTTTGAATAATTTACTATAGAAAAGGCAATCCCTGGCGCAATTAAAATTTGCGACAGTAAAAAATTATTTTTTGAATAATTTACTATAGAAAAGGCAATCCCTGGCGTAATTAAAATTTACAACAGTAGAAAATTATTTTTTGAATAATTTACTATAGAAAAGGCAATCCCTGGCGTATTTAAAATTTGCGACAGTAAGAAATTATTTTTTGAATAATTTACTATAGAAAAGGCAATCCCTGGCGTAATTAAAATTTGCGACAGTATAAAATTATTTTTTGAATAATTTACTATAGAAAAGGCAATCCCTGGCGTAATTAAAATTTGCGACAGTAAAAAATTAGTTTTTGAAAAATTTACTATAGAAAAGGCAATCCCTGGCGCAATTACAATTTGCGACAGTAAAAAATTATTTTTTGAAAAATTTACTGTAGAAAGGCAATCGCTGGCGAAATTAAAATTTGCGACAGTAAAAAATTATTTTTTGAATAATTTACTATAGAAAAGGCAATCCCTGGCGTAATTAAAATTTGCGACAGTAAAAAATTATTTTTTGAATAATTTACTATAGAAAAGGCAATCCCTGGCGTAATTAAAATTTGCGACAGTAGAAAATTAATTTGTGAAAAATTTACTGTAGAAAAGGCAATCCCTGGCGTAATTAAAATTTGCGACAGTATAAAATTATTTTTTGAATAATTTACTATAGAAAAGGCAATCCCTGGCGTAATTAAAATTTGCGACAGTAGAAAATTATTTTTTGAATAATTTACTATAGAAAAGGCAATCCCTGGCGTAATTAAAATTTGCGATAGTAAAAAATTATTTTTTGCAAAATTTACTGTAGAAAAGGCAATCCCTGGCGTAATTAAAATTTGCGACAGTAAAAAATTATTTTTTGCAAAATTTACTATAGAAAAGGCAATCCCTGGCGTTATTAAAATTTGCGACAGTAGAAAATTATTTTTTGAATAATTTACTATAGAAATGGCAATCCCTGGCGCACTTAAAATTTGCGACAGTAAAAAATTATTTTTTTGAATAATTTACTATAGAAAAGGCAATCCCTGGCGCAATTAAAATTTGCGACAGTAAAAAATTATTTTTTGAATAATTTACTATAGAAAAGGCAATCCCTGGCGTAATTAAAATTTGCGACAGTAGAAAATTATTTTTTGAATAATTTACTATAGAAAAGGCATTCCCTGGCGTATTTAAAATTTGCGACAGTAAAAAATTATTTTTTGAATAATTTACTATAGAAAAGGCAATCCCTGGCGTATTTAAAATTTGCGACAGTAAGAAATTATTTTTTGAATAATTTACTATAGAAAAGGCAATCCCTGGCGTAATTAAAATTTGCGACAGTATAAAATTATTTTTTGAATAATTTACTATAGAAAAGGCAATCCCTGGCGTAATTAAAATTTGCGACAGTAAAAAATTAGTTTTTGAAAAATTTACTATAGAAAAGGCAATCCCTGGCGTAATTAAAATTTGCGACAGTATATAATTATTTTTTGAATAATTTACTATAGAAAAAGCAATCCCTGGCGTAATTAAAATTTGCGACAGTAGAAAATTATTTTTTGAATAATTTACTATAGAAAAGGCAATCCCTGGCGTAATTAAAATTTGCGACAGTAAAAAATTATTTTTTGCAAAATTTACTGTAGAAAAGGCAATCCCTGGCGTAATTAAAATTTGCGACAGTAAAAAATTATTTTTTGCAAAATTTACTATAGAAAAGGCAATCCCTGGCGTAATTAAAATTTGCGACAGTAGAAAATTATTTTTTGAATAATTTTCTATAGAAAAGGCAATCCCTGGCGCACTTAAAATTTGCGATAGTAAAAAATTATTTTTTGAATAATTTACTATAGAAAAGGCAATCCCTGGCGGATTTGAAATTTGCGACAGTAGAAAATTATTTTTTGAATAATTTACTATAGAAAAGGCAATCCCTGGCGTAATTAAAATTTGCAACAGTAGAAAATTATTTTTTGAATAATTTACTATAGAAAAGGCAATCCCTGGCGTATTTAAAATTTGCGACAGTAAGAAATTATTTTTTGAATAATTTACTATAGAAAAGGCAATCCCTGGCGCACTTAAAATTTGCGACAGTAAAAAATTATTTTTTGAATAATTTACTACAGAAAAGGCAATCCCTGTCGCAATTAAAATTTGCGACAGTAAAAAATTATTTTTTGAATAATTTACTATAGAAAAGGCAATCCCTGGCGTAATTAAAATTTGCGACAGTAGAAAATTATTTTTTGAATAATTTACTATAGAAAAGGCAATCCCTGGCGTAATTAAAATTTGCGACGGTAGAAAATTATTTTTTGAATAATTTACTATAGAAAAGGCAATCCCTGGCGCACTTAAAATTTGCGACAGTAAAAAATTATTTTTTGAATAATTTAATATAGAAAAGGCAATCCCTGGCGCAATTAAAATTTGCGACAGCAAAAAAATATTTTTTGAATAATTTACTAAAGAAAAGGCAATCCCTGGCGCAATTAAAACTTGCGATAGTAAAAAATTATTTTTTGAATAATTTACTATAGAAAAGGCAATCCCTGGCGGATTTGAAATTTGCGACAGTAGAAAATTATTTTTTGAATAATTTACTATAGAAAAGGCAATCCCTGGCGCACTTAAAATTTGCGACAGTAAAAAATTATTTTTTGAATAATTTACTATAGAAAAGGCAATCCCTGGCGCACTTAAAATTTGCGACGGTAGAAAATTATTTTTTGAATAATTTACTATAGAAAACGCAATCCCTGGCGTAATTAAAATTTGCGACAGTAGAAAATTATTTTTTGAATAATTTACTATAGAAAGGGCAATCCCTGGCGTAATTAAAATTTGCGACGGTAGAAAATTATTTTTTGAATAATTTACTATAGAAAAGGCAATCCCTGGCGCACTTAAAATTTGCGACAGTAAAAAATTATTTTTTGAATAATTTAATATAGAAAAGGCAATCCCTGGCGCAATTAAAATTTGCGACAGTAAAAAATTATTTTTTGAATAATTTACTATAGAAAAGGCAATCCCTGGCGCAATTAAAATTTGCGACAGTAAAAAATTATTTTTTGAATAATTTACTATAGAAAAGGCAATCCCTGGCGCAATTAAAATTTGCGACAGTAAAAAATTATTTTTTGAATAATTTACTATAGAAAAGGCAATCCCTGGCGTAATTAAAATTTGCGACAGTAGAAAATTATTTTTTGAATAATTTACTATAGAAAAGGCAATCCCTGGCGTAATTAAAATTTGCGACAGTATAAAATTATTTTTTGAATAATTTACTATAGAAAAGGCAATCCCTGGCGTAATTAAAATTTGCGACAGTATAAAATTATTTTTTGAATAATTTACTATAGAAAAGGCAATCCCTGGCGTAATTAAAATTTGCGACAGTAGAAAATTATTTTTTGAATAATTTACTATAGAAAAGGCAATCCCTGGCGTAATTAAAATTTGCGACAGTAAAAAATTATTTTTTGAATAATTTACTATAGAAAAGGCAATCCCTGGCGCAATTAAAATTTGCGACAGTAAAAAATTATTTTTTGAATAATTTACTATAGAAAAGGCAATCCCTGGCGCAATTAAAATTTGCGACAGTAAAAAATTATTTTTTGAATAATTTACTATAGAAAAGGCAATCCCTGGCGTAATTAAAATTTGCGACAGTAGAAAATTATTTTTTGAATAATTTACTATAGAAAAGGCAATCCCTGTCGCAATTAAAATTTGCGACAGTAAAAAATTATTTTTTGAATAATTTACTATAGAAAAGGCAATCCCTGGCGTAATTAAAATTTGCGACAGTAGAAAATTATTTTTTGAATAATTTACTATAGAAAAGGCAATCCCTGGCGTAATTAAAATTTGCGACGGTAGAAAATTATTTTTTGAATAATTTACTATAGAAAAGGCAATCCCTGGCGCAATTAAAATTTGCGACAGTGAAAAATTATTTTTTGAATAATTTACTATAAAAAGGCAATCCCTGGCGTAATTAAAACTTGCGATAGTAAAAAATTATTTTTTGAAAAATTTAATATAGAAAAGGCAATCCCTGGCGTAATTAAAATTTGCGACAGTTGAAAATTATTTTTTGAATAATTTACTATAGAAAAGGCAATCCCTGGAGCAATTAAAATTTGCGACAGTAAAAAATTATTTTTTGAATAATTTACTATAGAAAAGGCAATCCCTGGCGTAATTAAAATTTGCGACAGTAAAATGTTATTTTTTGAATAATTTACTATAGAAAAGGCAATCCCTGGCGTAATTAAAATTTGCGACAGTATAAAATTATTTTTTGAATAATTTTCTATATAAAAGGCAATCCCTGGCCCAATTACAATTTGCGACAGTTGAAAATTATTTTTTGAATAATTTACTATAGAAAAGGCAATCCCTGGCGCAATTAAAATTTGTGACAGTAAAAAATTATTTTTTGCAAAATTTACTATAGAAAAGGCAATCCCTGGCGCTCTTAAAATTTGCGACAGTAAAAAATTATTTTTTGAATAATTTAATATAGAAAAGGCAATCCCTGGCGCAATTAAAATTTGCGACAGCAAAAAAATATTTTTTGAATAATTTACTAAAGAAAAGGCAATCCCTGGCGCAATTAAAACTTGCGATAGTAAAAAATTATTTTTTGAATAATTTACTATAGAAATGGCAATCCCTGGCGGATTTGAAATTTGCGACAGTAGAAAATTATTTTTTGAATAATTTACTATAGAAAAGGCAATCCCTGGCGTAATTAAAATTTGCGACAGTAGAAAATTATTTTTTGAATAATTTACTATAGAAAAGGCAATCCCTGGCGCAATTAAAATTTGCGACAGTAAAAAATTATTTTTTGAATAATTTACTATAGAAAAGGCAATCCCTGGCGCAATTAAAATTTGCGACAGTAAAAAATTATTTTTTGAATAATTTACTATAGAAAAGGCAATCCCTGGCGCAATTAAAATTTGCGACAGTAAAAAATTATTTTTTGAATAATTTACTATAGAAAAGGCAATCCCTGGCGTAATTAAAATTTGCGACAGTAGAAAATTATTTTTTGAATAATTTACTATAGAAAAGGCAATCCCTGGCGTAATTAAAATTTGCGACAGTATAAAATTATTTTTTGAATAATTTACTATAGAAAAGGCAATCCCTGGCGCAATTAAAATTTGTGACAGTAAAAAATTATTTTTTGAAAAATTTAATATAGAAAAGGCAATCCCTGGCGTAATTAAAATTTGCGACAGTTGAAAATTATTTTTTGAATAATTTACTATAGAAAAGGCAATCCCTGGAGCAATTAAAATTTGCGACAGTAAAAAATTATTTTTTGAATAATTTACTATAGAAAAGGCAATCCCTGGCGTAATTAAAATTTGCGACAGTAAAATGTTATTTTTTGAATAATTTACTATAGAAAAGGCAATCCCTGGCGGATTTGAAATTTGCGACAGTAGAAAATTATTTTTTGAATAATTTACTATAGAAAAGGCAATCCCTGGCGTAATTAAAATTTGCAACAGTAGAAAATTATTTTTTGAATAATTTACTATAGAAAAGGCAATCCCTGGCGTATTTAAAATTTGCGACAGTAAGAAATTATTTTTTGAATAATATACTATAGAAAAGGCAATCCCTGGAGCAATTAAAATTTGCGACAGTGAAAAATTATTTTTTGAATAATTTACTATAGAAAAGGCAATCCCTGGAGCAATTAAAATTTGCGACAGTGAAAAATTATTTTTTGAATAATTTACTATAAAAAGGCAATCCCTGGCGTAATTAAAACTTGCGATAGTAAAAAATTATTTTTTGAAAAATTTAATATAGAAAAGGCAATCCCTGGCGTAATTAAAATTTGCGACAGTTGAAAATTATTTTTTGAATAATTTACTATAGAAAAGGCAATCCCTGGAGCAATTAAAATTTGCGACAGTAAAAAATTATTTTTTGAATAATTTACTATAGAAAAGGCAATCCCTGGCGTAATTAAAATTTGCGACAGTAAAATGTTATTTTTTGAATAATTTACTATAGAAAAGGCAATCCCTGGCGGATTTGAAATTTGCGACAGTAGAAAATTATTTTTTGAATAATTTACTATAGAAAAGGCAATCCCTGGCGTAATTAAAATTTGCGACAGTTGAAAATTATTTTTTGAATAATTTACTATAGAAAAGGCAATCCCTGGAGCAATTAAAATTTGCGACAGTAAAAAATTATTTTTTGAATAATTTACTATAGAAAAGGCAATCCCTGGCGTAATTAAAATTTGCGACAGTATAAAATTATTTTTTGAATAATTTACTATAGAAAAGGCAATCCCTGGCGTAATTAAAATTTGCGACAGTATAAAATTATTTTTTGAATAATTTACTATAGAAAAGGCAATCCCTGGCGTAATTAAAATTTGCGACAGTAGAAAATTATTTTTTGAATAATTTACTATAGAAAAGGCAATCCCTGGCGTAATTAAAATTTGCGACGGTAGAAAATTATTTTTTGAATAATTTACTATAGAAAAGGCAATCCCTGGCGTAATTAAAATTTGCGACAGTAGAAAATTATTTTTTGAATAATTTACTATAGAAAAGGCAATCCCTGGCGTAATTAAAATTTGCGACAGTAAAAAATTATTTTTTGAATAATTTACTATAGAAAAGGCAATCCCTGGCGTAATTAAAATTTGCGACGGTAGAAAATTATTTTTTGAATAATTTACTATAGAAAAGGCAATCCCTGGCGCACTTAAAATTTGCGACAGTAAAAAATTATTTTTTGAATAATTTTCTATAGAAAAGGCAATCGCTGGCGTAATTAAAACTTGCGATAGTAAAAAATTATTTTTTGAAAAATTTAATATAGAAAAGGCAATCCCTGGCGTAATTAAAATTTGCGACAGTTGAAAATTATTTTTTGAATAATTTACTATAGAAAAGGCAATCCCTGGAGCAATTAAAATTTGCGACAGTAAAAAATTATTTTTTGCAAAATTTACTATAGAAAAGGCAATCCCTGGCGTAATTAATATTTGCGACAGTAGAAAGTTATTTTTTGAATAATTTACTATAGAAATGGCAATCCCTGGCGCACTTTAAATTTGCGACAGTAAAAAATTATTTTTTTGAATAATTTACTATAGAAAAGGCAATCCCTGGCGCACTTAAAATTTGCGACAGTAAAAAATTATTTTTTGAATAATTTTCTATAGAAAAGGCAATCGCTGGCGTAATTAAAACTTGCGATAGTAAAAAATTATTTTTTGAATAATTTACTATAGAAAAGGCAATCCCTGGCGTAATTAAAATTTGCGACAGTATAAAATTATTTTTTGAATAATTTACTATAGAAAAGGCAATCCCTGGCGTAATTAAAATTTGCGACAGTAAAAAATTATTTTTTGCAAAATTTACTATAGAAAAGGCAATCCCTGGCGTAATTAATATTTGCGACAGTAGAAAGTTATTTTTTGAATAATTTACTATAGAAATGGCAATCCCTGGCGCACTTTAAATTTGCGACAGTAAAAAATTATTTTTTTGAATAATTTACTATAGAAAAGGCAATCCCTGGAGCAATTAAAATTTGCGACAGTAAAAAATTATTTTTTGAATAATTTACTATAGAAAAGGCAATCCCTGGCGTAATTAAAATTTGCGACAGTAAAAAATTATTTTTTGCAAAATTTACTATAGAAAAGGCAATGACTGGCGTAATTAAAATTTGCGACAGTAAAAAATTAGTTTTTGAAAAATTTACTATAGAAAAGGCAATCCCTGGCGCAATTACAATTTGCGACAGTAAAAAATTATTTTTTGAATAATTTACTGTAGAAAGGCAATCCCTGGCGCAATTAAAATTTGCGACAGTAAAAAATTATTTTTTGAATAATTTACTATAGAAAAGGCAATCCCTGGCGTAATTAAAATTTGCGACAGTAAAAAATTATTTTTTGAATAATTTACTATAGAAAAGGCAATCCCTGGCGTAATTAAAATTTGCGACAGTAGAAAATTAATTTGTGAAAAATTTACTGTAGAAAAGGCAATCCCTGGCGGATTTGAAATTTGCGACAGTAGAAAATTATTTTTTGAATAATTTACTATAGAAAAGGCAATCCCTGGCGTAATTAAAATTTGCAACAGTAGAAAATTATTTTTTGAATAATTTACTATAGAAAAGGCAATCCCTGGCGTATTTAAAATTTGCGACAGTAAGAAATTATTTTTTGAATAATTTACTATAGAAAAGGCAATCCCTGGAGCAATTAAAATTTGCGACAGTGAAAAATTATTTTTTGAATAATTTACTATAGAAAAGGCAATCCCTGGAGCAATTAAAATTTGCGACAGTGAAAAATTATTTTTTGAATAATTTACTATAAAAAGGCAATCCCTGGCGTAATTAAAACTTGCGATAGTAAAAAATTATTTTTTGAAAAATTTAATATAGAAAAGGCAATCCCTGGCGTAATTAAAATTTGCGACAGTTGAAAATTATTTTTTGAATAATTTACTATAGAAAAGGCAATCCCTGGAGCAATTAAAATTTGCGACAGTAAAAAATTATTTTTTGAATAATTTACTATAGAAAAGGCAATCCCTGGCGTAATTAAAATTTGCGACAGTAAAATGTTATTTTTTGAATAATTTACTATAGAAAAGGCAATCCCTGGCGGATTTGAAATTTGCGACAGTAGAAAATTATTTTTTGAATAATTTACTATAGAAAAGGCAATCCCTGGCGTAATTAAAATTTGCGACAGTTGAAAATTATTTTTTGAATAATTTACTATAGAAAAGGCAATCCCTGGAGCAATTAAAATTTGCGACAGTAAAAAATTATTTTTTGAATAATTTACTATAGAAAAGGCAATCCCTGGCGTAATTAAAATTTGCGACAGTATAAAATTATTTTTTGAATAATTTACTATAGAAAAGGCAATCCCTGGCGTAATTAAAATTTGCGACAGTATAAAATTATTTTTTGAATAATTTACTATAGAAAAGGCAATCCCTGGCGTAATTAAAATTTGCGACAGTAGAAAATTATTTTTTGAATAATTTACTATAGAAAAGGCAATCCCTGGCGTAATTAAAATTTGCGACGGTAGAAAATTATTTTTTGAATAATTTACTATAGAAAAGGCAATCCCTGGCGTAATTAAAATTTGCGACAGTAGAAAATTATTTTTTGAATAATTTACTATAGAAAAGGCAATCCCTGGCGTAATTAAAATTTGCGACAGTAAAAAATTATTTTTTGAATAATTTACTATAGAAAAGGCAATCCCTGGCGTAATTAAAATTTGCGACGGTAGAAAGTTATTTTTTGAATAATTTACTATAGAAAAGGCAATCCCTGGCGCACTTAAAATTTGCGACAGTAAAAAATTATTTTTTGAATAATTTACTATAGAAAAGGCAATCCCTGGCGTAATTAAAATTTGCGACGGTAGAAAATTATTTTTTGAATAATTTACTATAGAAAAGGCAATCCCTGGCGCACTTAAAATTTGCGACAGTAAAAAATTATTTTTTGAATAATTTTCTATAGAAAAGGCAATCCCTGGCGCACTTAAAATTTGCGATAGTAAAAAATTATTTTTTGAATAATTTACTATAGAAAAGGCAATCCCTGGCGGATTTGAAATTTGCGACAGTAGAAAATTATTTTTTGAATAATTTACTATAGAAAAGGCAATCCCTGGAGCAATTAAAATTTGCGACAGTAAAAAATTATTTTTTGAATAATTTACTATAGAAAAGGCAATCCCTGGCGTAATTAAAATTTTCGACAGTAAAATGTTTTTTTTTGAATAATTTACTATAGAAAAGGCAATCCCTGGCGTAATTAAAATTTGCGACAGTATAAAATTATTTTTTGAATAATTTTCTATATAAAAGGCAATCCCTGGCCCAATTACAATTTGCGACAGTTGAAAATTATTTTTTGAATAATTTACTATAAAAAGGCAATCCCTGGCGTAATTAAAACTTGCGATAGTAAAAAATTATTTTTTGAAAAATTTAATATAGAAAAGGCAATCCCTGGCGTAATTAAAATTTGCGACAGTTGAAAATTATTTTTTGAATAATTTACTATAGAAAAGGCAATCCCTGGAGTAATTAAAATTTGCGACGGTAGAAAATTATTTTTTGAATAATTTACTATAGAAAAGGCAATCCCTGGCGCACTTAAAATTTGCGACAGTAGAAAATTATTTTTTGAATAATTTACTATAGAAAAGGCAATCCCTGGCGCAATTAAAATTTGCGACAGTAGAAAATTATTTTTTGAATAATTTACTATAAAAAGGCAATCCCTGGCGTAACTAAAACTTGCGATAGTAAAAAATTATTTTTTGAAAAATTTAATATAGAAAAGGCAATCCCTGGCGTAATTAAAATTTGCGACAGTTGAAAATTATTTTTTGAATAATTTACTATAGAAAAGGCAATCCCTGGAGCAATTAAAATTTGCGACAGTAAAAAATTATTTTTTGAATAATTTACTATAGAAAAGGCAATCCCTGGCGTAATTAAAATTTGCGACAGTAAAATGTTATTTTTTGAATAATTTACTATAGAAAAGGCAATCCCTGGCGTAATTAAAATTTGCGACAGTATAAAATTATTTTTTGAATAATTTTCTATATAAAAGGCAATCCCTGGCCCAATTACAATTTGCGACAGTTGAAAATTATTTTTTGAATAATTTACTATAGAAAAGGCAATCCCTGGCGCAATTAAAATTTGCGACAGTAAAAAATTATTTTTTGAATAATTTACTATAGAAAAGGCAATCCCTGGCGTAATTAAAATTTGCGACAGTATAAAATTATTTTTTGAATAATTTACTATAGAAAAGGCAATCCCTGGCGTAATTAAAATTTGCGACAGTATAAAATTATTTTTTGAATAATTTACTATAGAAAAGGCAATCCCTGGCGTAATTAAAATTTGCGACAGTAGAAAATTATTTTTTGAATAATTTACTATAGAAAAGGCAATCCCTGGCGTAATTAAAATTTGCGACGGTAGAAAATTATTTTTTGAATAATTTACTATAGAAAAGGCAATCCCTGGCGTAATTAAAATTTGCGACAGTAGAAAATTATTTTTTGAATAATTTACTATAGAAAAGGCAATCCCTGGCGTAATTAAAATTTGCGACAGTAAAAAATTATTTTTTGAATAATTTACTATAGAAAAGGCAATCCCTGGCGTAATTAAAATTTGCGACGGTAGAAAATTATTTTTTGAATAATTTACTATAGAAAAGGCAATCCCTGGCGCACTTAAAATTTGCGACAGTAAAAAATTATTTTTTGAATAATTTACTATAGAAAAGGCAATCCCTGGCGTAATTAAAATTTGCGACAGTAAAATGTTATTTTTTGAATAATTTACTATAAAAAGGCAATCCCTGGCGTAATTAAAACTTGCGATAGTAAAAAATTATTTTTTGAAAAATTTAATATAGAAAAGGCAATCCCTGGCGTAATTAAAATTTGCGACAGTTGAAAATTATTTTTTGAATAATTTACTATAGAAAAGGCAATCCCTGGAGTAATTAAAATTTGCGACGGTAGAAAATTATTTTTTGAATAATTTACTATAGAAAAGGCAATCCCTGGCGCACTTAAAATTTGCGACAGTAGAAAATTATTTTTTGAATAATTTACTATAGAAAAGGCAATCCCTGGCGCAATTAAAATTTGCGACAGTAGAAAATTATTTTTTGAATAATTTACTATAAAAAGGCAATCCCTGGCGTAATTAAAACTTGCGATAGTAAAAAATTATTTTTTGAAAAATTTAATATAGAAAAGGCAATACCTGGCGTAATTAAAATTTGCGACAGTTGAAAATTATTTTTTGAATAATTTACTATAGAAAAGGCAATCCCTGGAGCAATTAAAATTTGCGACAGTAAAAAATTATTTTTTGAATAATTTACTATAGAAAAGGCAATCCCTGGCGTAATTAAAATTTGCGACAGTAAAATGTTATTTTTTGAATAATTTACTATAGAAAAGGCAATCCCTGGCGTAATTAAAATTTGCGACAGTATAAAATTATTTTTTGAATAATTTTCTATATAAAAGGCAATCCCTGGCCCAATTACAATTTGCGACAATTGAAAATTATTTTTTGAATAATTTACTATAGAAAAGGCAATCCCTGGCGCAATTAAAATTTGTGACAGTAAAAAATTATTTTTTGAAAAATTTAATATAGAAAAGGCAATCCCTGGCGTAATTAAAATTTGCGACAGTTGAAAATTATTTTTTGAATAATTTACTATAGAAAAGGCAATCCCTGGAGCAATTAAAATTTGCGACAGTAAAAAATTATTTTTTGAATAATTTACTATAGAAAAGGCAATCCCTGGCGTAATTAAAATTTGCGACAGTAAAATGTTATTTTTTGAATAATTTACTATAGAAAAGGCAATCCCTGGCGTAATTAAAATTTGCGACAGTATAAAATTATTTTTTGAATAATTTTCTATATAAAAGGCAATCCCTGGCCCAATTACAATTTGCGACAGTTGAAAATTATTTTTTGAATAATTTACTATAGAAAAGGCAATCCCTGGCGCAATTAAAATTTGCGACAGTAAAAAATTATTTTTTGAATAATTTACTATAGAAAAGGCAATCCCTGGCGCAATTAAAATTTGCGACAGTAAAAAATTATTTTTTGAATAATTTACTATAGAAAAGGCAATCCCTGGCGTAATTAAAATTTGCGACAGTAGAAAATTATTTTTTGAATAATTTACTATAGAAAAGGCAATCCCTGTCGCAATTAAAATTTGCGACAGTAAAAAATTATTTTTTGAATAATTTACTATAGAAAAGGCAATCCCTGGCGTAATTAAAATTTGCGACAGTAGAAAATTATTTTTTGAATAATTTACTATAGAAAAGGCAATCCCTGGCGTAATTAAAATTTGCGACGGTAGAAAATTATTTTTTGAATAATTTACTATAGAAAAGGCAATCCCTGGCGCAATTAAAATTTGCGACAGTGAAAAATTATTTTTTGAATAATTTACTATAAAAAGGCAATCCCTGGCGTAATTAAAACTTGCGATAGTAAAAAATTATTTTTTGAAAAATTTAATATAGAAAAGGCAATCCCTGGCGTAATTAAAATTTGCGACAGTTGAAAATTATTTTTTGAATAATTTACTATAGAAAAGGCAATCCCTGGAGCAATTAAAATTTGCGACAGTAAAAAATTATTTTTTGAATAATTTACTATAGAAAAGGCAATCCCTGGCGTAATTAAAATTTGCGACAGTAAAATGTTATTTTTTGAATAATTTACTATAGAAAAGGCAATCCCTGGCGTAATTAAAATTTGCGACAGTATAAAATTATTTTTTGAATAATTTTCTATATAAAAGGCAATCCCTGGCCCAATTACAATTTGCGACAGTTGAAAATTATTTTTTGAATAATTTACTATAGAAAAGGCAATCCCTGGCGCAATTAAAATTTGTGACAGTAAAAAATTATTTTTTGAAAAATTTAATATAGAAAAGGCAATCCCTGGCGTAATTAAAATTTGCGACAGTTGAAAATTATTTTTTGAATAATTTACTATAGAAAAGGCAATCCCTGGAGCAATTAAAATTTGCGACAGTGAAAAATTATTTTTTGAAAAATTTACTATAGAAAAGGCAATCCCTGGAGCAATTAAAATTTGCGACAGTGAAAAATTATTTTTTGAAAAATTTAATATAGAAAAGGCAATCCCTGGCGTAATTAAAATTTGCGACAGTTGAAAATTATTTTTTGAATAATTTACTATAGAAAAGGCAATCCCTGGAGCAATTAAAATTTGCGACAGTGAAAAATTATTTTTTGAATAATTTACTATAAAAAGGCAATCCCTGGCGTAATTAAAACTTGCGATAGTAAAAAATTATTTTTTGAAAAATTTAATATAGAAAAGGCAATCCCTGGCGTAATTAAAATTTGCGACAGTTGAAAATTATTTTTTGAATAATTTACTATAGAAAAGGCAATCCCTGGAGCAATTAAAATTTGCGACAGTAAAAAATTATTTTTTGAATAATTTACTATAGAAAAGGCAATCCCTGGCGCAATTAAAATTTGCGACAGTGAAAAATTATTTTTTGAATAATTTACTATAAAAAGGCAATCCCTGGCGTAATTAAAACTTGCGATAGTAAAAAATTATTTTTTGAAAAATTTAATATAGAAAAGGCAATCCCTGGCGTAATTAAAATTTGCGACAGTTGAAAATTATTTTTTGAATAATTTACTATAGAAAAGGCAATCCCTGGAGCAATTAAAATTTGCGACAGTAAAAAATTATTTTTTGAATAATTTACTATAGAAAAGGCAATCCCTGGCGTAATTAAAATTTGCGACAGTAAAATGTTATTTTTTGAATAATTTACTATAGAAAAGGCAATCCCTGGCGTAACTAAAATTTGCGACAGTATAAAATTATTTTTTGAATAATTTTCTATATAAAAGGCAATCCCTGGCCCAATTACAATTTGCGACAGTTGAAAATTATTTTTTGAATAATTTACTATAGAAAAGGCAATCCCTGGCGCAATTAAAATTTGTGACAGTAAAAAATTATTTTTTGAAAAATTTAATATAGAAATGGCAATCCCTGGCGTAATTAAAATTTGCGACAGTTGAAAATTATTTTTTGAATAATTTACTATAGAAAAGGCAATCCCTGGAGCAATTAAAATTTGCGACAGTAAAAAATTATTTTTTGAATAATTTACTATAGAAAAGGCAATCCCTGGCGTAATTAAAATTTGCGACAGTAAAATGTTATTTTTTGAATAATTTACTATAGAAAAGGCAATCCCTGGCGTAATTAAAATTTGCGACAGTATAAAATTATTTTTTGAATAATTTTCTATATAAAAGGCAATCCCTGGCCCAATTACAATTTGCGACAGTTGAAAATTATTTTTTGAATAATTTACTATAGAAAAGGCAATCCCTGGCGCAATTAAAATTTGCGACAGTAAAAAATTATTTTTTGAATAATTTACTATAGAAAAGGCAATCCCTGGCGCAATTAAAATTTGCGACAGTAAAAAATTATTTTTTGAATAATTTACTATAGAAAAGGCAATCCCTGGCGTAATTAAAATTTGCGACAGTAGAAAATTATTTTTTGAATAATTTACTATAGAAAAGGCAATCCCTGTCGCAATTAAAATTTGCGACAGTAAAAAATTATTTTTTGAATAATTTACTATAGAAAAGGCAATCCCTGGCGTAATTAAAATTTGCGACAGTAGAAAATTATTTTTTGAATAATTTACTATAGAAAAGGCAATCCCTGGCGTAATTAAAATTTGCGACGGTAGAAAATTATTTTTTGAATAATTTACTATAGAAAAGGCAATCCCTGGCGCAATTAAAATTTGCGACAGTGAAAAATTATTTTTTGAATAATTTACTATAAAAAGGCAATCCCTGGCGTAATTAAAACTTGCGATAGTAAAAAATTATTTTTTGAAAAATTTAATATAGAAAAGGCAATCCCTGGCGTAATTAAAATTTGCGACAGTTGAAAATTATTTTTTGAATAATTTACTATAGAAAAGGCAATCCCTGGAGCAATTAAAATTTGCGACAGTAAAAAATTATTTTTTGAATAATTTACTATAGAAAAGGCAATCCCTGGCGTAATTAAAATTTGCGACAGTAAAATGTTATTTTTTGAATAATTTACTATAGAAAAGGCAATCCCTGGCGTAATTAAAATTTGCGACAGTATAAAATTATTTTTTGAATAATTTTCTATATAAAAGGCAATCCCTGGCCCAATTACAATTTGCGACAGTTGAAAATTATTTTTTGAATAATTTACTATAGAAAAGGCAATCCCTGGCGCAATTAAAATTTGTGACAGTAAAAAATTATTTTTTGAAAAATTTAATATAGAAAAGGCAATCCCTGGCGTAATTAAAATTTGCGACAGTTGAAAATTATTTTTTGAATAATTTACTATAGAAAAGGCAATCCCTGGAGCAATTAAAATTTGCGACAGTAAAAAATTATTTTTTGAATAATTTACTATAGAAAAGGCAATCCCTGGCGCAATTAAAATTTGCGACAGTAAAAAATTATTTTTTGAATAATTTACTATAGAAAAGGCAATCCCTGGCGCAATTAAAATTTGCGACAGTAAAAAATTATTTTTTGAATAATTTACTATAGAAAAGGCAATCCCTGGCGTAATTAAAATTTGCGACAGTAAAATGTTATTTTTTGAATAATTTACTATAGAAAAGGCAATCCCTGGCGGATTTGAAATTTGCGACAGTAGAAAATTATTTTTTGAATAATTTACTATAGAAAAGGCAATCCCTGGCGTAATTAAAATTTGCAACAGTAGAAAATTATTTTTTGAATAATTTACTATAAAAAGGCAATCCCTGGCGTAATTAAAACTTGCGATAGTAAAAAATTATTTTTTGAAAAATTTAATATAGAAAAGGCAATCCCTGGCGTAATTAAAATTTGCGACAGTTGAAAATTATTTTTTGAATAATTTACTATAGAAAAGGCAATCCCTGGAGCAATTAAAATTTGCGACAGTAAAAAATTATTTTTTGAATAATTTACTATAGAAAAGGCAATCCCTGGCGCAATTAAAATTTGCGACAGTAAAAAATTATTTTTTGAATAATTTACTATAGAAAAGGCAATCCCTGGCGTAATTAAAATTTGCGACAGTAAAAAATTATTTTTTGAATAATTTACTATAGAAAAGGCAATCCCTGGCGCAATTAAAATTTGCGACAGTAAAAAATTATTTTTTGAATAATTTACTATAGAAAAGGCAATCCCTGGCGCAATTAAAATTTGCGACAGTAAAAAATTATTTTTTGAATAATTTACTATAGAAAAGGCAATCCCTGGCGTAATTAAAATTTGCGACAGTAGAAAATTATTTTTTGAATAATTTACTATAGAAAAGGCAATCCCTGTCGCAATTAAAATTTGCGACAGTAAAAAATTATTTTTTGAATAATTTACTATAGAAAAGGCAATCCCTGGCGTAATTAAAATTTGCGACAGTAGAAAATTATTTTTTGAATAATTTACTATAGAAAAGGCAATCCCTGGCGTAATTAAAATTTGCGACGGTAGAAAATTATTTTTTGAATAATTTACTATAGAAAAGGCAATCCCTGGCGCAATTAAAATTTGCGACAGTGAAAAATTATTTTTTGAATAATTTACTATAAAAAGGCAATCCCTGGCGTAATTAAAACTTGCGATAGTAAAAAATTATTTTTTGAAAAATTTAATATAGAAAAGGCAATCCCTGGCGTAATTAAAATTTGCGACAGTTGAAAATTATTTTTTGAATAATTTACTATAGAAAAGGCAATCCCTGGAGCAATTAAAATTTGCGACAGTAAAAAATTATTTTTTGAATAATTTACTATAGAAAAGGCAATCCCTGGCGTAATTAAAATTTGCGACAGTAAAATGTTATTTTTTGAATAATTTACTATAGAAAAGGCAATCCCTGGCGTAATTAAAATTTGCGACAGTATAAAATTATTTTTTGAATAATTTTCTATATAAAAGGCAATCCCTGGCCCAATTACAATTTGCGACAGTTGAAAATTATTTTTTGAATAATTTACTATAGAAAAGGCAATCCCTGGCGCAATTAAAATTTGTGACAGTAAAAAATTATTTTTTGAAAAATTTAATATAGAAAAGGCAATCCCTGGCGTAATTAAAATTTGCGACAGTTGAAAATTATTTTTTGAATAATTTACTATAGAAAAGGCAATCCCTGGAGCAATTAAAATTTGCGACAGTAAAAAATTATTTTTTGAATAATTTACTATAGAAAAGGCAATCCCTGGCGTAATTAAAATTTGCGACAGTAAAATGTTATTTTTTGAATAATTTACTATAGAAAAGGCAATCCCTGGCGGATTTGAAATTTGCGACAGTAGAAAATTATTTTTTGAATAATTTACTATAGAAAAGGCAATCCCTGGCGTAATTAAAATTTGCGAAAGTAGAAAATTAATTTGTGAAAAATTTACTGTAGAAAAGGCAATCCCTGGCGTAATTAAAATTTGCGACAGTATAAAATTATTTTTTGAATAATATACTATAGAAAAGGCAATCCCTGGCGTAATTAAAATTTGCGACAGTAGAAAATTATTTTTTGAATAATTTACTATAGAAAAGGCAATCCCTGGCGTAATTAAAATTTGCGATAGTAAAAAATTATTTTTTGCAAAATTTACTGTAGAAAAGGCAATCCCTGGCGTAATTAAAATTTGCGACAGTAAAAAATTATTTTTTGCAAAATTTACTATAGAAAAGGCAATCCCTGGCGTAATTAAAATTTGCGACAGTAGAAAATTATTTTTTGAATAATTTACTATAGAAAAGGCAATCCCTGGAGCAATTAAAATTTGCGACAGTAAAAAATTATTTTTTGAATAATTTACTATAGAAAAGGCAATCCCTGGCGTAATTAAAATTTGCGACAGTAGAAAATTATTTTTTGAATAATTTACTATAGAAAAGGCAATCCCTGGCGTAATTAAAATTTGCGACGGTAGAAAATTATTTTTTGAATAATTTACTATAGAAAAGGCAATCCCTGGCGTAATTAAAATTTGCGACAGTAGAAAATTATTTTTTGAATAATTTACTATAGAAAAGGCAATCCCTGGCGTAATTAAAATTTGCGACAGTAAAAAATTATTTTTTGAATAATTTACTATAGAAAAGGCAATCCCTGGCGTAATTAAAATTTGCGACGGTAGAAAATTATTTTTTGAATAATTTACTATAGAAAAGGCAATCCCTGGCGTAATTAAAATTTGCGACAGTAGAAAATTATTTTTTGAATAATTTACTATAGAAAAGGCAATCCCTGTCGCAATTAAAATTTGCGACAGTAAAAAATTATTTTTTGAATAATTTACTATAGAAAAGGCAATCCCTGGCGTAATTAAAATTTGCGACAGTAGAAAATTATTTTTTGAATAATTTACTATAGAAAAGGCAATCCCTGGCGTAATTAAAATTTGCGACGGTAGAAAATTATTTTTTGAATAATTTACTATAGAAAAGGCAATCCCTGGCGCAATTAAAATTTGCGACAGTGAAAAATTATTTTTTGAATAATTTACTATAAAAAGGCAATCGCTGGCGTAATTAAAACTTGCGATAGTAAAAAATTATTTTTTGAAAAATTTAATATAGAAAAGGCAATCCCTGGCGTAATTAAAATTTGCGACAGTTGAAAATTATTTTTTGAATAATTTACTATAGAAAAGGCAATCCCTGGAGCAATTAAAATTTGCGACAGTAAAAAATTATTTTTTGCAAAATTTACTATAGAAAAGGCAATCCCTGGCGTAATTAATATTTGCGACAGTAGAAAGTTATTTTTTGAATAATTTACTATAGAAATGGCAATCCCTGGCGCACTTTAAATTTGCGACAGTAAAAAATTATTTTTTTGAATAATTTACTATAGAAAAGGCAATCCCTGGCGCAATTAAAATTTGCGACAGTAAAAAATTATTTTTTGAATAATTTACTATAGAAAATGCAATCCCTGGCGTAATTAAAATTTGCAACAGTAGAAAATTATTTTTTGAATAATTTACTATAGAAAAGGCAATCCCTGGCGTATTTAAAATTTGCGACAGTAAGAAATTATTTTTTGAATAATTTACTATAGAAAAGGCAATCCCTGGCGTAATTAAAATTTGCGACAGTATAAAATTATTTTTTGAATAATTTACTATAGAAAAGGCAATACCTGGCGTAATTAAAATTTGCGACAGTAAAAAATTAGTTTTTGAAAAATTTACTATAGAAAAGGCAATCCCTGGCGCACTTAAAATTTGCGACAGCAAAAAATTATTTTTTTGAATAATTTACTATAGAAAAGGCAATCCCTGGCGCAATTAAAATTTGCGACAGTAAAAAATTATTTTTTGAATAATTTACTATAGAAAAGGCAATCCCTGGCGTAATTAAAATTTGCGACAGTAGAAAATTATTTTTTGAATAATTTACTATAGAAAAGGCAATCCCTGGCGTATTTAAAATTTGCGACAGTAAAAAATTATTTTTTGAATAATTTACTATAGAAAAGGCAATCCCTGGCGTATTTAAAATTTGCGACAGTAAGCAATTATTTTTTGAATAATTTACTATAGAAAAGGCAATCCCTGGCGCACTTAAAATTTGCGACAGTAAAAAATTATTTTTTTGAATAATTTACTATAGAAAAGGCAATCCCTGGCGCAATTAAAATTTGCGACAGTAAAAAATTATTTTTTGAATAATTTACTATAGAAAAGGCAATCCCTGGCGTAATTAAAATTTGCGACAGTAGAAAATTATTTTTTGAATAATTTACTATAGAAAAGGCAATCCCTGGCGTATTTAAAATTTGCGACAGTAAAAAATTATTTTTTGAATAATTTACTATAGAAAAGGCAATCCCTGGCGTATTTAAAATTTGCGACAGTAAAAAATTATTTTTTGAATAATTTACTATAGAAAAGGCAATCCCTGGCGTATTTAAAATTTGCGACAGTAAAAAATTATTTTTTGAATAATTTACTATAGAAAAGGCAATCCCTGGCGTAATTAAAATTTGCGACAGTAGAAAATTATTTTTTGAATAATTTACTATAGAAAGGGCAATCCCTGGGATATTTAAAATTTGCGACAGTAGAAAATTATTTTTTGAATAAATTACTATAGAAAAGGCAATCCCTGGCGTAATTAAAATTTGGGACAGTAAAAAATTATTTTTTGAATAATTTACTATAGAAAAGGCAATCCCTGGCGTAATTAAAATTTGCGACAGTAAAAAATTATTTTTTGAATAATTTACTATAGAAAAGGCAATCCCTGGGATATTTAAAATTTGCGACAGTTGAAAATTATTTTTGAATAATTTACTATAGAAAAGGCAATCCCTGGCGTAATTAAAATTTGCGACAGTTGAAAATTATTTTTTGAATAATTTACTATAGAAAAGGCAATCCCTGGCGCAATTAAAACTTGCGATAGTAAAAAATTATTTTTTGAATAATTTACTATAGAAAAGGCAATCCCTGGCGGATTTGAAATTTGCGACAGTAGAAAATTATTTTTTGAATATTTTACTATAGAAAAGGCAATCCCTGGCGTAATTAAAATTTGCGAAAGTATAAAATTATTTTTTGAATAATTTACTATAGAAAAGGCAATCCCTGGCGTAATTAAAATTTGCGACAGTAGAAAATTATTTTTTGAATAATTTACTATAGAAAAGGCAATCCCTGGCGCAATTAAAATTTGCGACAGTAAAAAATTATTTTTTGAATAATTTACTATAGAAAAGGCAATCCCTGGCGTAATTAAAATTTGCGACAGTAGAAAATTAGTTTTTGAAAAATTTACTATAGAAAAGGCAATCCCTGGCGCACTTAAAATTTGCGACAGCAAAAAATTATTTTTTTGAATAATTTACTATAGAAAAGGCAATCCCTGGCGCACTTAAAATTTGCGACAGTAAAAAATTATTTTTTTGAATAATTTACTATAGAAAAGGCAATCCCTGGCGCAATTAAAATTTGCGACAGTAAAAAATTATTTTTTGAATAATTTACTATAGAAAAGGCAATCCCTGGCGTAATTAAAATTTGCGACAGTAGAAAATTATTTTTTGAATAATTTACTATAGAAAAGGCAATCCCTGGCGTATTTAAAATTTGCGACAGTAAAAAATTATTTTTTGAATAATTTACTATAGAAAAGGCAATCCCTGGCGTATTTAAAATTTGCGACAGTAAAAAATTATTTTTTGAATAATTTACTATAGAAAAGGCAATCCCTGGCGTAATTAAAATTTGCGACAGTAGAAAATTATTTTTTGAATAATTTACTATAGAAAGGGCAATCCCTGGGATATTTAAAATTTGCGACAGTAGAAAATTATTTTTTGAACAAATTACTATAGAAAAGGCAATCCCTGGCGTAATTAAAATTTGGGACAGTAAAAAATTATTTTTTGAATAATTTACTATAGAAAAGGCAATCCCTGGCGTAATTAAAATTTGCGACAGTAAAAAATTATTTTTTGAATAATTTACTATAGAAAAGGCAATACCTGGGATATTTAAAATTTGCGACAGTTGAAAATTATTTTTGAATAATTTACTATAGAAAAGGCAATCCCTGGCGTAATTAAAATTTGCGACAGTTGAAAATTATTTTTTGAATAATTTACTATAGAAAAGGCAATCCCTGGCGCAATTAAAACTTGCGATAGTAAAAAATTATTTTTTGAATAATTTACTATAGAAAAGGCAATCCCTGGCGGATTTGAAATTTGCGACAGTAGAAAATTATTTTTTGAATATTTTACTATAGAAAAGGCAATCCCTGGCGTAATTAAAATTTGCAACAGTAGAAAATTATTTTTTGAATAATTTACTATAAAAAGGCAATCCCTGGCGTAATTAAAATTTGCGACAGTTGAAAATTATTTTTTGAATAATTTACTATAGAAAAGGCAATCCCTGGCGCAATTAAAATTTGCGACAGTAAAAAATTATTTTTTGAATAATTTACTATAGAAAAGGCAATCCCTGGCGTAATTAAAATTTGCGACAGTAAAATGTTATTTTTTGAATAATTTACTATAGAAAAGGCAATCCCTGGCGGATTTGAAATTTGCGACAGTAGAAAATTATTTTTTGAATAATTTACTATAGAAAAGGCAATCCCTGGCGTAATTAAAATTTGCAACAGTAGAAAATTATTTTTTGAATAATTTACTATAAAAAGGCAATCCCTGGCGTAATTAAAACTTGCGATAGTAAAAAATTATTTTTTGAAAAATTTAATATAGAAAAGGCAATCCCTGGCGTAATTAAAATTTGCGACAGTTGAAAATTATTTTTTGAATAATTTACTATAGAAAAGGCAATCCCTGGAGCAATTAAAATTTGCGACAGTAAAAAATTATTTTTTGAATAATTTACTATAGAAAAGGCAATCCCTGGCGCAATTAAAATTTGCGACAGTAAAAAATTATTTTTTGAATAATTTACTATAGAAAAGGCAATCCCTGGCGTAATTAAAATTTGCGACAGTAAAAAATTATTTTTTGAATAATTTACTATAGAAAAGGCAATCCCTGGCGCAATTAAAATTTGCGACAGTAAAAAATTATTTTTTGAATAATTTACTATAGAAAAGGCAATCCCTGGCGCAATTAAAATTTGCGACAGTAAAAAATTATTTTTTGAATAATTTACTATAGAAAAGGCAATCCCTGGCGTAATTAAAATTTGCGACAGTAGAAAATTATTTTTTGAATAATTTACTATAGAAAAGGCAATCCCTGTCGCAATTAAAATTTGCGACAGTAAAAAATTATTTTTTGAATAATTTACTATAGAAAAGGCAATCCCTGGCGTAATTAAAATTTGCGACAGTAGAAAATTATTTTTTGAATAATTTACTATAGAAAAGGCAATCCCTGGCGTAATTAAAATTTGCGACGGTAGAAAATTATTTTTTGAATAATTTACTATAGAAAAGGCAATCCCTGGCGCAATTAAAATTTGCGACAGTGAAAAATTATTTTTTGAATAATTTACTATAAAAAGGCAATCCCTGGCGTAATTAAAACTTGCGATAGTAAAAAATTATTTTTTGAAAAATTTAATATAGAAAAGGCAATCCCTGGCGTAATTAAAATTTGCGACAGTTGAAAATTATTTTTTGAATAATTTACTATAGAAAAGGCAATCCCTGGAGCAATTAAAATTTGCGACAGTAAAAAATTATTTTTTGAATAATTTACTATAGAAAAGGCAATCCCTGGCGTAATTAAAATTTGCGACAGTAAAATGTTATTTTTTGAATAATTTACTATAGAAAAGGCAATCCCTGGCGTAATTAAAATTTGCGACAGTATAAAATTATTTTTTGAATAATTTTCTATATAAAAGGCAATCCCTGGCCCAATTACAATTTGCGACAGTTGAAAATTATTTTTTGAATAATTTACTATAGAAAAGGCAATCCCTGGCGCAATTAAAATTTGTGACAGTAAAAAATTATTTTTTGAAAAATTTAATATAGAAAAGGCAATCCCTGGCGTAATTAAAATTTGCGACAGTTGAAAATTATTTTTTGAATAATTTACTATAGAAAAGGCAATCCCTGGAGCAATTAAAATTTGCGACAGTAAAAAATTATTTTTTGAATAATTTACTATAGAAAAGGCAATCCCTGGCGTAATTAAAATTTGCGACAGTAAAATGTTATTTTTTGAATAATTTACTATAGAAAAGGCAATCCCTGGCGGATTTGAAATTTGCGACAGTAGAAAATTATTTTTTGAATAATTTACTATAGAAAAGGCAATCCCTGGCGTAATTAAAATTTGCGACAGTAGAAAATTAATTTGTGAAAAATTTACTGTAGAAAAGGCAATCCCTGGCGTAATTAAAATTTGCGACAGTATAAAATTATTTTTTGAATAATTTACTATAGAAAAGGCAATCCCTGGCGTAATTAAAATTTGCGACAGTAGAAAATTATTTTTTGAATAATTTACTATAGAAAAGGCAATCCCTGGCGTAATTAAAATTTGCGATAGTAAAAAATTATTTTTTGCAAAATTTACTGTAGAAAAGGCAATCCCTGGCGTAATTAAAATTTGCGACAGTAAAAAATTATTTTTTGCAAAATTTACTATAGAAAAGGCAATCCCTGGCGTAATTAAAATTTGCGACAGTAGAAAATTATTTTTTGAATAATTTACTATAGAAAAGGCAATCCCTGGAGCAATTAAAATTTGCGACAGTAAAAAATTATTTTTTGAATAATTTACTATAGAAAAGGCAATCCCTGGCGTAATTAAAATTTGCGACAGTAGAAAATTATTTTTTGAATAATTTACTATAGAAAAGGCAATCCCTGGCGTAATTAAAATTTGCGACGGTAGAAAATTATTTTTTGAATAATTTACTATAGAAAAGGCAATCCCTGGCGTAATTAAAATTTGCGACAGTAGAAAATTATTTTTTGAATAATTTACTATAGAAAAGGCAATCCCTGGCGTAATTAAAATTTGCGACAGTAAAAAATTATTTTTTGAATAATTTACTATAGAAAAGGCAATCCCTGGCGTAATTAAAATTTGCGACGGTAGAAAATTATTTTTTGAATAATTTACTATAGAAAAGGCAATCCCTGGCGTAATTAAAATTTGCGACAGTAGAAAATTATTTTTTGAATAATTTACTATAGAAAAGGCAATCCCTGTCGCAATTAAAATTTGCGACAGTAAAAAATTATTTTTTGAATAATTTACTATAGAAAAGGCAATCCCTGGCGTAATTAAAATTTGCGACAGTAGAAAATTATTTTTTGAATAATTTACTATAGAAAAGGCAATCCCTGGCGTAATTAAAATTTGCGACGGTAGAAAATTATTTTTTGAATAATTTACTATAGAAAAGGCAATCCCTGGCGCAATTAAAATTTGCGACAGTGAAAAATTATTTTTTGAATAATTTACTATAAAAAGGCAATCCCTGGCGTAATTAAAACTTGCGATAGTAAAAAATTATTTTTGAAAAATTTAATATAGAAAAGGCAATCCCTGGCGTAATTAAAATTTGCGACAGTTGAAAATTATTTTTTGAATAATTTACTATAGAAAAGGCAATCCCTGGAGCAATTAAAATTTGCGACAGTAAAAAATTATTTTTTGAATAATTTACTATAGAAAAGGCAATCCCTGGCGTAATTAAAATTTGCGACAGTAAAATGTTATTTTTTGAATAATTTACTATAGAAAAGGCAATCCCTGGCGCAATTAAAATTTGTGACAGTAAAAAATTATTTTTTGAAAAATTTAATATAGAAAAGGCAATCCCTGGCGTAATTAAAATTTGCGACAGTTGAAAATTATTTTTTGAATAATTTACTATAGAAAAGGCAATCCCTGGAGCAATTAAAATTTGCGACAGTAAAAAATTATTTTTTGAATAATTTACTATAGAAAAGGCAATCCCTGGCGTAATTAAAATTTGCGACAGTAAAATGTTATTTTTTGAATAATTTACTATAGAAAAGGCAATCCCTGGCGTAATTAAAATTTGCGACAGTATAAAATTATTTTTTGAATAATTTTCTATATAAAAGGCAATCCCTGGCCCAATTACAATTTGCGACAGTTGAAAATTATTTTTTGAATAATTTACTATAGAAAAGGCAATCCCTGGAGCAATTAAAATTTGCGACAGTAAAAAATTATTTTTTGAATAATTTACTATAGAAAAGGCAATCCCTGGCGTAATTAAAATTTGCGACAGTAAAATGTTATTTTTTGAATAATTTAATATAGAAAAGGCAATCCCTGGCGTAATTAAAATTTGCGACAGTTGAAAATTATTTTTTGAATAATTTACTATAGAAAAGGCAATCCCTGGAGCAATTAAAATTTGCGACAGTAAAAAATTATTTTTTGAATAATTTACTATAGAAAAGGCAATCCCTGGCGTAATTAAAATTTGCGACAGTAAAATGTTATTTTTTGAGTAATTTACTATAGAAAAGGCAATCCCTGGCGTAATTAAAATTTGCGACAGTTGAAAATTATTTTTTGAATAATTTACTATAGAAAAGGCAATCCCTGGAGCAATTAAAATTTGCGACAGTAAAAAATTATTTTTTGAATAATTTACTATAGAAAAGGCAATCCCTGGCGTAATTAAAATTTGCGACAGTATAAAATTATTTTTTGAATAATTTACTATAGAAAAGGCAATCCCTGGCGTAATTAAAATTTGCGACAGTATAAAATTATTTTTTGAATAATTTACTATAGAAAAGGCAATCCCTGGCGTAATTAAAATTTGCGACAGTAGAAAATTATTTTTTGAATAATTTACTATAGAAAAGGCAATCCCTGGCGTAATTAAAATTTGCGACGGTAGAAAATTATTTTTTGAATAATTTACTATAGAAAAGGCAATCCCTGGCGTAATTAAAATTTGCGACAGTAGAAAATTATTTTTTGAATAATTTACTATAGAAAAGGCAATCCCTGGCGTAATTAAAATTTGCGACAGTAAAAAATTATTTTTTGAATAATTTACTATAGAAAAGGCAATCCCTGGCGTAATTAAAATTTGCGACGGTAGAAAATTATTTTTTGAATAATTTACTATAGAAAAGGCAATCCCTGGCGCACTTAAAATTTGCGACAGTAAAAAATTATTTTTTGAATAATTTACTATAGAAAAGGCAATCCCTGGCGCAATTAAAATTTGCGACAGTAAAAAATTATTTTTTGAATAATTTACTATAGAAAAGGCAATCCCTGGCGCAATTAAAATTTGCGACAGTAAAAAATTATTTTTTGAATAATTTACTATAGAAAAGGCAATCCCTGGCGTAATTAAAATTTGCGACAGTAGAAAATTATTTTTTGAATAATTTACTATAGAAAAGGCAATCCCTGGCGTAATTAAAATTTGCGACAGTATAAAATTATTTTTTGAATAATTTACTATAGAAAAGGCAATCCCTGGCGTAATTAAAATTTGCGACAGTATAAAATTATTTTTTGAATAATTTACTATAGAAAAGGCAATCCCTGGCGTAATTAAAATTTGCGACAGTATAAAATTATTTTTTGAATAATTTACTATAGAAAAGGCAATCCCTGGCGTAATTAAAATTTGCGACAGTATAAAATTATTTTTTGAATAATTTACTATAGAAAAGGCAATCCCTGGCGTAATTAAAATTTGCGACAGTATAAAATTATTTTTTGAATAATTTACTATAGAAAAGGCAATCCCTGGCGTAATTAAAATTTGCGACAGTAGAAAATTATTTTTTGAATAATTTACTATAGAAAAGGCAATCCCTGGCGTAATTAAAACTTGCGATAGTAAAAAATTATTTTTTGAAAAATTTAATATAGAAAAGGCAATCCCTGGCGTAATTAAAATTTGCGACAGTTGAAAATTATTTTTTGAATAATTTACTATAGAAAAGGCAATCCCTGGAGCAATTAAAATTTGCGACAGTAAAAAATTATTTTTTGAATAATTTACTATAGAAAAGGCAATCCCTGGCGCAATTAAAATTTGCGACAGTAAAAAATTATTTTTTGAATAATTTACTATAGAAAAGGCAATCCCTGGCGCAATTAAAATTTGCGACAGTAAAAAATTATTTTTTGAATAATTTACTATAGAAAAGGCAATCCCTGGCGTAATTAAAATTTGCGACAGTAAAATGTTATTTTTTGAATAATTTACTATAGAAAAGGCAATCCCTGGCGGATTTGAAATTTGCGACAGTAGAAAATTATTTTTTGAATAATTTACTATAGAAAAGGCAATCCCTGGCGTAATTAAAATTTGCAACAGTAGAAAATTATTTTTTGAATAATTTACTATAAAAAGGCAATCCCTGGCGTAATTAAAACTTGCGATAGTAAAAAATTATTTTTGAAAAATTTAATATAGAAAAGGCAATCCCTGGCGTAATTAAAATTTGCGACAGTTGAAAATTATTTTTTTGAATAATTTACTATAGAAAAGGCAATCCCTGGAGCAATTAAAATTTGCGACAGTAAAAAATTATTTTTTGAATAATTTACTATAGAAAAGGCAATCCCTGGCGCAATTAAAATTTGCGACAGTAAAAAATTATTTTTTGAATAATTTACTATAGAAAAGGCAATCCCTGGCGTAATTAAAATTTGCGACAGTAAAAAATTATTTTTTGAATAATTTACTATAGAAAAGGCAATCCCTGGCGCAATTAAAATTTGCGACAGTAAACAATTATTTTTTGAATAATTTACTATAGAAAAGGCAATCCCTGGCGCAATTAAAATTTGCGACAGTAAAAAATTATTTTTTGAATAATTTACTATAGAAAAGGCAATCCCTGGCGTAATTAAAATTTGCGACAGTAGAAAATTATTTTTTGAATAATTTACTATAGAAAAGGCAATCCCTGTCGCAATTAAAATTTGCGACAGTAAAAAATTATTTTTTGAATAATTTACTATAGAAAAGGCAATCCCTGGCGTAATTAAAATTTGCGACAGTAGAAAATTATTTTTTGAATAATTTACTATAGAAAAGGCAATCCCTGGCGTAATTAAAATTTGCGACGGTAGAAAATTATTTTTTGAATAATTTACTATAGAAAAGGCAATCCCTGGCGCAATTAAAATTTGCGACAGTGAAAATTATTTTTTGAATAATTTACTATAAAAAGGCAATCCCTGGCGTAATTAAAACTTGCGATAGTAAAAAATTATTTTTTGAAAAATTTAATATAGAAAAGGCAATCCCTGGCGTAATTAAAATTTGCGACAGTTGAAAATTATTTTTTGAATAATTTACTATAGAAAAGGCAATCCCTGGAGCAATTAAAATTTGCGACAGTAAAAAATTATTTTTTGAATAATTTACTATAGAAAAGGCAATCCCTGGCGTAATTAAAATTTGCGACAGTAAAATGTTATTTTTTGAATAATTTACTATAGAAAAGGCAATCCCTGGCGTAATTAAAATTTGCGACAGTATAAAATTATTTTTTGAATAATTTTCTATATAAAAGGCAATCCCTGGCCCAATTACAATTTGCGACAGTTGAAAATTATTTTTTGAATAATTTACTATAGAAAAGGCAATCCCTGGCGCAATTAAAATTTGTGACAGTAAAAAATTATTTTTTGAAAAATTTAATATAGAAAAGGCAATCCCTGGCGTAATTAAAATTTGCGACAGTTGAAAATTATTTTTTGAATAATTTACTATAGAAAAGGCAATCCCTGGAGCAATTAAAATTTGCGACAGTAAAAAATTATTTTTTGAATAATTTACTATAGAAAAGGCAATCCCTGGCGTAATTAAAATTTGCGACAGTAAAATGTTATTTTTTGAATAATTTACTATAGAAAAGGCAATCCCTGGCGGATTTGAAATTTGCGACAGTAGAAAATTATTTTTTGAATAATTTACTATAGAAAAGGCAATCCCTGGCGTAATTAAAATTTGCAACAGTAGAAAATTATTTTTTGAATAATTTACTATAGAAAAGGCAATCCCTGGAGCAATTAAAATTTGCGACAGTAAAAAATTATTTTTTGAATAATTTACTATAGAAAAGGCAATCCCTGGCGTAATTAAAATTTGCGACAGTAAAATGTTATTTTTTGAATAATTTACTATAGAAAAGGCAATCCCTGGCGGATTTGAAATTTGCGACAGTAGAAAATTATTTTTTGAATAATTTACTATAGAAAAGGCAATCCCTGGCGTAATTAAAATTTGCAACAGTAGAAAATTATTTTTTGAATAATTTACTATAGAAAAGGCAATCCCTGGCGTATTTAAAATTTGCGACAGTAAGAAATTATTTTTTGAATAATTTACTATAGAAAAGGCAATCCCTGGCGCACTTAAAATTTGCGACAGTAAAAAATTATTTTTTGAATAATTTACTATAGAAAAGGCAATCCCTGTCGCAATTAAAATTTGCGACAGTAAAAAATTATTTTTTGAATAATTTACTATAGAAAAGGCAATCCCTGGCGTAATTAAAATTTGCGACAGTAGAAAATTATTTTTTGAATAATTTACTATAGAAAAGGCAATCCCTGGCGTAATTAAAATTTGCGACGGTAGAAAATTATTTTTTGAATAATTTACTATAGAAAAGGCAATCCTTGGCGCACTTAAAATTTGCGACAGTAAAAAATTATTTTTTGAATAATTTAATATAGAAAAGGCAATCCCTGGCGCAATTAAAATTTGCGACAGCAAAAAAATATTTTTTGAATAATTTACTAAAGAAAAGGCAATCCCTGGCGCAATTAAAACTTGCGATAGTAAAAAATTATTTTTTGAATAATTTACTATAGAAAAGGCAATCCCTGGCGGATTTGAAATTTGCGACAGTAGAAAATTATTTTTTGAATAATTTACTATAGAAAAGGCAATCCCTGGCGCACTTAAAATTTGCGACAGTAAAAAATTATTTTTTGAATAATTTACTATAGAAAAGGCAATCCCTGGCGCACTTAAAATTTGCGACGGTAGAAAATTATTTTTTGAATAATTTACTATAGAAAAGGCAATCCCTGGCGTAATTAAAATTTGCGACAGTAGAAAATTATTTTTTGAATAATTTACTATAGAAAAGGCAATCCCTGGCGTAATTAAAATTTGCGACAGTAAAAAATTATTTTTTGAATAATTTACTATAGAAAAGGCAATCCCTGGCGTAATTAAAATTTGCGACGGTAGAAAATTATTTTTTGAATAATTTACTATAGAAAAGGCAATCCCTGGCGCACTTAAAATTTGCGACAGTAAAAAATTATTTTTTGAATAATTTAATATAGAAAAGGCAATCCCTGGCGCAATTAAAATTTGCGACAGCAAAAAAATATTTTTTGAATAATTTACTAAAGAAAAGGCAATCCCTGGCGTAATTAAAATTTGCGACGGTAGAAAATTATTTTTTGAATAATTTACTATAGAAAAGGCAATCCCTGGCGCAATTAAAATTTGCGACAGTGAAAAATTATTTTTGAATAATTTACTATAAAAAGGCAATCCCTGGCGTAATTAAAACTTGCGATAGTAAAAAATTATTTTTTGAAAAATTTAATATAGAAAAGGCAATCCCTGGCGTAATTAAAATTTGCGACAGTTGAAAATTATTTTTTGAATAATTTACTATAGAAAAGGCAATCCCTGGAGCAATTAAAATTTGCGACAGTAAAAAATTATTTTTTGAATAATTTACTATAGAAAAGGCAATCCCTGGCGTAATTAAAATTTGCGACAGTAAAATGTTATTTTTTGAATAATTTACTATAGAAAAGGCAATCCCTGGCGGATTTGAAATTTGCGACAGTAGAAAATTATTTTTTGAATAATTTACTATAGAAAAGGCAATCCCTGGCGTAATTAAAATTTGCAACAGTAGAAAATTATTTTTTGAATAATTTACTATAGAAAAGGCAATCCCTGGCGTATTTAAAATTTGCGACAGTAAGAAATTATTTTTTGAATAATTTACTATAGAAAAGGCAATCCTGGCGCACTTAAAATTTGCGACAGTAAAAATTATTTTTTGAATAATTTACTATAGAAAAGGCAATCCCTGTCGCAATTAAAATTTGCGACAGTAAAAAATTATTTTTTGAATAATTTACTATAGAAAAGGCAATCCCTGGCGTAATTAAAATTTGCGACAGTAGAAAATTATTTTTTGAATAATTTACTATAGAAAAGGCAATCCCTGGCGTAATTAAAATTTGCGACGGTAGAAAATTATTTTTTGAATAATTTACTATAGAAAAGGCAATCCCTGGCGCACTTAAAATTTGCGACAGTAAAAAATTGTTTTTTGAATAATTTACTATAGAAAAGGCAATCCCTGTCGCAATTAAAATTTGCGACAGTAAAAAATTATTTTTTGAATAATTTACTATAGAAAAGGCAATCCCTGGCGTAATTAAAATTTGCGACAGTTGAAAATTATTTTTTGAATAATTTACTATAGAAAAGGCAATCCCTGGAGCAATTAAAATTTGCGACAGTAAAAAATTATTTTTTGAATAATTTACTATAGAAAAGGCAATCCCTGGCGTAATTAAAATTTGCGACAGTAAAATGTTATTTTTTGAATAATTTACTATAGAAAAGGCAATCCCTGGCGTAATTAAAATTTGCGACAGTATAAAATTATTTTTTGAATAATTTTCTATATAAAAGGCAATCCCTGGCCCAATTACAATTTGCGACAGTTGAAAATTATTTTTTGAATAATTTACTATAGAAAAGGCAATCCCTGGCGCAATTAAAATTTGTGACAGTAAAAAATTATTTTTTGCAAAATTTACTATAGAAAAGGCAATCCCTGGCGCACTTAAAATTTGCGACAGTAAAAAATTATTTTTTGAATAATTTAATATAGAAAAGGCAATCCCTGGCGCAATTAAAATTTGCGACAGCAAAAAAATATTTTTTGAATAATTTACTAAAGAAAAGGCAATCCCTGGCGCAATTAAAACTTGCGATAGTAAAAAATTATTTTTTGAATAATTTACTATAGAAAAGGCAATCCCTGGCGGATTTGAAATTTGCGACAGTAGAAAATTATTTTTTGAATAATTTACTATAGAAAAGGCAATCCCTGGCGTAATTAAAATTTGCGACAGTAGAAAATTATTTTTTGAATAATTTACTATAGAAAAGGCAATCCTGGCGTAATTAAAATTTGCGACAGTAGAAAATTATTTTTTGAATAATTTACTATAGAAAAGGCAATCCCTGGCGTAATTAAAATTTGCGACGGTAGAAAATTATTTTTTGAATAATTTACTATAGAAAAGGCAATCCCTGGCGCACTTAAAATTTGCGACAGTAAAAAATTATTTTTTGAATAATTTACTATAGAAAAGGCAATCCCTGGCGTAATTAAAATTTGCGACAGTAAAAAATTATTTTTTGAATAATTTACTATAGAAAAGGCAATCCCTGGCGCAATTAAAATTTGCGACAGTAAAAAATTATTTTTTGAATAATTTACTATAGAAAAGGCAATCCCTGGCGCAATTAAAATTTGCGACAGTAAAAATTATTTTTTGAATAATTTACTATAGAAAAGGCAATCCCTGGCGTAATTAAAATTTGCGACAGTAGAAAATTATTTTTTGAATAATTTACTATAGAAAAGGCAATCCCTGTCGCAATTAAAATTTGCGACAGTAAAAAATTATTTTTTGAATAATTTACTATAGAAAAGGCAATCCCTGGCGTAATTAAAATTTGCGACAGTAGAAAATTATTTTTTGAATAATTTACTATAGAAAAGGCAATCCCTGGCGTAATTAAAATTTGCGACGGTAGAAAATTATTTTTTGAATAATTTACTATAGAAAAGGCAATCCCTGGCGCAATTAAAATTTGCGACAGTGAAAAATTATTTTTTGAATAATTTACTATAAAAAGGCAATCCCTGGCGTAATTAAAACTTGCGATAGTAAAAAATTATTTTTTGAAAAATTTAATATAGAAAAGGCAATCCCTGGCGTAATTAAAATTTGCGACAGTTGAAAATTATTTTTTGAATAATTTACTATAGAAAAGGCAATCCCTGGAGCAATTAAAATTTGCGACAGTAAAAAATTATTTTTTGAATAATTTACTATAGAAAAGGCAATCCCTGGCGTAATTAAAATTTGCGACAGTAAAATGTTATTTTTTGAATAATTTACTATAGAAAAGGCAATCCCTGGCGTAATTAAAATTTGCGACAGTATAAAATTATTTTTTGAATAATTTTCTATATAAAAGGCAATCCCTGGCCCAATTACAATTTGCGACAGTTGAAAATTATTTTTTGAATAATTTACTATAGAAAAGGCAATCCCTGGCGCAATTAAAATTTGTGACAGTAAAAAATTATTTTTTGAAAAATTTAATATAGAAAAGGCAATCCCTGGCGTAATTAAAATTTGCGACAGTTGAAAATTATTTTTTGAATAATTTACTATAGAAAAGGCAATCCCTGGAGCAATTAAAATTTGCGACAGTAAAAAATTATTTTTTGAATAATTTACTATAGAAAAGGCAATCCCTGGCGTAATTAAAATTTGCGACAGTAAAATGTTATTTTTTGAATAATTTACTATAGAAAAGGCAATCCCTGGCGGATTTGAAATTTGCGACAGTAGAAAATTATTTTTTGAATAATTTACTATAGAAAAGGCAATCCCTGGCGTAATTAAAATTTGCAACAGTAGAAAATTATTTTTTGAATAATTTACTATAGAAAAGGCAATCCCTGGCGTATTTAAAATTTGCGACAGTAAGAAATTATTTTTTGAATAATTTACTATAGAAAAGGCAATCCCTGGCGCACTTAAAATTTGCGACAGTAAAAAATTATTTTTTGAATAATTTACTATAGAAAAGGCAATCCCTGTCGCAATTAAAATTTGCGACAGTAAAAAATTATTTTTTGAATAATTTACTATAGAAAAGGCAATCCCTGGCGTAATTAAAATTTGCGACAGTAGAAAATTATTTTTTGAATAATTTACTATAGAAAAGGCAATCCCTGGCGTAATTAAAATTTGCGACGGTAGAAAATTATTTTTTGAATAATTTACTATAGAAAAGGCAATCCCTGGCGCACTTAAAATTTGCGACAGTAAAAAATTATTTTTTGAATAATTTAATATAGAAAAGGCAATCCCTGGCGCAATTAAAATTTGCGACAGCAAAAAAATATTTTTTGAATAATTTACTAAAGAAAAGGCAATCCCTGGCGCAATTAAAACTTGCGATAGTAAAAAATTATTTTTTGAATAATTTACTATAGAAAAGGCAATCCCTGGCGGATTTGAAATTTGCGACAGTAGAAAATTATTTTTTGAATAATTTACTATAGAATAGGCAATCCCTGGCGCACTTAAAATTTGCGACAGTAAAAAATTATTTTTTGAATAATTTACTATAGAAAAGGCAATCCCTGTCGCAATTAAAATTTGCGACAGTAAAAAATTATTTTTTGAATAATTTACTATAGAAAAGGCAATCCCTGGCGTAATTAAAATTTGCGACATTTGAAAATTATTTTTTGAATAATTTACTATAGAAAAGGCAATCCCTGGAGCAATTAAAATTTGCGACAGTGAAAAATTATTTTTTGAATAATTTACTATAAAAAGGCAATCCCTGGCGTAATTAAAACTTGCGATAGTAAAAAATTATTTTTTGAAAAATTTAATATAGAAAAGGCAATCCCTGGCGTAATTAAAATTTGCGACAGTTGAAAATTATTTTTTGAATAATTTACTATAGAAAAGGCAATCCCTGGAGCAATTAAAATTTGCGACAGTAAAAAATTATTTTTTGAATAATTTACTATAGAAAAGGCAATCCCTGGCGTAATTAAAATTTGCGACAATAAAATGTTATTTTTTGAATAATTTACTATAGAAAAGGCAATCCCTGGCGTAATTAAAATTTGCGACAGTTGAAAATTATTTTTTGAATAATTTACTATAGAAAAGGCAATCCCTGGAGCAATTAAAATTTGCGACAGTGAAAAATTATTTTTTGAATAATTTACTATAAAAAGGCAATCCCTGGCGTAATTAAAACTTGCGATAGTAAAAAATTATTTTTTGAAAAATTTAATATAGAAAAGGCAATCCCTGGCGTAATTAAAATTTGCGACAGTTGAAAATTATTTTTTGAATAATTTACTATAGAAAAGGCAATCCCTGGAGCAATTAAAATTTGCGACAGTAAAAAATTATTTTTTGAATAATTTACTATAGAAAAGGCAATCCCTGGCGCAATTAAAATTTGCGACAGTGAAAAATTATTTTTTGAATAATTTACTATAAAAAGGCAATCCCTGGCGTAATTAAAACTTGCGATAGTAAAAAATTATTTTTTGAAAAATTTAATATAGAAAAGGCAATCCCTGGCGTAATTAAAATTTGCGACAGTTGAAAATTATTTTTTGAATAATTTACTATAGAAAAGGCAATCCCTGGAGCAATTAAAATTTGCGACAGTAAAAAATTATTTTTTGAATAATTTACTATAGAAAAGGCAATCCCTGGCGTAATTAAAATTTGCGACATTAAAATGTTATTTTTTGAATAATTTACTATAGAAAAGGCAATCCCTGGCGTAATTAAAATTTGCGACAGTATAAAATTATTTTTTGAATAATTTTCTATATAAAAGGCAATCCCTGGCCCAATTACAATTTGCGACAGTTGAAAATTATTTTTTGAATAATTTACTATAGAAAAGGCAATCCCTGGCGCAATTAAAATTTGTGACAGTAAAAAATTATTTTTTGAAAAATTTAATATAGAAAAGGCAATCCCTGGCGTAATTAAAATTTGCGACAGTTGAAAATTATTTTTTGAATAATTTACTATAGAAAAGGCAATCCCTGGAGCAATTAAAATTTGCGACAGTAAAAAATTATTTTTTGAATAATTTACTATAGAAAAGGCAATCCCTGGCGTAATTAAAATTTGCGACAGTAAAATGTTATTTTTTGAATAATTTACTATAGAAAAGGCAATCCCTGGCGGATTTGAAATTTGCGACAGTAGAAAATTATTTTTTGAATAATTTACTATAGAAAAGGCAATCCCTGGCGTAATTAAAATTTGCAACAGTAGAAAATTATTTTTTGAATAATTTACTATAGAAAAGGCAATCCCTGGCGTATTTAAAATTTGCGACAGTAAGAAATTATTTTTTGAATAATTTACTATAGAAAAGGCAATCCCTGGCGCACTTAAAATTTGCGACAGTAAAAAATTATTTTTTGAATAATTTACTATAGAAAAGGCAATCCCTGTCGCAATTAAAATTTGCGACAGTAAAAAATTATTTTTTGAATAATTTACTATAGAAAAGGCAATCCCTGGCGTAATTAAAATTTGCGACAGTAGAAAATTATTTTTTGAATAATTTACTATAGAAAAGGCAATCCCTGGCGTAATTAAAATTTGCGACGGTAGAAAATTATTTTTTGAATAATTTACTATAGAAAAGGCAATCCCTGGCGCACTTAAAATTTGCGACAGTAAAAAATTATTTTTTGAATAATTTAATATAGAAAAGGCAATCCCTGGCGCAATTAAAATTTGCGACAGTAAAATGTTATTTTTTGAATAATTTACTATAGAAAAGGCAATCCCTGGCGCAATTAAAATTTGCGACAGTATAAAATTATTTTTTGAATAATTTTCTATATAAAAGGCAATCCCTGGCGTAATTAAAATTTGCGACATTTGAAAATTATGTTTTGAATAATTTACTATAGAAAAGGCAATCCCTGGAGCAATTAAAATTTGCGACAGTAAAAAATTATTTTTTGAATAATTTACTATAGAAAAGGCAATCCCTGGCGGATTTGAAATTTGCGACAGTAGAAAATTATTTTTTGAATAATTTACTATAGAAAAGGCAATCCCTGGCGTAATTAAAATTTGCAACAGTAGAAAATTATTTTTTGAATAATTTACTATAGAAAAGGCAATCCCTGGCGTATTTAAAATTTGCGACAGTAAGAAATTATTTTTTGAATAATTTACTATAGAAAAGGCAATCCCTGGCGCACTTAAAATTTGCGACAGTAAAAAATTATTTTTTGAATAATTTACTATAGAAAAGGCAATCCCTGGCGCACTTAAAATTTGCGACAGTAAAAAATTATTTTTTGAATAATTTAATATAGAAAAGGCAATCCCTGGCGCAATTAAAATTTGCGACAGTAAAATGTTATTTTTTGAATAATTTAATATAGAAAAGGCAATCCCTGGCGCAATTAAAATTTGCGACAGTATAAAATTATTTTTTGAATAATTTACTATAGAAAAGGCAATCCCTGGCGCACTTAAAATTTGCGACAGTAAAAAATTATTTTTTGAATAATTTACTATAGAAAAGGCAATCCCTGGCGGATTTGAAATTTGCGACAGTAGAAAATTATTTTTTGAATAATTTACTATAGAAAAGGCAATCCCTGGCGTAATTAAAATTTGCAACAGTAGAAAATTATTTTTTGAATAATTTACTATAGAAAAGGCAATCCCTGGCGTATTTAAAATTTGCGACAGTAAGAAATTATTTTTTGAATAATTTACTATAGAAAAGGCAATCCCTGGCGCACTTAAAATTTGCGACAGTAAAAAATTATTTTTTGAATAATTTACTATAGAAAAGGCAATCCCTGTCGCAATTAAAATTTGCGACAGTAAAAAATTATTTTTTGAATAATTTACTATAGAAAAGGCAATCCCTGGCGCACTTAAAATTTGCGACAGTAAAAAATTATTTTTTGAATAATTTACTATAGAAAAGGCAATCCCTGTCGCAATTAAAATTTGCGACAGTAAAAAATTATTTTTTGAATAATTTACTATAGAAAAGGCAATCCCTGGCGTAATTAAAATTTGCGACAGTTGAAAATTATTTTTTGAATAATTTACTATAGAAAAGGCAATCCCTGGAGCAATTAAAATTTGCGACAGTGAAAAATTATTTTTTGAATAATTTACTATAAAAAGGCAATCCCTGGCGTAATTAAAACTTGCGATAGTAAAAAATTATTTTTTGAAAAATTTAATATAGAAAAGGCAATCCCTGGCGTAATTAAAATTTGCGACAGTTGAAAATTATTTTTTGAATAATTTACTATAGAAAAGGCAATCCCTGGAGCAATTAAAATTTGCGACAGTAAAAAATTATTTTTTGAATAATTTACTATAGAAAAGGCAATCCCTGGCGTAATTAAAATTTGCGACAGTAAAATGTTATTTTTTGAATAATTTACTATAGAAAAGGCAATCCCTGGCGTAATTAAAATTTGCGACAGTTGAAAATTATTTTTTGAATAATTTACTATAGAAAAGGCAATCCCTGGAGCAATTAAAATTTGCGACAGTGAAAAATTATTTTTTGAATAATTTACTATAAAAAGGCAATCCCTGGCGTAATTAAAACTTGCGATAGTAAAAAATTATTTTTTGAAAAATTTAATATAGAAAAGGCAATCCCTGGCGTAATTAAAATTTGCGACAGTTGAAAATTATTTTTTGAATAATTTACTATAGAAAAGGCAATCCCTGGAGCAATTAAAATTTGCGACAGTAAAAAATTATTTTTTGAATAATTTACTATAGAAAAGGCAATCCCTGGCGCAATTAAAATTTGCGACAGTGAAAAATTATTTTTTGAATAATTTACTATAAAAAGGCAATCCCTGGCGTAATTAAAACTTGCGATAGTAAAAAATTATTTTTTGAAAAATTTAATATAGAAAAGGCAATCCCTGGCGTAATTAAAATTTGCGACAGTTGAAAATTATTTTTTGAATAATTTACTATAGAAAAGGCAATCCCTGGAGCAATTAAAATTTGCGACAGTAAAAAATTATTTTTTGAATAATTTACTATAGAAAAGGCAATCCCTGGCGTAATTAAAATTTGCGACAGTAAAATGTTATTTTTTGAATAATTTACTATAGAAAAGGCAATCCCTGGCGTAATTAAAATTTGCGACAGTATAAAATTATTTTTTGAATAATTTTCTATATAAAAGGCAATCCCTGGCCCAATTACAATTTGCGACAGTTGAAAATTATTTTTTGAATAATTTACTATAGAAAAGGCAATCCCTGGCGCAATTAAAATTTGTGACAGTAAAAAATTATTTTTTGAAAAATTTAATATAGAAAAGGCAATCCCTGGCGTAATTAAAATTTGCGACAGTTGAAAATTATTTTTTGAATAATTTACTATAGAAAAGGCAATCCCTGGAGCAATTAAAATTTGCGACAGTAAAAAATTATTTTTTGAATAATTTACTATAGAAAAGGCAATCCCTGGCGTAATTAAAATTTGCGACAGTAAAATGTTATTTTTTGAATAATTTACTATAGAAAAGGCAATCCCTGGCGTAATTAAAATTTGCGACAGTATAAAATTATTTTTTGAATAATTTTCTATATAAAAGGCAATCCCTGGCCCAATTACAATTTGCGACAGTTGAAAATTATTTTTTGAATAATTTACTATAGAAAAGGCAATCCCTGGAGCAATTAAAATTTGCGACAGTAAAAAATTATTTTTTGAATAATTTACTATAGAAAAGGCAATCCCTGGCGTAATTAAAATTTGCGACAGTAAAATGTTATTTTTTGAATAATTTACTATAGAAAAGGCAATCCCTGGCGTAATTAAAATTTGCGACAGTATAAAATTATTTTTTGAATAATTTTCTATATAAAAGGCAATCCCTGGCCCAATTACAATTTGCGACAGTTGAAAATTATTTTTTGAATAATTTACTATAGAAAAGGCAATCCCTGGCGCAATTAAAATTTGTGACAGTAAAAAATTATTTTTTGAAAAATTTAATATAGAAAAGGCAATCCCTGGCGTAATTAAAATTTGCGACAGTTGAAAATTATTTTTTGAATAATTTACTATAGAAAAGGCAATCCCTGGAGCAATTAAAATTTGCGACAGTAAAAAATTATTTTTTGAATAATTTACTATAGAAAAGGCAATCCCTGGCGTAATTAAAATTTGCGACAGTAAAATGTTATTTTTTGAATAATTTACTATAGAAAAGGCAATCCCTGGCGGATTTGAAATTTGCGACAGTAGAAAATTATTTTTTGAATAATTTACTATAGAAAAGGCAATCCCTGGCGTAATTAAAATTTGCAACAGTAGAAAATTATTTTTTGAATAATTTACTATAGAAAAGGCAATCCCTGGCGTATTTAAAATTTGCGACAGTAAGAAATTATTTTTTGAATAATTTACTATAGAAAAGGCAATCCCTGGCGTAATTAAAATTTGCTACAGTAGAAAATTATTTTTTGAATAATTTACTATAGAAAAGGCAATCCCTGGCGTAATTAAAATTTGCGACAGTAGAAAATTATTTTTTGAATAATTTACTATAGAAAAGGCAATCCCTGGAGCAATTAAAATTTGCGACAGTAAAAAATTATTTTTTGCAAAATTTACTATAGAAAAGGCAATCCCTGGCGTAATTAATATTTGCGACAGTAGAAAGTTATTTTTTGAATAATTTACTATAGAAAAGGCAATCCCTGGCGCACTTTAAATTTGCGACAGTAAAAAATTATTTTTTGAATAATTTACTATAGAAAAGGCAATCCCTGGAGCAATTAAAATTTGCGACAGTAAAAAATTATTTTTTGAATAATTTACTATAGAAAAGGCAATCCCTGGCGCAATTAAAATTTGCGACAGTGAAAAATTATTTTTTGAATAATTTACTATAAAAAGGCAATCCCTGGCGTAATTAAAACTTGCGATAGTAAAAAATTAGTTTTTGAAAAATTTAATATAGAAAAGGCAATCCCTGGCGTAATTAAAATTTGCGACAGTTGAAAATTATTTTTTGAATAATTTACTATAGAAAAGGCAATCCCTGGAGCAATTAAAATTTGCGACAGTAAAAAATTATTTTTTGAATAATTTACTATAGAAAAGGCAATCCCTGGCGTAATTAAAATTTGCGACAGTAAAATGTTATTTTTTGAATAATTTACTATAGAAAAGGCAATCCCTGGCGTAATTAAAATTTGCGACAGTATAAAATTATTTTTTGAATAATTTTCTATATAAAAGGCAATCCCTGGCCCAATTACAATTTGCGACAGTTGAAAATTATTTTTTGAATAATTTACTATAGAAAAGGCAATCCCTGGCGCAATTAAAATTTGTGACAGTAAAAAATTATTTTTTGAAAAATTTAATATAGAAAAGGCAATCCCTGGCGTAATTAAAATTTGCGACAGTTGAAAATTATTTTTTGAATAATTTACTATAGAAAAGGCAATCCCTGGAGCAATTAAAATTTGCGACAGTAAAAAATTATTTTTTGAATAATTTACTATAGAAAAGGCAATCCCTGGCGTAATTAAAATTTGCGACAGTAAAATGTTATTTTTTGAATAATTTACTATAGAAAAGGCAATCCCTGGCGTAATTAAAATTTGCGACAGTTGAAAATTATTTTTTGAATAATTTACTATAGAAAAGGCAATCCCTGGAGCAATTAAAATTTGCGACAGTGAAAAATTATTTTTTGAATAATTTACTATAAAAAGGCAATCCCTGGCGTAATTAAAACTTGCGATAGTAAAAAATTATTTTTTGAAAAATTTAATATAGAAAAGGCAATCCCTGGCGTAATTAAAATTTGCGACAGTTGAAAATTATTTTTTGAATAATTTACTATAGAAAAGGCAATCCCTGGAGCAATTAAAATTTGCGACAGTAAAAAATTATTTTTTGAATAATTTACTATAGAAAAGGCAATCCCTGGCGCAATTAAAATTTGCGACAGTGAAAAATTATTTTTTGAAAAATTTAATATAGAAAAGGCAATCCCTGGCGTAATTAAAATTTGCGACAGTTGAAAATTATTTTTTGAATAATTTACTATAGAAAAGGCAATCCCTGGAGCAATTAAAATTTGCGACAGTGAAAAATTATTTTTTGAATAATTTACTATAAAAAGGCAATCCCTGGCGTAATTAAAACTTGCGATAGTAAAAAATTATTTTTTGAAAAATTTAATATAGAAAAGGCAATCCCTGGCGTAATTAAAATTTGCGACAGTTGAAAATTATTTTTTGAATAATTTACTATAGAAAAGGCAATCCCTGGAGCAATTAAAATTTGCGACAGTAAAAAATTATTTTTTGAATAATTTACTATAGAAAAGGCAATCCCTGGCGTAATTAAAATTTGCGACAGTAAAATGTTATTTTTTGAATAATTTACTATAGAAAAGGCAATCCCTGGCGGATTTGAAATTTGCGACAGTAGAAAATTATTTTTTGAATAATTTACTATAGAAAAGGCAATCCCTGGCGTAATTAAAATTTGCGACAGTTGAAAATTATTTTTTGAATAATTTACTATAGAAAAGGCAATCCCTGGAGCAATTAAAATTTGCGACAGTAAAAAATTATTTTTTGAATAATTTACTATAGAAAAGGCAATCCCTGGCGTAATTAAAATTTGCGACAGTATAAAATTATTTTTTGAATAATTTACTATAGAAAAGGCAATCCCTGGCGTAATTAAAATTTGCGACAGTATAAAATTATTTTTTGAATAATTTACTATAGAAAAGGCAATCCCTGGCGTAATTAAAATTTGCGACAGTAGAAAATTATTTTTTGAATAATTTACTATAGAAAAGGCAATCCCTGGCGTAATTAAAATTTGCGACGGTAGAAAATTATTTTTTGAATAATTTACTATAGAAAAGGCAATCCCTGGCGTAATTAAAATTTGCGACAGTAGAAAATTATTTTTTGAATAATTTACTATAGAAAAGGCAATCCCTGGCGTAATTAAAATTTGCGACAGTAAAAAATTATTTTTTGAATAATTTACTATAGAAAAGGCAATCCCTGGCGTAATTAAAATTTGCGACGGTAGAAAATTATTTTTTGAATAATTTACTATAGAAAAGGCAATCCCTGGCGCACTTAAAATTTGCGACAGTAAAAAATTATTTTTTGAATAATTTACTATAGAAAAGGCAATCCCTGGCGCAATTAAAATTTGCGACAGTAAAAAATTATTTTTTGAATAATTTACTATAGAAAAGGCAATCCCTGGCGCAATTAAAATTTGCGACAGTAAAAAATTATTTTTTGAATAATTTACTATAGAAAAGGCAATCCCTGGCGTAATTAAAATTTGCGACAGTAGAAAATTATTTTTTGAATAATTTACTATAGAAAAGGCAATCCCTGGCGTAATTAAAATTTGCGACAGTATAAAATTATTTTTTGAATAATTTACTATAGAAAAGGCAATCCCTGGCGTAATTAAAATTTGCGACAGTATAAAATTATTTTTTGAATAATTTACTATAGAAAAGGCAATCCCTGGCGTAATTAAAATTTGCGACAGTAGAAAATTATTTTTTGAATAATTTACTATAGAAAAGGCAATCCCTGGCGTAATTAAAATTTGCGACAGTAAAAAATTATTTTTTGAATAATTTACTATAGAAAAGGCAATCCCTGGCGCAATTAAAATTTGCGACAGTAAAAAATTATTTTTTGAATAATTTACTATAGAAAAGGCAATCCCTGGCGCAATTAAAATTTGCGACAGTAAAAAATTATTTTTTGAATAATTTACTATAGAAAAGGCAATCCCTGGCGTAATTAAAATTTGCGACAGTAGAAAATTATTTTTTGAATAATTTACTATAGAAAAGGCAATCCCTGTCGCAATTAAAATTTGCGACAGTAAAAAATTATTTTTTGAATAATTTACTATAGAAAAGGCAATCCCTGGCGTAATTAAAATTTGCGACAGTAGAAAATTATTTTTTGAATAATTTACTATAGAAAAGGCAATCCCTGGCGTAATTAAAATTTGCGACGGTAGAAAATTATTTTTTGAATAATTTACTATAGAAAAGGCAATCCCTGGCGCAATTAAAATTTGCGACAGTGAAAAATTATTTTTTGAATAATTTACTATAAAAAGGCAATCCCTGGCGTAATTAAAACTTGCGATAGTAAAAAATTATTTTTTGAAAAATTTAATATAGAAAAGGCAATCCCTGGCGTAATTAAAATTTGCGACAGTTGAAAATTATTTTTTGAATAATTTACTATAGAAAAGGCAATCCCTGGAGCAATTAAAATTTGCGACAGTAAAAAATTATTTTTTGAATAATTTACTATAGAAAAGGCAATCCCTGGCGTAATTAAAATTTGCGACAGTAAAATGTTATTTTTTGAATAATTTACTATAGAAAAGGCAATCCCTGGCGTAATTAAAATTTGCGACAGTATAAAATTATTTTTTGAATAATTTTCTATATAAAAGGCAATCCCTGGCCCAATTACAATTTGCGACAGTTGAAAATTATTTTTTGAATAATTTACTATAGAAAAGGCAATCCCTGGCGCAATTAAAATTTGTGACAGTAAAAAATTATTTTTTGCAAAATTTACTATAGAAAAGGCAATCCCTGGCGCACTTAAAATTTGCGACAGTAAAAAATTATTTTTTGAATAATTTAATATAGAAAAGGCAATCCCTGGCGCAATTAAAATTTGCGACAGCAAAAAAATATTTTTTGAATAATTTACTAAAGAAAAGGCAATCCCTGGCGCAATTAAAACTTGCGATAGTAAAAAATTATTTTTTGAATAATTTACTATAGAAAAGGCAATCCCTGGCGGATTTGAAATTTGCGACAGTAGAAAATTATTTTTTGAATAATTTACTATAGAAAAGGCAATCCCTGGCGTAATTAAAATTTGCGACAGTAGAAAATTATTTTTTGAATAATTTACTATAGAAAAGGCAATCCCTGGCGCAATTAAAATTTGCGACAGTAAAAAATTATTTTTTGAATAATTTACTATAGAAAAGGCAATCCCTGGCGCAATTAAAATTTGCGACAGTAAAAAATTATTTTTTGAATAATTTACTATAGAAAAGGCAATCCCTGGCGCAATTAAAATTTGCGACAGTAAAAAATTATTTTTTGAATAATTTACTATAGAAAAGGCAATCCCTGGCGTAATTAAAATTTGCGACAGTAGAAAATTATTTTTTGAATAATTTACTATAGAAAAGGCAATCCCTGGCGTAATTAAAATTTGCGACAGTAGAAAATTATTTTTTGAATAATTTACTATAGAAAAGGCAATCCCTGGCGTAATTAAAATTTGCGACGGTAGAAAATTATTTTTTGAATAATTTACTATAGAAAAGGCAATCCCTGGCGCACTTAAAATTTGCGACAGTAAAAAATTATTTTTTGAATAATTTAATATAGAAAAGGCAATCCCTGGCGCAATTAAAATTTGCGACAGTAAAAAATTATTTTTTGAATAATTTACTATAGAAAAGGCAATCCCTGGCGCAATTAAAATTTGCGACAGTAAAAAATTATTTTTTGAATAATTTACTATAGAAAAGGCAATCCCTGGCGCAATTAAAATTTGCGACAGTAAAAAATTATTTTTTGAATAATTTACTATAGAAAAGGCAATCCCTGGCGTAATTAAAATTTGCGACAGTAGAAAATTATTTTTTGAATAATTTACTATAGAAAAGGCAATCCCTGGCGTAATTAAAATTTGCGACAGTATAAAATTATTTTTTGAATAATTTACTATAGAAAAGGCAATCCCTGGCGCAATTAAAATTTGCGACAGTAAAAAATTATTTTTTGAAAAATTTAATATAGAAAAGGCAATCCCTGGCGTAATTAAAATTTGCGACAGTTGAAAATTATTTTTTGAATAATTTACTATAGAAAAGGCAATCCCTGGAGCAATTAAAATTTGCGACAGTAAAAAATTATTTTTTGAATAATTTACTATAGAAAAGGCAATCCCTGGCGTAATTAAAATTTGCGACAGTAAAATGTTATTTTTTGAATAATTTACTATAGAAAAGGCAATCCCTGGCGGATTTGAAATTTGCGACAGTAGAAAATTATTTTTTGAATAATTTACTATAGAAAAGGCAATCCCTGGCGTAATTAAAATTTGCGACAGTTGAAAATTATTTTTTGAATAATTTACTATAGAAAAGGCAATCCCTGGAGCAATTAAAATTTGCGACACTAAAAAATTATTTTTTGAATAATTTACTATAGAAAAGGCAATCCCTGGCGTAATTAAAATTTGCGACAGTAAAATGTTATTTTTTGAATAATTTACTATAAAAAGGCAATCCCTGGCGTAATTAAAACTTGCGGTAGTAAAAAATTATTTTTTGAAAAATTTAATATAGAAAAGGCAATCCCTGGCGTAATTAAAATTTGCGACAGTTGAAAATTATTTTTTGAATAATTTTTGAATAATATTTTTTGAATAATTTACTATAGAAAAGGCAATCCCTGGCGCAATTAAAATTTGCGACAGTAAAAAATTATTTTTTGAAAAATTTAATATAGAAAAGGCAATCCCTGGCGTAATTAAAATTTGCGACAGTTGAAAATTATTTTTTGAATAATTTACTATAGAAAAGGCAATCCCTGGAGCAATTAAAATTTGCGACAGTAAAAAATTATTTTTTGAATAATTTACTATAGAAAAGGCAATCCCTGGCGTAATTAAAATTTGCGACAGTAAAATGTTATTTTTTGAATAATTTACTATAGAAAAGGCAATCCCTGGCGGATTTGAAATTTGCGACAGTAGAAAATTATTTTTTGAATAATTTACTATAGAAAAGGCAATCCCTGGCGTAATTAAAATTTGCGACAGTTGAAAATTATTTTTTGAATAATTTACTATAGAAAAGGCAATCCCTGGAGCAATTAAAATTTGCGACACTAAAAAATTATTTTTTGAATAATTTACTATAGAAAAGGCAATCCCTGGCGTAATTAAAATTTGCGACAGTAAAATGTTATTTTTTGAATAATTTACTATAAAAAGGCAATCCCTGGCGTAATTAAAACTTGCGATAGTAAAAAATTATTTTTTGAAAAATTTAATATAGAAAAGGCAATCCCTGGCGTAATTAAAATTTGCGACAGTTGAAAATTATTTTTTGAATAATTTTTGAATAATATTTTTTGAATAATTTACTATAGAAAAGGCAATCCCTGGCGCAATTAAAATTTGCGACAGTAAAAAATTATTTTTTGAAAAATTTAATATAGAAAAGGCAATCCCTGGCGTAATTAAAATTTGCGACAGTTGAAAATTATTTTTTGAATAATTTACTATAGAAAAGGCAATCCCTGGAGCAATTAAAATTTGCGACAGTAAAAAATTATTTTTTGAATAATTTACTATAGAAAAGGCAATCCCTGGCGTAATTAAAATTTGCGACAGTAAAATGTTATTTTTTGAATAATTTACTATAGAAAAGGCAATCCCTGGCGGATTTGAAATTTGCGACAGTAGAAAATTATTTTTTGAATAATTTACTATAGAAAAGGCAATCCCTGGCGTAATTAAAATTTGCGACAGTTGAAAATTATTTTTTGAATAATTTACTATAGAAAAGGCAATCCCTGGAGCAATTAAAATTTGCGACACTAAAAAATTATTTTTTGAATAATTTACTATAGAAAAGGCAATCCCTGGCGTAATTAAAATTTGCGACAGTAAAATGTTATTTTTTGAATAATTTACTATAAAAAGGCAATCCCTGGCGTAATTAAAACTTGCGATAGTAAAAAATTATTTTTTGAAAAATTTAATATAGAAAAGGCAATCCCTGGCGTAATTAAAATTTGCGACAGTTGAAAATTATTTTTTGAATAATTTACTATAGAAAAGGCAATCCCTGGAGCAATTAAAATTTGCGACAGTAAAAAATTATTTTTTGAATAATTTACTATAGAAAAGGCAATCCCTGGCGCAATTAAAATTTGCGACAGTGAAAAATTATTTTTTGAATAATTTACTATAAAAAGGCAATCCCTGGCGTAATTAAAACTTGCGATAGTAAAAAATTATTTTTTGAAAAATTTAATATAGAAAAGGCAATCCCTGGCGTAATTAAAATTTGCGACAGTTGAAAATTATTTTTTGAATAATTTACTATAGAAAAGGCAATCCCTGGAGCAATTAAAATTTGCGACAGTAAAAAATTATTTTTTGAATAATTTACTATAGAAAAGGCAATCCCTGGCGCAATTAAAATTTGCGACAGTGAAAAATTATTTTTTGAATAATTTACTATAAAAAGGCAATCCCTGGCGTAATTAAAACTTGCGATAGTAAAAAATTATTTTTTGAAAAATTTAATATAGAAAAGGCAATCCCTGGCGTAATTAAAATTTGCGACAGTTGAAAATTATTTTTTGAATAATTTACTATAGAAAAGGCAATCCCTGGAGCAATTAAAATTTGCGACAGTAAAAAATTATTTTTTGAATAATTTACTATAGAAAAGGCAATCCCTGGCGTAATTAAAATTTGCGACAGTAAAAAATTATTTTTTGAATAATTTACTATAGAAAAGGCAATCCCTGGCGCAATTAAAATTTGCGACAGTAAAAAATTATTTTTTGAATAATTTACTATAGAAAAGGCAATCCCTGGCGCAATTAAAATTTGCGACAGTAAAAAATTATTTTTTGAATAATTTACTATAGAAAAGGCAATCCCTGGCGTAATTAAAATTTGCGACAGTAGAAAATTATTTTTTGAATAATTTACTATAGAAAAGGCAATCCCTGGCGCAATTAAAATTTGCGACAGTAAGAAATTATTTTTTGAATAATTTACTATAGAAAAGGCAATCCCTGGCGTAATTAAAATTTGCGACAGTAAAAAATTATTTTTTGAATAATTTACTATAGAAAAGGCAATCCCTGGCGCAATTAAAATTTGCGACAGTAAAAAATTATTTTTTGAATAATTTACTATAGAAAAGGCAATCCCTGGCGCAATTAAAATTTGCGACAGTAAAAAATTATTTTTTGAATAATTTACTATAGAAAAGGCAATCCCTGGCGTAATTAAAATTTGCGACAGTAGAAAATTATTTTTTGAATAATTTACTATAGAAAAGGCAATCCCTGTCGCAATTAAAATTTGCGACAGTAAAAAATTATTTTTTGAATAATTTACTATAGAAAAGGCAATCCCTGGCGTAATTAAAATTTGCGACAGTAGAAAATTATTTTTTGAATAATTTACTATAGAAAAGGCAATCCCTGGCGTAATTAAAATTTGCGACGGTAGAAAATTATTTTTTGAATAATTTACTATAGAAAAGGCAATCCCTGGCGCAATTAAAATTTGCGACAGTGAAAAATTATTTTTTGAATAATTTACTATAAAAAGGCAATCCCTGGCGTAATTAAAACTTGCGATAGTAAAAAATTATTTTTTGAATAATTTACTATAGAAAAGGCAATCCCTGGCGTAATTAAAATTTGCGACAGTAGAAAATTATTTTTTGAATAATTTACTATAGAAAAGGCAATCCCTGGCGCAATTAAAATTTGCGACAGTAAGAAATTATTTTTTGAATAATTTACTATAGAAAAGGCAATCCCTGGCGCAATTAAAACTTGCGACAGTAAAAAATTATTTTTTGAATAATTTACTATAGAAAAGGCAATCCCTGGCGTAATTAAAACTTGCGATAGTAAAAAATTATTTTTTGAAAAATTTAATATAGAAAAGGCAATCCCTGGCGTAATTAAAATTTGCGACAGTTGAAAATTATTTTTTGAATAATTTACTATAGAAAAGGCAATCCCTGGCGCAATTAAAATTTGCGACAGTGAAAAATTATTTTTTGAATAATTTACTATAGAAAAGGCAATCCCTGGCGCACTTAAAATTTGCGACGGTAGAAAATTATTTTTTGAATAATTTACTATAGAAAAGGCAATCCCTGGCGTAATTAAAATTTGCGACAGTAGAAAATTATTTTTTGAATAATTTACTATAGAAAAGGCAATCCCTGGCGTAATTAAAATTTGCGACAGTAAAAAATTATTTTTTGAATAATTTACTATAGAAAAGGCAATCCCTGGCGTAATTAAAATTTGCGACGGTAGAAAATTATTTTTTGAATAATTTACTATAGAAAAGGCAATCCCTGGCGCACTTAAAATTTGCGACAGTAAAAAATTATTTTTTGAATAATTTAATATAGAAAAGGCAATCCCTGGCGCAATTAAAATTTGCGACAGCAAAAAAATATTTTTTGAATAATTTACTAAAGAAAAGGCAATCCCTGGCGTAATTAAAATTTGCGACGGTAGAAAATTATTTTTTGAATAATTTACTATAGAAAAGGCAATCCCTGGCGCAATTAAAATTTGCGACAGTGAAAAATTATTTTTTGAATAATTTACTATAAAAAGGCAATCCCTGGCGTAATTAAAACTTGCGATAGTAAAAAATTATTTTTTGAAAAATTTAATATAGAAAAGGCAATCCCTGGCGTAATTAAAATTTGCGACAGTTGAAAATTATTTTTTGAATAATTTAGTATAGAAAAGGCAATCCCTGGAGCAATTAAAATTTGCGACAGTAAAAAATTATTTTTTGAATAATTTACTATAGAAAAGGCAATCCCTGGCGTAATCAAAATTTGCGACAGTAAAATGTTATTTTTTGAATAATTTACTATAGAAAGGGCAATCCCTGGCGGATTTGAAATTTGCGACAGTAGAAAATTATTTTTTGAATAATTTACTATAGAAAAGGCAATCCCTGGCGTAATTAAAATTTGCGACAGTTGAAAATTATTTTTTGAATAATTTACTATAGAAAAGGCAATCCCTGGAGCAATTAAAATTTGCGACAGTAAAAAATTATTTTTTGAATAATTTACTATAGAAAAGGCAATCCCTGGCGTAATTAAAATTTGCGACAGTAAAATGTTATTTTTTGAATAATTTACTATAAAAAGGCAATCCCTGGCGTAATTAAAACTTGCGATAGTAAAAAATTATTTTTGAAAAATTTAATATAGAAAAGGCAATCCCTGGCGTAATTAAAATTTGCGACAGTTGAAAATTATTTTTTGAATAATTTACTATAGAAAAGGCAATCCCTGGAGCAATTAAAATTTGCGACAGTAAAAAATTATTTTTTGAATAATTTACTATAGAAAAGGCAATCCCTGGCGCAATTAAAATTTGCGACAGTGAAAAATTATTTTTTGAATAATTTACTATAAAAAGGCAATCCCTGGCGTAATTAAAACTTGCGATAGTAAAAAATTATTTTTTGAAAAATTTAATATAGAAAAGGCAATCCCTGGCGTAATTAAAATTTGCGACAGTTGAAAATTATTTTTGAATAATTTACTATAGAAAAGGCAATCCCTGGAGCAATTAAAATTTGCGACAGTAAAAAATTATTTTTTGAATAATTTACTATAGAAAAGGCAATCCCTGGCGCAATTAAAATTTGCGACAGTGAAAAATTATTTTTTGAATAATTTACTATAAAAAGGCAATCCCTGGCGTAATTAAAACTTGCGATAGTAAAAAATTATTTTTTGAAAAATTTAATATAGAAAAGGCAATCCCTGGCGTAATTAAAATTTGCGACAGTTGAAAATTATTTTTTGAATAATTTACTATAGAAAAGGCAATCCCTGGAGCAATTAAAATTTGCGACAGTAAAAAATTATTTTTGAATAATTTACTATAGAAAAGGCAATCCCTGGCGTAATTAAAATTTGCGACAGTAGAAAATTATTTTTTGAATAATTTACTATAGAAAAGGCAATCCCTGGCGTAATTAAAATTTGCGACAGTAAAAAATTATTTTTTGAATAATTTACTATAGAAAAGGCAATCCCTGGCGCAATTAAAATTTGCGACAGTAAAAAATTATTTTTTGAATAATTTACTATAGAAAAGGCAATCCCTGCGCAATTAAAATTTGCGACTGTAAAAAATTATTTTTTGAATAATTTACTGTAGAAAAGGCAATCCCTGGCGTAATTAAAATTTGCGACAGTAGAAAATTATTTTTTGAATAATTTACTATAGAAAAGGCAATCCCTGGCGCAATTAAAATTTGCGACAGTAAGAAATTATTTTTTGAATAATTTACTATAGAAAAGGCAATCCCTGGCGTAATTAAAATTTGCGACAGTATAAAATTATTTTTTGAATAATTTACTATAGAAAAGGCAATACCTGGCGTAATTAAAATTTGCGACAGTAAAAAATTAGTTTTTGAAAAATTTACTATAGAAAAGGCAATCCCTGGCGCACTTAAAATTTGCGACAGCAAAAAATTATTTTTTTGAATAATTTACTATAGAAAAGGCAATCCCTGGCGCAATTAAAATTTGCGACAGTAAAAAATTATTTTTTGAATAATTTACTATAGAAAAGGCAATCCCTGGCGTAATTAAAATTTGCGACAGTAGAAAATTATTTTTTGAATAATTTACTATAGAAAAGGCAATCCCTGGCGTATTTAAAATTTGCGACAGTAAAAATTATTTTTTGAATAATTTACTATAGAAAAGGCAATCCCTGGCGTATTTAAAATTTGCGACAGTAAGCAATTATTTTTTGAATAATTTACTATAGAAAAGGCAATCCCTGGCGCACTTAAAATTTGCGACAGTAAAAAATTATTTTTTTGAATAATTTACTATAGAAAAGGCAATCCCTGGCGCAATTAAAATTTGCGACAGTAAAAAATTATTTTTTGAATAATTTACTATAGAAAAGGCAATCCCTGGCGTAATTAAAATTTGCGACAGTAGAAAATTATTTTTTGAATAATTTTACTATAGAAAAGGCAATCCCTGGCGTATTTAAAATTTGCGACAGTAAAAAATTATTTTTTGAATAATTTACTATAGAAAAGGCAATCCCTGGCGTATTTAAAATTTGCGACAGTAAAAAATTATTTTTTGAATAATTTACTACAGAAAAGGCAATCCCTGGCGTATTTAAAATTTGCGACAGTAAAAAATTATTTTTTGAATAATTTACTATAGAAAAGGCAATCCCTGGCGTAATTAAAATTTGCGACAGTAGAAAATTATTTTTTGAATAATTTACTATAGAAAGGGCAATCCCTGGGATATTTAAAATTTGCGACAGTAGAAAATTATTTTTTGAATAAATTACTATAGAAAAGGCAATCCCTGGCGTAATTAAAATTTGGGACAGTAAAAAATTATTTTTTGAATAATTTACTATAGAAAAGGCAATCCCTGGCGTAATTAAAATTTGCGACAGTAAAAAATTATTTTTTGAATAATTTACTATAGAAAAGGCAATCCCTGGGATATTTAAAATTTGCGACAGTTGAAATTATTTTTGAATAATTTACTATAGAAAAGGCAATCCCTGGCGTAATTAAAATTTGCGACAGTTGAAAATTATTTTTTGAATAATTTACTATAGAAAAGGCAATCCCTGGCGCAATTAAAACTTGCGATAGTAAAAAATTATTTTTTGAATAATTTACTATAGAAAAGGCAATCCCTGGCGGATTTGAAATTTGCGACAGTAGAAAATTATTTTTTGAATATTTTACTATAGAAAAGGCAATCCCTGGCGTAATTAAAATTTGCGAAAGTATAAAATTATTTTTTGAATAATTTACTATAGAAAAGGCAATCCCTGGCGTAATTAAAATTTGCGACAGTAGACAATTATTTTTTGAATAATTTACTATAGAAAAGGCAATCCCTGGCGCAATTAAAATTTGCGACAGTAAAAAATTATTTTTTGAATAATTTACTATAGAAAAGGCAATCCCTGGCGTAATTAAAATTTGCGACAGTAGAAAATTAGTTTTTGAAAAATTTACTATAGAAAAGGCAATCCCTGGCGCACTTAAAATTTGCGACAGCAAAAAATTATTTTTTTGAATAATTTACTATAGAAAAGGCAATCCCTGGCGCACTTAAAATTTGCGACAGTAAAAAATTATTTTTTTGAATAATTTACTATAGAAAAGGCAATCCCTGGCGCAATTAAAATTTGCGACAGTAAAAAATTATTTTTTGAATAATTTACTATAGAAAAGGCAATCCCTGGCGTAATTAAAATTTGCGACAGTAGAAAATTATTTTTTGAATAATTTACTATAGAAAAGGCAATCCCTGGCGTATTTAAAATTTGCGACAGTAAAAAATTATTTTTTGAATAATTTACTATAGAAAAGGCAATCCCTGGCGTATTTAAAATTTGCGACAGTAAAAAATTATTTTTTGAATAATTTACTATAGAAAAGGCAATCCCTGGCGTAATTAAAATTTGCGACAGTAGAAAATTATTTTTTGAATAATTTACTATAGAAAGGGCAATCCCTGGATATTTAAAATTTGCGACAGTAGAAAATTATTTTTTGAACAAATTACTATAGAAAAGGCAATCCCTGGCGTAATTAAAATTTGGGACAGTAAAAAATTATTTTTTGAATAATTTACTATAGAAAAGGCAATCCCTGGCGTAATTAAAATTTGCGACAGTAAAAAATTATTTTTTGAATAATTTACTATAGAAAAGGCAATACCTGGGATATTTAAAATTTGCGACAGTTGAAAATTATTTTTGAATAATTTACTATAGAAAAGGCAATCCCTGGCGTAATTAAAATTTGCGACAGTTGAAAATTATTTTTTGAATAATTTACTATAGAAAAGGCAATCCCTGGCGCAATTAAAACTTGCGATAGTAAAAAATTATTTTTTGAATAATTTACTATAGAAAAGGCAATCCCTGGCGGATTTGAAATTTGCGACAGTAGAAAATTATTTTTTGAATATTTTACTATAGAAAAGGCAATCCCTGGCGTAATTAAAATTTGCGAAAGTATAAAATTATTTTTTGAATAATTTACTATAGAAAAGGCAATCCCTGGCGTAATTAAAATTTGCGACAGTAGAAAATTATTTTTTGAATAATTTACTATAGAAAAGGCAATCCCTGGCGCAATTAAAATTTGCGACAGTAAAAAAATTATTTTTTGAATAATTTACTATAGAAAAGGCAATCCCTGGCGCAATTAAAATTTGCGACAGTGAAAAATTATTTTTTGAATAATTTACTATAAAAAGGCAATCCCTGGCGTAATTAAAACTTGCGATAGTAAAAAATTATTTTTTGAAAAATTTAATATAGAAAAGGCAATCCCTGGCGTAATTAAAATTTGCGACAGTTGAAAATTATTTTTTGAATAATTTACTATAGAAAAGGCAATCCCTGGAGCAATTAAAATTTGCGACAGTAAAAAATTATTTTTTGAATAATTTACTATAGAAAAGGCCAATCCCTGGCGTAATTAAAATTTGCGACAGTAGAAAATTATTTTTTGAATAATTTACTATAGAAAAGGCAATCCCTGGCGTAATTAAAATTTGCGACAGTAAAAAATTATTTTTTGAATAATTTACTATAGAAAAGGCAATCCCTGGCGCAATTAAAATTTGCGACAGTAAAAAATTATTTTTTGAATAATTTACTATAGAAAAGGCAATCCCTGGCGCAATTAAAATTTGCGACAGTAAAAAATTATTTTTTGAATAATTTACTATAGAAAAGGCAATCCCTGGCGTAATTAAAATTTGCGACAGTAGAAATTATTTTTTGAATAATTTACTATAGAAAAGGCAATCCCTGTCGCAATTAAAAATTGCGACAGTAAAAAATTATTTTTTGAATAATTTACTATAGAAAAGGCAAACCCTGGCGTAATTAAAATTTGCGACAGTAGAAAATTATTTTTTGAATAATTTACTATAGAAAAGGCAATCCCTGGCGTAATTAAAATTTGCGACGGTAGAAAATTATTTTTTGAATAATTTACTATAGAAAAGGCAATCCCTGGCGCAATTAAAATTTGCGACAGTGAAAAATTATTTTTTGAATAATTTACTATAAAAAGGCAATCCCTGGCGTAATTAAAACTTGCGATAGTAAAAAATTATTTTTTGAAAAATTTAATATAGAAAAGGCAATCCCTGGCGTAATTAAAATTTGCGACAGTTGAAAATTATTTTTTGAATAATTTACTATAGAAAAGGCAATCCCTGGAGCAATTAAAATTTGCGACAGTAAAAAATTATTTTTTGAATAATTTACTATAGAAAAGGCAATCCCTGGCGTAATTAAAATTTGCGACAGTAAAATGTTATTTTTTGAATAATTTACTATAGAAAAGGCAATCCCTGGCGGATTTGAAATTTGCGACAGTAGAAAATTATTTTTTGAATAATTTACTATAGAAAAGGCAATCCCTGGCGTAATTAAAATTTGCGACAGTTGAAAATTATTTTTTGAATAATTTACTATAGAAAAGGCAATCCCTGGCGTAATTAAAATTTGAGACAGTAGAAAATTATTTTTTGAATAATTTACTATAGAAAAGGCAATCCCTGGCGTAATTAAAATTTGCGACGGTAGAAAATTATTTTTTGAATAATTTACTATAGAAAAGGCAATCCCTGGCGTAATTAAAATTTGCGACAGTAGAAAATTATTTTTTGAATAATTTACTATAGAAAAGGCAATCCCTGGCGTAATTAAAATTTGCGACAGTAAAAAATTATTTTTTGAATAATTTACTATAGAAAAGGCAATCCCTGGCGTAATTAAAATTTGCGACGGTAGAAAATTATTTTTTGAATAATTTACTATAGAAAAGGCAATCCCTGGCGTAATTAAAATTTGCGACGGTAGAAAATTATTTTTTGAATAATTTACTATAGAAAAGGCAATCCCTGGCCCAATTAAAATTTGCGACAGTGAAAAATTATTTTTTGAATAATTTACTATAAAAAGGCAATCCCTGGCGTAATTAAAACTTGCGACAGTAAAAAATTATTTTTTGAATAATTTACTATAGAAAAGGCAATCCCTGGCGTAATTAAAATTTGCGACAGTAGAAAATTATTTTTTGAATAATTTACTATAGAAAAGGCAATCCCTGGCGTAATTAAAATTTGCGACGGTAGAAAATTATTTTTTGAATAATTTACTATAGAAAAGGCAATCCCTGGCGCAATTAAAATTTGCGACAGTGAAAAATTATTTTTTGAATAATTTACTATAAAAAGGCAATCCCTGGCGTAATTAAAACTTGCGATAGTAAAAAATTATTTTTTGAAAAATTTAATATAGAAAAGGCAATCCCTGGCGTAATTAAAATTTGCGACAGTTGAAAATTATTTTTTGAATAATTTACTATAGAAAAGGCAATCCCTGGAGCAATTAAAATTTGCGACAGTAAAAAATTATTTTTTGAATAATTTACTATAGAAAAGGCAATCCCTGGCGTAATTAAAATTTGCGACAGTAGAAAATTATTTTTTGAATAATTTACTATAGAAAAGGCAATCCCTGGCGTAATTAAAATTTGCGACGGTAGAAAATTATTTTTTGAATAATTTACTATAGAAAAGGCAATCCCTGGCGCAATTAAAATTTGCGACAGTGAAAAATTATTTTTTGAATAATTTACTATAAAAAGGCAATCCCTGGCGTAATTAAAACTTGCGATAGTAAAAAATTATTTTTTGAAAAATTTAATATAGAAAAGGCAATCCCTGGCGTAATTAAAATTTGCGACAGTTGAAAATTATTTTTTGAATAATTTACTATAGAAAAGGCAATCCCTGGAGCAATTAAAATTTGCGACAGTAAAAAATTATTTTTTGAATAATTTACTATAGAAAAGGCAATCCCTGGCGTAATTAAAATTTGCGACAGTAAAATGTTATTTTTTGAATAATTTACTATAGAAAAGGCAATCCCTGGCGTAATTAAAATTTGCGACAGTATAAAATTATTTTTTGAATAATTTTCTATATAAAAGGCAATCCCTGGCCCAATTACAATTTGCGACAGTTGAAAATTATTTTTTGAATAATTTACTATAGAAAAGGCAATCCCTGGCGCAATTAAAATTTGCGACGGTAGAAAATTATTTTTTGAATAATTTACTATAGAAAAGGCAATCCCTGGCGTAATTAAAATTTGCGACAGTAGAAAATTATTTTTTGAATAATTTACTATAGAAAAGGCAATCCCTGTCGCAATTAAAATTTGCGACAGTAAAAAATTATTTTTTGAATAATTTACTATAGAAAAGGCAATCCCTGGCGTAATTAAAATTTGCGACGGTAGAAAATTATTTTTTGAATAATTTACTATAGAAAAGGCAATCCCTGGCGTAATTAAAATTTGCGACAGTAGAAAATTATTTTTTGAATAATTTACTATAGAAAAGGCAATCCCTGTCGCAATTAAAATTTGCGACAGTAAAATGTTATTTTTTGAATAATTTACTATAGAAAAGGCAATCCCTGGCGCAATTAAAATTTGTGACAGTAAAAAATTATTTTTTGAAAAATTTAATATAGAAAAGGCAATCCCTGGCGTAATTAAAATTTGCGACAGTTGAAAATTATTTTTTGAATAATTTACTATAGAAAAGGCAATCCCTGGAGCAATTAAAATTTGCGACAGTAAAAAATTATTTTTTGAATAATTTACTATAGAAAAGGCAATCCCTGGCGTAATTAAAATTTGCGACAGTAAAATGTTATTTTTTGAATAATTTACTATAGAAAAGGCAATCCCTGGCGTAATTAAAATTTGCGACAGTATAAAATTATTTTTTGAATAATTTTCTATATAAAAGGCAATCCCTGGCCCAATTACAATTTGCGACAGTTGAAAATTATTTTTTGAATAATTTACTATAGAAAAGGCAATCCCTGGAGCAATTAAAATTTGCGACAGTAAAAAATTATTTTTTGAATAATTTACTATAGAAAAGGCAATCCCTGGCGTAATTAAAATTTGCGACAGTAAAATGTTATTTTTTGAATAATTTAATATAGAAAAGGCAATCCCTGGCGTAACTAAAATTTGCGACAGTTGAAAATTATTTTTTGAATAATTTACTATAGAAAAGGCAATCCCTGGAGCAATTAAAATTTGCGACAGTAAAAAATTATTTTTTGAATAATTTACTATAGAAAAGGCAATCCCTGGCGTAATTAAAATTTGCGACAGTAAAATGTTATTTTTTGAATAATTTACTATAGAAAAGGCAATCCCTGGCGGATTTGAAATTTGCGACAGTAGAAAATTATTTTTTGAATAATTTACTATAGAAAAGGCAATCCCTGGCGTAATTAAAATTTGCGACAGTTGAAAATTATTTTTTGAATTATTTACTATAGAAAAGGCAATCCCTGGAGCAATTAAAATTTGCGACAGTAAAAAATTATTTTTTGAATAATTTACTATAGAAAAGGCAATCCCTGGCGTAATTAAAATTTGCGACAGTATAAAATTATTTTTTGAATAATTTACTATAGAAAAGGCAATCCCTGGCGTAATTAAAATTTGCGACAGTATAAAATTATTTTTTGAATAATTTACTATAGAAAAGGCAATCCCTGGCGTAATTAAAATTTGCGACAGTAGAAAATTATTTTTTGAATAATTTACTATAGAAAAGGCAATCCCTGGCGTAATTAAAATTTGCGACGGTAGAAAATTATTTTTTGAATAATTTACTATAGAAAAGGCAATCCCTGGCGTAATTAAAATTTGCGACAGTAGAAAATTATTTTTTGAATAATTTACTATAGAAAAGGCAATCCCTGGCGTAATTAAAATTTGCGACAGTAAAAAATTATTTTTTGAATAATTTACTATAGAAAAGGCAATCCCTGGCGTAATTAAAATTTGCGACGGTAGAAAATTATTTTTTGAATAATTTACTATAGAAAAGGCAATCCCTGGCGTAATTAAAATTTGCGACAGTAGAAAATTATTTTTTGAATAATTTACTATAGAAAAGGCAATCCCTGTCGCAATTAAAATTTGCGACAGTAAAAAATTATTTTTTGAATAATTTACTATAGAAAAGGCAATCCCTGGCGTAATTAAAATTTGCGACAGTAGAAAATTATTTTTTGAATAATTTACTATAGAAAAGGCAATCCCTGGCGTAATTAAAATTTGCGACGGTAGAAAATTATTTTTTGAATAATTTACTATAGAAAAGGCAATCCCTGGCGTAATTAAAATTTGCGACAGTAGAAAATTATTTTTTGAATAATTTACTATAGAAAAGGCAATCCCTGGCGTAATTAAAATTTGCGACAGTAAAAAATTATTTTTTGAATAATTTACTATAGAAAAGGCAATCCCTGGCGTAATTAAAATTTGCGACGGTAGAAAATTATTTTTTGAATAATTTACTATAGAAAAGGCAATCCCTGGCGTAATTAAAATTTGCGACAGTAGAAAATTATTTTTTGAATAATTTACTATAGAAAAGGCAATCCCTGTCGCAATTAAAATTTGCGACAGTAAAAAATTATTTTTTGAATAATTTACTATAGAAAAGGCAATCCCTGGCGTAATTAAAATTTGCGACAGTAGAAAATTATTTTTTGAATAATTTACTATAGAAAAGGCAATCCCTGGCGTAATTAAAATTTGCGACGGTAGAAAATTATTTTTTGAATAATTTACTATAGAAAAGACAATCCCTGGCGCAATTAAAATTTGCGACAGTGAAAAATTATTTTTTGAATAATTTACTATAAAATGGCAATCCCTGGCGTAATTAAAACTTGCGATAGTAAAAAATTATTTTTTGAAAAATTTAATATAGAAAAGGCAATCCCTGGCGTAATTAAAATTTGCGACAGTTGAAAATTATTTTTTGAATAATTTACTATAGAAAAGGCAATCCCTGGAGCAATTAAAATTTGCGACAGTAAAAAATTATTTTTTGAATAATTTACTATAGAAAAGGCAATCCCTGGCGTAATTAAAATTTGCGACAGTAAAATGTTATTTTTTGAATAATTTACTATAGAAAAGGCAATCCCTGGCGCAATTAAAATTTGTGACAGTAAAAAATTATTTTTTGAAAAATTTAATATAGAAAAGGCAATCCCTGGCGTAATTAAAATTTGCGACAGTTGAAAATTATTTTTTGAATAATTTACTATAGAAAAGGCAATCCCTGGAGCAATTAAAATTTGCGACAGTAAAAAATTATTTTTTGAATAATTTACTATAGAAAAGGCAATCCCTGGCGTAATTAAAATTTGCGACAGTAAAATGTTATTTTTTGAATAATTTACTATAGAAAAGGCAATCCCTGGCGTAATTAAAATTTGCGACAGTATAAAATTATTTTTTGAATAATTTTCTATATAAAAGGCAATCCCTGGCCCAATTACAATTTGCGACAGTTGAAAATTATTTTTTGAATAATTTACTATAGAAAAGGCAATCCCTGGAGCAATTAAAATTTGCGACAGTAAAAAATTATTTTTTGAATAATTTACTATAGAAAAGGCAATCCCTGGCGTAATTAAAATTTGCGACAGTAAAATGTTATTTTTTGAATAATTTAATATAGAAAAGGCAATCCCTGGCGTAATTAAAATTTGCGACAGTTGAAAATTATTTTTTGAATAATTTACTATAGAAAAGGCAATCCCTGGAGCAATTAAAATTTGCGACAGTAAAAAATTATTTTTTGAATAATTTACTATAGAAAAGGCAATCCCTGGCGTAATTAAAATTTGCGACAGTAAAATGTTATTTTTTGAATAATTTACTATAGAAAAGGCAATCCCTGGCCCAATTACAATTTGCGACAGTTGAAAATTATTTTTTGAATAATTTACTATAGAAAAGGCAATCCCTGGAGCAATTAAAATTTGCGACAGTAAAAAATTATTTTTTGAATAATTTACTATAGAAAAGGCAATCCCTGGCGTAATTAAAATTTGCGACAGTATAAAATTATTTTTTGAATAATTTACTATAGAAAAGGCAATCCCTGGCGTAATTAAAATTTGCGACAGTAAAATGTTATTTTTTGAATAATTTACTATAGAAAAGGCAATCCCTGGCGGATTTGAAATTTGCGACAGTAGAAAATTATTTTTTGAATAATTTACTATAGAAAAGGCAATCCCTGGCGTAATTAAAATTTGCGACAGTTGAAAATTATTTTTTGAATAATTTACTATAGAAAAGGCAATCCCTGGAGCAATTAAAATTTGCGACAGTAAAAAATTATTTTTTGAATAATTTACTATAGAAAAGGCAATCCCTGGCGTAATTAAAATTTGCGACAGTAAAATGTTATTTTTTGAATAATTTACTATAAAAAGGCAATCCCTGGCGTAATTAAAACTTGCGATAGTAAAAAATTATTTTTTGAAAAATTTAATATAGAAAAGGCAATCCCTGGCGTAATTAAAATTTGCGACAGTTGAAAATTATTTTTTGAATAATTTACTATAGAAAAGGCAATCCCTGGAGCAATTAAAATTTGCGACAGTAAAAAATTATTTTTTGAATAATTTACTATAGAAAAGGCAATCCCTGGCGTAATTAAAATTTGCGACAGTATAAAATTATTTTTTGAATAATTTACTATAGAAAAGGCAATCCCTGGCGTAATTAAAATTTGCGACAGTATAAAATTATTTTTTGAATAATTTACTATAGAAAAGGCAATCCCTGGCGTAATTAAAATTTGCGACAGTAGAAAATTATTTTTTGAATAATTTACTATAGAAAAGGCAATCCCTGGCGTAATTAAAATTTGCGACGGTAGAAAATTATTTTTTGAATAATTTACTATAGAAAAGGCAATCCCTGGCGTAATTAAAATTTGCGACAGTAGAAAATTATTTTTTGAATAATTTACTATAGAAAAGGCAATCCCTGGCGTAATTAAAATTTGCGACAGTAAAAAATTATTTTTTGAATAATTTACTATAGAAAAGGCAATCCCTGGCGTAATTAAAATTTGCGACGGTAGAAAATTATTTTTTGAATAATTTACTATAGAAAAGGCAATCCCTGGCGCACTTAAAATTTGCGACAGTAAAAAATTATTTTTTGAATAATTTTCTATAGAAAAGGCAATCCCTGGCGCACTTAAAATTTGCGATAGTAAAAAATTATTTTTTGAATAATTTACTATAGAAAAGGCAATCCCTGGCGGATTTGAAATTTGCGACAGTAGAAAATTATTTTTTGAATAATTTACTATAGAAAAGGCAATCCCTGGCGTAATTAAAATTTGCGACAGTTGAAAATTATTTTTTGAATAATTTACTATAGAAAAGGCAATCCCTGGAGCAATTAAAATTTGCGACAGTAAAAAATTATTTTTTGAATAATTTACTATAGAAAAGGCAATCCCTGGCGTAATTAAAATTTGCGACAGTAAAATGTTATTTTTTGAATAATTTACTATAAAAAGGCAATCCCTGGCGTAATTAAAACTTGCGATAGTAAAAAATTATTTTTTGAAAAATTTAATATAGAAAAGGCAATCCCTGGCGTAATTAAAATTTGCGACAGTTGAAAATTATTTTTTGAATAATTTACTATAGAAAAGGCAATCCCTGGAGCAATTAAAATTTGCGACAGTAAAAAATTATTTTTTGAATAATTTACTATAGAAAAGGCAATCCCTGGCGTAATTAAAATTTGCGACAGTATAAAATTATTTTTTGAATAATTTACTATAGAAAAGGCAATCCCTGGCGTAATTAAAATTTGCGACAGTATAAAATTATTTTTTGAATAATTTACTATAGAAAAGGCAATCCCTGGCGTAATTAAAATTTGCGACAGTAGAAAATTATTTTTTGAATAATTTACTATAGAAAAGGCAATCCCTGGCGTAATTAAAATTTGCGACGGTAGAAAATTATTTTTTGAATAATTTACTATAGAAAAGGCAATCCCTGGCGTAATTAAAATTTGCGACAGTAGAAAATTATTTTTTGAATAATTTACTATAGAAAAGGCAATCCCTGGCGTAATTAAAATTTGCGACAGTAAAAAATTATTTTTTGAATAATTTACTATAGAAAAGGCAATCCCTGGCGTAATTAAAATTTGCGACGGTAGAAAATTATTTTTTGAATAATTTACTATAGAAAAGGCAATCCCTGGCGTAATTAAAATTTGCGACGGTAGAAAATTATTTTTTGAATAATTTACTATAGAAAAGGCAATCCCTGGCGCAATTAAAATTTGCGACAGTGAAAAATTATTTTTTGAATAATTTACTATAAAAAGGCAATCCCTGGCGTAATTAAAACTTGCGACAGTAAAAAATTATTTTTTGAATAATTTACTATAGAAAAGGCAATCCCTGGCGTAATTAAAATTTGCGACAGTAGAAAATTATTTTTTGAATAATTTACTATAGAAAAGGCAATCCCTGGCGTAATTAAAATTTGCGACAGTATAAAATTATTTTTTGAATAATTTACTATAGAAAAGGCAATCCCTGGCGTAATTAAAATTTGCGACAGTAAAATGTTATTTTTTGAATAATTTACTATAGAAAAGGCAATCCCTGGCGGATTTGAAATTTGCGACAGTAGAAAATTATTTTTTGAATAATTTACTATAGAAAAGGCAATCCCTGGCGTAATTAAAATTTGCAACAGTAGAAAATTATTTTTTGAATAATTTACTATAGAAAAGGCAATCCCTGGCGTATTTAAAATTTGCGACAGTAAGAAATTATTTTTTGAATAATTTACTATAGAAAAGGCAATCCCTGGAGCAATTAAAATTTGCGACAGTGAAAAATTATTTTTTGAATAATTTACTATAGAAAAGGCAATCCCTGGAGCAATTAAAATTTGCGACAGTGAAAAATTATTTTTTGAATAATTTACTATAAAAAGGCAATCCCTGGCGTAATTAAAACTTGCGATAGTAAAAAATTATTTTTTGAAAAATTTAATATAGAAAAGGCAATCCCTGGCGTAATTAAAATTTGCGACAGTTGAAAATTATTTTTTGAATAATTTACTATAGAAAAGGCAATCCCTGGAGCAATTAAAATTTGCGACAGTAAAAAATTATTTTTTGAATAATTTACTATAGAAAAGGCAATCCCTGGCGTAATTAAAATTTGCGACAGTAAAATGTTATTTTTTGAATAATTTACTATAGAAAAGGCAATCCCTGGCGGATTTGAAATTTGCGACAGTAGAAAATTATTTTTTGAATAATTTACTATAGAAAAGGCAATCCCTGGCGTAATTAAAATTTGCGACAGTTGAAAATTATTTTTTGAATAATTTACTATAGAAAAGGCAATCCCTGGAGCAATTAAAATTTGCGACAGTAAAAAATTATTTTTTGAATAATTTACTATAGAAAAGGCAATCCCTGGCGTAATTAAAATTTGCGACAGTATAAAATTATTTTTTGAATAATTTACTATAGAAAAGGCAATCCCTGGCGTAATTAAAATTTGCGACAGTATAAAATTATTTTTTGAATAATTTACTATAGAAAAGGCAATCCCTGGCGTAATTAAAATTTGCGACAGTAGAAAATTATTTTTTGAATAATTTACTATAGAAAAGGCAATCCCTGGCGTAATTAAAATTTGCGACGGTAGAAAATTATTTTTTGAATAATTTACTATAGAAAAGGCAATCCCTGGCGTAATTAAAATTTGCGACAGTAGAAAATTATTTTTTGAATAATTTACTATAGAAAAGGCAATCCCTGGAGCAATTAAAATTTGCGACAGTAAAAAATTATTTTTTGAATAATTTACTATAGAAAAGGCAATCCCTGGCGTAATTAAAATTTGCGACGGTAGAAAATTATTTTTTGAATAATTTACTATAGAAAAGGCAATCCCTGGCGTAATTAAAATTTGCGACGGTAGAAAATTATTTTTTGAATAATTTACTATAGAAAATGCAATCCCTGGCGTAATTAAAATTTGCGACAGTAGAAAATTATTTTTTGAATAATTTACTATAAAAAGGCAATCCCTGGCGTAATTAAAACTTGCGACAGTAAAAAATTATTTTTTGAATAATTTACTATAGAAAAGGCAATCCCTGGCGTAATTAAAATTTGCGACAGTAGAAAATTATTTTTTGAATAATTTACTATAGAAAAGGCAATCCCTGGCGTAATTAAAATTTGCGACGGTAGAAAATTATTTTTTGAATAATTTACTATAGAAAAGGCAATCCCTGGCGCAATTAAAATTTGCGACAGTGAAAAATTATTTTTTGCAAAATTTACTATAGAAAAGGCAATCCCTGGCGTAATTAAAATTTGCGACAGTAGAAAATTATTTTTTGAATAATTTACTATAGAAAAGGCAATCCCTGGCGCACTTAAAATTTGCGACAGTAAAAAATTATTTTTTTGAATAATTTACTATAGAAAAGGCAATCCCTGGCGCAATTAAAATTTGCGACAGTAAAAAATTATTTTTTGAATAATTTACTATAGAAAAGGCAATCCCTGGCGTAATTAAAATTTGCGACAGTAGAAAATTATTTTTTGAATAATTTACTATAGAAAAGGCAATCCCTGGCGTATTTAAAATTTGCGACAGTAAAAAATTATTTTTTGAATAATTTACTATAGAAAAGGCAATCCCTGGCGTATTTAAAATTTGCGACAGTAAGAAATTATTTTTTGAATAATTTACTATAGAAAAGGCAATCCCTGGCGTAATTAAAATTTGCGACAGTAGAAAATTATTTTTTGAATAATTTACTATAGAAAAGGCAATCCCTGGCGTAATTAAAATTTGCGACAGTAAAAAATTATTTTTTGCAAAATTTACTGTAGAAAAGGCAATCCCTGGCGTAATTAAAATTTGCGACAGTAAAAAATTATTTTTTGCAAAATTTACTATAGAAAAGGCAATCCCTGGCGTAATTAAAATTTGCGACAGTAGAAAATTATTTTTTGAATAATTTTCTATAGAAAAGGCAATCCCTGGCGCACTTAAAATTTGCGATAGTAAAAAATTATTTTTTGAATAATTTACTATAGAAAAGGCAATCCCTGGCGGATTTGAAATTTGCGACAGTAGAAAATTATTTTTTGAATAATTTACTATAGAAAAGGCAATCCCTGGCGTAATTAAAATTTGCAACAGTAGAAAATTATTTTTTGAATAATTTACTATAGAAAAGGCAATCCCTGGCGTATTTAAAATTTGCGACAGTAAGAAATTATTTTTTGAATAATTTACTATAGAAAAGGCAATCCCTGGCGCACTTAAAATTTGCGACAGTAAAAAATTATTTTTTGAATAATTTACTATAGAAAAGGCAATCCCTGTCGCAATTAAAATTTGCGACAGTAAAAAATTATTTTTTGAATAATTTACTATAGAAAAGGCAATCCCTGGCGTAATTAAAATTTGCGACAGTAGAAAATTATTTTTTGAATAATTTACTATAGAAAAGGCAATCCTTGGCGTAATTAAAATTTGCGACGGTAGAAAATTATTTTTTGAATAATTTACTATAGAAAAGGCAATCCCTGGCGCAATTAAAATTTGCGACAGTGAAAAATTATTTTTTGAATAATTTACTATAAAAAGGCAATCGCTGGCGTAATTAAAACTTGCGATAGTAAAAAATTATTTTTTGAAAAATTTAATATAGAAAAGGCAATCCCTGGCGTAATTAAAATTTGCGACAGTTGAAAATTATTTTTTGAATAATTTACTATAGAAAAGGCAATCCCTGGAGCAATTAAAATTTGCGACAGTAAAAAATTATTTTGTGCAAAATTTACTATAGAAAAGGCAATCCCTGGCGTAATTAATATTTGCGACAGTAGAAAGTTATTTTTTGAATAATTTACTATAGAAATGGCAATCCCTGGCGCACTTTAAATTTGCGACAGTAAAAAATTATTTTTTTGAATAATTTACTATAGAAAAGGCAATCCCTGGCGCAATTAAAATTTGCGACAGTAAAAAATTATTTTTTGAATAATTTACTATAGAAAATGCAATCCCTGGCGTAATTAAAATTTGCAACAGTAGAAAATTATTTTTTGAATAATTTACTATAGAAAAGGCAATCCCTGGCGTATTTAAAATTTGCGACAGTAAGAAATTATTTTTTGAATAATTTACTATAGAAAAGGCAATCCCTGGCGTAATTAAAATTTGCGACAGTATAAAATTATTTTTTGAATAATTTACTATAGAAAAGGCAATACCTGGCGTAATTAAAATTTGCGACAGTAAAAAATTAGTTTTTGAAAAATTTACTATAGAAAAGGCAATCCCTGGCGCACTTAAAATTTGCGACAGCAAAAAATTATTTTTTTGAATAATTTACTATAGAAAAGGCAATCCCTGGCGCAATTAAAATTTGCGACAGTAAAAAATTATTTTTTGAATAATTTACTATAGAAAAGGCAATCCCTGGCGTAATTAAAATTTGCGACAGTAGAAAATTATTTTTTGAATAATTTACTATAGAAAAGGCAATCCCTGGCGTATTTAAAATTTGCGACAGTAAAAAATTATTTTTTGAATAATTTACTATAGAAAAGGCAATCCCTGGCGTATTTAAAATTTGCGACAGTAAGCAATTATTTTTTGAATAATTTACTATAGAAAAGGCAATCCCTGGCGCACTTAAAATTTGCGACAGTAAAAAATTATTTTTTTGAATAATTTACTATAGAAAAGGCAATCCCTGGCGCAATTAAAATTTGCGACAGTAAAAAATTATTTTTTGAATAATTTACTATAGAAAAGGCAATCCCTGGCGTAATTAAAATTTGCGACAGTAGAAAATTATTTTTTGAATAATTTACTATAGAAAAGGCAATCCCTGGCGTATTTAAAATTTGCGACAGTAAAAAATTATTTTTTGAATAATTTACTATAGAAAAGGCAATCCCTGGCGTATTTAAAATTTGCGACAGTAAAAAATTATTTTTTGAATAATTTACTATAGAAAAGGCAATCCCTGGCGTATTTAAAATTTGCGACAGTAAAAAATTATTTTTTGAATAATTTACTATAGAAAAGGCAATCCCTGGCGTAATTAAAATTTGCGACAGTAGAAAATTATTTTTTGAATAATTTACTATAGAAAGGGCAATCCCTGGGATATTTAAAATTTGCGACAGTAGAAAATTATTTTTTGAATAAATTACTATAGAAAAGGCAATCCCTGGCGTAATTAAAATTTGGGACAGTAAAAAATTATTTTTTGAATAATTTACTATAGAAAAGGCAATCCCTGGCGTAATTAAAATTTGCGACAGTAAAAAATTATTTTTTGAATAATTTACTATAGAAAAGGCAATCCCTGGGATATTTAAAATTTGCGACAGTTGAAAATTATTTTTGAATAATTTACTATAGAAAAGGCAATCCCTGGCGTAATTAAAATTTGCGACAGTTGAAAATTATTTTTTGAATAATTTACTATAGAAAAGGCAATCCCTGGCGCAATTAAAACTTGCGATAGTAAAAAATTATTTTTTGAATAATTTACTATAGAAAAGGCAATCCCTGGCGGATTTGAAATTTGCGACAGTAGAAAATTATTTTTTGAATATTTTACTATAGAAAAGGCAATCCCTGGCGTAATTAAAATTTGCGAAAGTATAAAATTATTTTTTGAATAATTTACTATAGAAAAGGCAATCCCTGGCGTAATTAAAATTTGCGACAGTAGAAAATTATTTTTTGAATAATTTACTATAGAAAAGGCAATCCCTGGCGCAATTAAAATTTGCGACAGTAAAAAATTATTTTTTGAATAATTTACTATAGAAAAGGCAATCCCTGGCGTAATTAAAATTTGCGACAGTAGAAAATTAGTTTTTGAAAAATTTACTATAGAAAAGGCAATCCCTGGCGCACTTAAAATTTGCGACAGCAAAAAATTATTTTTTTGAATAATTTACTATAGAAAAGGCAATCCCTGGCGCACTTAAAATTTGCGACAGTAAAAAATTATTTTTTTGAATAATTTACTATAGAAAAGGCAATCCCTGGCGCAATTAAAATTTGCGACAGTAAAAAATTATTTTTTGAATAATTTACTATAGAAAAGGCAATCCCTGGCGTAATTAAAATTTGCGACAGTAGAAAATTATTTTTTGAATAATTTACTATAGAAAAGGCAATCCCTGGCGTATTTAAAATTTGCGACAGTAAAAAATTATTTTTTGAATAATTTACTATAGAAAAGGCAATCCCTGGCGTATTTAAAATTTGCGACAGTAAAAAATTATTTTTTGAATAATTTACTATAGAAAAGGCAATCCCTGGCGTAATTAAAATTTGCGACAGTAGAAAATTATTTTTTGAATAATTTACTATAGAAAGGGCAATCCCTGGGATATTTAAAATTTGCGACAGTAGAAAATTATTTTTTGAACAAATTACTATAGAAAAGGCAATCCCTGGCGTAATTAAAATTTGGGACAGTAAAAAATTATTTTTTGAATAATTTACTATAGAAAAGGCAATCCCTGGCGTAATTAAAATTTGCGACAGTAAAAAATTATTTTTTGAATAATTTACTATAGAAAAGGCAATACCTGGGATATTTGAAATTTGCGACAGTTGAAAATTATTTTTGAATAATTTACTATAGAAAAGGCAATCCCTGGCGTAATTAAAATTTGCGACAGTTGAAAATTATTTTTTGAATAATTTACTATAGAAAAGGCAATCCCTGGCGCAATTAAAACTTGCGATAGTAAAAAATTATTTTTTGAATAATTTACTATAGAAAAGGCAATCCCTGGCGGATTTGAAATTTGCGACAGTAGAAAATTATTTTTTGAATATTTTACTATAGAAAAGGCAATCCCTGGCGTAATTAAAATTTGCGAAAGTATAAAATTATTTTTTGAATAATTTACTATAGAAAAGGCAATCCCTGGCGTAATTAAAATTTGCGACAGTAGAAAATTATTTTTTGAATAATTTACTATAGAAAAGGCAATCCCTGGCGCAATTAAAATTTGCGACAGTAAAAAATTATTTTTTGAATAATTTACTATAGAAAAGGCAATCCCTGGCGCAATTAAAACTTGCGATAGTAAAAAATTATTTTTTGAATAATTTACTATAGATAAGGCAATCCCTGGCGGATTTGAAATTTGCGACAGTAGAAAATTATTTTTTGAATAATTTACTATAGAAAAGGCAATCCCTGGCGTAATTAAAATTTTCGACAGTAAAAAATTATTTTTTGAATAATTTACTATAGAAAAGGCAATCCCTGGGATATTTAAAATTTGCGACAGTTGAAAATTATTTTTTGAATAATTTACTATAGAAACGTCAATCCCTGGCGTAATTAAAATTTGCGACAGTAGAAAATTATTTTTTGAATAATTTACTATAGAAAAGGCAATCCCTGGCGTAATTAAAATTGGCGACAGTAGAAAATTATTTTTTGAATAATTTACTATAGAAAAGGCAATCCCTGGCGCAACTAAAATTTGCGACAGTAAAAATTATTTTTTGAATAATTTACTATAGAAAAGGCAATCCCTGGCGTAATTAAAACTTGCGATAGTAAAAAATTATTTTTTGAAAAATTTACTATAGTAAAGGCAATCCATGGCGTAATTAAAATTTGCGACAGTTGAAAATTATTTTTTGAATAATTTATTATAGAAAAGGCAATCCCTGGCGCAATTAAAATTTGCGACAGTAAAAAATTATTTTTTGCAAAATTTACTATAGAAAAGGCAATCCCTGGCGTAATTAAAATTTGCGACAGTAGAAAATTATTTTTTGAATAATTTACTATAGAAAAGGCAATCCCTGGCGCACTTAAAATTTGCGACAGTAAAAAATTATTTTTTTGAATAATTTACTATAGAAAAGGCAATCCCTGGCGCAATTAAAATTTGCGACAGTAAAAAATTATTTTTTGAATAATTTACTATAGAAAAGGCAATCCCTGGCGTAATTAAAATTTGCAACAGTAGAAAATTATTTTTTGAATAATTTACTATAGAAAAGGCAATCCCTGGCGTATTTAAAATTTGCGACAATAAGAAATTATTTTTTGAATAATTTACTATAGAAAAGGCAATCCCTGGCGTAATTAAAATTTGCGACAGTATAAAATTATTTTTTGAATAATTTACTATAGAAAAGGCAATCCCTGGCGTAATTAAAATTTGCGACAGTAAAAAATTAGTTTTTGAAAAATTTACTATAGAAAAGGCAATCCCTGGCGCAATTACAATTTGCGACAGTAAAAAATTATTTTTTTAAAAATTTACTGTAGAAAGGCAATCCCTGGCGCAATTAAAATTTGCGACAGTAAAAAATTATTTTTTGAATAATTTACTATAGAAAAGGCAATCCCTGGCGTAATTAAAATTTGCGACAGTAAAAAATTATTTTTTGAATAATTTACTATAGAAAAGGCAATCCCTGGCGTAATTAAAATTTGCGACAGTAGAAAATCAATTTGTGAAAAATTTACTGTAGAAAAGGCAATCCCTGGCGTAATTAAAATTTGCGACAGTATAAAATTATTTTTTGAATAATTTACTATAGAAAAGGCAATCCCTGGCGTAATTAAAATTTGCGACAGTAAAAAATTAGTTTTTGAAAAATTTACTATAGAAAAGGCAATCCCTGGCGGATTTGGAATTTGCGACAGTAAAAAATTATTTTTTGAATAATTTACTATAGAAAAGGCAATCCCTGGCGTAATTAAAATTTGCGACAGTAAAAAATTATTTTTTCAAAAATTTACTGTAGAAAGGCAATCCCTGGCGCAATTAAAATTTGCGACAGTAAAAAATTATTTTTTGAATAATTTGCTATAGAAAAGGCAATCCCTGGCGTAATTAAAATTTGCGACAGTAAAAAATTATTTTTTGAATAATTTACTATAGAAAAGGCAATCCCTGGCGTAATTAAAATTTGCGACAGTAAAAAATTAGTTTTTGAATAATTTACTATAGAAAAGGCAATCCCTGGCGCAATTAAAATTTTCGACAGTAAAAAATTATTTTTTGAATAATTTACTAAAGAAAAGGCAATCCCTGGCGCAATTAAAACTTGCGATAGTAAAAAATTATTTTTTGAATAATTTACTATAGAAAAGGCAATCCCTGGATTTGAAATTTGCGACAGTAGAAAATAATTTTTTGAATAATTTACTATAAAAAGGCAATCCCTGGCGTAATTAAAATTTGCGACAGTAGAAAATTATTTTTTGAATAATTTACTATAGAAAAGGCAATCCCTGGCGCAATTAAAACTTGCGATAGTAAAAAATTATTTTTTGAATAATTTACTATAGAAAAGGCAATCCCTGGATTTGAAATTTGCGACAGTAGAAAATTATTTTTTGAATAATTTACTATAAAAAGGCAATCCCTGGCGTAATTAAAATTTGCGACAGTAGAAAATTATTTTTTGAATAATTTACTATAGAAAAGGCAATCCCTGGCGCAATTAAAATTTGCGACAGTAAAAAATTATTTTTTGAATAATTTACTATAGAAAAGGCAATCCCTGGCGCAATTAAAATTTGCGACAGTAAAAAATTATTTTTTGAGTAATTTACTATAGAAAAGGCAATCCCTGGCGTAATTAAAATTTGCGACAGTAGAAAATTATTTTTTGAATAATTTACTATAGAAAAGGCAATCCCTGGCGTAATTAAAATTTGCGACAGTATAAAATTATTTTTTGAATAATTTACTATAGAAAAGGCAATCCCTGGCGTAATTAAAATTTGCGACAGTAGAAAATTATTTTTTGAATAATTTACTATAGAAAAGGCAATCCCTGGCGCAATTAAAATTTGCGACAGTAAAAAATTATTTTTTGAATAATTTACTATAGAAAAGGCAATCCCTGGCGCAATTAAAACGTGCGATAGTAAAAAATTATTTTTTGAATAATTTACTATAGAAAAGGCAATCCCTGGCGCACTTAAAATTTGCGACAGTAAAAAATTATTTTTTGAATAATTTACTATAGAAAAGGCAATCCCTGGCGCAATTAAAATTTGCGACAGTAAAAAATTATTTTTTGAATAATTTACTATAGAAAAGGCAATCCCTGGCGTAATTAAAATTTGCGACAGTAGAAAATTATTTTTTGAATAATTTACTATAGAAAAGGCAATCCCTGGCGTAATTAAAATTTGCGACAGTAGAAAATTATTTTTTGAATAATTTACTATAGAAAAGGCAATCCCTGGCGCAATTAAAATTTGCGACAGTAAAAAAATTATTTTTTGAATAATTTACTATAGAAAAGGCAATCCCTGGCGTAATTAAAACTTGCGATAGTAAAAAATTATTTTTTGAAAAATTTACTATAGAAAAGGCAATCCCTGGCGTAATTAAAATTTGCGACAGTTGAAAATTATTTTTTGAATAATTTACTATAGAAAAGGCAATCCCGGGAGCAATTAAAATTTGCGACAGTAAAAAATTATTTTTTGCAAAATTTACTATAGAAAAGGCAATCCCTGGCGTAATTAATATTTGCGACAGTAGAAAATTATTTTTTGAATAATTTACTATAGAAAAGGCAATCCCTGGCGCACTTTAAATTTGCGACAGTAAAAAATTATTTTTTTGAATAATTTACTATAGAAAAGGCAATCCCTGGCGCAATTAAAATTTGCGACAGTAAAAAATTATTTTTTGAATAATTTACTATAGAAAAGGCAATCCCTGGCGTAATTAAAATTTGCAACAGTAGAAAATTATTTTTTGAATAATTTACTATAGAAAAGGCAATCCCTGGCGTATTTAAAATTTGGGACAGTAAGAAATTATTTTTTGAATAATTTACTATAGAAAAGGTAATCCCTGGCGTAATTAAAATTTGCGAGAGGATAAAATTATTTTTTGAATAATTTACTATAGAAAAGGCAATGACTGGCGTAATTAAAATTTGCGACAGTAAAAAATTAGTTTTTGAAAAATTTACTATAGAAAAGGCAATCCCTGGCGCAATTACAATTTGCGACAGTAAAAAATTATTTTTTGAATAATTTACTGTAGAAAGGCAATCCCTGGCGCAATTAAAATTTGCGACAGTAAAAAATTATTTTTTGAATAATTTACTATAGAAAAGGCAATCCCTGGCGTAATTAAAATTTGCGACAGTAAAAAATTATTTTTTGAATAATTTACTATAGAAAAGGCAATCCCTGGCGTAATTAAAATTTGCGACAGTAGAAAATTAATTTGTGAAAAATTTACTGTAGAAAAGGCAATCCCTGGCGTAATTAAAATTTGCGACAGTATAAAATTATTTTTTGAATAATTTACTATAGAAAAGGCAATCCCTGGCGTAATTAAAATTTGCGACAGTAGAAAATTATTTTTTGAATAATTTACTATAGAAAAGGCAATCCCTGGCGTAATTAAAATTTGCGACAGTAAAAAATTATTTTTTGCAAAATTTACTGTAGAAAAGGCAATCCCTGGCGTAATTAAAATTTGCGACAGTAAAAAATTATTTTTTGCAAAATTTACTATAGAAAAGGCAATCCCTGGCGTAATTAAAATTTGCGACAGTAGAAAATTATTTTTTGAATAATTTACTATAGAAAAGGCAATCCCTGGCGCACTTAAAATTTGCGACAGTAAAAAATTTTTTTTTTTGAATAATTTACTATAGAAAAGGCAATCCCTGGCGCACTTAAAATTTGCGACAGTAAAAATTTTTTTTTTGAATAATTTACTATAGAAAAGGCAATCCCTGGCGCAATTAAAATTTGCGACAGTAAAAAATTATTTTTTGAATAATTTACTATAGAAAAGGCAATCCCTGGCGTAATTAAAATTTGCAACAGTATAAAATTATTTTTTAATAATTTACTATAGAAAATGCAATCCCTGGCGTATTTAAAATTTGCGACAGTAAAAAATTATTTTTTGAATAATTTACTATAGAAAAGGCAATCCCTGGCGTATTTAAAATTTGCGACAGTAAAAAATTATTTTTTGAATAATTTACTATAGAAAAGGCAATCCCTGGCGTATTTAAAATTTGCGACAGTAAAAAATTATTTTTTGAATAATTTACTATAGAAAAGGCAATCCCTGGCGTAATTAAAATTTGCGACAATAGAAAATTATTTTTTGAATAATTTACTATAGAAAAGGCAATCCCTGGGATATTTAAAATTTGCGACAGTAGAAAATTATTTTTTTAATAAATTACTATAGAAAAGGCAATCCCTGGCGTAATTAAAATTTGGGACAGTAAAAAATTATTTTTTGAATAATTTACTATAGAAAAGGCAATCCCTGGCGTAATTAAAATTGCGAGAGTAAAAAATTATTTTTTGAATAATTTACTATAGAAAAGGCAATCCATGGGATATTTAAAATTTGCGACAGTTGAAAATTATTTTTGAATAATTTACTATAGAAAAGGCAATCCCTGGCGTAATTAAAATTTGCGACAGTTGAAAATTATTTTTTGAATAATTTACTATAGAAAAGGCAATCCCTGGCGCACTTAAAATTTGCGACAGTAAAAAAATATTTTTTTGAATAATTTACTATAGAAAAGGCAATCCCTGGCGCAATTAAAATTTGCGACAGTAAAAAATTATTTTTTGAATAATTTACTATAGAAAAGGCAATCCCTGGCGTAATTAAAATTTGCGACAGTAGAAAATTATTTTTTGAATAATTTACTATAGAAAAGGCAATCCCTGGCGTATTTAAAATTTGCGACAGTAAAAAATTATTTTTTGAATAATTTACTATAGAAAAGGCAATCCCTGGCGTATTTAAAATTTGCGACAGTAAGAAATTATTTTTTGAATAATTTACTATAGAAAAGGCAATCCCTGGCGTAATTAAAATTTGCGAAAGTATAAAATTATTTTTTGAATAATTTACTATAGAAAAGACAATCCCTGGCATAATTAAAATTTGCGACAGTAAAAAATTAGTTTTTGAAAAATTTACTATAGAAAAGGCAATCCCTGGCGCAAGTACAATTTGCGACAGTAAAAAATTATTTTTTGAAAAATTTACTGTAGAAAGGCAATCCCTGGCGCAGTTAAAATTTGCGACAGTAAAAAAATATTTTTTGAATAATTTACTATAGAAGAGGCAATCCCTGGCGTAATTAAAATTTGCGACAGTAAAAAATTATTTTTTGAATAATTTACTATAGAAAAGGCAATCCCTGGCGTAATTAAAATTTGCGACAGTAGAAAATTAATTTGTGAAAAATTTACTGTAGGAAAGGCAATCCTTGGCGTAATTAAAATTTGCGACAGTATAAAATTATTTTTTGAATAATTTACTATAGAAAAGGCAATCCTTGGCGTAATTAAAATTTGCGACAGTAGAAAATTATTTTTTGAATAATTTACTATAGAAAAGGCAATCCCTGGCGTAATTAAAATTTGCGACAGTAAAAAATTATTTTTTGCAAAATTTACTGTAGAAAAGGCAATCCCTGGCGTAATTAAAATTTGCGACAGTAAAAAATTATTTTTTGCAAAATTTACTGTAGAAAAGGCAATCCCTGGCGCAATTAAAACTTGCGATAGTAAAAAATTATTTTTTGAATAATTTACTATAGAAAAGGCAATCCCTGGCGTAATTAAAACTTGCGATAGTAAAAAATTATTTTTTGAAAAATTTACTATAGAAAAGGCAATCCCTGACGTAATTAAAATTTGCGACAGTTGAAAATTATTTTTTGAATAATTTACTATAGAAGAGGCAATCCCTGGCGTAATGAAAATTTGCGAGAGTTGAAAATTATTTTTTGAATAATTTACTATAGAAAAGGCAATCCCTGGCGCAATTAAAATTTGCTACAGTAGAAAATTATTTTTTGCAAAATTTACTATAGAAAAGGCAATCCCTGGCGCACTTAAAATTTGCGACAGTTGAAAATTATTTTTTGAATAATTTACTATAGAAAAGGCAATCCCGGGAGCAATTAAAATTTGCGACAGTAAAAAATTATTTTTTGAATAATTTACTATAGAAAAGGCAATCCCTGGCGTAATTAAAATTTGCAACAGTAGAAAATTATTTTTTGAATAATTTACTATAGAAAAGGCAATCCCTGGCGTATTTAAAATTTGCGACAGTAAGAAATTATTTTTTGAATAATTTACTATAGAAAAGGCAATCCCTGGCGTAATTAAAATTTACGACAGTATAAAATTATTTTTTGAATAATTTACTATAGAAAAGGCAATGACTGGCGTAATTAAAATTTGCGACAGTAAAAAATTAGTTTTTGAAAAATTTACTATAGAAAAGGCAATCCCTGGCGCAATTACAATTTGCGACAGTAAAAAATTATTTTTTGAAAAATTTACTGTAGAAAGGCAATCCCTGGCGCAATTAAAATTTGCGACAGTAAAAAATTATTTTTTGAATAATTTACTATAGAAAAGGCAATCCCTGGCGTAATTAAAATTTGCGACAGTAAAAAATTATTTTTTGAATAATTTACTATAGAAAAGGCAATCCCTGGCGTAATTAAAATTTGCGACAGTAGAAAATTATTTTTTGAATAATTTACTATAGAAAAGGCAATCCCTGGCGTAATTAAAATTTGCGACAGTAAAAAATTATTTTTTGCAAAATTTACTGTAGAAAAGGCAATCCCTGGCGTAATTAAAATTTGCGACAGTAAAAAATTATTTTTTGCAAAATTTACTATAGAAAAGGCAATCCCTGGCGTAATTAAAATTTGCGACAGTAGAAAATTATCTTTTTGAATAATTTACTATAGAAAAGGCAATCCCTGGCGCACTTAAAATTTGCGACAGTAAAATTTTTTTTTTTTTTGAATAATTTACTATAGAAAAGGCAATCCCTGGCGCACTTAAAATTTGCGACAGTAAAAAAATTTTTTTTTTTGAATAATTTACTATAGAAAAGGCAATCCCTGGCGCAATTAAAATTTGCGACAGTAAAAAATTATTTTTTGAATAATTTACTATAGAAAAGGCAATCCCTGGCGTAATCAAAATTTGCGACAGTATAAAATTATTTTTTGAATAATTTACTATAGAAAAGGCAATCCCTGGCGTATTTAAAATTTGCGACAGTAAAAAATTATTTTTTGAATAATTTACTATAGAAAAGGCAATCCCTGGCGTATTTAAAATTTGCGACAGTAAAAAATTATTTTTTGAATAATTTACTATAGAAAAGGCAATCCCTGGCGTATTTAAAATTTGCGACAGTAAAAAATTATTTTTTGAATAATTTACTATAGAAAAGGCAATCCCTGGCGTAATTAAAATTTGCGACAATAGAAAATTATTTTTTGAATAATTTACTATAGAAAAGGCAATCCCTGGGATATTTAAAATTTGCGACAGTAGAAAATTATTTTTTGAATAAATTACTATAGAAAAGGCAATCCCTGGCGTAATTAAAATTTGGGACAGTAAAAAATTATTTTTTGAATAATTTACTATAGAAAAGGCAATCCCTGGCGTAATTAAAATTTGCGACAGTAAAAAATTATTTTTTGAATAATTTACTATAGAAAAGGCAATCCCTGGGATATTTAAAATTTGCGACAGTTGAAAATTATTTTTGAATAATTTACTATAGAAAAGGCAATCCCTGGCGTAATTAAAATTTGCGACAGTTGAAAATTATTTTTTGAATAATTTACTATAGAAAAGGCAATCCCTGGCGCACTTAAAATTTGCGACAGTAAAAAATTATTTTTTTGAATAATTTACTACAGAAAAGGCAATCCCTGGCGCAATTGAAATTTGCGACAGTAAAAAATTATTTTTTGAATAATTTACTATAGAAAAGGCAATCCCTGGCGTAATTAAAATTTGCGACAGTAGAAAATTATTTTTTGAATAATTTACTATAGAAAAGGCAATCCCTGGCGTATTTAAAATTTGCGACAGTAAAAAATTATTTTTTGAATAATTTACTATAGAAAAGGCAATCCCTGGCGTATTTAAAATTTGCGACAGTAAGAAATTATTTTTTGAATAATTTACTATAGAAAAGGCAATCCCTGGCGTAATTAAAATTTGCGAAAGTATAAAATTATTTTTTGAATAATTTACTATAGAAAAGACAATCCCTGGCGTAATTAAAATTTGCGACAGTAAAAAATTAGTTTTTGAAAAATTTACTATAGAAAAGGCAATCCCTGGCGCAAGTACAATTTGCGACAGTAAAAAATTATTTTTTGAAAAATTTACTGTAGAAAGGCAATCCCTGGCGCAGTTAAAATTTGCGACAGTAAAAAAATATTTTTTGAATAATTTACTATAGAAGAGGCAATCCCTGGCGTAATTAAAATTTGCGACAGTAAAAAATTATTTTTTGAATAATTTACTATAGAAAAGGCAATCCCTGGCGTAATTAAAATTTGCGACAGTAGAAAATTAATTTGTGAAAAATTTACTGTAGAAAAGGCAATCCTTGGCGTAATTAAAATTTGCGACAGTATAAAATTATTTTTTGAATAATTTACTATAGAAAAGGCAATCCCTGGCGTAATTAAAATTTGCGACAGTAGAAAATTATTTTTTGAATAATTTACTATAGAAAAGGCAATCCCTGGCGTAATTAAAATTTGCGACAGTAAAAAATTATTTTTTGCAAAATTTACTGTAGAAAAGGCAATCCCTGGCGTAATTAAAATTTGCGACAGTAAAAAATTATTTTTTGCAAAATTTACTGTAGAAAAGGCAATCCCTGGCGCAATTAAAACTTGCGATAGTAAAAAATTATTTTTTGAATAATTTACTATAGAAAAGGCAATCTCTGGCGTAATTAAAACTTGCGATAGTAAAAAATTATTTTTTGAAAAATTTACTATAGAAAAGGCAATCCCTGACGTAATTAAAATTTGCGACAGTTGAAAATTATTTTTTGAATAATTTACTATAGAAGAGGCAATCCCTGGCGTAATGAAAATTTGCGAGAGTTGAAAATAATTTTTTGAATAATTTACTATAGAAAAGGCAATCCCTGGCGCAATTAAAATCTGCTACAGTAGAAAATTATTTTTTGCAAAATTTACTATAGAAAAGACAATCCCTGGCGCACTTAAAATTTGCGACAGTAGAAAATTATTTTTTGAATAATTTACTATAGAAAAGGCAATCCCTGGCGTAATTAAAATTTGCGACAGTAAAAAATTATTTTTTGAATAATTTACTAAAGAAAAGGCAATCCCTGGCGCAATTAAAACTTGCGATAGTAAAAATTTCTTTTTTGAATAATTTACTATAGAAAAGGCAATCTCTGGCGGATTTGAAATTTGCGACAGTAGAAAATTATTTTTTGAATAATTTACTATAGAAAAGGCAATCCCTGGCGTAATTAAAATTTGCGACAGTAGAAAATTATTTTTTGAATAATTTACTATAGAAAAGGCAATCCCTGGCGCAATTAAAATTTGCGACAGTAAAAAATTATTTTTTGAATAATTTACTATAGAAAAGGCAATCCCTGGCGCAATTAAAATTTGCGACAGTAAAAAATTATTTTTTGAATAATTTACTATAGAAAATGCAATCCCTGGCGTAATTAAAATTTGCGACAGTAGAAAATTATTTTTTGAATAATTTACTATAGAAAAGGCAATCCCTGGCGTAATTAAAATTTGCGACAGTATAAAATTATTTTTTGAATAATTTACTATAGAAAAGGCAATCCCTGGCGTAATTAAAATTTGCGACAGTATAAAATTATTTTTTGAATAATTTACTATAGAAAAGGCAATCCCTGGCGAAACTTAAAATTTGCGACAGTAGAAAATTATTTTTTGAATAATTTACTATAGAAAAGGCAATCCCTGGCGCAATTAAAATTTGCGACAGTAAAAAATTATTTTTTGAATAATTTACTATAGAAAAGGCAATCCCTGGCGCAATTAAAACTTGCGATAGTAAAAAATTATTTTTTGAATAATTTACTATAGAAAAGGCAATACCTGGCGGATTTGAAATTTGCGACAGTAGAAAATTATTTTTTGAATAATTTACTATAGAAAAGGCAATCCCTGGCGTAATTAAAATTTCGACAGTAAAAAATTATTTTTTGAATAATTTACTATAGAAAAGGCAATCCCTGGCGCAATTAAAATTTGCGACAGTAAAAATTATTTTTTGAATAATTTACTATAGAAAAGGCAATCCCTGGCGTAATTAAAACTTGCGATAGTAAAAAATTATTTTTTGAAAAATTTACTATAGAAAAGGCAATCCCTGGCGTAATTAAAATTTGCGACAGTTGAAAATTATTTTTTGAATAATTTATTATAGAAAAGGCAATCCCTGGCGCAATTAAAATTTGCGACAGTAAAAAATTATTTTTTGCAAAATTTACTATAGAAAAGGCAATCCCTGGCGTAATTAAAATTAGCGACAGTAGAAAATTATTTTTTGAATAATTTACTATAGAAAAGGCAATCCCTGGCGCACTTAAAATTTGCGACAGTAAAAAATTATTTTTTTGAATAATTTACTATAGAAAAGGCAATCCCTGGCGCAATTAAAATTTGCGACAGTAAAAAATTATTTTTTGAATAATTTACTATAGAAAAGGCAATCCCTGGCGTAATTAAAATTTGCGACAGTAGAAAATTATTTTTTGAATAATTTACTATAGAAAAGGCAATCCCTGGCGTATTTAAAATTTGCGACAGTAAGAAATTATTTTTTGAATAATTTACTATAGAAAAGGCAATCCCTGGCGTAATTAAAATTTGCGACCGTATAAAATTATTTTTTGAATAATTTACTATAGAAAAGGCAATCCCTGGCGTAATTAAAATTTGCGACAGTAAAAAATTAGTTTTTGAAAAATTTACTATAGAAAAGGCAATCCCTGGCGCAATTACAATTTGCGACAGTAAAAAATTATTTTTTGAATAATTTACTATAGAAAAGGCAATCCCTGGCGTAATTAAAATTTGCGACAGTAGAAAATTATTTTTTGAATAATTTACTATAGAAAAGGCAATCCCTGGCGTATTTAAAATTTGCGACAGTAAAAAATTATTTTTTGAATAATTTACTATAGAAAAGGCAATCCCTGGCGTATTTAAAATTTGCGACAGTAGGAAATTATTTTTTGAATAATTTACTATAGAAAAGGCAATCCTTGGCGTAATTAAAATTTGCGACAGTATAAAATTATTTTTTGAATAATTTACTATAGAAAAGGCAATCCCTGGCGTAATTAAAATTTGCGACAGTAAAAAATTAGTTTTTGAAAAATTTACTATAGAAAAGGCAATCCCTGGCGCAATTACAATTTGCGACAGTAAAAAATTATTTTTTGAAAAATTTACTGTAGAAAGGCAATCCCTGGCGCAATTAAAATTTGCGACAATAAAAAATTATTTTTTGAATAATTTACTATAGAAAAGGCAATCCCTGGCGTAATTAAAATTTGCGACAGTAAAAAATTATTTCTTGAATAATTTACTATAGAAAAGGCAATCCCTGGCGTAATTAAAATTTGCGACAGTAGAAAATTAATTTGTGAAAAATTTACTGTAGAAAAGGCAATCCCTGGCGTAATTAAAATTTGCGACAGTATAAAATTATTTTTTGAATAAATTACTATAGAAAAGGCAATCCCTGGCGTAATTAAAATTTGCGACAGTAGAAAATTATTTTTTGAATAATTTACTATAGAAAAGGCAATCCCTGGCGTAATTAAAATTTGCGACAGTAAAATATTATTTTTTGCAAAATTTACTGTAGAAAAGGCAATCGCTGGCGTAATTAAAATTTGCGACAGTAAAAAATTATTTTTTGCAAAATTTACTATAGAAAAGGCAATCCCTGGCGTATTTAAAATTTGCGACAGTAGAAAATTATTTTTTTAATAATTTACTATAGAAAAGGCAATCCCTGGCGCACTTAAAATTTGCGACAGTAAAAAATTATTTTTTTGAATAATTTACTATAGAAAAGGCAATCCCTGGCGCAATTAAAATTTGCGACAGTAAAAAATTATTTTTTGAATAATTTACTATAGAAAAGGCAATCCCTGGCGTAATTAAAATTTGCGACAGTAGAAAATTATTTTTTGAATAATTTACTATAGAAAAGGCAATCCCTGGCGTATTTAAAATTTGCGACAGTAAAACATTATTTTTTAAATAATTTACTATAGAAAAGGCAATCCCTGACGTATTTAAAATTTGCGACAGTAAGAAATTATTTTTTGAATAATTTACTATAGAAAAGGAAATCCTTGGCGTAATTAAAATTTGCGACAGTATAAAATTATTTTTTGAATAATTTACTATAGAAAAGGCAATCCCTGGCGTAATTAAAATTTGCGACAGTAAAAAATTAGTTTTTGAAAAATTTACTATAGAAAAGGCAATCCCTGGCGCAATTACAATTTGCGACAGTAAAAAATTATTTTTTGAAAAATTTACTGTAGAAAGGCAATCCCTGGCGCAATTAAAATTTGCGACAATAAAAAATTATTTTTTGAATAATTTACTATAGAAAAGGCAATCCCTGGCGTAATTAAAATTTGCGACAGTAAAAAATTATTTTTTGAATAATTTACTATAGAAAAGGCAATCCCTGGCGTAATTAAAATTTGCGACAGTAGAAAATTAATTTGTGAAAAATTTACTGTAGAAAAGGCAATCCCTGGCGTAATTAAAATTTGCGACAGTATAAAATTATTTTTTGAATAAATTACTATAGAAAAGGCAATCCCTGGCGTAATTAAAATTTGCGACAGTAGAAAATTATTTTTTGAATAATTTACTATAGAAAAGGCAATCCCTGGCGTAATTAAAATTTGCGACAGTAAAAAATTATTTTTTGCAAAATCTACTGTAGAAAAGGCAATCCCTGGCGTAATTAAAATTTGCGACAGTAAAAAATTATTTTTTGCAAAATTTACTATAGAAAAGGCAATCCCTGGCGTATTTAAAATTTGCGACAGTAGAAAATTATTTTTTGAATAATTTACTATAGAAAAGGCAATCCCTGGCGCACTTAAAATTTGCGACAGTAAAAAATTATTTTTTTGAATAATTTACTATAGAAAAGGCAATCCCTGGCGCAATTAAAATTTGCGACAGTAAAAAATTATTTTTTGAATAATTTACTATAGAAAAGGCAATCCCTGGCGTAATTAAAATTTGCGATAGTAGAAAATTATTTTTTGAATAATTTACTATAGAAAAGGCAATCCCTGGCGTATTTAAAATTTGCGACAGTAAAAAATTATTTTTTGAATAATTTACTATAGAAAAGGCAATCCCTGGCGTATTTAAAATTTGCGACAGTAAAAAATTATTTTTTGAATAATTTACTATAGAAATGGCAATCCCTGGCGTATTTAAAATTTGCGACAGTAAAAAATTATTTTTTGCAAAATTTACTGTAGAAAAGGCAATCCCTGGCGTAGTTAAAATTTGCGACAGTAAAAAATTATTTTTTGCAAAATTTACTATAGAAAAGGCAATCCTTGGCGTAATTAAAATTTGCGACAGTAAAAAATTATTTTTTGAATAATTTACTATAGAAAAGGCAATCCCTGGCGTAATTAAAACTTGCGACAGTAGAAAATTATTTTTTGAATAATTTACTATAGAAAAGGCAATCCCTGGGATATTTAAAATTTGCGACAGTAGAAAATTATTTTTTGAATAATTTACTATAGAAAAGGCAATCCCTAGCGTATTTAAAATTTGCGACAGTAAGAAATTATTTTTTGAATAATTTACTATAGAAAAGGCAATCCCTGGCGTAATTAAAATTTGCGAAAGTATAAAATTATTTTTTGAATAATTTACTATAGAAAAGACAATCCCTGGCGTAATTAAAATTTGCGACAGTAAAAAATTAGTTTTTGAAAAATTTACTATAGAAAAGGCAATCCCTGGCGCAATTACAATTTGCGACAGTAAAAAATTATTTTTTGAAAAATTTACTGTAGAAAGGCAATCCCTGGCGCAATTAAAATTTGCGACAGTAAAAAATTATTTTTTGAATAATTTACTATAGAAAAGGCAATCCCTGGCGTAATTAAAATTTGCGACAGTAAAAAATTATTTTTTGAATAATTTACTATAGAAAAGGCAATCCCTGGAATAATTAAAATTTGCGACAGTAGAAAATTAATTTGTGAAAAATTTACTGTAGAAAAGGCAATCCTTGGCGTAATTAAAATTTGCGACAGTATAAAATTATTTTTTGAATAATTTACTATAGAAAAGCAATCCCTGGCGTAATTAAAATTTGCGACAGTAGAAAATTATTTTTTGAATAATTTACTATAGAAAAGGCAATCCCTGGCGTAATTAAAATTTGCGACAGTAAAAAATTATTTTTTGCAAAATTTACTGTAGAAAAGGCAATCCCTGGCGTAATTAAAATTTGCGACAGTAAAAAATTATTTTTTGCAAAATTTACTGTAGAAAAGGCAATCCCTGGCGCAATTAAAACTTGCGATAGTAAAAAATTATTTTTTGAATAATTTACTATAGAAAAGGCAATCCCTGGCGGATTTGAAATTTGCGACAGTAAAAAATTATTTTTTGAATAATTTACTGTAAAATAGGCAATCCCTGGCGTATTTAAAATTTGAGACAGTAAAAAATTATTTTTTGAATAATTTACTATAGAAAAGGCAATCCCTGGCGTAATTAAAATTTGCGACAGTAAAAAATTATTTTTTGCAAAATTTACTGTAGAAAAGGCAATCCCTGGCGCAATTAAAACTTGCGATAGTAAAAAATTATTTTTTGAATAATTTACTAGAGAAAAGGCAATCCCTGGCGTAATTAAAACTTGCGATAGTAAAAAATTATTTTTTGAAAAATTTACTATAGAAAAGGCAATCCCTGACGTAATTAAAATTTGCGACAGTTGAAAATTATTTTTTGAATAATTTACTATAGAAAAGGCAATCCCTGGCGTAATTAAAATTTGCGACAGTATAAAATTATTTTTTGAATAATTTACTATAGAAAAGGCAATCCCTGGCGCAATTAAAATTTGCAACAGTAAAAAATTAGTTTTTGAAAAATTTACTATAGAAAAGGCAATCCCTGTCGCAATTACATTTTGCGACAGTAAAAAATTATTTTTTGAAAAATTTACTGTAGAAAGGCAATCCCTGGCGCAATTAAAATTTGCGACAGTAAAAAATTATTTTTTGAATAATTTACTATAGAAAAGGCAATCCCTGGCGTAATTAAAATTTGCGACAGTAGAAAATTATTTTTTGAATAATTTACTATAGAAAAGGCAATCCCTGGCGTAATTAAAATTTGCGACAGTAAAAAATTATTTTTTGCAAAATTTACTGTAGAAAAGGCAATCCCTGGCGTAATTAAAATTTGCGACAGTAAAAAATTATTTTTTGCAAAATTTACTATAGAAAAGGCAATCCCTGGCGTATTTAAAATTTGCGACAGTAGAAAATTATTTTTTGAATAATTTACTATAGAAAAGGCAATCCCTGGCGCACTTAAAATTTGCGACAGTAAAAAATTATTTTTTTGAATAATTTACTATAGAAAAGGCAATCCCTGGCGCAATTAAAATTTGCGACAGTAAAAAATTATTTTTTGAATAATTTACCATAGAAAAGGCAATCCCTGGCGTAATTAAAATTTGCGACAGTAGAAAATTATTTTTTGAATAATTTACTATAGAAAAGGCAATCCCTGGCGTATTTAAAATTTGCGACAGTAAAAAATTATTTTTTGAATAATTTACTATAGAAAAGGCAATCCCTGGCGTATTTAAAATTTGCGACAGTAAAAAATTATTTTTTGAATAATTTACTATAGAAATGGCAATCCCTGGCGTATTTAAAATTTGCGACAGTAAAAAATTATTTTTTGCAAAATTTACTGTAGAAAAGGCAATCCCTGGCGCAATTAAAATTTGCGACAGTAAAAATTATTTTTTGCAAAATTTACTATAGAAAAGGCAATCCTTGGCGTAATTAAAATTTGCGACAGTAAAAAATTATTTTTTGAATAATTTACTATAGAAAAGCAATCCCTGGCGTAATTAAAACTTGCGACAGTAGAAAATTATTTTTTTAATAATTTACTATAGAAAAGGCAATCCCTGGGATATTTAAAATTTGCGACAGTAGAAAATTATTTTTTGAATATTTTACTATAGAAAAGGCAATCCCTAGCGTATTTAAAATTTGCGACAGTAAGAAATTATTTTTTGAATAATTTACTATAGAAAAGGCAATCCCTGGCGTAATTAAAATTTGCGAAAGTATAAAATTATTTTTTGAATAATTTACTATAGAAAAGACAATCCCTGGCGTAATTAAAATTTGCGACAGTAAAAAATTAGTTTTTGAAAAATTTACTATAGAAAAGGCAATCCCTGGCGCAATTAAAATTTGCGACAGTAAAAAATTATTTTTTGAAAAATTTACTGTAGAAAGGCAATCCCTGGCGTAATTAAAATTTGCGACAGTAAAAAATTATTTTTTGCAAAATTTACTGTAGAAAAGGCAATCCCTGGCGCAATTAAAACTTGCGATAGTAAAAAATTATTTTTTGAATAATTTACTATAGAAAAGGCAATCCCTGGCGGATTTGAAATTTGCGACAGTAAAAAACTATTTTTTGAATAATTTACTGTAGAATAGGCAATCCCTGGCGTATTTAAAATTTGAGACAGTAAAAAATTATTTTTTGAATAATTTACTATAGAAAAGGCAATCCCTGGCGTAATTAAAATTTGCGACAGTAAAAAATTATTTTTTGCAAAATTTACTGTAGAAAAGGCAATCCCTGGCGCAATTAAAACTTGCGATAGTAAAAAATTATTTTTTGAATAATTTACTATAGAAAAGGCAATCCCTGGCGTAATTAAAACTTGCGATAGTAAAAAATTATTTTTTGAAAAATTTACTATAGAAAAGGCAATCCCTGACATAATTAAAATTTGCGACAGTTGAAAATTATTTTTTGAATAATTTACTATAGAAAAGGCAGTCCCTGGCGTAATTAAAACTTGCGACAGTATAAAATTATTTTTTGAATAATTTACTATAGAAAAGGCAATCCCTGGCGCAATTAAAATTTGCAACAGTAAAAAATTAGTTTTTGAAAAATTTACTATAGAAAAGGCAATCCCTGTCGCAATTACAATTTGCGACAGTAAAAAATTATTTTTTGAAAAATTTACTGTAGAAAGGCAATCCCTGGCGCAATTAAAATTTGCGACAGTAAAAAATTATTTTTTGAATAATTTACTATAGAAAAGGCAATCCCTGGCGTAATTAAAATTTGCGACAGTAAAAAATTATTTTTTGAATAATTTACTATAGAAAAGGCAATCCCTGGCGTAATTAAAATTTGCGACAGTAGAAAATTAATTTGTGAAAAATTTACTGTAGAAAAGGCAATCCTTGGCGTAATTAAAATTTGCGACAGTATAAAATTATTTTTTGAATAATTTACTATAGAAAATGCAATCCCTGGCGTAATTAAAATTTGCGACAGTAGAAAATTATTTTTTGAATAATTTACTATAGAAAAGGCAATCCCTGGCGTAATTAAAATTTGCGACAGTAAAAAATTATTTTTTGCAAAATTTACTGTAGAAAAGGCAATCCCTGGCGTAATTCAAATTTGCGACAGTAAAAAATTATTTTTTGCAAAATTTACTGTAGAAAAGGCAATCCCTGGCGCAATTAAAACTTGCGATAGTAAAAATTATTTTTTGAATAATTTACTATAGAAAAGGCAATCCCTGGCGCACTTAAAATTTGCGACAGTAAAAAATTATTTTTTTGAATAATTTACTATAGAAAAGGCAATCCCTGGCGCAATTAAAATTTGCGACAGTAAAAAATTATTTTTTGAATAATTTACCATAGAAAAGGCAATCCCTGGCGTAATTAAAATTTGCGACAGTAGAAAATTATTTTTTGAATAATTTACTATAGAAAAGGCAATCCCTGGCGTATTTAAAATTTGCGACAGTAAAAAATTATTTTTTGAATAATTTACTATAGAAAAGGCAATCCCTGGCGTATTTAAAATTTGCGACAGTAAAAAATTATTTTTTGAATAATTTACTATAGAAATGGCAATCCCTGGCGTATTTAAAATTTGCGACAGTAAAAAATTATTTTTTGCAAAATTTACTGTAGAAAAGGCAATCCCTGGCGCAATTAAAATTTGCGACAGTAAAAATTATTTTTTGCAAAATTTACTATAGAAAAGGCAATCCTTGGCGTAATTAAAATTTGCGACAGTAAAAAATTATTTTTTGAATAATTTACTATAGAAAAGGCAATCCCTGGCGTAATTAAAATTTGCGACAGTAAAAAATTATTTTTTGAATAATTTACTATAGAAAAGGCAATCCCTGGCGTAATTAAAATTTGCGACAGTACAAAATTAATTTGTGAAAAATTTACTGTAGAAAAGGCAATCCTTGGCGTAATTAAAATTTGCGACAGTATAAAATTATTTTTTGAATAATTTACTATAGAAAAGGCAATCCCTGGCGTAATTAAAATTTGCGACAGTAGAAAATTATTTTTTGAATAATTTACTATAGAAAAGGCAATCCCTGGCGTAATTAAAATTTGCGACAGTAAAAAATTATTTTTTGCAAAATTTACTGTAGAAAAGGCAATCCCTGGCGTAATTAAAATTTGCGACAGTAAAAAATTATTTTTTGCAAAATTTACTGTAGAAAAGGCAATCCCTGGCGCAATTAAAACTTGCGATAGTAAAAAATTATTTTTTGAATAATTTACTATAGAAAAGGCAATCCCTGGCGGATTTGAAATTTGCGACAGTAAAAAACTATTTTTTGAATAATTTACTGTAGAATAGGCAATCCCTGGCGTATTTAAAATTTGAGACAGTAAAAAATTATTTTTTGAATAATTTACTATAGAAAAGGCAATCCCTGGCGTAATTAAAATTTGCGACAGTAAAAAATTATTTTTTGCAAAATTTACTGTAGAAAAGGCAATCCCTGGCGCAATTAAAACTTGCGATAGTAAAAAATTATTTTTTGAATAATTTACTATAGAAAAGGCAATCCCTGGCGTAATTAAAACTTGCGATAGTAAAAAATTATTTTTTGAAAAATTTACTATAGAAAAGGCAATCCCTGACATAATTAAAATTTGCGACAGTTGAAAATTATTTTTTGAATAATTTACTATAGAAAAGGCAGTCCCTGGCGTAATTAAAACTTGCGACAGTATAAAATTATTTTTTGAATAATTTACTATAGAAAAGGCAATCCCTGGCGCAATTAAAATTTGCAACAGTAAAAAATTAGTTTTTGAAAAATTTACTATAGAAAAGGCAATCCCTGTCGCAATTACAATTTGCGACAGTAAAAAATTATTTTTTGAAAAATTTACTGTAGAAAGGCAATCCCTGGCGCAATTAAAATTTGCGACAGTAAAAAATTATTTTTTGAATAATTTACTATAGAAAAGGCAATCCCTGGCGTAATTAAAATTTGCGACAGTAAAAAATTATTTTTTGAATAATTTACTATAGAAAAGGCAATCCCTGGCGTAATTAAAATTTGCGACAGTAGAAAATTAATTTGTGAAAAATTTACTGTAGAAAAGGCAATCCTTGGCGTAATTAAAATTTGCGACAGTATAAAATTATTTTTTGAATAATTTACTATAGAAAATGCAATCCCTGGCGTAATTAAAATTTGCGACAGTAGAAAATTATTTTTTGAATAATTTACTATAGAAAAGGCAATCCCTGGCGTAATTAAAATTTGCGACAGTAAAAAATTATTTTTTGCAAAATTTACTGTAGAAAAGGCAATCCCTGGCGTAATTCAAATTTGCGACAGTAAAAAATTATTTTTTGCAAAATTTACTGTAGAAAAGGCAATCCCTGGCGCAATTAAAACTTGCGATAGTAAAAATTATTTTTTGAATAATTTACTATAGAAAAGGCAATCCCTGGCGGATTTGAAATTTGCGACAGTAAAAAAATATTTTTTGAATAATTTACTGTAGAATAGGCAATCCCTGGCGTATTTAAAATTTGCGACAGTAAAAAATTATTTTTTGAATAATTTACTATAGAAAAGGCAATCCCTGGCGTAATTAAAATTTGCGACAGTAAAAAATTATTTTTTGCAAAATTTACTGTAGAAAAGGCAATCCCTGGCGCAATTAAAACTTGCGATAGTAAAAAATTATTTTTTGAATAATTTACTATAGAAAAGGCAATCCCTGGCGGATTTGAAATTTGCGACAGTAAAAAATTATTTTTTGAATAATTTACTGTAGAATAGGCAATCCCTGGCGTATTTAAAATTTGCGACAGTAAAAAATTATTTTTTGAATAATTTACTATAGAAAAAGCAATCCCTGGCGTAATTAAAATTTGCGACAGTAAAAAATTATTTTTTGCAAAATTTACTGTAGAAAAGGCAATCCCTGGCGCAATTAAAACTTGCGATAGTAAAAAATTATTTTTTGAATAATTTACTATAGAAAAGGCAATCCCTGGCGTAATTAAAACTTGCGATAGTAAAAAATTATTTTTTGAAAAATTTACAATAGAAAAGGCAATCCCTGACGTAATTAAAATTTGCGACAGTTGAAAATTATTTTTTGATTAATTTACTATAGAAAAGGCAATCCCTGGCGTAATTAAAATTTGCGACAGTATAAAATTATTTTTTGAATAATTTACTATAGAAAAGGCAATCCCTGGCGCAATTAAAATTTGCAACAGTAGAAAATTATTTTTTGCAAAATTTACTATAGAGAAGGCAATCCCTGGCGCACTTAAAATTTGCGACAGTAGAAAATTATTTTTTGAATAATTTACTATAGAAAAGGCAATCCCTGGCGCAATTAAAATTTGCGACAGTAGAAAATTATTTTTTGAATAATTTACTATAGAAAAGGCAATCCCTGGCGTAATTAAAATTTGCGACAGTTGAAAATTATTTTTTTGAATAATTTACTATAGAAAAGGCAATCCTTGGCGTAATTAAAATTTGCGACAGTAGAAAATTATTTTTTGAATAATTTACTATAGAAAAGGCAATCCCTGGCGTAATTAAAATTTGTGACAGTAAAAAATTATTTTTTGAATAATTTACTATAGAAAAGGCAATCCCTGGCGTATTTAAAATTTGCGACAGTATAAAATTAATTTTTGAAAAATTTACTATATAAAAGGCACTCCCTGGCGTAATTAAAATTTGCGACAGTAGAAAATTATTTTTTGAATAATTTACTATAGAAAAGGCAATCCCTGGCGTATTTAAAATTTGCGACAGTAGAAAATTATTTTTTGAATAATTTACTAGAGAAAAGGCAATCCCTGGCGTAATTAAAATTTGCGACAGCAAAAAATTATTTTTTGAATAATTTACTATAGAAAAAGCAATCCCTGGCGTAATTAAAATTTGCGACAGTAGAAAATAATTTTTTGAATAATTTACTATAGAAAAGGCAATCCCTGGGATATTTAAAATTTGCGACAGTTGCAAATTATTTTTTGAATAATTTACTATAGAAAAGGCAATCCCTGGCGTAATTAAAATTTGCGACAGTTGAAAATTATTTTTTGAATAATTTACTATAGAAAAGTCAATCCCTGGCGTAATTAAAATTTGCGACAGTAAAAAATTATTTTTTGAATAATTTACTATAGAAAAGGCAATCCCTGGCGTATTTAAAATTTGCGACAGTAGAAAATTATTTTTTGAATAATTTACTAGAGAAAAGGCAATTCCTGGCGTAATTAAAATTTGCGACAGTAAAAAATTATTTTTTGAATAATTTACTATAGAAAAGGCAATCCCTGGCGTAATTAAAATTTGCGACAGTAGAAAATTATTTTTTGAATAATTTACTATAGAAAAGGCAATCCCTGGCGCAATTAAAACTTGCGATAGTAAAAATTATTTTTTGAATAATTTACTATAGAAAAGGCAATCCCTGGCGGATTTGAAATTTGCGACAGTAAAAAATTATTTTTTGAATAATTTACTGTAGAATAGGCAATCCCTGGCGTATTTAAAATTTGCGACAGTAAAAAATTATTTTTTGCAAAATTTACTGTAGAAAAGGCAATCCCTGGCGCAATTAAAACTTGCGATAGTAAAAATTATTTTTTGAATAATTTACTATAGAAAAGGCAATCCCTGGCGGATTTGAAATTTGCGACAGTAAAAAATTATTTTTTGAATAATTTACTGTAGAATAGGCAATCCCTGGCGTATTTAAAATTTGCGACAGTAAAAAATTATTTTTTGAATAATTTACTATAGAAAAGGCAATCCCTGGCGTAATTAAAATTTGCGACAGTAAAAAATTATTTTTTTGCAAAATTTACTGTAGAAAAGGCAATCCCTGGCGCAATTAAAACTTGCGATAGTAAAAAATAATTTTTTGAATAATTTACTATAGAAAAGGCAATCCCTGGCGGATTTGAAATTTGCGACAGTAAAAAATTATTTTTTGAATAATTTACTGTAGAATAGGCAATCCCTGGCGTATTTAAAATTTGCGACAGTAAAAAATTATTTTTTGAATAATTTACTATAGAAAAGGCAATCCCTGGCGTAATTAAAATTTGCGACAGTAAAAAATTATTTTTTGAATAATTTACTATAGAAAAGGCAATCCCTGGCGTAATTAAAATTTGCGACAGTAGAAAATTAATTTGTGAAAAATTTACTGTAGAAAAGGCAATCCTTGGCGTAATTAAAATTTGCGACAGTATAAAATTATTTTTTGAATAATTTACTATAGAAAAGGCAATCCCTGGCGTAATTAAAATTTGCGACAGTAGAAAATTATTTTTTGAATAATTTACTATAGAAAAGGCAATCCCTGGCGTAATTAAAATTTGCTACAGTAAAAAATTATTTTTTGCAAAATTTACTGTAGAAAAGGCAATCCCTGGCGTAATTAAAATTTGCGACAGTAAAAAATTATTTTTTGCAAAATTTACTGTAGAAAAGGCAATCCCTGGCGCAATTAAAACTTGCGATAGTAAAAATTATTTTTTGAATAATTTACTATAGAAAAGGAAATCCCTGGCGGATTTGAAATTTGCGACAGTAAAAAATTATTTTTTGAATAATTTACTGTAGAATAGGCAATCCCTGGCGTATTTAAAATTTGCGACAGTAAAAAATTATTTTTTGAATAATTTACTATAGAAAAGGCAATCCCTGGCGTAATTAAAATTTGCGACAGTAAAAAATTATTTTTTGCAAAATTTACTGTAGAAAAGGCAATCCCTGGCGCAATTAAAACTTGCGATAGTAAAAAATTATTTTTTGAATAATTTACTATAGAAAAGGCAATCCCTGGCGGATTTGAAATTTGCGACAGTAAAAAATTATTTTTTGAATAATTTACTGTAGAATAGGCAATCCCTGGCGTATTTAAAATTTGCGACAGTAAAAAATTATTTTTTGAATAATTTACTATAGAAAAGGCAATCCCTGGCGTAATTAAAATTTGCGACAGTAAAAAATTATTTTTTGCAAAATTTACTGTAGAAAAGGCAATCCCTGGCGCAATTAAAACTTGCGATAGTAAAAAATTATTTTTTGAATAATTTACTATAGAAAAGGCAATCCCTGTCGTAATTAAAACTTGCGATGGTAAAAAATTATTTTTTGAATAATTTACTGTAGAATAGGCAATCCCTAGCGTATTTAAAATTTGCGACAATTGAAAATTATTTTTTGAATAATTTACTATAGAAAAGGCAATCCCTGGCGTAATTAAAATTTGCGACAGTTGAAAATTATTTTTTGAATAATTTACTATAGAAAAGGCAATCCCTGGCGTAATTAAAATTTGCGACAGTAAAAAATTATTTTTTGAATAATTTACTATAGAAAAGGCAATCCCTGGCGTAATTAAAATTTGCGACAGTAAAAAATTATTTTTTGAATAATTTACTGTAGAATAGGCAATCCCTGGCGTATTTAAAATTTGCGACAGTAAAAAATTATTTTTTGAATAATTTACTATAGAAAAGGCAATCCCTGGCGTAATTAAAATTTGCGACAGTTGAAAATTATTTTTTGAATAATTTACTATAGAAAAGGCAATCCCTGGCGTAATTAAAATTTGCGACAGTAGAAAATTATTTTTTGAATAATTTACTAGAGAAAAGGCAATCCCTGGCGTAATTAAAATTTGCGACAGCAAAAAATTATTTTTTGAATAATTTACTATAGAAAAAGCAATCCCTGGCGTAATTAAAATTTGCGACAGTAGAAAATAATTTTTTGAATAATTTACTATAGAAAAGGCAATCCCTGGGATATTTAAAATTTGCGACAGCTGCAAATTATTTTTTGAATAATTTACTATAGAAAAGGCAATCCCTGGCGTAATTAAAATTTGCGACAGTTGAAAATTATTTTTTGAATAATTTACTATAGAAAAGGCAATCCCTGGCGTAATTAAAATTTGCGACAGTAAAAAATTATTTTTTGAATAATTTACTATAGAAAAGGCAATCCCTGGCGTATTTAAAATTTGCGACAGTAGAAAATTATTTTTTGAATAATTTACTAGAGAAAAGGCAATCCCTGGCGTAATTAAAATTTGCGACAGTAAAAAATTATTTTTTGAATAATTTACTATAGAAAAGGCAATCCCTGGCGTAATTAAAATTTGCGACAGTAGAAAATTATTTTTTGAATAATTTACTATAGAAAAGGCAATCCCTGGGATATTTAAAATTTGCGACAATTGAAAATTATTTTTTGAATAATTTACTATAGAAAAGGCAATCCCTGGCGTAATTAAAATTTGCGACAGTTGAAAATTATTTTTTGAATAATTTACTATAGAAAAGGCAATCCCTGGCGTAATTAAAATTTGCGACAGTAAAAAATTATTTTTTGAATAATTTACTATAGAAAAGGCAATCCCTGGCGTAATTAAAATTTGCGACAGTAAAAAATTATTTTTTGAATAATTTACTATAGAAAAGGCAATCCCTGGCGTAATTAAAATTTGCGACAGTAGAAAATTATTTTTTGAATAATTTACTATAGAAAAGGCAATCCCTGGGATATTTAAAATTTGCGGCAGTAGAAAATTATTTTTTGAATAAATTACTATAGAAAAGGCAATCCCTGGCGTAATTAAAATTTGCGACAGTTGAAAATAATTTTTTGAATAATTTACTATAGAAAAGGCAATCCCTGGCGTAATTAAAATTTGCGACAGTAAAAAATTATTTTTTGAATTATTTACTATAGAAAAGGCAATCCCTGGCGTATTTAAAATTTGCGACAGTAGAAAATAATTTTTTGAATAATTTACTAGAGAAAAGGCAATCCCTGGCGTAATTAAAATTTGCGACAGTAAAAAATTATTTTTTGAATAATTTACTATAGAAAAGGCAATCCCTGGCGTAATTAAAATTTGCGACAGTAGAAAATTATTTTTTGAATAATTTACTATAGAAAAGGCAATCCCTGGGATATTTAAAATTTGCGACAATTGAAAATTATTTTTTGAATAATTTACTATAGAAAAGGCAATCCCTGGCGTAATTAAAATTTGCGACAGTTGAAAATTATTTTTTGAATAATTTACTATAGAAAAGGCAATCCCTGGCGTAATTAAAATTTGCGACAGTAAAAAATTATTTTTTGAATAATTTACTATAGAAAAGGCAATCCCTGGCGTAATTAAAATTTGCGACAGTAAAAAATTATTTTTTGAATAATTTACTATAGAAAAGGCAATCCCTGGCGTAATTAAAATTTGCGACAGTAGAAAATTATTTTTTGAATAATTTACTATAGAAAAGGCAATCCCTGGGATATTTAAAATTTGCGGCAGTAGAAAATTATTTTTTGAATAAATTACTATAGAAAAGGCAATCCCTGGCGTAATTAAAATTTGCGACAGTAAAAAATTATTTTTTGAATAATTTACTATAGAAAAGGCAATCCCTGGCGTAATTAAAATTTGCGACAGTAAAAAATTATTTTTTGAATAATTTACTATAGAAAAGGCAATCCCTGGGATATTTAAAATTTGCGACAGTTGAAAATTATTTTTGAATAATTTACTATAGAAAAGGCAATCCCTGGCGTAATTAAAATTTGCGACAGTAAAAAATTATTTTTTGCAAAATTTACTATAGAAAAGGAAATCCCTGGGATATTTATAATTTGCGACAGTAGAAAATTATTTTTTGAATAATTTACTAGAGAAAAGGCAATCCCTGGCGTAATTAAAATTTGCGACAGTAGAAAATTATTTTTTGAATAATTTACTATAGAAAAGGCAATCCCTGGCGTAATTAAAATTTGCGACAGTAGAAAATTATTTTTTGAATAATTTACTATAGAAAAGGCAATCCCTGGCGTAATTAAAATTTGCGACAGTAAAAAATTATTTTTTGCAAAATTTACTGTAGAAAAGGCAATCCCTGGCGTAATTAAAATTTGCGACAGTAAAAAATTATTTTTTGCAAAATTTACTGTAGAAAAGGCAATCCCTGGCGCAATTAAAACTTGCGATAGTAAAAAATTATTTTTTGAATAATTTACTATAGAAAAGGCAATCCCTGGCGGATTTGAAATTTGCGACAGTAAAAAATTATTTTTTGAATAATTTACTGTAGAATAGGCAATCCCTGGCGTATTTAAAATTTGCGACAGTAAAAAATTATTTTTTGAATAATTTACTATAGAAAAGGCAATCCCTGGCGTAATTAAAATTTGCGACAGTAAAAAATTATTTTTTGCAAAATTTACTGTAGAAAAGGCAATCCCTGGCGCAATTAAAACTTGCGGTAGTAAAAAATTATTTTTTGAATAATTTACTATAGAAAAGGCAATCCCTGGCGTAATTAAAACTTGCGATAGTAAAAAATTATTTTTTGAAAAATTTACTATAGAAAAGGCAATCCCTGACGTAATTAAAATTTGCGACAGTTGAAAATTATTTTTTGAATAATTTACTATAGAAAAGGCAATCCCTGGCGTAATTAAAATTTGCGACAATATAAAATTATTTTTTGAATAATTTACTATAGAAAAGGCAATCCCTGGCGCAATTAAAATATGCAACAGTAGAAAATTATTTTTTGCAAAATTTACTATAGAAAAGGCAATCCCTGGCGTATTTAAAATTTGCGACAGTATAAAATTAATTTTTGAAAAATTTACTATATAAAAGGCAATCCCTGGCGTATTTAAAATTTGCGACAGTAGAAAATTATTTTTTGAATAATTTACTAGAGAAAAGGCAATCCCTGGCGTAATTAAAATTTGCGACAGTAAAAAATTATTTTTTGAATAATTTACTATAGAAAAGGCAATCCCTGGCGTAATTAAAATTTGCGACAGTTGAAAATTATTTTTTGAATAATTTACTATAGAAAAGGCAATCCCTGGCGTAATTAAAATTTGCGACAGTTGAAAATAATTTTTTGAATAATTTACTATAGAAAAAGCAATCCCTGGCGTAATTAAAATTTGCGACAGTAAAAAATTATTTTTTGAATAATTTACTATAGAAAAGGCAGTCCCTGGCGTAATTAAAATTTGCGACAGTAAAAAATTATTTTTTGAATAATTTACTATAGAAAAGGCAATCCCTGGCGTAATTAAAATTTGCGATAGTAGAAAATTATTTTTTGAATAATTTAATATAGAAAAGGCAATCCCTGGGATATTTAAAATTTGCGGCAGTAGAAAATTATTTTTTGAATAAATTACTATAGAAAAGGCAATCCCTGGCGTAATTAAAATTTGCGACAGAAAAAAATTATTTTTTGAATAATTTACTATAGAAAAGGCAATCCCTGGCGTAATTAAAATTTGCGACAGTAAAAAATTATTTTTTGAATAATTTGCTATAGAAAAGGCAATCCCTGGGATATTTAAAATTTGCGACAGTTGAAAATTATTTTTGAATAATTTACTATAGAAAAGGCAATCCCTGGCGTAATTAAAATTTGCGACAGTTGAAAATTATTTTTTGAATAATTTACTATAGAAAAGGCAATCCCTGGGATATTTAAAATTTGCGACAGTAAAAAATTATTTTTTGAATAATTTACTATAGAAAAGGCAATCCCTGGCGTAATTAAAATTTGCGACAGTTGAAAATTATTTTTTGAATAATTTACTATAGAAAAGGCAATCCCTGGCGTAATTAAAATTTGCGACAGTAGAAAATTATTTTTTGAATAATTTACTATAGAAAAGGCAATCCCTGGGATATTTAAAATTTGCGACAGTAGAAAATTATTTTTTGAATAATTTACTATAGAAAAGGCAATCCCTGGCGTAATTAAAATTTGCGACAGTAGAAAATTATTTTTTGAATAATTTACTATAGAAAAGGCAATCCCTGGCGTAATTAAAATTTGCGACAGTAGAAAATTATTTTTTGAATAATTTACTATAGAAAAGGCAATCCCTGGCGCAATTAAAATTTGCGACAGTAAAAAATTATTTTTTGCAAAATTTACTATAGAAAAGGCAATCCCTGGGATATTTATAATTTGCGACAGTAGAAAATTATTTTTTGAATAATTTACTATAGAAAAGGCAATCCCTGGCTTATTTAAAATTTGCGACAGTAGAAAATTATTTTTTGAATAATTTACTATAGAAAAGGCAAACCCTGGCGTAATTAAAATTTGCGACAGTAGAAAATTATTTTTTGAATAATTTACTATAGAAATGGCAATCCCTGGCGTAATTAAAATTTGCGACAGTAGAAAATTATTTTTTGAATAATTTACTATAGAAAAGGCAATCCCTGGCGAAATTAAAATTTGCGAAAGTAGAAAATTATTTTTTGAATAATTTACTATAGAAAAGGCAATCCCTGGCGTAATTAAAATTTGCGACAGTAGAAAATTATTTTTTGAATAATTTACTATAGAAACGGCAATCCCTGGCGTATTTAAAATTTGCGACAGTAGAAAATTATTTTTTGAATAATTTACTATAGAAAAGGCAATCCCTGGCGTAATTAAAATTTGCGACAGTAAAAAATTATTTTTGGCAAAATTTACTGTAGAAAAGGCAATCCCTGGGGCAATTAAACTTGCGATAGTAAAAAATTATTTTTTGAATAATTTACTATAGAAAAGGCAATCCCTGGCGTAATTAAAATTTGCGACAGTAGAAAATTATTTTTTGAATAATTTACTATAGAAAAGGCAATCCCTGGCGTATTTAAAATTTGCGACAGTATAATATTATTTTTTGAAAAATTTACTATAGAAAAGGCAATCCCTGGCGCACTTAAAATTTGCGACAGTAAAAAATTATTTTTTGAATAATTTACTATAAAAAAGGCAATCCCTGGCGTAATTAAAATTTGCGACAGTAGAAAATTATTTTTTGCAAAATTTACTATAGAAAAGGCAATCCCTGGCGCACTTAAAATTTGCGACAGTAAAAAATTATTTTGTGAGAAATTTACTATAAAAAAGGCAATCCCTGGGATATTTAAAATTTGCGACAGTAGAAAATTATTTTTTGAATAATTTACCATAGAAAAGGCAATCCCTGGCGCAATTACAATTTGCGACAGTAAAAAATAATTTTTTGAAAAATTTACTGTAGAAAAGGCAATCCCTGGCGCAATTAAAATTTGCGACAGTAGAAAATTATTTTTTGAATAATTTACTATAGAAAAAATTTGCGACAGTATAAAATTATTTTTTGAATAATTTACTACAGAAAAGGCAATCCCTGGCGCACTTAAAATTTGCGACAGTAAAAAATTATTTTTTGAATAATTTACTATAGAAAAGGCAATCCCTGGCGTAATTAAAATTTGCGACAGTAGAAAATTATTTTGTGAATAATTTACTATAGAAAAGGCAATCCCTGGCGTAATTAAAATTTGCAACAGTATAAAATTATTTTTTGAATAATTTACTATAGAAAAGGCAATCCCTGGCGTAATTAAAATTTGCGACAGTAAAAAATTATTTTTTGAAAAATTTACTGTAGAAAAGGCAATCCCTGGCGCAATTAAAATTTGCGACAGTAGAAAATTATTTTTTGAATAATTTACTATAGAAAAGGCAATCCCTGGCGTAATTAAAATTTGCGACAGTAAAAAATCATTTTTTGAATAATTTACTATAGAAAAGGCAATCCCTGGCGTATTCAAAATTTGCGACAGTAAGAAATTAATTTGTGAGAAATTTACTATAGAAAAGGCAATCCCTGGGATATTTAAACTTTGCGACAGTAAAAAATTATTTTTTGAAAAATTTACTCTAGAAAAGGCAATCCCTGGCGTAATTAAATCTTGCGATAGTAAAAAATTATTTTTTGAAAAATTTACTATAGAAAAGGCAATCCCTGGCGCAATTAAAATTTGCGACAGTAGAAAATTATTTTTTGAATAATTTACTATAGAAAAGGCAATCCCTGGCGCACTTAAAATTTGCGACAGTAAAAAATTATTTTGTGAGAAATTTACTATAGAAAAGGCAATCCCTGGGATATTTAAAATTTGCGACAGTAGTAAATTATTTTTTGAATAATTTACTATAGAAAAGGCAATCCCTGGCGTAATTAAAATTTGCGACAGTATAAAATTATTTTTTGAATAATTTACTATAGAAAAGGCAATCCCTGGCGCACTTAAAATTTGCGACAGTAAAAAATTATTTTTTGAATAATTTACTATAGAAAAGGCAATCCCTGGCGTAATTAAAATTTGCGACAGTAAAAAATTATTTTATGAATAATTTACTATAGAAAACGCAATCCCTGGCGTAATTAAAATTTGCGACAGTAGAAAATTATTTTTTGAATAATTTACTATAGAAAAGGCAATCCCTGGCGCAATTAAAATTTGCGACAGTAGAAAATTATTTTTGAATAATTTACTATTGAAAAGGCAATCCCTGGCGTAATTAAAATTTGCGACAGTAAAAAATTATTTTTTGAATAATTTACTATAGAAAAGGCAATCCCTGGCGTAATTAAAATTTGCGACAGTAGAAAATTATTTTTTGAATAATTTACTATAGAAAAGGCAATCCCTGGCGTAATTAAAATTTGCGACAGTTGAAAATTATTTTTTGAATAATTTACTATAGAAAAGGCAATCCCTGGCGTAATTAAAATTTGCGACAGTAAAAAATTATTTTTTGAATAATTTACTATAGAAAAGGCAATCCCTGGCGTATTTAAAATTTGCGACAGTAGAAAATTATTTTTTGAATAATTTACTATAGAAAAGGCAATCCCTGGCGTAATTAAAATTTGCGACAGTTGAAAATTATTTTTTGAATAATTTACTATAGAAAAGGCAATCCCTGGCGTAATTAAAATTTGCGACAGTAAAAAATTATTTTTTGAATAATTTACTATAGAAAAGGCAATCCCTGGCGTAATTAAAATTTGCGACAGTAAAAAATTATTTTTTGACTAATTTACTATAGAAAAGGCAATCCCTGGCGTAATTAAAATTTGCGACAGTAGAAAATTATTTTTTGAATAATTAACTATAGAAAAGGCAATCCCTGAGATATTTAAAATTTGCGACAGTAGAAAATTATTTTTTGAATAAATTACTATAGAAAAGGCCATCCCTGGCGTAATTAAAATTTGCGACAGTAAAAAATTATTTTTTGAATAATTTACTATAGAAAAGGCAATCCCTGGCGTAATTAAAATTTGCGACAGTAAAAAATTATTTTTTGAATAATTTACTATAGAAAAGACAATCCCTGGGATATTTAAAATTTGCGACAGTTGAAAATTATTTTTTGAATAATTTACTATAGAAAAGGCAATCCCTGGCGTAATTAAAATTTGCGACAGTTGAAAATTATTTTTTGAATAATTTACTATAGAAAAGGCAATCCCTGGCGTAATTAAAATTTGCGACAGTAAAAAATTATTTTTTGAATAATTTACTATAGGAAAGGCAATCCCTGGCGTATTTAAAATTTGCGACAGTAGAAAATTATTTTTTGAATGATTTACTAGAGAAAAGGCAATCCCTGGCGTAATTAAAATTTGCGACAGTAAAAAATTATTTTTTGAATAATTTACTATAGAAAAAGCAATCCCTGGCGTAATTAAAATTTGCGACAGTAGAAAATAATTTTTTGAATAATTTACTATAGAAAAGGCAATCCCTGGCGTATTTAAAATTTGCGACAGTAGAAAATTATTTTTTGAATAATTTACTATAGAAAAGGCAATCCCTGGCGTAATTAAAATTTGAGACAGTTGAAAATTATTTTTTGAATAATTTACTATAGAAAAGCAATCCCTGGCGTAATTAAAATTTGCGACAGTAAAAAATTATTTTTTGAATAATTACTATAGAAAAGGCAATCCCTGGCGTATTTAAAATTTGCGACAGTATAAAATTAATTTTTGAAAAATTTACTATATAAAAGGCAATCCCTGGCGTAATTAAAATTTGCGACAGTAGAAAATTATTTTTTGAATAATTTACTATAGAAAAGGCAATCCCTGGCGTATTTAAAATTTGCGACAGTAGAAAATTATTTTTTGAATAATTTACTAGAGAAAAGGCAATCCCTGGCGTAATTAAAATTTGCGACAGTAAAAAATTATTTTTTGAATAATTTACTATAGAAAAAGCAATCCCTGGCGTAATTAAAATTTGCGACAGTAGAAAATAATTTTTTGAATAATTTACTATAGAAAAGGCAATCCCTGGGATATTTAAAATTTGCGACAGTTGAAAATTATTTTTTGAATAATTTACTATAGAAAAGGCAATCCCTGGCGTAATTAAAATTTGCGACAGTTGAAAATTATTTTTTGAATAATTTACTATAGAAAAGGCAATCCCTGGCGTAATTAAAATTTGCGACAGTAAAAAATTATTTTTTGAATAATTTACTATAGAAAAGGCAATCCCTGGCGTATTTAAAATTTGCGACAGTAGAAAATTATTTTTTGAATAATTTACTAGAGAAAAGGCAATCCCTGGCGTAATTAAAATTTGCGACAGTAAAAAATTATTTTTTGAATAATTTACTATAGAAAAGGCAATCCCTGGCGTAATTAAAATTTGCGACAGTAGAACATTATTTTTTGAATAATTTACTATAGAAAAGGCAATCCCTGGGATATTTAAAATTTGCGACAGTAGAAAATTATTTTTTGAATAATTTACTATAGAAAAGGCAATCCCTGGCGTAATTAAAATTTGCGACAATAGAAAATTATTTTTTGAATAATTTTCTATAGAAAAGGCAATCCCTGGCGTAATTAAAATTTGCGACAGTAGAAAATTATTTTTTGAATAATTTACTATAGAAAAGGCAATCCCTGGCGCAATTAAAATTTGCGACAGTAAAAAATTATTTTTTGCAAAATTTACTATAGAAAAGGCAATCCCTGGGATATTTATAATTTGCGACAGTAGAAAATTATTTTTTGAATAATTTACTATAGAAAAGGCAATCCCTGGCGTATTTAAAATTTGCGACAGTAGAAAATTATTTTTTGAATAATTTACTATAGAAAAGGCAAACCCTGGCGTAATTAAAATTTGCGACAGTAGAAAATTATTTTTTGAATAATTTACTATAGAAATGGCAATTCCTGGCGTAATTAAAATTTGCGACAGTAGAAAATTATTTTTTGAATAATTTACTATAGAAAAGGCAATCCCTGGCGAAATTAAAATTTGCGACAGTAGAAAATTATTTTTTGAATAATTTACTATAGAAAAGGCAATCCCTGGCGTAATTAAAATTTGCGACAGTAGAAAATTATTTTTTGAATAATTTACTATAGAAAAGGCAATCCCTGGCGTATTTAAAATTTGCGACAGTAGAAAAAATTTTTTTGAATAATTTACTATAGAAAAAGCAATCCCTGACGCAATTAAAATTTGCGACAGTCAAAAATTATTTTTGGCAAAATTTACTGTAGAAAAGGCAATCCCTGGCGCAATTAAAACTTGCGATAGTAAAAAATTATTTTTTGAATAATTTACTATAGAAAAGGCAATCCCTGGCGTAATTAAAATTTGCGACAGTAGAAAATTATTTTTTGAATAATTTACTATAGAAAAGGCAATCCCTGGCGTATTTAAAATTTGCGACAGTATAATATTATTTTTTGAAAAATTTACTATAGAAAAGGCAATCCCTGGCGCACTTAAAATTTGCGACAGTAAAAAATTATTTTTTGCAAAATTTACTATAGAAAAGGCAATCCCTGGGATATTTATAATTTGCGACAGTAGAAAATTATTTTTTGAATAATTTACTATAGAAAAGGCAATCCCTGGCGTATTTAAAATTTGCGACAGTAGAAAATTATTTTTTGAATAATTTACTATGGAAAAGGCAAACCCTGGCGTAATTAAAATTTGCGACAGTAGAAAATTATTTTTTGAATAATTTACTATAGAAATGGCAATCCCTGGCGTAATTAAAATTTGCGACAGTAGAAAATTATTTTTTGAATAATTTACTATAGAAAAGGCAATCCCTGGCGAAATTAAAATTTGCGACAGTAGAAAATTATTTTTTGAATAATTTACTATAGAAAAGGCAATCCCTGGCGTAATTAAAATTTGCGACAGTAGAAAATTATTTTTTGAATAATTTACTATAGAAAAGGCAATCCCTGGCGTATTTAAAATTTGCGACAGTAGAAAATTATTTTTTGAATAATTTACTATAGAAAAGGCAATCCCTGGCGCAATTAAAATTTGCGACAGTAAAAAATTATTTTTTGAAAAATTTACTATAGAAAAGGTAATCCCTGGCGCAATAACAATTTGCGACAGTAAAAAATTATTTTTTGAAAAATTTACTGTAGAAAGGCAATCCCTGGCGTAATTAAAATTTGCGACAGTAGAAAATTATTTTTTGAATAATTTACTATAGAAAAGGCAATCCCTGGCGTATTTAAAATTTGCGACAGTATAATATTATTTTTTGAAAAATTTACTATAGAAAAGGCAATCCCTGGCGCACTTAAAATTTCCGACAGTAAAAAATTATTTTTTGAATAATTTACTATAAAAAAGGCAATCCCTGGCGTAATTAAAATTTGCGACAGTAGAAAATTATTTTTTGCAAAATTTACTATAGAAAAGGCAATCCCTGGCGCACTTAAAATTTGCGACAGTAAAAAATTATTTTGTGAGAAATTTACTGTAGAAAAGGCAATCCCTGGGATATTTAAAATTTGCGACAGTAGAAAATTATTTTTTGAATAATTTACCATAGAAAAGGCAATTCCTGGCGTAATTAAAATTTGCGACAGTTGAAAATTATTTTTTGAATAATTTACTATAGAAAAGGCAATCCCTGGCGCAATTAAAATTTGCGACAGTAAAAAATTATTTTTTGAATAATTTACTATAGAAAAGGCAATCCCTGGCGCACTTAAAATTTGCGACAGTAAAAAATTATTTTTTGAATAATTTACTATAGAAAAGGCAATCCCTGGGATATTTAAAATTTGCGACAGTAGAAAATTATTTTTTGAATAAATTACTATAGAAAAGGCAATCCCTGGCGTAATTAAAATTTGCGACAGTATAAAATTATTTTTTGAATAATTTACTATAGAAAAGCAATCCCTGGCGCACTTAAAATTTGCGACAGTAAAAAATTATTTTTTGAATAATTTACTATAGAAAAGGCAATTCCTGGCGTAATTAAAATTTGCGACAGTTGAAAATTATTTTTTGAATAATTTACTATAGAAAAGGCAATCCCTGGCGCAATTAAAATTTGCGACAGTAAAAAATTATTTTTTGAATAATTTACTATAGAAAAGGCAATCCCTGGCGCACTTAAAATTTACGACAGTAAAAAATTATTTTTTGAATAATTTACTATAGAAAAGGCAATCCCTGGCGTAATTAAAATTTGCGACAGTAGAAAATTATTTTTTGAATAATTTACTATAGAAAAGGCAATCCCTGGCGTAATTAAAATTTGCGACAGTATAAAATTATTTTTTGAATAATTTACTATAGAAAAGGCAATCCCTGGCGCACTTAAAATTTGCGACAGTAAAAAATTATTTTGTGAGAAATTTACTATAGAAAAGGCAATCCCTGGCGTAATTAAAATTTGCGACAGTAGAAAATTATTTTTTGAATAATTTACTATAGAAAAGGCAATCCCTGGCGTAATTAAAATTTGAGACAGTACAAAATTATTTTTTGAATAATTTACTATAGAAAAGGCAATCCCTGGCGTAATTAAAATTTGCGACAGTAAAAAATTATTTTTTGAAAAATTTACTGTAGAAAAGGCAATCCCTGGCGCAATTAAAATTTGCGACAGTAGAAAATTATTTTTTGAATAATTTACTATAGAAAAGGCAATCCCTGGCGTAATTAAAATTTGCGACAGTAAAAAATTATTTTTTGAATAATTTACTATAGAAAAGGCAATCCTTGGCGTATTCAAAATTTGCGACAGTAAGAAATTAATTTGTGAGAAATTTACTATAGAAAAGGCAATCCCTGGGATATTTAAAATTTGCGACAGTAAAAAATTATTTTTTGAAAAATTTACTCTAGAAAAGGCAATCCCTGGCGTAATTAAATCTTGCGATAGTAAAAAATTATTTTTTGAAAAATTTACTATAGAAAAGGCAATCCCTGGCGCAATTAAAATTTGCGACAGTAAGAAATTAATTTGTGAGAAATTTACTATAGAAAAGGCAATCCCTGGGATATTTAAAATTTGCGACAGTAAAAAATTATTTTTTGAAAAATTTACTATAGTAAAGGCAATTCCTGGCGTAATTAAAACTTGCGATATTAAAATATTATTTTTTGAATAATTTACTATAGAAAAGGCAATCCCTGGCGCAATTAAAATTTGCAACAGTAGAAAATTATTTTTTGAATAATTTACTATAGAAAAGGCAATCCCTGGCGCACTTAAAATTTGCGACAGTAAAAAATTATTTTGTGAGAAATTTACTATAGAAAAGGCAATCCCTGGGATATTTAAAATTTGCGACTGTAGAAAATTATTTTTTGAATAATTTACTATTGAAAAGGCAATCCCTGGCGTAATTAAAATTTGCGACAGTATAAAATTATTTTTTGAATAATTTACTATAGAAAAGGCAATCCCTGGCGCACTTAAAATTTGCGACAGTAAAAAATTATTTTTTGAATAATTTACTATAGAAAAGGCAATCCCTGGCGTAATTAAAATTTGCGACAGTAGAAAATTATTTTTTGAATAATTTACTATAGAAAAGGCAATCCCTGGCGTAATTAAAATTTGCGACAGTGTAAAATTATTTTTTGAATAATTTACTATAGAAAAGGCAATCCGTGGCGTAATTAAAATTTGCGACAGTAAAAAATTATTTTTTGAAAAATTTACTGTAGAAAAGGCAATCCCTGGCGCAATTAAAATTTGCGACAGTAGAAAATTATTTTTTGAATAATTTACTATAGAAAAGGCAATCCCTGGCGTAATTAAAATTTGCGACAGTAAAAAATTATTTTTTGAATAATTTACTATAGAAAAGGCAATCCCTGGCGTATTCAAAATTTGCGACAGTAAGAAATTAATTTGTGAGAAATTTACTATAGAAAAGGCAATCCCTGGGATATTTAAAATTTGCGACAGTAAAAAATTATTTTTTGAAAAATTTACTCTAGAAAAGGCAATCCCTGGCGTAATTAAATCTTGCGATAGTAAAAAATTATTTTTTGAAAAATTTACTATAGAAAAGGCAATCCCCTGGCGCAATTAAAATTTGCGACAGTAGAAAATTATTTTTTGAATAATTTACTATAGAAAAGGCAATCCCTGGCGCACTTAAAATTTGCGACAGTAAGAAATTAATTTGTGAGAAATTTACTATAGAAAAGGCAATCCCTGGGATATTTAAACTTTGCGACAGTAAAAAATTATTTTTTGAAAAATTTACTATAGAAAAGGCAATCCCTGGCGCAATTAAAATTTGCGACAGTAGAAAATTATTTTTTGAAAAATTTACTATAGAAAAGGCAATCCCTGGCGCAATTAAAATTTGCGACAGTAGCAAATTATTTTTTGAATAATTTACTATAGAAAAGGCAATCCCTGGCGCACTTAAAATTTGCGACAGTAAAAAATTATTTTGTGAGAAATTTACTATAGAAAAGGCAATCCCTGGGATATTTAAAATTTGCGACAGTAGAAAATTATTTTTTGAATAATTTACTATAGAAAAGGCAATCCCTGGCGTAATTAAAATTTGCGACAGTATAAAATTATTTTTTGAATAATTTACTATAGAAAAGGCAATCCCTGGCGCACTTAAAATTTGCGACAGTAAAAAATTATTTTTTGAATAATTTACTATAGAAAAGGCAATCCCTGGCGTAATTAAAATTTGCGACAGTAAAAAATTATTTTATGAATAATTTACTATAGAAAAGGCAATCCCTGGCGTAATTAAAATTTGCGACAGTAGAAAATTATTTTTTGAATAATTTACTATAGAAAAGGCAATCCCTGGCGCAATTAAAATTTGCGACAGTAGAAAATTATTTTTTGAATAATTTACTATTGAAAAGGCAATCCCTGGCGTAATTAAAATTTGCGACAGTAAAAAATTATTTTTTGAATAATTTACTATAGAAAAGGCAGTCCCTGGCGTAATTAAAATTTGCGACAGTAGAAAATTATTTTTTGAATAATTTACTATAGAAAAGGCAATCCCTGGCGTAATTAAAATTTGCGACAGTTGAAAATTATTTTTTGAATAATTTACTATAGAAAAGGCAATCCCTGGCGTAATTAAAATTTGCGACAGTAAAAAATTATTTTTTGAATAATTTACTATAGAAAAGGCAATCCCTGGCGTATTTAGAATTTGCGACAGTAGAAAATTATTTTTTGAATAATTTACTATAGAAAAGGCAATCCCTGGCGTAATTAAAATTTGCGACAGTTGAAAATTATTTTTTGAATAATTTACTATAGAAAAGGCAATCCCTGGCGTAATTAAAATTTGCGACAGTAAAAAATTATTTTTTGAATAATTTACTATAGAAAAGGCAATCCCTGGCGTAATTAAAATTTGCGACAGTAAAAAATTATTTTTTGACTAATTTACTATAGAAAAGGCAATCCCTGGCGTAATTAAAATTTGCGACAGTAGAAAATTATTTTTTGAATAATTAACTATAGAAAAGGCAATCCCTGAGATATTTAAAATTTGCGACAGTAGAAAATTATTTTTTGAATAAATTACTATAGAAAAGGCCATCCCTGGCGTAATTAAAATTTGCGACAGTAAAAAATTATTTTTTGAATAATTTACTATAGAAAAGGCAATCCCTGGCGTAATTAAAATTTGCGACAGTAAAAAATTATTTTTTGAATAATTTACTATAGAAAAGACAATCCCTGGGATATTTAAAATTTGCGACAGTTGAAAATTATTTTTTGAATAATTTACTATAGAAAAGGCAATCCCTGGCGTAATTAAAATTTGCGACAGTTGAAAATTATTTTTTGAATAATTTACTATAGAAAAGGCAATCCCTGGCGTAATTAAAATTTGCGACAGTAAAAAATTATTTTTTGAATAATTTACTATAGGAAAGGCAATCCCTGGCGTATTTAAAATTTGCGACAGTAGAAAATTATTTTTTGAATGATTTACTAGAGAAAAGGCAATCCCTGGCGTAATTAAAATTTGCGACAGTAAAAAATTATTTTTTGAATAATTTACTATAGAAAAAGCAATCCCTGGCGTAATTAAAATTTGCGACAGTAGAAAATAATTTTTTGAATAATTTACTATAGAAAAGGCAACCCCTGGCGTATTTAAAATTTGCGACAGTAGAAAATTATTTTTTGAATAATTTACTATAGAAAAGGCAATCCCTGGCGTAATTAAAATTTGAGACAGTTGAAAATTATTTTTTGAATAATTTACTATAGAAAAGCAATCCCTGGCGTAATTAAAATTTGCGACAGTAAAAAATTATTTTTTGAATAATTTACTATAGAAAAGGCAATCCCTGGCGTATTTAAAATTTGCGACAGTATAAAATTAATTTTTGAAAAATTTACTATATAAAAGGCAATCCCTGGCGTAATTAAAATTTGCGACAGTAGAAAATTATTTTTTGAATAATTTACTATAGAAAAGGCAATCCCTGGCGTATTTAAAATTTGCGACAGTAGAAAATTATTTTTTGAATAATTTACTAGAGAAAAGGCAATCCCTGGCGTAATTAAAATTTGTGACAGTAAAAAATTATTTTTTGAATAATTTACTATAGAAAAAGCAATCCCTGGCGTAATTAAAATTTGCGACAGTAGAAAATAATTTTTTGAATAATTTACTATAGAAAAGACAATCCCTGGGATATTTAAAATTTGCGACAGTTGAAAATTATTTTTTGAATAATTTACTATAGAAAAGGCAATCCCTGGCGTAATTAAAATTTGCGACAGTTGAAAATTATTTTTTGAATAATTTACTATAGAAAAGGCAATCCCTGGCGTAATTAAAATTTGCGACAGTAAAAAATTATTTTTTGAATAATTTACTATAGAAAAGGCAATCCCTGGCGTATTTAAAATTTGCGACAGTAGAAAATTATTTTTTGAATAATTTACTAGAGAAAAGGCAATCCCTGGCGTAATTAAAATTTGCGACAGTAAAAAATTATTTTTTGAATAATTTACTATAGAAAAGGCAATCCCTGGCGTAATTAAAATTTGCGACAGTAGAACATTATTTTTTGAATAATTTACTATAGAAAAGGCAATCCCTGGGATATTTAAAATTTGCGACAGTAGAAAATTATTTTTTGAATAATTTACTATAGAAAAGGCAATCCCTGGCGTAATTAAAATTTGCGACAGTAGAAAATTATTTTTTGAATAATTTTCTATAGAAAAGGCAATCCCTGGCGTAATTAAAATTTGCGACAGTAGAAAATTATTTTTTGAATAATTTACTATAGAAAAGGCAATCCCTGGCGCAATTAAAATTTGCGACAGTAAAAAATTATTTTTTGCAAAATTTACTATAGAAAAGGCAATCCCTGGGATATTTATAATTTGCGACAGTAGAAAATTATTTTTTGAATAATTTACTATAGAAAAGGCAATCCCTGGCGTATTTAAAATTTGCGACAGTAGAAAATTATTTTTTGAATAATTTACTATAGAAAAGGCAAACCCTGGCGTAATTAAAATTTGCGACAGTAGAAAATTATTTTTTGAATAATTTACTATAGAAATGGCAATCCCTGGCGTAATTAAAATTTGCGACAGTAGAAAATTATTTTTTGAATAATTTACTATAGAAAAGGCAATCCCTGGCGTATTTAAAATTTGCGACAGTAGAAAATAATTTTTTGAATAATTTACTATAGAAAAGACAATCCCTGGGATATTTAAAATTTGCGACAGTTGAAAATTATTTTTTGAATAATTTACTATAGAAAAGGCAATCCCTGGCGTAATTAAAATTTGCGACAGTTGAAAATTATTTTTTGAATAATTTACTATAGAAAAGGCAATCCCTGGCGTAATTAAAATTTGCGACAGTAAAAAATTATTTTTGAATAATTTACTATAGAAAAGGCAATCCCTGGCGTATTTAAAATTTGCGACAGTAGAAAATTATTTTTTGAATAATTTACTAGAGAAAAGGCAATCCCTGGCGTAATTAAAATTTGCGACAGTAAAAAATTATTTTTTGAATAATTTACTATAGAAAAGGCAATCCCTGGCGTAATTAAAATTTGCGACAGTAGAACATTATTTTTTGAATAATTTACTATAGAAAAGGCAATCCCTGGGATATTTAAAATTTGCGACAGTAGAAAATTATTTTTTGAATAATTTACTATAGAAAAGGCAATCCCTGGCGTAATTAAAATTTGCGACAGTAGAAAATTATTTTTTGAATAATTTTCTATAGAAAAGGCAATCCCTGGCGTAATTAAAATTTGCGACAGTAGAAAATTATTTTTTGAATAATTTACTATAGAAAAGGCAATCCCTGGCGCAATTAAAATTTGCGACAGTAAAAAATTATTTTTTGCAAAATTTACTATAGAAAAGGCAATCCCTGGGATATTTATAATTTGCGACAGTAGAAAATTATTTTTTGAATAATTTACTATAGAAAAGGCAATCCCTGGCGTATTTAAAATTTGCGACAGTAGAAAATTATTTTTTGAATAATTTACTATAGAAAAGGCAAACCCTGGCGTAATTAAAATTTGCGACAGTAGAAAATTATTTTTTGAATAATTTACTATAGAAATGGCAATCCCTGGCGTAATTAAAATTTGCGACAGTAGAAAATTATTTTTTGAATAATTTACTATAGAAAAGGCAATCCCTGGCGAAATTAAAATTTGCGACAGTAGAAAATTATTTTTTGAATAATTTACTATGGAAAAGGCAATCCCTGGCGTAATTAAAATTTGCGACAGTAGAAAATTATTTTTTGAATAATTTACTATAGAAAAGGCAATCCCTGGCGTATTTAAAATTTGCGACAGTAGAAAAATTTTTTTTGAATAATTTACTATAGAAAAGGCAATCCCTGGCGCAATTAAAATTTGCGACAGTCAAAAATTATTTTTGGGAAATTTACTGTAGAAAAGGCAATCCCTGGCGCAATTAAAACTTGCGATAGTAAAAAATTATTTTTTGAATAATTTACTATAGAAAAGGCAATCCCTGGCGTAATTAAAATTTGCGACAGTAGAAAATTATTTTTTGAATAATTTACTATGGAAAAGGCAATCCCTGGCGTATTTAAAATTTGCGACAGTATAATATTATTTTTTGAAAAATTTACTATAGAAAAGGCAATCCCTGGCGCACTTAAAATTTGCGACAGTAAAAAATTATTTTTTGCAAAATTTACTATAGAAAAGGCAATCCCTGGGATATTTATAATTTGCGACAGTAGAAAATTATTTTTTGAATAATTTACTATAGAAAAGGCAATCCCTGGCGTATTTAAAATTTGCGACAGTAGAAAATTATTTTTTGAATAATTTACTATGGAAAAGGCAAACCCTGGCGTAATTAAAATTTGCGACAGTAGAAAATTATTTTTTGAATAATTTACTATAGAAATGGCAATCCCTGGCGTAATTAAAATTTGCGACAGTAGAAAATTATTTTTTGAATAATTTACTATAGAAAAGGCAATCCCTGGCGAAATTAAAATTTGCGACAGTAGAAAATTATTTTTTGAATAATTTACTATAGAAAAGGCAATCCCTGGCGTAATTAAAATTTGCGACAGTAGAAAATTATTTTTTGAATAATTTACTATAGAAAAGGCAATCCCTGGCGTATTTAAAATTTGCGACAGTAGAAAATTATTTTTTGAATAATTTACTATAGAAAAGGCAATCCCTGGCGCAATTAAAATTTGCGACAGTAAAAAATTATTTTTTGAAAAATTTACTATAGAAAAGGTAATCCCTGGTGCAATAACAATTTGCGACAGTAAAAAATTATTTTTTGAAAAATTTACTGTAGAAAGGCAATCCCTGGCGTAATTAAAATTTGCGACAGTAGAAAATTATTTTTTGAATAATTTACTATAGAAAAGGCAATCCTTGGCGTATTTAAAATTTGCGACAGTATAATATTATTTTTTGAAAAATTTACTATAGAAAAGGCAATCCCTGGCGCACTTAAAATTTGCGACAGTAAAAAATTATTTTTTGAATAATTTACTATAAAAAAGGCAATCCCTGGCGTAATTAAAATTTGCGACAGTAGAAAATTATTTTTTGCAAAATTTACTATAGAAAAGGCAATCCCTGGCGCACTTAAAATTTGCGACAGTAAAAAATTATTTTGTGAGAAATTTACTATAGAAAAGGCAATCCCTGGGGTATTTAAAATTTGCGACTGTAGAAAATTATTTTTTGAATAATTTACCATAGAAAAGGCAATTCCTGGCGTAATTAAAATTTGCGACAGTTGAAAATTATTTTTTGAATAATTTACTATAGAAAAGGCAATCCCTGGCGCAATTAAAATTTGCGACAGTAAAAAATTATTTTTTGAATAATTTACTATAGAAAAGGCAATCCCTGGCGCACTTAAAATTTGCGACAGTAAAAAATTATTTTTTGAATAATTTACTATAGAAAAGGCAATCCCTGGGATATTTAAAATTTGCGACAGTAGAAAATTATTTTTTGAATAATTTACTATAGAAAAGGCAATCCCTGGCGTAATTAAAATTTGCGACAGTATAAAATTATTTTTTGAATAATTTACTATAGAAAAGCAATCCCTGGCGCACTTAAAATTTGCGACAGTAAAAAATTATTTTTTGAATAATTTACTATAGAAAAGGCAATTCCTGGCGTAATTAAAATTTGCGACAGTTGAAAATTATTTTTTGAATAATTTACTATAGAAAAGGCAATCCCTGGCGCAATTAAAATTTGCGACTGTAAAAAATTATTTTTTGAATAATTTACTATAGAAAAGGCAATCCCTGGCGCACTTAAAATTTGCGACAGTAAAAAATTATTTTTTGAATAATTTACTATAGAAAAGGCAATCCCTGGCGCACTTAAAATTTGCGACAGTAAAAAATTATTTTTTGAATAATTTACTATAGAAAAGGCAATCCCTGGCGTAATTAAAATTTGCGACAGTAGAAAATTATTTTTTGAATAATTTACTATAGAAAAGGCAATCCCTGGCGTAATTAAAATTTGAGACAGTACAAAATTATTTTTTGAATAATTTACTATAGAAAAGGCAATCCCTGGCGTAATTAAAATTTGCGACAGTAAAAAATTATTTTTTGAAAAATTTACTGTAGAAAAGGCAATCCCTGGCGCAATTAAAATTTGCAACAGTAGAAAATTATTTTTTGAATAATTTACTATAGAAAAGGCAATCCCTGGCGTAATTAAAATTTGCGACAGTAAAAAATTATTTTTTGAATAATTTACTATAGAAAAGGCAATTCCTGGCGTATTCAAAATTTGCGACAGTAAGAAATTAATTTGTGAGAAATTTACTATAGAAAAGGCAATCCCTGGGATATTTAAAATTTGCGACAGTAAAAAATTATTTTTTGAAAAATTTACTCTAGAAAAGGCAATCCCTGGCGTAATTAAATCTTGCGATAGTAAAAAATTATTTTTTGAAAAATTTACTATAGAAAAGGCAATCCCTGGCGCAATTAAAATTTGCGACAGTAAGAAATTAATTTGTGAGAAATTTACTATAGAATAGGCAATCCCTGGGATATTTAAAATTTGCGACAGTAAAAAATTATTTTTTGAAAAATTTACTATAGAAAAGGCAATTCCTGGCGTAATTAAAACTTGCGATATTAAAATATTATTTTTTGAATAATTTACTATAGAAAAGGCAATCCCTGGCGCAATTAAAATTTGCAACAGTAGAAAATTATTTTTTGAATAATTTACTATAGAAAAGGCAATCCCTGGCGCACTTAAAATTTGCGACAGTAAAAAATTATTTTGTGAGAAATTTACTATAGAAAAGGCAATCCCTGGGATATTTAAAATTTGCGACTGTAGAAAATTATTTTTTGAATAATTTACTATTGAAAAGGCAATCCCTGGCGTAATTAAAATTTGCGACAGTATAAAATTATTTTTTGAATAATTTACTATAGAAAAGGCAATCCCTGGCGCACTTAAAATTTGCGACAGTAAAAAATTATTTTTTGAATAATTTACTATAGAAAAGGCAATCCCTGGCGTAATTAAAATTTGCGACAGTAGAAAATTATTTTTTGAATAATTTACTATAGAAAAGGCAATCCCTGGCGTAATTAAAATTTGCGACAGTGTAAAATTATTTTTTGAATAATTTACTATAGAAAAGGCAATCCCTGGCGTAATTAAAATTTGCGACAGTAAAAAATTATTTTTTGAAAAATTTACTGTAGAAAAGGCAATCCCTGGCGCAATTAAAATTTGCGACAGTAGAAAATTATTTTTTGAATAATTTACTATAGAAAAGGCAATCCCTGGCGTAATTAAAATTAGCGACAGTAAAAAATTATTTTTTGAATAATTTACTATAGAAAAGGCAATCCCTGGCGTATTCAAAATTTGCGACAGTAAGAAATTAATTTGTGAGAAATTTACTATAGAAAAGGCAATCCCTGGGATATTTAAAATTTGCGACAGTAAAAAATTATTTTTTGAAAAATTTACTCTAGAAAAGGCAATCCCTGGCGTAATTAAATCTTGCGATAGTAAAAAATTATTTTTTGAAAAATTTACTATAGAAAAGGCAATCCCTGGCGCAATTAAAATTTGCGACAGTAGAAAATTATTTTTTGAATAATTTACTATAGAAAAGGCAATCCCTGGCGCACTTAAAATTTGCGACAGTAAAAAATTATTTTGTGAGAAATTTACTATAGAAAAGGCAATCCCTGGGATATTTAAAATTTGCGACTGTAGAAAATTATTTTTTGAATAATTTACTATTGAAAAGGCAATCCCTGGCGTAATTAAAATTTGCGACAGTATAAAATTATTTTTTGAATAATTTACTATAGAAAAGGCAATCCCTGGCGCACTTAAAATTTGCGACAGTAAAAAATTATTTTTTGAATAATTTACTATAGAAAAGGCAATCCCTGGCGTAATTAAAATTTGCGACAGTAGAAAATTATTTTTTGAATAATTTACTATAGAAAAGGCAATCCCTGGCGTAATTAAAATTTGCGACAGTGTAAAATTATTTTTTGAATAATTTACTATAGAAAAGGCAATCCCTGGCGTAATTAAAATTTGCGACAGTAAAAAATTATTTTTTGAAAAATTTACTGTAGAAAAGGCAATCCCTGGCGCAATTAAAATTTGCGACAGTAGAAAATTATTTTTTGAATAATTTACTATAGAAAAGGCAATCCCTGGCGTAATTAAAATTTGCGACAGTAAAAAATTATTTTTTGAATAATTTACTATAGAAAAGGCAATCCCTGGCGTATTCAAAATTTGCGACAGTAAGAAATTATTTTGTGAGAAATTTACTATAGAAAAGGCAATCCCTGGGATATTTAAAATTTGCGACAGTAGAAAATTATTTTTTGAATAATTTACCATAGAAAAGGCAATTCCTGGCGTAATTAAAATTTGCGACAGTTGAAAATTATTTTTTGAATAATTTACTATAGAAAAGGCAATCCCTGGCGCAATTAAAATTTGCGACAGTAAAAAATTATTTTTTGAATAATTTACTATAGAAAAGGCAATCCCTGGCGCACTTAAAATTTGCGACAGTAAAAAATTATTTTTTGAATAATTTACTATAGAAAAGGCAATCCCTGGGATATTTAAAATTTGCGACAGTAGAAAATTATTTTTTGAATAATTTACTATAGAAAAGGCAATCCCTGGCGTAATTAAAATTTGCGACAGTATAAAATTATTTTTTGAATAATTTACTATAGAAAAGCAATCCCTGGCGCACTTAAAATTTGCGACAGTAAAAAATTATTTTTTGAATAATTTACTATAGAAAAGGCAATTCCTGGCGTAATTAAAATTTGCGACAGTTGAAAATTATTTTTTGAATAATTTACTATAGAAAAGGCAATCCCTGGCGCAATTAAAATTTGCGACAGTAAAAAATTATTTTTTGAATAATTTACTATAGAAAAGGCAATCCCTGGCGCACTTAAAATTTGCGACAGTAAAAAATTATTTTTTGAATAATTTACTATAGAAAAGGCAATCCCTGGCGTAATTAAAATTTGCGACAGTAGAAAATTATTTTTTGAATAATTTACTATTGAAAAGGCAATCCCTGGCGTAATTAAAATTTGCGACAGTATAAAATTATTTTTTGAATAATTTACTATAGAAAAGGCAATCCCTGGCGCACTTAAAATTTGCGACAGTAAAAAATTATTTTTTGAATAATTTACTATAGAAAAGGCAATCCCTGGCGTAATTAAAATTTGCGACAGTAGAAAATTATTTTTTGAATAATTTACTATAGAAAAGGCAATCCCTGGCGTAATTAAAATTTGAGACAGTACAAAATTATTTTTTGAATAATTTACTATAGAAAAGGCAATCCCTGGCGTAATTAAAATTTGCGACAGTAAAAAATTATTTTTTGAAAAATTTACTGTAGAAAAGGCAATCCCTGGCGCAATTAAAATTTGCAACAGTAGAAAATTATTTTTTGAATAATTTACTATAGAAAAGGCAATCCCTGGCGTAATTAAAATTTGCGACAGTAAAAAATTATTTTTTGAATAATTTACTATAGAAAAGGCAATCCCTGGCGTATTCAAAATTTGCGACAGTAAGAAATTAATTTGTGAGAAATTTACTATAGAAAAGGCAATCCCTGGGATATTTAAAATTTGCGACAGTAAAAAATTATTTTTTGAAAAATTTACTCTAGAAAAGGCAATCCCTGGCGTAATTAAATCTTGCGATAGTAAAAAATTATTTTTTGAAAAATTTACTATAGAAAAGGCAATCCCTGGCGCAATTAAAATTTGCGACAGTAAGAAATTAATTTGTGAGAAATTTACTATAGAAAAGGCAATCCCTGGGATATTTAAAATTTGCGACAGTAAAAAATTATTTTTTGAAAAATTTACTATAGAAAAGGCAATTCCTGGCGTAATTAAAACTTGCGATATTAAAATATTATTTTTTGAATAATTTACTATAGAAAAGGCAATCCCTGGCGCAATTAAAATTTGCAACAGTAGAAAATTATTTTTTGAATAATTTACTATAGAAAAGGCAATCCCTGGCGCACTTAAAATTTGCGACAGTAAAAAATTATTTTGTGAGAAATTTACTATAGAAAAGGCAATAACTGGGATATTTAAAATTTGCGACTGTAGAAAATTATTTTTTGAATAATTTACTATTGAAAAGGCAATCCCTGGCGTAATTAAAATTTGCGACAGTATAAAATTATTTTTTGAATAATTTACTATAGAAAAAGCAATCCCTGGCGCACTTAAAATTTGCGACAGTAAAAAATTATTTTTTGAATAATTTACTATAGAAAAGGCAATCCCTGGCGTAATTAAAATTTGCGACAGTAGAAAATTATTTTTTGAATAATTTACTATAGAAAAGGCAATCCCTGGCGTAATTAAAATTTGCGACAGTGTAAAATTATTTTTTGAATAATTTACTATAGAAAAGGCAATCCCTGGCGTAATTAAAATTTGCGACAGTAAAAAATTATTTTTTGAAAAATTTACTATAGAAAAGGCAATCCCTGGCGCAATTAAAACTTGCGACAGTAGAAAATTATTTTTTGAATAATTTACTATAGAAAAGGCAATCCCTGGCGTAATTAAAATTTGCGACAGTAAAAAATTATTTTTTGAATAATTTTCTATAGAAAAGGCAATCCCTGGCGTATTCAAAATTTGCGACAGTAAGAAATTAATTTGTGAGAAATTTACTATAGAAAAGGCAATCCCTGGGATATTTAAAATTTGCGACAGTAAAAAATTATTTTTTGAAAAATTTACTCTAGAAAAGGCAATCCCTGGCGTAATTAAATCTTGCGATAGTAAAAAATTATTTTTTGAAAAATTTACTATAGAAAAGGCAATCCCTGGCGCAATTAAAATTTGCGACAGTAGAAAATTATTTTTTGAATAATTTACTATAGAAAAGGCAATCCCTGGCGCACTTAAAATTTGCGACAGTAAGAAATTAATTTGTGAGAAATTTACTATAGAAAAGGCAATCCCTGGGAAATTTAAAATTTGCGACAGTAAAAAATTATTTTTTGAAAAATTTACTCTAGAAAAGGCAATCCCTGGCGTAATTAAATCTTGCGATAGTAAAAAATTATTTTTTGAAAAATTTACTATAGAAAAGGCAATCCCTGGCGCAATTAAAATTTGCGACAGTAGAAAATCATTTTTTGAATAATTTACTATAGAAAAGGCAATCCCTGGCGTAATTAAAATTTGCGACAGTAGAAAATTATTTTTTGAATAATTTACTATAGAAAAGGCAATCCCTGGCGTAATTAAAATTTGCGACAGTGTAAAATTATTTTTTGAATAATTTACTATAGAAAAGGCAATCCCTGGCGTAATTAAAATTTGCGACAGTAAAAAATTATTTTTTGAAAAATTTACTGTAGAAAAGGCAATCCCTGGCGCAATTAAAATTTGCGACAGTAGAAAATTATTTTTTGAATAATTTACTATAGAAAAGGCAATCCCTGGCGTAATTAAAATTTGCGACAGTAAAAAATTATTTTTTGAATAATTTACTATAGAAAAGGCAATCCCTGGCGTATTCAAAATTTGCGACAGTAAGAAATTATTTTGTGAGAAATTTACTATAGAAAAGGCAATCCCTGGGATATTTAAAATTTGCGACAGTAGAAAATTATTTTTTGAATAATTTACCATAGAAAAGGCAATTCCTGGCGTAATTAAAATTTGCGACAGTTGAAAATTATTTTTTGAATAATTTACTATAGAAAAGGCAATCCCTGGCGCAATTAAAATTTGCGACAGTAAAAAATTATTTTTTGAATAATTTACTATAGAAAAGGCAATCCCTGGCGCACTTAAAATTTGCGACAGTAAAAAATTATTTTTTGAATAATTTACTATAGAAAAGGCAATCCCTGGGATATTTAAAATTTGCGACAGTAGAAAATTATTTTTTGAATAATTTACTATAGAAAAGGCAATCCCTGGCGTAATTAAAATTTGCGACAGTATAAAATTATTTTTTGAATAATTTACTATAGAAAAGCAATCCCTGGCGCACTTAAAATTTGCGACAGTAAAAAATTATTTTTTGAATAATTTACTATAGAAAAGGCAATTCCTGGCGTAATTAAAATTTGCGACAGTTGAAAATTATTTTTTGAATAATTTACTATAGAAAAGGCAATCCCTGGCGCAATTAAAATTTGCGACAGTAAAAAATTATTTTTTGAATAATTTACTATAGAAAAGGCAATCCCTGGCGCACTTAAAATTTGCGACAGTAAAAAATTATTTTTTGAATAATTTACTATAGAAAAGGCAATCCCTGGCGTAATTAAAATTTGCGACAGTAGAAAATTATTTTTTGAATAATTTACTATTGAAAAGGCAATCCCTGGCGTAATTAAAATTTGCGACAGTATAAAATTATTTTTTGAATAATTTACTATAGAAAAGGCAATCCCTGGCGCACTTAAAATTTGCGACAGTAAAAAATTATTTTTTGAATAATTTACTATAGAAAAGGCAATCCCTGGCGTAATTAAAATTTGCGACAGTAGAAAATTATTTTTTGAATAATTTACTATAGAAAAGGCAATCCCTGGCGTAATTAAAATTTGAGACAGTACAAAATTATTTTTTGAATAATTTACTATAGAAAAGGCAATCCCTGGCGTAATTAAAATTTGCGACAGTAAAAAATTATTTTTTGAAAAATTTACTGTAGAAAAGGCAATCCCTGGCGCAATTAAAATTTGCAACAGTAGAAAATTATTTTTTGAATAATTTACTATAGAAAAGGCAATCCCTGGCGTAATTAAAATTTGCGACAGTAAAAAATTATTTTTTGAATAATTTACTATAGAAAAGGCAATCCCTGGCGTATTCAAAATTTGCGACAGTAAGAAATTAATTTGTGAGAAATTTACTATAGAAAAGGCAATCCCTGGGATATTTAAAATTTGCGACAGTAAAAAATTATTTTTTGAAAAATTTACTCTAGAAAAGGCAATCCCTGGCGTAATTAAATCTTGCGATAGTAAAAAATTATTTTTTGAAAAATTTACTATAGAAAAGGCAATCCCTGGCGCAATTAAAATTTGCGACAGTAAGAAATTAATTTGTGAGAAATTTACTATAGAAAAGGCAATCCCTGGGATATTTAAAATTTGCGACAGTAAAAAATTATTTTTTGAAAAATTTACTATAGAAAAGGCAATTCCTGGCGTAATTAAAACTTGCGATATTAAAATATTATTTTTTGAATAATTTACTATAGAAAAGGCAATCCCTGGCGCAATTAAAATTTGCAACAGTAGAAAATTATTTTTTGAATAATTTACTATAGAAAAGGCAATCCCTGGCGCACTTAAAATTTGCGACAGTAAAAAATTATTTTGTGAGAAATTTACTATAGAAAAGGCAATAACTGGGATATTTAAAATTTGCGACTGTAGAAAATTATTTTTTGAATAATTTACTATTGAAAAGGCAATCCCTGGCGTAATTAAAATTTGCGACAGTATAAAATTATTTTTTGAATAATTTACTATAGAAAAGGCAATCCCTGGCGCACTTAAAATTTGCGACAGTAAAAAATTATTTTTTGAATAATTTACTATAGAAAAGGCAATCCCTGGCGTAATTAAAATTTGCGACAGTAGAAAATTATTTTTTGAATAATTTACTATAGAAAAGGCAATCCCTGGCGTAATTAAAATTTGCGACAGTGTAAAATTATTTTTTGAATAATTTACTATAGAAAAGGCAATCCCTGGCGTAATTAAAATTTGCGACAGTAAAAAATTATTTTTTGAAAAATTTACTATAGAAAAGGCAATCCCTGGCGCAATTAAAACTTGCGACAGTAGAAAATTATTTTTTGAATAATTTACTATAGAAAAGGCAATCCCTGGCGTAATTAAAATTTGCGACAGTAAAAAATTATTTTTTGAATAATTTTCTATAGAAAAGGCAATCCCTGGCGTATTCAAAATTTGCGACAGTAAGAAATTAATTTGTGAGAAATTTACTATAGAAAAGGCAATCCCTGGGATATTTAAAATTTGCGACAGTAAAAAATTATTTTTTGAAAAATTTACTCTAGAAAAGGCAATCCCTGGCGTAATTAAATCTTGCGATAGTAAAAAATTATTTTTTGAAAAATTTACTATAGAAAAGGCAATCCCTGGCGCAATTAAAATTTGCGACAGTAGAAAATTATTTTTTGAATAATTTACTATAGAAAAGGCAATCCCTGGCGCACTTAAAATTTGCGACAGTAAGAAATTAATTTGTGAGAAATTTACTATAGAAAAGCAATCCCTGGGATATTTAAAATTTGCGACAGTAAAAAATTATTTTTTGAAAAATTTACTCTAGAAAAGGCAATCCCTGGCGTAATTAAATCTTGCGATAGTAAAAAATTATTTTTTGAAAAATTTACTATAGAAAAGGCAATCCCTGGCGCAATTAAAATTTGCGACAGTAGAAAATCATTTTTTGAATAATTTACTATAGAAAAGGCAATCCCTGGCGTAATTAAAACTTGCGATAGTAAAAAATTATTTTTTGAATAATTTACTGTAGAAAAGGCAACCCCTGGCGCACTTAAAATTTGCGACAGTAGAAAATTATTTTTTGAATAATTTACTATAGAAAAGGCAATCCCTGGCGTAATTAAAATTTGCGACAGTAGAAAATTATTTTTTGAATAATTTACTATTGAAAAGGCAATCCCTGGCGTAATTAAAATTTGCGACAGTATAAAATTATTTTTTGAATAATTTACTATAGAAAAGGCAATCCCTGGCGCACTTAAAATTTGCGACAGTAAAAAATTATTTTTTGAATAATTTACTATAGAAAAGGCAATCCCTGGCGTAATTAAAATTTGCGACAGTAGAAAATTATTTTTTGAATAATTTACTATAGAAAAGGCAATCCCTGGCGTAATTAAAATTTGAGACAGTACAAAATTATTTTTTGAATAATTTACTATAGAAAAGGCAATCCCTGGCGTAATTAAAATTTGCGACAGTAAAAAATTATTTTTTGAAAAATTTACTGTAGAAAAGGCAATCCCTGGCGCAATTAAAATTTGCGACAGTAGAAAATTATTTTTTGAATAATTTACTATAGAAAAGGCAATCCCTGGCGTAATTAAAATTTGCGACAGTAAAAAATTATTTTTTGAATAATTTACTATAGAAAAGGCAATCCCTGGCGTATTCAAAATTTGCGACAGTAAGAAATTAATTTGTGAGAAATTTACTATAGAAAAGGCAATCCCTGGGATATTTAAAATTTGCGACAGTAAAAAATTATTTTTTGAAAAATTTACTCTAGAAAAGGCAATCCCTGGCGTAATTAAATCTTGCGATAGTAAAAAATTATTTTTTGAAAAATTTACTATAGAAAAGGCAATCCCTGGCGCAATTAAAATTTGCGACAGTAGAAAATTATTTTTTGAATAATTTACTATAGAAAAGGCAATCCCTGGCGCACTTAAAATTTGCGACAGTAAGAAATTAATTTGTGAGAAATTTACTATAGAAAAGGCAATCCCTGGGATATTTAAAATTTGCGACAGTAAAAAATTATTTTTTGAAAAATTTACTCTAGAAAAGGCAATCCCTGGCGTAATTAAATCTTGCGATAGTAAAAAATTATTTTTTGAAAAATTTACTATAGAAAAGGCAATCCCTGGCGCAATTAAAATTTGCGACAGTAGAAAATTATTTTTTGAATAATTTACTATAGAAAAGGCAATCCCTGGCGCACTTAAAATTTGCGACAGTAAAAAATTATTTTGTGAGAAATTTACTGTAGAAAAGGCAATCCCTGGGATATTTAAAATTTGCGACAGTAGAAAATTATTTTTTGAATAATTTACTATAGAAAAGGCAATCCCTGGCGTAATTAAAATTTGCGACAGTAAAAAATTATTTTTTGAATAATTTTCTATAGAAAAGGCAATCCCTGGCGTATTCAAAATTTGCGACAGTAAGAAATTAATTTGTGAGAAATTTACTATAGAAAAGGCAATCCCTGGGATATTTAAAATTTGCGACAGTAAAAAATTATTTTTTGAAAAATTTACTCTAGAAAAGGCAATCCCTGGCGTAATTAAATCTTGCGATAGTAAAAAATTATTTTTTGAAAAATTTACTATAGAAAAGGCAATCCCTGGCGCAATTAAAATTTGCGACAGTAGAAAATTATTTTTTGAATAATTTACTATAGAAAAGGCAATCCCTGGCGCACTTAAAATTTGCGACAGTAAGAAATTAATTTGTGAGAAATTTACTATAGAAAAGGCAATCCCTGGGATATTTAAAATTTGCGACAGTAAAAAATTATTTTTTGAAAAATTTACTCTAGAAAAGGCAATCCCTGGCGTAATTAAATCTTGCGATAGTAAAAAATTATTTTTTGAAAAATTTACTATAGAAAAGGCAATCCCTGGCGCAATTAAAATTTGCGACAGTAGAAAATCATTTTTTGAATAATTTACTATAGAAAAGGCAATCCCTGGCGTAATTAAAACTTGCGATAGTAAAAAATTATTTTTTGAATAATTTACTGTAGAAAAGGCAACCCCTGGCGCACTTAAAATTTGCGACAGTAGAAAATTATTTTTTGAATAATTTACTATAGAAAAGGCAATCCCTGGCGTAATTAAAATTTGCGACAGTAGAAAATTATTTTTTGAATAATTTACTATTGAAAAGGCAATCCCTGGCGTAATTAAAATTTGCGACAGTATAAAATTATTTTTTGAATAATTTACTATAGAAAAGGCAATCCCTGGCGCACTTAAAATTTGCGACAGTAAAAAATTATTTTTTGAATAATTTACTATAGAAAAGGCAATCCCTGGCGTAATTAAAATTTGCGACAGTAGAAAATTATTTTTTGAATAATTTACTATAGAAAAGGCAATCCCTGGCGTAATTAAAATTTGAGACAGTACAAAATTATTTTTTGAATAATTTACTATAGAAAAGGCAATCCCTGGCGTAATTAAAATTTGCGACAGTAAAAAATTATTTTTTGAAAAATTTACTGTAGAAAAGGCAATCCCTGGCGCAATTAAAATTTGCGACAGTAGAAAATTATTTTTTGAATAATTTACTATAGAAAAGGCAATCCCTGGCGTAATTAAAATTTGCGACAGTAAAAAATTATTTTTTGAATAATTTACTATAGAAAAGGCAATCCCTGGCGTATTCAAAATTTGCGACAGTAAGAAATTAATTTGTGAGAAATTTACTATAGAAAAGGCAATCCCTGGGATATTTAAAATTTGCGACAGAAAAAAATTATTTTTTGAAAAATTTACTCTAGAAAAGGCAATCCCTGGCGTAATTAAATCTTGCGATAGTAAAAAATTATTTTTTGAAAAATTTACTATAGAAAAGGCAATCCCTGGCGCAATTAAAATTTGCGACAGTAGAAAATTATTTTTTGAATAATTTACTATAGAAAAGGCAATCCCTGGCGCACTTAAAATTTGCGACAGTAAGAAATTAATTTGTGAGAAATTTACTATAGAAAAGGCAATCCCTGGGATATTTAAAATTTGCGACAGTAAAAAATTATTTTTTGAAAAATTTACTCTAGAAAAGGCAATCCCTGGCGTAATTAAATCTTGCGATAGTAAAAAATTATTTTTTGAAAAATTTACTATAGAAAAGGCAATCCCTGGCGCAATTAAAATTTGCGACAGTAGAAAATTATTTTTTGAATAATTTACTATAGAAAAGGCAATCCCTGGCGCACTTAAAATTTGCGACAGTAAAAAATTATTTTGTGAGAAATTTACTATAGAAAAGGCAATCCCTGGGATATTTAAAATTTGCGACAGTAGAAAATTATTTTTTGAATAATTTACTATAGAAAAGGCAATCCCTGGCGTAATTAAAATTTGCGACAGTATAAAATTATTTTTTGAATAATTTACTATAGAAAAGGCAATCCCTGGCGCACTTAAAATTTGCGACAGTAAAAAATTATTTTTTGAATAATTTACTATAGAAAAGGCAATCCCTGGCGTAATTAAAATTTGCGACAGTATAAAATTATTTTATGAATAATTTACTATAGAAAAGGCAATCCCTGGCGTAATTAAAATTTGCGACAGTAGAAAATTATTTTTTGAATAATTTACTATAGAAAAGGCAATCCCTGGCGCAATTAAAATTTGCGACAGTAGAAAATTATTTTTTGAATAATTTACTATTGAAAAGGCAATCCCTGGCGTAATTAAAATTTGCGACAGTAAAAAATTATTTTTTGAATAATTTACTATAGAAAAGGCAATCCCTGGCGTAATTAAAATTTGCGACAGTAGAAAATTATTTTTTGAATAATTTACTATAGAAAAGGCAATCCCTGGGATATTTAAAATTTGCGACAGTTGAAAATTATTTTTTGAATAATTTACTATAGAAAAGGCAATCCCTGGCGTAATTAAAATTTGCGACAGTTGAAAATTATTTTTTGAATAATTTACTATAGAAAAGGCAATCCCTGGCGTAATTAAAATTTGCGACAGTAAAAAATTATTTTTTGAATTATTTACTATAGAAAAGGCAATCCCTGGCGTATTTAAAATTTGCGACAGTAGAAAATTATTTTTTGAATAATTTACTATAGAAAAGGCAATCCCTAGCGTAATTAAAATTTGTGACAGTTGAAAATTATTTTTTGAATAATTTACTATAGAAAAGGCAATCCCTGGCGTAATTAAAATTTGCGACAGTAAAAAATTATTTTCTGAATAATTAACTATATAAAAGGCAATCCCTGGCGTAATTAAAATTTGCGACAGTAAAAAATTATTTTTTGAATAATTTACTATAGAAAAGGCAATCCCTGGCGTAATTAAAATTTGCGACAGTAGAAAATTATTTTTTGAATAATTTACTATAGAAAAGGCAATCCTTGGGATATTTAAAATTTGCGACAGTTGAAAATTATTTTTTGAATAATTTACTATAGAAAAGGCAATCCCTGGCGTAATTAAAATTTGCGACAGTAAAAAATTATTTTTTGATTAATTTACTATAGAAAAGGCAATCCCTGGCGTAATTAAAATTTGCGACAGTAGAAAATTATTTTTTGAATAATTTACTAGAGAAAAGGCAATCCCTGGCGTAATTAAAATTTGCGACAGTAAAAAATTATTTTTTGAATAATTTACTATAGAAAAGGCAATCCCTGGCGTAATTAAAATTTGCGACAGTAAAAAATTATTTTTTGAATAATTTACTATAGAAAAGGCAATCCCTGGCGTAATTAAAATTTGCGACAGTAAAAAATTATTTTTTGAATAATTTACTATAGAAAAGGCAATCCCTGGCGTATTTAAAATTTGCGACAGTAGAAAATTATTTTTTGAATAATTTACTAGAGAAAAGGCAATCCCTGGCGTAATTAAAATTTGCGACAGTAAAAAATTATTTTTTGAATAATTTACTATAGAAAAGGCAATCCCTGGCGTAATTAAAATTTGCGAAAGTAGAAAATTATTTTTTGAATAATTTACAATAGAAAAGGCAATCCTTGGGATATTTAAAATTTGCCACAGTTGAAAATTATTTTTTGAATAATTTACTATAGAAAAGGCAATCCCTGGCGTAATTAAAATTTGCGACAGTGAAAAATTATTTTTTGAATAATTTACTATAGAAAAGGCAATCCCTGGCGTAATTAAAATTTGCGACAGTAGAAAATTATTTTTTGAATAATTTACTATAGAAAAGGCAATCCCTGGGATATTTAAAATTTGCGGCAGTAGAAAATTATTTTTTGAATAAATTACTATAGAAAAGGCAATCCCTGGCGTAATTAAAATTTGCGACAGTTGAAAATTATTTTTTGAATAATTTACTATAGAAAAGGCAATCCCTGGCGTAATTAAAATTTGAGACAGTAGAAAATTATTTTTTGAATAATTTACTATAGAAAAGGCAATCCCTGGCGTATTTAAAATTTGCGACAGTAAGAAATTAATTTGTGAGAAATTTACTATAGAAAAGGCAATCCCTGGGATATTTAAAATTTGCGACAGTAAAAAATTATTTTTTGAATAAATTACTATAGAAAAGGCCATCCCTGGCGTAATTAAAATTTGCGACAGTAAAAAATTATTTTTTGAATAATTTACTATAGAAAAGGCAATCCCTGGCGTAATTAAAATTTGCGACAGTAAAAAATTATTTTTTGAATAATTTACTATAGAAAAGGCAATCCCTGGCGTATTTAAAATTTGCGGCAGTAGAAAATTATTTTTTGAATAATTTACTAGAGAAAAGGCAATCCCTGGCGTAATTAAAATTTGCGACAGTAAAAAATTATTTTTTGAATAATTTACTATAGAAAAGGCAATCCCTGGCGTAATTAAAATTTGCGAAAGTAGAAAATTATTTTTTGAATAATTTACTATAGAAAAGGCAATCCTTGGGATATTTAAAATTTGCGACAGTTGAAAATTATTTTTTGAATAATTTACTATAGAAAAGGCAATCCCTGGCGTAATTAAAATTTGCGACAGTAAAAAATTATTTTTTGAATAATTTACTATAGAAAAGGCAATCCCTGGCGTAATTAAAATTTGCGACAGTAGAAAATTATTTTTTGAATAATTTACTATAGAAAAGGCAATCCCTGGGATATTTAAAATTTGCGGCAGTAGAAAATTATTTTTTGAATAAATTACTATAGAAAAGGCAATCCCTGGCGTAATTAAAATTTGCGACAGTTGAAAATTATTTTTTGAATAATTTACTATAGAAAAGGCAATCCCTGGCGTAATTAAAATTTGAGACAGTAGAAAATTATTTTTTGAATAATTTACTATAGAAAAGGCAATCCCTGGCGTATTTAAAATTTGCGACAGTAAGAAATTAATTTGTGAGAAATTTACTATAGAAAAGGCAATCCCTGGTATATTTAAAATTTGCGACAGTAAAAAATTATTTTTTGAAAAATTTACTATAGAAAAGGCAATCCCTGGCGTAATTAAAACTTGCGATATTAAAATATTATTTTTTGAAAAATTTACTATAGAAAAGGTAATCCCTGGCGCAATTAAAATTTGCAACAGTAGAAAATTATTTTTTGAATAATTTACTATAGAAAAGGCAATCCCTGGGGCACTTAAAATTTGCGACAGTAAAAAATTATTTTGTGAGAAATTTACTATAGAAAAGGCAATCCCTGGGATATTTAAAATTTGCGACAGTAGAAAATTATTTTTTTAATAATTTACTATAGAAAAGGCAATCCCTGGCGTAATTAAAATTTGCGACAGTATAAAATTATTTTTTGAATAATTTACTATAGAAAAGCAATCCCTGGCGCACTTAAAATTTGCGACAGTAAAAAATTATTTTTTGAATAATTTACTATAGAAAAGGCAATCCCTGGCGTAATTAAAATTTGCGACAGTTGAAAATTATTTTTTGAATAATTTACTATAGAAAAGGCAATCGCTGGCGCACTTAAAATTTGCGACAGTAGAAAATTATTTTTTGAATAATTTACTATTGAAAAGGCAATCCCTGGCGTAATTAAAATTTGCGACAGTATAAAATTATTTTTTGAATAATTTACTATAGAAAAAGCAATCCCTGGCGCACTTAAAATTTGCGACAGTAAAAAATTATTTTTTGAATAATTTACTATAGAAAAGGCAATCCCTGGCGTAATTAAAATTTGCGACAGTAGAAAATTATTTTTTGAATAATTTACTATAGAAAAGGCAATCCCTGGCGTAATTAAAATTTGCGACAGTAGAAAATTATTTTTTGAATAATTTACTATAGAAAAGGCAATCCCTGGGATATTTAAAATTTGCGACAGTTGAAAATTATTTTTTGAATAATTTACTATAGAAAAGGCAATCCCTGGCGTAATTAAAATTTGCGACAGTAAAAAATTATTTTTTGAATAATTTACTATAGAAAAGGCAATCCCTGGCGTAATTAAAATTTGCGACAGTAGAAAATTATTTTTTGAATAATTTACTATAGAAAAGGCAATCCCTGGGATATTTAAAATTTGCGGCAGTAGAAAATTATTTTTTGAATAAATTACTATAGAAAAGGCAATCCCTGGCGTAATTAAAATTTGCGACAGTTGAAAATTATTTTTTGAATAATTTACTATAGAAAAGGCAATCCCTGGCGTAATTAAAATTTGAGACAGTAGAAAATTATTTTTTGAATAATTTACTATAGAAAAGGCAATCCCTGGGATATTTAAAATTTGCGACAGTTGAAAATTATTTTTGAATAATTTACTATAGAAAAGGCAATCCCTGGCGTAATTAAAATTTGCGACAGTTGAAAATTATTTTTTGAATAATTTACTATAGAAAAGGCAATCCCTGGCGCAATTAAAATTTGCGACAGTAAAAAATTATTTTTTGCAAAATTTACTATAGAAAAGGCAATCCCTGGGATATTTATAATTTGCGACAGTAGAAAATTATTTTTTGAATAATTTACTACAGAAAAGGCAATCCCTGGCGTATTTAAAATTTGCGACAGTAGAAAATTATTTTTTGAATAATTTACTATAGAAAAGGCAAACCCTGGCATAATTAAAATTTGCGACAGTAGAAAATTATTTTTTGAATAATTTACTATAGAAATGGCAATCCCTGGCGTAATAAAAATTTGCGACAGTAGAAAATTATTTTTTGAATAATTTACTATAGAAAAGGCAATCCCTGGCGAAATTAAAATTTGCGACAGTAGAAAATTATTTTTTGAATAATTTACTATAGAAAAGGCAATCCCTGGCGTAATTAAAATTTGCGACAGTAGAAAATTATTTTTTGAATAATTTACTATAGAAAAGGCAATCCCTGGCGTATTTAAAATTTGCGACAGTAGAAAATTATTTTTTGAATAATTTACTATAGAAAAGGCAATCCCTGGCGCAATTAAAATTTGCGACAGTAAAAAATTATTTTTGGCAAAATTTACTATAGAAAAGGCAATCCCTGGCGCACTTAAAATTTGCGACAGTAAAAAATTATTTTTTGAATAATTTACTATAAAAAAGGCAATCCCTGGCGTAATTAAAATTTGCGACAGTAGAAAATTATTTTTTGCAAAATTTACTATAGAAAAGGCAATCCCTGGCGCACTTAAAATTTGCGACAGTAAAAAATTATTTTGTGAGAAATTTACTATAGAAAAGGCAATCCCTGGGATATTTAAAATTTGCGACAGTAGAAAATTATTTTTTGAATAATTTACCATAGAAAAGGCAATCCCTGGCGCAATTACAATTTGCGACAGTAAAAAATTATTTTTTGAAAAATTTACTGTAGAAAAGGCAATCCCTGGCGCAATTAAAATTTGCGACAGTAGAAAATTATTTTTTGAATAATTTACTATAGAAAAGGCAATCCCTGGCGTAATTAAATTTTGCGACAGTAAAATATTATTTTTTGAATAATTTACTATAGAAAAGGCAATCCCTGGCGTATTTAAAATTTGCGACAGTAAGAAATTAATTTGTGAGAAATTTACTATAGAAAAGGCAATCCCTGGGATATTTAAAATTTGCGACAGTAAAAAATTATTTTTTGAAAAATTTACTATAGAAAAGGCAATCCCTGGCGTAATTAAAACTTGCGATATTAAAATATTATTTTTTGAAAAATTTACTATAGAAAAGGTAATCCCTGGCGCAATTAAAATTTGCAACAATAGAAAATTATTTTTTGAATAATTTACTATAGAAAAGGCAATCCCTGGGGCACTTAAAATTTGCGACTGTAAAAAATTATTTTGTGAGAAATTTACTATAGAAAAGGCAATCCCTGGGATATTTAAAATTTGCGACAGTAGAAAATTATTTTTTTAATAATTTACTATAGAAAAGGCAATCCCTGGCGTAATTAAAATTTGCGACAGTATAAAATTATTTTTTGAATAATTTACTATAGAAAAGCAATCCCTGGCGCACTTAAAATTTGCGACAGTAAAAAATTATTTTTTGAATAATTTACTATAGAAAAGGCAATCCCTGGCGTAATTAAAATTTGCGACAGTTGAAAATTATTTTTTGAATAATTTACTATAGAAAAGGCAATCGCTGGCGCACTTAAAATTTGCGACAGTAGAAAATTATTTTTTGAATAATTTACTATTGAAAAGGCAATCCCTGGCGTAATTAAAATTTGCGACAGTATAAAATTATTTTTTGAATAATTTACTATAGAAAAAGCAATCCCTGGCGCACTTAAAATTTGCGACAGTAAAAAATTATTTTTTGAATAATTTACTATAGAAAAGGCAATCCCTGGCGTAATTAAAATTTGCGACAGTAGAAAATTATTTTTTTAATAATTTACTATAGAAAAGGCAATCCCTGGCGTAATTAAAATTTGCGACAGTATAAAATTATTTTTTGAATAATTTACTATAGAAAAGGCAATCCCTGGCGTAATTCAAATTTGCGACAGTAAAAAATTATTTTTTGAAAAATTTACTGTAGAAAAGGCAATCCCTGGCGCAATTAAAATTTGCGACAGTAGAAAATTATTTTTTGAATAATTTACTATAGAAAAGGCAATCCCTGGCGTAATTAAAATTTGCGACAGTAAAAAAATTATTTTTTGAATAATTTACTAAGAAAAAGGCAATCCCTGGCGTATTCAAAATTTGCGACAGTAAGAAATTAATTTGTGAGAAATTTACTATAGAAAAGGCAATCCCTGGGATATTTAAATTTTGCGACAGTAAAAAATTATTTTTTGAAAAATTTACTCTAGAAAAGGAAATCCCTGGCGTAATTAAATCTTGCGATAGTAAAAAAAATTATTTTTGAAAAATTTACTATAGAAAAGGCAATCCCTGGCGCAATTAAATTTGCGACAGTAGAAAATTATTTTTTGAATAATTTACTATAGAAAAGGCAATCCCTGGCGCACTTAAAATTTGCGACAGTAAAAAATTATTTTGTGAGAAATTTACTATAGAAAAGGCAATCCCTGGGATATTTAAAATTTGCGACAGTAGAAAATTATTTTTTGAATAATTTACTATAGGAAAGGCAATCCCTGGCGTAATTAAAATTTGCTACAGTATAAAATTATTTTTTTGAATAATTTACTATAGAAAAGGCAATCCCTGGCGCACTTAAAATTTGCGACAGTAAAAAATTATTTTTTGAATAATTTACTATAGAAAAGGCAATCCCTGGCGTAATTAAAATTTGCGACAGTAAAAAATTATTTTATGAATAATTTACTATAGAAAAGGCAATCCCTGGCGTAATTAAAATTTGCGACAGTAGAAAATTATTTTTTGAATAATTTACTATAGAAAAGACAATCCCTGGCGCAATTAAAATTTGCGACAGTAGAAAATTATTTTTTGAATAATTTACTATTGAAAAGGCAATCCCTGGCGTAATTAAAATTTGCGACAGTAAAAAATTATTTTTTGAATAATTTACTATAGAAAAGGCAATACCTGGCGTAATTAAAATTTGCGACAGTAGAAAATTATTTTTTGAATAATCTACTATAGAAAAGGCAATCCCTGGGATATTTAAAATTTGCGACAGTTGAAAATTATTTTTTGAATAATTTACTATAGAAAAGGCAATCCCTGGCGTAATTAAAATTTGCGACAGTAAAAAATTATTTTTTGAATAATTTACTATAGAAAAGGCAATCCCTGGCGTATTTAAAATTTGCGACAGTAGAAAATTATTTTTTGAATAATTTACTATAGAAAAGGCAATCCCTGGCGCAATTAAAATTTGCGACAGTAGAAAATTATTTTTTGAATAATTTACTATAGAAAAGGCAATCCCTGGCGCACTTAAAATTTGCGACAGTAAAAAATTATTTTGTGAGAAATTTACTATAGAAAAGGCAATCCCTGGGATATTTAAAATTTGCGACAGTAGAAAATTATTTTTTGAATAATTTACTATAGGAAAGGCAATCCCTGGCGTAATTAAAATTTGCTACAGTATAAAATTATTTTTTGAATAATTTACTATAGAAAAGGCAATCCCTGGCGCACTTAAAATTTGCGACAGTAAAAAATTATTTTTTGAATAATTTACTATAGAAAAGGCAATCCCTGGAGTAATTAAAATTTGCGACAGTAAAAAATTATTTTATGAATAATTTACTATAGAAAAGGCAATCCCTGGCGTAATTAAAATTTGCGACAGTAGAAAAATATTTTTTGAATAATTTACTATAGAAAAGGCAATCCCTGGCGCAATTAAAATTTGCGACAGTAGAAAATTATTTTTTGAATAATTTACTATTGAAAAGGCAATCCCTGGCGTAATTAAAATTTGCGACAGTAAAAAATTATTTTTTGAATAATTTACTATAGAAAAGGCAATACCTGGCGTAATTAAAATTTGCGACAGTAGAAAATTATTTTTTGAATAATTTACTATAGAAAAGGCAATCCCTGGGATATTTAAAATTTGCGACAGTTGAAAATTATTTTTTGAATAATTTACTATAGAAAAGGCAATCCCTGGCGCACTTAAAATTTGCGACAGTAAAAAATTATTTTGTGAGAAATTTACTATAGAAAAGGCAATCCCTGGGATATTTAAAATTTGCGACAGTAGAAAATTATTTTTTGAATAATTTACTATAGGAAAGGCAATCCCTGGCGTAATTAAAATTTGCTACAGTATAAAAATTATTTTTTGAATAATTTACTATAGAAAAGGCAATCCCTGGCGCACTTAAAATTTGCGACAGTAAAAAATTATTTTTTGAATAATTTACTATAGAAAAGGCAATCCCTGGCGTAATTAAAATTTGCGACAGTAAAAAAATTATTTTATGAATAATTTACTATAGAAAAGGCAATCCCTGGCGTAATTAAAATTTGCGACAGTAGAAAATTATTTTTTGAATAATTTACTATAGAAAAGGCAATCCCTGGCGCAATTAAAATTTGCGACAGTAGAAAATTATTTTTTGAATAATTTACTATTGAAAAGGCAATCCCTGGCGTAATTAAAATTTGCGACAGTAAAAAATTATTTTTTGAATAATTTACTATAGAAAAGGCAATACCTGCGTAATTAAAATTTGCGACAGTAGAAAATTATTTTTTGAATAATCTACTATAGAAAAGGCAATCCCTGGGATATTTAAAATTTGCGGACAGTTGAAAATTATTTTTTTGAATAATTTACTATAGAAAAGGCAATCCCTGGCGTAATTAAAATTTGCGACAGTTGAAAATTATTTTTTGAATAATTTACTATAGAAAAGGCAATCCTGGCGTAATTAAAATTTGCGGACAGTAAAAAATTATTTTTTGAATAATTTACTATAGAAAAGGCAATCCCTGGCGTATTAAAATTTGCGACAGTAGAAAATTATTTTTTGATAATTTACTATAGAAAAGGCAATCCCTGGCGCAATTAAAATTTGCGACAGTAGAAAATTATTTTTTGAATAATTTACTATAGAAAAGGCAATCCCTGGCGCACTTAAAATTTGCGACAGTAAAAAATTATTTTGTGAGAAATTTACTATAGAAAAGGCAATCCCTGGGATATTTAAAATTTGCGACAGTAGAAAATTATTTTTTGAATAATTTACTATAGGAAAGGCAATCCCTGGCGTAATTAAAATTTGCTACAGTATAAAATTATTTTTTGAATAATTTACTATAGAAAAGGCAATCCCTGGCGCACTTAAAATTTGCGACAGTAAAAAATTATTTTTTGAATAATTTACTATAGAAAAGGCAACTCCTGGAGTAATTAAAATTTGCGACAGTAAAAAATTATTTTATGAATAATTTACTATAGAAAAGGCAATCCCTGGCGTAATTAAAATTTGCGACAGTAGAAAATTATTTTTTGAATAATTTACTATAGAAAAGGCAATCCCTGGCGCAATTAAAATTTGCGACAGTAGAAAATTATTTTTTGAATAATTTACTATTGAAAAGGCAATCCCTGGCGTAATTAAAATTTGCGACAGTAAAAAATTATTTTTTGAATAATTTACTATAGAAAAGGCAATACCTGGCGTAATTAAAATTTGCGACAGTTAGAAAATTATTTTTTTGAATAATTTACTATAGAAAGGCAATCCCTGGGATATTTAAAATTTGCGACAGTTGAAAATTATTTTTGAATAATTTACTATAGAAAAAGGCAAATCCCTGGCGTAATTAAAATTTGCGTCAGTTGAAAATTATTTTTTGAATAATTTACTATAGAAAAGGCAATCCCTGGCGTAATTAAAATTTGCGACAGTAAAAAATTATTTTTTGAATAATTTACTATAGAAAAGGTAATCCCTGGCGTATTTAAAATTTGCGACAGTAGAAAATTATTTTTTGAATAATTTACTATAGAAAAGGCAATCCCTGGCGCAATTAAAATTTGCGACAGTAGAAAATTATTTTTTGAATAATTTACTATAGAAAAGGCATTCCCTGCGCACTTAAAATTTGCGACAGTAAAAAATTATTTGTTGTGAAATTTACTATAGAAAAGGCAATCCCTGGGATATTTAAAATTTGCGACAGTAGAAAATTATTTTTTGAATAATTTACTATAGGAAAGGCAATCCTGGCGTAATTAAAATTTGCTACAGTATAAAATTATTTTTTGAATAATTTACTATAGAAAAGGCAATCCCTGGCGCACTTAAAATTTGCGACAGTAAAAAATTATTTTTTGAATAATTTACTATAGAAAAGGCAATCCCTGGCGTAATTAAAATTTGCGACAGTAAAAAAATATTTTATGAATAATTTATTATAGAAAAAGGCAATCCCTGGCGTAATTAAAATTTGCGACAGTAGAAAATTATTTTTTGAATAATTTACTATAGAAAAGGCAATCCCTGGCGCAATTAAAATTTGCGACAGTAGAAAATTATTTTTTGAATAATTTACTATTGAAAAGGCAATCCCTGGCGTAATTAAAATTTGCGACAGTAAAAAATTATTTTTTGAATAATTTACTATAGAAAATGCAATACCTGGCGTTATTAAAATTTGCGACAGTAGAAAATTATTTTTTGAATAATTTACTATAGAAAAGGCAATCCCTAGAATATTTAAAATTTGCGACAGTTGAAAATTATTTTTTGAATAATTTACTATAGAAAAGGCAAGCCCTGGCGTAATTAAAATTTGCGACAGTTGAAAATTATTTTTTGAATAATTTACTATAGAAAAGGCAATCCCTGGCGTAATTAAAATTTGCGACAGTAAAAAATTATTTTTTGAATAATTTACTATAGAAAAGGCAATCCCTGGCGTATTTAAAATTTGCGACAGTAGAAAATTATTTTTTGAATAATTTACTATAGAAAAGGCAATCCCTGGCGTAATTAAAATTTGCGACAGTTGAAAATTATTTTTTGAATAATTTACTATAGAAAAGGCAATCCCTGGCGTAATTAAAATTTGCGACAGTAAAAAATTATTTTTTGAATAATTTACTATAGAAAAGGCAATCCCTGGCGTAATTAAAATTTGCGACAGTAAAAAATTATTTTTTGAATAATTTACTATAGAAAAGGCAATCCCTGGCGTAATTAAAATTTGCGACAATTGAAAATTATTTTTTGAAAAATTTACTATAGAAAAGGCAATCCCTGGGATATTTAAAATTTGCGACAGTAGAAAATTATTTTTTGAATAAATTACTATAGAAAAGGCAATCCCTGGCGTAATTAAAATTTGCGACAGTAAAAAATTATTTTTTGAATAATTTACTATAGAAAAGGCAATCCCTGGCGTAATTAAAATTTGCGACAGTAAAAAATTATTTTTTGAATAATTTACTATAGAAAAGGCAATCCCTGGGATATTTAAAATTTGCGACAGTTGAAAATTATTTTTGAATAATTTACTATAGAAAAGGCAATCCCATACGTAATTAAAATTTGCGACAGTTGAAAATTATTTTGTGAATAATTTACTATAGAAAAGGCAATCCCTGGGATATTTAAAATTTGCGACAGTAAAAAATTATTTTTTGAATAATTTACTATAGAAAAGGCAATCCCTGGCGTAATTAAAATTTGCGACAGTTGAAAATTATTTTTTGAATAATTTACTATAGAAAAGGCAATCCCTGGCGTAATTATAATTTGCGACAGTAGAAAATTATTTTTTGAATAATTTACTATAGAAAAGGCAATCCCTGGGATATTTAAAATTTGCGACAGTAGAAAATTATTTTTTGAATAATTTACTATAGAAAAGGCAATCCCTGGCGTAATTAAAATTTGCGACAGTAGAAAATTATTTTTTGAATAATTTACTATAGAAAAGGCAATCCCTGGCGTAATTAAAATTTGCGACAGTAGAAAATTATTTTTTGAATAATTTACTATAGAAAAGGCAATCCCTGGCGCAATTAAAATTTGCGACAGAAAAAAATTATTTTTTCCAAAATTTACTATAGAAAAGGCAATCCCTGGGATATTTATAATTTGCGACAGTAGAAAATTATTTTTTGAATAATTTACTATAGAAAAGGCAATCCCTGGCGTATTTAAAATTTGCGACAGTAGAAAATTATTTTTTGAATAATTTACTATAGAAAAGGCAATCCCTGGCGTAATTAAAATTTGCGACAGCAGAAAATTATTTTTTGAATAATTTACTATAGAAATGGCAATCCCTGGCGTAATTAAAATTTGCGACAGTAGAAAATTATTTTTTGAATAATTTACTATAGAAAAGGCAATCCCTAGCGAAATTAAAATTTGCTACAGTAGAAAATTATTTTTTGAATAATTTACTATAGAAAAGGCAATCCCTGGCGTAATTAAAATTTGCGACAGTAGAAAATTATTTTTTGAATAATTTACTATAGAAAAGGCAATCCCTGGCGTATTTAAAATTTGCGACAGTAGAAAATTATTTTTTGAATAATTTACTATAGAAAAGGCAATCCCTGGCGTATTTAAAATTTGCGACAGTAGAAAATTATTTTTTGAATAATTTACTATAGAAAAGGCAATCCCTGGCGTAATTAAAATTTGCGACAGTAAAAAATTATTTTTTGAATAATTTACTATAGAAAAGGCAATCCCTGGGATATTTAAAATTTGCGACAGTTGAAAATTATTTTTGAATAATTTACTATAGAAAAGGCAATCCCTTACGTAATTAAAATTTGCGACAGTTGAAAATTATTTTTTGAATAATTTACTATAGAAAAGGCAATCCCTGGGATATTTAAAATTTGCGAGAGTAAAAAATTATTTTTTGAATAATTTACTATAGAAAAGGCAATCCCTGGCGTAATTAAAATTTGCGACAGTTGAAAATTATTTTTTGAATAATTTACTATAGAAAAGGCAATCCCTGGCGTAATTAAAATTTGCGACAGTAGAAAATTATTTTTTGAATAATTTACTATAGAAAAGGCAATCCCTGGGATATTTAAAATTTGCGACAGTAGAAAATTATTTTTTGAATAATTTACTATAGAAAAGGCAATCCCTGGCGTAATTAAAATTTGCGACAGTAGAAAATTATTTTTTGAATAATTTACTATAGAAAAGGCAATCCCTGGCGTAATTAAAATTTGCGGCAGTAGAAAATTATTTTTTGAATAATTTACTATAGAAAAGGCAATCCCTGGCGCAATTAAAATTTGCGACAGTAAAAAATTATTTTTTCCAAAATTTACTATAGAAAAGGCAATCCCTGGGATATTTATAATTTGCGACAGTAGAAAATTATTTTTTGAATAATTTACTATAGAAAAGGCAATCCCTGGCGTATTTAAAATTTGCGACAGTAGAAAATTATTTTTTGTATAATTTACTATAGAAAAGGCAATCCCTGGCGTAATTAAAATTTGCGACAGCAAAAAATTATTTTTTGAATAATTTACTATAGAAATGGCAATCCCTGGCGTAATTAAAATTTGCGACAGTAGAAAATTATTTTTTGAATAATTTACTATAGAAAAGGCAATCCCTAGCGAAATTAAAATTTGCTACAGTAGAAAATTATTTTTTGAATAATTTACTATAGAAAAGGCAATCCCTGGCGTAATTAAAATTTGCAACAGTAGAAAATTATTTTTTGAATAATTTACTATAGAAAAAGCAATCCCTGGCGTATTTAAAATTTGCGACAGTAGAAAATTATTTTTTGAATAATTTACTATAGAAAAGGCAATCCCTGGAGCAATTAAAATTTGCGACAGTAAAAAATTATTTTTGGCAAAATTTACTGTAGAAAAGGCAATCCCTGGCGCAATTAAAACTTGGGATAGTAAAAAATTATTTTTTGAATAATTTACTATAGAAAAGGCAATCCCTGGCGTAATTAAAATTTGCGAGAGTAGAAAATTATTTTTTGAATAATTTACTATAGAAAAGGCAATCCCTGGCGTATTTAAAATTTGCGACAGTATAATATTATTTTTTGAAAAATTTACTATAGAAAAGGCAATCCCTGGCGCACTTAAAATTTGCGACAGTAAAAAATTATTTTTTGAATAATTTACTATAAAAAAGGCAATCCCTGGCGTAATTAAAATTTGCGACAGTAGAAAATTATTTTTTGAATAATTTACTATGGAAAAGGCAATCTCTGGCGCAATTAAAATTTGCGACGGTAAAAAATTATTTTTTGCAAAATTTACTATAGAAAAGGCAATCCCTGGCGCACTTAAAATTTGCGACAGTAAAAAATTATTTTGTGAGAAATTTACTATAGAAAAGGCAATCCCTGGGATATTTAAAATTTGCGACAGTAGAAAATTATTTTTTGAATAATTTACTATAGAAAAGGCAATCCCTGGCGCAATTACAATTTGCGACCGTAATAAATTATTTTTTGAAAAATTTACTGTAGAAAAGGCAATCCCTGGCGCAATTAAAATTTGCGACAGTAGAAAATTATTTTTTGAATAATTTACTATAGAAAAGGCAATCCCTGGCGTAATTAAAATTTGCGACAGTATAAAATTATTTTTTGAATAATTTACTATAGAAAAGGCAATCCCTGGCGTATTTAAAATTTGCGACAGTAGAAAATTATTTTTTGAATAATTTACTATAGAAAAGGCGATCCCTGGCGCAATTAAAATTTGCGACAGTAAAAAATTATTTTTTGCAAAATTTACTGTAGAAAAGGCAATCCCTGGCGCAACTAAAACTTGCGATAGTAAAAAATTATTTTTTGAATAATTTACTATAGAAAAGGCAATCCCTGGCGTAATTAAAATTTGCGACAGTAGAAAATTATTTTTTGAATAATTTACTATAGAAAAGGCAATCCCTGGCGTATTTAAAATTTGCGACAGTATAAAATTATTTTTTGAAAAATTTACTATAGAAAAGGCAATCCCTGGCCACTTAAAATTTGCGACAGTAAAAAATTATTTTTTGAATAATTTACTATAGAAAAGGCAATCCCTGGCGTAATTAAAATTTGCGACAGTAGAAAATTATTTTTTGAATAATTTACTATAGAAAAGGCAATCCCTTAGGTAATTAAAATTTGCGACAGTTGAAAATTATTTTTTGAATAATTTACTATAGAAAAGGCAATCCCTGGGATATTTAAAATTTGCGACAGTAGAAAATTATTTTTTGAATAATTTACTATAGAAAAGGCAATCCCTGGCGTAATTAAAATTTGCGACAGTAGAAAATTATTTTTTGAATAATTTACTATAGAAAAGTCAATCCCTGGCATAATTAAAATTTGCGACAGTAGAAAATTATTTTTTGAATAAATTACTATAGAAAAGGCAATCCCTGGCGCAATTAAAATTTGCGACAGTAAAAAATTATTTTTTCCAAAATTTACTATAGAAAAGGCAATCCCTGGAATATTTATAATTTGCGACAGTAGAAAATTATTTTTTGAATAATTTACTTTAGAAAAGGCAATCCCTGGCGTATTTAAAATTTGCGACAGTAGAAAATTATTTTTTGAATAATTTACTATAGAAAAGGCAATCCCTGGCGTAATTAAAATTTGCGACAGCAGAAAATTATTTTTTGAATAATTTACTATAGAAATGACAATCCCTGGCGTAATTAAAATTTGCGACAGTAGAAAATTATTTTTTGAATAATTTACTATGGAAAAGGCAATCCCTGGCGCAATTACAATTTGCGACCGTACAAAATAATTTTTTGAAAAATTTACTGTAGAAAAGGCAATCCCTGGCGCAATTAAAATTTGCGACAGTACAAAATTATTTTTTGAATAATTTACTATAGAAAAGGCAATCCCTGGCGTAATTAAAATTTGCGACAGTATAAAATTATTTTTTGAATAATTTACCATAGAAAAGGCAATCCCTGGCATAATTAAAATTTGCGACAGTAGAAAATTATTTTTTGAATAATTTACTATAGAAAAGGAAATCCCTGGCGTAATTAAAATTTGCGAGAGTATAAACTTATTTTTTGAATAATTTACTATAGAAAAGGCAATCCCTGGCGTATTTAAAATTTGCGACAGTAGAAAATTATTTTTTGAATAATTTACTATAGAAAAGGCAATCCCTGGCGTAATTAAAATTTGCGACAGTAGAAAGTTATTTTTTGAATAATTTACTATAGAAAAGGCAATCCCTGGCGTATTTAAAATTTGCGACAGTAGAAAATTATTTTTTGAATAATTTACTATAGAAAAGGCGATACCTGGAGCAATTAAAATTTGCGACAGTAAAAAATTAGTTTTTGCAAAATTTACTGTAGAAAAGGCAATCCCTGGCGCAACTAAAACTTGCGATAGTAAAAAATTATTTTTTGAATAATTTACTATAGAAAAGGCAATCCCTGGCGCAATTAAAATTTGCGACAGTAGAAAATTATTTTTTGAATAATTTACTATAGAAAAGGCAATCCCTGGCGTAATTAAAATTTGCGACAGTATAAAACTATTTTTTGAATAATTTACTATAGAAAAGGCAATCCCTGGCGTAATTAAAATTTGCGACAGTAGAAAATTATTTTTTGAATAATTTACTATAGAAAAGGAAATCCCTGGCGTAATTAAAATTTGCGAGAGTATAAAATTATTTTTTGAATAATTTACTATAGACAAGGCAATCCCTGGCGTATTTAAAATTTGCGACAGTAGAAAATTATTTTTTGAATAATTTACTATAGAAAAGGCAATCCCTGGCGTAATTAAAATTTGCGACAGTAGAAAGTTATTTTTTGAATAATTTACTATAGAAAAGGCAATCCCTGGCGTATTTAAAATTTGCGACAGTAGAAAATTATTTTTTGAATAATTTACTATAGAAAAGGCGATACCTGGCGCAATTAAAATTTGCGACAGTAAAAAATTAGTTTTTGCAAAATTTACTGTAGAAAAGGCAATCCCTGGCGCAACTAAAACTTGCGATAGTAAAAAATTATTTTTTGAATAATTTACTATAGAAAAGGCAATCCCTGGCGTAATTAAAATTTGCGACAGTAGAAAATTATTTTTTGAATAATTTACTATAGAAAAGGCAATCCCTGGCGTATTTAAAATTTGCGACAGTATAAAATAATTTTTTGAAAAATTTACTATAGAAAAGGCAATCCCTGGCCACTTAAAATTTGCGACAGTAAAAAATTATTTTTTGAATAATTTAATATAGAAAAGGCAATCCCTGGCGTAATTAAAATTTGCGACAGTAGAAAATTATTTTTTGAATAATTTACTATGGAAAAGGCAATCCCTGGCGCAATTAAAATTTGCGACAGTAAAAAATTATTTTTTGCAAAATTTACTATAGAGATGGCAATCCCTGGCGCACTTAAAATTTGCGACAGCAAAAAATTATTTTGTGAGAAATTTACTATAGAAAAGGCAATCCCTGGGATATTTAAAATTTGCGACAGTAGAAAATTATTTTTTGAATAATTTACTATAGAAAAGGCAATCCCTGGCGCAATTACAATTTGCGACAGTAAAAAATTATTTTTTGAAAAATTTACTGTAGAAAAGGCAATCCCTGTCGCAATTAAAATTTGCGACAGTAGAAAATTATTTTTTGAATAATTTACTATAGAAAAGGCAATCCCTGGCGTAATTAAAATTTGCGACAGTAAAAAATTATTTTTTGAATAATTTACTATAGAAAAGGCAATCCCTGGCGTATTTAAAATTTGCGACAGTAAGAAATTAATTTGTGAGAAATTTACTATAGAAAAGGCAATCCCTGGGATATTTAAAATTTGCGACAGTAAAAAATTATTTTTTGAAAAATTTACTATAGAAAAGGCAATCCCTGGCGTAATTAAAACTTGCGATAGTAAAATATTATTTTTTGAAAAATTTACTATAGAAAAGGCAATCCCTGGCGCAATTAAAATTTGCGACAGTAGAAAATTATTTTTTGAATAATTTACTATAGAAAAGGCAATCCCTGGCGCACTTAAAATTTGCGACAGTAAAAAATTATTTTGTGAGACATTTACTATAGAAAAGGCAATCCCTGGGATATTTAAAATTTGCGAAAGTAGAAAATTATTTTTTGAATAATTTACTATAGAAAAGGCAATCCCTGACGTAATTAAAATTTGCGACAGTATAAAATTATTTTTTGAATAATTTACTATAGAAAAGGCAATCCCTGGCGCACTTAAAATTTGCGACAGTAAAAAATTATTTTTTGAATAATTTACTATAGAAAAGGCAATCCCTGGCGTAATTAAAATTTGCGACAGTTGAAAATTATTTTTTGAATAATTTACTATAGAAAAGGCAATCCCTGGCGCAATTAAAATTTGCGACAGTAAAAAATTATTTTTTGAATAATTTACTATAGAAAAGGCAATCCCTGGCGCACTTAAAATTTGCGACAGTAAAAAATTATTTTTTGAATAATTTACTATAGAAAAGGCAATCCCTGGCGTAATTAAAATTTGCGACAGTAGAAAATTATTTTTTGAATAATTTACTATAGAAAAGGCAATCCCTGGCGTAATTAAAATTTGCGACAGTATAAAATTATTTTTTGAATAATTTACTATAGTAAAGGCAATCCCTGGCGCACTTAAAATTTGCGACAGTAAAAAATTATTTTTTGAATAATTTACTATAGAAAAGGCAATCCCTGGCGTAATTAAAATTTTCGACAGTAGAAAATTATTTTTTGAATAATTTACTATAGAAAAGGCAATCCCTGGCGTAATTAAAATTTGCGACAGTATAAAATTATTTTTTGAATAATTTACTATAGAAAAGGCAATCCCTGGCGTAATTAAAATTTGCGACAGTAAAAAATTATTTTTTGAAAAATTTACTGTAGAAAAGGCAATCCCTGGCGCAATTAAAATCTGCGACAGTAGAAAATTATTTTTTGAATAATTTACTATAGAAAAGACAATCCCTGGCGTAATTAAAATTTGCGACAGTAAAAAATTATTTTTTGAATAATTTACTATAGAAAAGGCAATCCCTGGCGTATTTAAAATTTGCGACAGTAAGAAATTAATTTGTGAGAAATTTACTATAGAAAAGGCAATCCCTGGGATATTTAAAATTTGCGACAGTAAAAAATTATTTTTTGAAAAATATACTATAGAAAAGGCAATCCCTGGCGTAATTAAAACTTGCGATAGTAAAAAATTATTTTTTGAAAAATTTACTATAGAAAAGGCAATCCCTGGCGCAATTAAAATTTGCGACAGTAGAAAATTATTTTTTGAATAATTTACTATAGAAAAGACAATCCCTGGCGTAATTAAAATTTGCGACAGTATAAAATTATTTTTTGAATACTTTACTATAGAAAAGGCAATCCCTGGCGCACTTAAAATTTGCGACAGTAAAAAATTATTTTTTGAATAATTTACTATAGAAAAGGCAATCCCTGGCGTAATTAAAATTTGCGACAGTTGAAAATTATTTTTTGAATAATTTACTATAGAAAAGGCAATCCCTGGCGCAATTAAAATTTGCGACAGTAAAAAATTATTTTTTGCAAAATTTACTATAGAAAAGGCAATCCCTGGCGTAATTAAAATTTGCGACAGTATAAAATTATTTTTTGAATAATTTACTATAGAAAAGGCAATCCCTCTCGTAATTAAAATTTGCGACAGTAGAAAATTATTTTTTGAATAATTTACTATAGAAAAGGCAATCCCTGGCGTAATTAAAATTTGCGACAGTAGAAAATTATTTTTTGAATAATTTACTATAGAAAAGGCAATCCCTGGCGTATTTAAAATTTGCGACAGTATAAAATTAATTTTTGAAAAATTTACTATATAAAAGGCAATCCCTGGCGTAATTAAAATTTGCGACAGTATAAAATTATTTTTTGAATACTTTACTATAGAAAAGGCAGTCCCTGGCGCACTTAAAATTTGCGACAGTAAAAAATTATTTTTTGAATAATTTACTATAGAAAAGGCAATCCCTGGCGTATTTAAAATTTGCGACAGTATAAAATTAATTTTTGAAAAATTTAGTATATAAAAGGCAATCCCTGGCGTAATTAAAATTTGCGACAGTAGAAAATTATTTTTTGAATAATTTACTATAGAAAAGGCAATCCCTGGCGTAATTAAAATTTGCGACAGTAAAAAATTATTTTTTGAATAATTTACTATAGAAAAGGCAATCCCTGGCGCACTTAAAATTTGCGACAGTAAAAAATTATTTTTTGAATAATTTACTATAGAAAAGGCAAACCCTGGCGTAATTAAAATTTGCGAAAATTGAAAATTATTTTTTGAATAATTTACTATAGAAAAGGCAATCCCTGGCGCAATTACAATTTGCGACAGTTGAAAATTATTTTTGAATAATTTACTATAGAAAATGCAATCCCTGGCGCAATTAAAATTTGCGAGAGTAAAAATCTATTTTTTGCAAAATTTACTATAGAAAAGGCAATCCCTGGCGCACTTAAAATTTGCGACAGTAAAAAATTATTTTTTGAATAATTTACTATAGAAAAGGCAATCCCTGGCGTAATTAAAATTTGCGACAGTTGAAAATTATTTTTTGAATAATTTACTATAGAAAAGGCAATCCCTGGCGTAATTAAAATTTGCGACAGTAAAAAATTATTTTTTGAATAATTTACTATAGAAAAGGCAATCCCTGGCGCACTTAAAATTTGCGACAGTAAAAAATTATTTTTTGAATAATTTACTATAGAAAAGGCAAACCCTGGCGTAATTAAAATTTGCGAAAATTGAAAATTATTTTTTGAATAATTTACTATAGAAAAGGCAATCCCTGGCGCAATTACAATTTGCGACAGTTGAAAATTATTTTTGAATAATTTACTATAGAAAATGCAATCCCTGGCGCAATTAAAATTTGCGACAGTAAAAATTTATTTTTTGCAAAATTTACTATAGAAAAGGCAATCCCTGGCGCACTTAAAATTTGCGACAGTAAAAAATTATTTTTTGAATAATTTACTATAGAAAAGGCAATCCCTGGCGTAATTAAAATTTGCGACAGTTGAAAATTATTTTTTGAATAATTTACTATAGAAAATGCAATCCCTGGCGCAAATAAAATTTGCGACAGTAAAAAATTATTTTTTGCAAAATTTACTATAGAAAAGGCAATTCCTGGCGTAATTAAAATTTGCGAAAGTAGAAAATTATTTTTTGAATAATTTACTATAGAAAAGGCAATCCCTGGCGTAATTAAAATTTGCGACAGTAGAAAATTATTTTTTGAATAATTTACTATAGAAAAGGCAATCCCTGGCGCAATTAAAATTTGCGACAGTAGAAAATTATTTTTTGAAAAATTTACTATAGAAAAGGCAATCCCTGGCGTAATTAAAATTTGCGACAGTATAAAATTATTTTTTGAATAATTTACTATAGAAAAGGCAATCCCTGGCGTATTTAAAATTTGCGAGAGTAGAAAATTATTTTTTGAATAATTTACTATAGAAAAGGCAATCCCTGGCGTATGTAAGATTTGCGACAGTATAAAATTAATTTTTGAAAAATTTACTATATAAAAGGCAATCCCTGGCGTAATTAAAATTTGCGACAGTAGAAAATTATTTTTTGAATAATTTACTGTAGAAAAGGCAATCCCTGGCGCAATTAAAACTTGCGATAGTAAAAAATTATTTTTTGAATAATTTACTATAGAAAAGGCAATCCCTGGCGTATTTAAAATTTGCGACAGTATAAAATTAATTTTTGAAAAATTTACAATATAAAAGGCAATCCCTGGCGTAATTAAAATTTGCGACAGTAGAAAATTATTTTTTGAATAATTTACTATAGAAAAGGCAATCCCTGGCGTAATTAAAATTTGCGAGAGTAAAAAATTATTTTTTGAATAATTTACTCTAGAAAAGGCAATCCCTGGCGCACTTAAAATTTGCGACAGTAAAAAATTATTTTTTGAATAATTTACTATAGAAAAGGCAATCCCTGGCGTAATTAAAATTTGCGAAAATTGAAAATTATTTTTTGAATAATTTACTATAGAAAAGGCAATCCCTGGCGCAATTACAATTTGCGACAGTTGAAAATTATTTTTGAATAATTTACTATAGAAAATGCAATCCCTGGCGGAATTAAAATTTGCGACAGTAAAAAATTATTTTTTGCAAAATTTACTATAGAAAAGGCAATCCCTGGCGCACTTAAAATTTGCGACAGTAAAAAATTATTTTTTGAATAATTTACTATAGAAAAGGCAATCCCTGGCGTAATTAAAATTTGCGACAGTTGAAAATTATTTTTTGAATAATTTACTATAGAAAAGGCAATCCCTGGCGCAATTAAAATTTGCGTCAGTAAAATATTATTTTTTGCAAAATTTACTATAGAAAAGGCAATCCCTGGCGTAATTACAATTTGCGAAAGTAGAAAATTATTTTTTGAATAATTTACTATAGAAAAGGTAATCCCTGGCGTAATTAAAATTTGCGACAGTAGAAAATTATTTTTTGAATAATTTACTATAGAAAAGGCAATCCCTGGCGCAATTAAAATTTGCGACAGTAGAAAATTATTTTTTGAAAAATTTACTATAGAAAAGGCAATCCCTGGCGTAATTAAAATTTGCGACAGTATAAAATTATTTTTTGAATAATTTACTATAGAAAAGGCAATCCCTGGCGTATTTAAAATTTGCGACAGTATAAAATTATTTTTTGCAAAATTTACTATAGAAAAGGCAATCCCTGGCGCAATTAAAATTTGCGTCAGTAAAATATTATCTTTTGCAAAATTTACTATAGAAAAGGCAATCCCTGGCGTAATTAAAATTTGCGACAGTTGAAAATTATTTTTTGAATAATTTACTATAGAAAAGGCAATCCCTGGCGTAATTAAAATTTGCGAAAGTTGAAAATTATTTTTTGAATAATTTACTATAGAAAAGGCAATCCCTGGTGTAATTAAAATTTGCGACAGTAGAAAATTATTTTTTGAATAATTTACTATAGAAAGGGCAATCCCTGGCGCAATTAAAATTTGCGACAGTAGAAAATTATTTTTTGAATAATTTACTATAGAAAAGGCAATCCCTGGCGTAATTAAAATTTGCGACAGTAAAAAATTATTTATTGAATAATTTACTATAGAAAAGGCAATCCTTGGCGCAATTACAATTTGCGACAGTAGAAAATTATTTTTTGAATAATTTACTATAGAAAAGGCAATCCCTGGCGCAATTAAAATTTGCAACAGTAAATAATTATTTTTTGAATAATTTACTATAGAAAAGGAAATCCCTGGCGTATTTAAAATTTTCGACAGTAAGAAATTAATTTGTGAGAAATTTACTATAGAAAAGGCAATCCCTGGGATATTTAAAATTTGCGACAGTAGAAAATTATTTTTTGAATAATTTACTATAGAAAAGGCAATCCCTGGCGCAATTAAAATTTGCGACAGTAGAAAATTATTTATTGAATAATTTACTATAGAAAAGGCAATCCCTGGCGTAATTAAAATTTGCGACAGTAGAAAATTATTTTTTGAATAATTTACTATAGAAAAGGCAATCCCTGGCGTAATTAAAATTTGCGACAGTATAAAATTATTTTTTGCAAAATTTACTATAGAAAAGGCAATCCCTGGCGTAATTAAAATTTGCGACAGTATAAAATTATTTTTTGAAAAATTTATTATATAAAAGGCAATCCCTGGCGCAATTAAAATTTGCGACAGTAAAAAATTATTTTTTGAATAAATTACTATAGAAAAGGCAATCCCTGGCGTAATTTAAATTTGCGACAGTATAAAATTAATTTTTTGAATAATTTACTATAGAAAAGGCAATCCCTGGCGTATTTAAAATTTGCGATAGTATAAAATTAATTTTTGAAAAATTTACTATATAAAAGGCAATCCCTGGCGTAATTAAAATTTGCGACAGTAGAAAATTATTTTTTGAATAATTTACTATAGAAAAGGCAATCCCTGGCGTAATTAAAATTTGCGACAGTAGAAAATTATTTTTTGAATAATTTACTGTAGAAAAGGCAATCCCTGGAGCAATTAAAACTTGCGATAGTAAAAAATTATTTTTTGAATAATTTACTATAGAAAAGGCAATCCCTGGCGTATTTAAAATTTGCGACAGTATAAAATTAATTTTTGAAAAATTTACAATATAAAAGGCAATCCCTGGCGTAATTAAAATTTGCGACAGTAGAAAATTATTTTTTGAATAATTTACTATAGAAAAGGCAATCCCTGGCGTAATTAAAATTTGCGAGAGTAAAAAATTATTTTTTGAATAATTTACTCTAGAAAAGGCAATCCCTGGCGCACTTAAAATTTGCGACAGTAAAAAATTATTTTTTGAATAATTTACTATAGAAAAGGCAATCCCTGGCGTAATTAAAATTTGCGAAAATTGAAAATTATTTTTTGAATAATTTACTATAGAAAAGGCAATCCCTGGCGCAATTACAATTTGCGACAGTTGAAAATTATTTTTGAATAATTTACTATAGAAAATGCAATCCCTGGCGGAATTAAAATTTGCGACAGTAAAAAATTATTTTTTGCAAAATTTACTATAGAAAAGGCAATCCCTGGCGCACTTAAAATTTGCGACAGTAAAAAATTATTTTTTGAATAATTTACTATAGAAAAGGCAATCCCTGGCGTAATTAAAATTTGCGACAGTTGAAAATTATTTTTTGAATAATTTACTATAGAAAAGGCAATCCCTGGCGCAATTAAAATTTGCGTCAGTAAAATATTATTTTTTGCAAAATTTACTATAGAAAAGGCAATCCCTGGCGTAATTACAATTTGCGAAAGTAGAAAATTATTTTTTGAATAATTTACTATAGAAAAGGTAATCCCTGGCGTAATTAAAATTTGCGACAGTAGAAAATTATTTTTTGAATAATTTACTATAGAAAAGGCAATCCCTGGCGCAATTAAAATTTGCGACAGTAGAAAATTATTTTTTGAAAAATTTACTATAGAAAAGGCAATCCCTGGCGTAATTAAAATTTGCGACAGTATAAAATTATTTTTTGAATAATTTACTATAGAAAAGGCAATCCCTGGCGTATTTAAAATTTGCGACAGTATAAAATTATTTTTTGCAAAATTTACTATAGAAAAGGCAATCCCTGGCGCAATTAAAATTTGCGTCAGTAAAATATTATCTTTTGCAAAATTTACTATAGAAAAGGCAATCCCTGGCGTAATTAAAATTTGCGACAGTTGAAAATTATTTTTTGAATAATTTACTATAGAAAAGGCAATCCCTGGCGTAATTAAAATTTGCGAAAGTTGAAAATTATTTTTTGAATAATTTACTATAGAAAAGGCAATCCCTGGTGTAATTAAAATTTGCGACAGTAGAAAATTATTTTTTGAATAATTTACTATAGAAAGGGCAATCCCTGGCGCAATTAAAATTTGCGACAGTAGAAAATTATTTTTTGAATAATTTACTATAGAAAAGGCAATCCCTGGCGTAATTAAAATTTGCGACAGTAAAAAATTATTTATTGAATAATTTACTATAGAAAAGGCAATCCTTGGCGCAATTACAATTTGCGACAGTAGAAAATTATTTTTTGAATAATTTACTATAGAAAAGGCAATCCCTGGCGCAATTAAAATTTGCAACAGTAAATAATTATTTTTTGAATAATTTACTATAGAAAAGGAAATCCCTGGCGTATTTAAAATTTTCGACAGTAAGAAATTAATTTGTGAGAAATTTACTATAGAAAAGGCAATCCCTGGGATATTTAAAATTTGCGACAGTAGAAAATTATTTTTTGAATAATTTACTATAGAAAAGGCAATCCCTGGCGCAATTAAAATTTGCGACAGTAGAAAATTATTTATTGAATAATTTACTATAGAAAAGGCAATCCCTGGCGTAATTAAAATTTGCGACAGTAGAAAATTATTTTTTGAATAATTTACTATAGAAAAGGCAATCCCTGGCGTAATTAAAATTTGCGACAGTATAAAATTATTTTTTGCAAAATTTACTATAGAAAAGGCAATCCCTGGCGTAATTAAAATTTGCGACAGTATAAAATTATTTTTTGAAAAATTTATTATATAAAAGGCAATCCCTGGCGCAATTAAAATTTGCGACAGTAAAAAATTATTTTTTGAATAAATTACTATAGAAAAGGCAATCCCTGGCGTAATTTAAATTTGCGACAGTATAAAATTAATTTTTTGAATAATTTACTATAGAAAAGGCAATCCCTGGCGTAATTACAATTTGCGACAGTTGAAAATTATTTTTGAATAATTTACTATAGAAAATGCAATCCCTGGCGCAATTAAAATTTGCGACAGTAAAAAATTATTTTTTGCAAAATTTACTATAGAAAAGGCAATCCCTGGCGCACTTAAAATTTGCGACAGTAAAAAATTATTTTTTGAATAATTTACTATAGAAAAGGCAATCCCTGGCGTAATTAAAATTTGCGACAGTTGAAAATTATTTTTTGAATAATTTACTATAGAAAAGGCAATCCCTGGCGCAATTAAAATTTGCGTCAGTAAAATATTATTTTTTGCAAAATTTACTATAGAAAAGGCAATCCCTGGCGTAATTACAATTTGCGAAAGTAGAAAATTATTTTTTGAATAATTTACTATAGAAAAGGTAATCCCTGGCGTAATTAAAATTTGCGACAGTAGAAAATTATTTTTTGAATAATTTACTATAGAAAAGGCAATCCCTGGCGCAATTAAAATTTGCGACAGTAGAAAATTATTTTTTGAAAAATTTACTATAGAAAAGGCAATCCCTGGCGTAATTAAAATTTGCGACAGTATAAAATTATTTTTTGAATAATTTACTATAGAAAAGGCAATCCCTGGCGTATTTAAAATTTGCGACAGTATAAAATTATTTTTTGCAAAATTTACTATAGAAAAGGCAATCCCTGGCGCAATTAAAATTTGCGTCAGTAAAATATTATTTTTTGCAAAATTTACTATAGAAAAGGCAATCCCTGGCGTAATTAAAATTTGCGACAGTTGAAAATTATTTTTTGAATAATTTACTATAGAAAAGGCAATCCCTGGCGTAATTAAAATTTGCGAAAGTTGAAAATTATTTTTTGAATAATTTACTATAGAAAAGGCAATCCCTGGTGTAATTAAAATTTGCGACAGTAGAAAATTATTTTTTGAATAATTTACTATAGAAAGGGCAATCCCTGGCGCAATTAAAATTTGCGACAGTAGAAAATTATTTTTTGAATAATTTACTATAGAAAAGGCAATCCCTGGCGTAATTAAAATTTGCGACAGTAAAAAATTATTTATTGAATAATTTACTATAGAAAAGGCAATCCTTGGCGCAATTACAATTTGCGACAGTAGAAAATTATTTTTTGAATAATTTACTATAGAAAAGGCAATCCCTGGCGCAATTAAAATTTGCAACAGTAAATAATTATTTTTTGAATAATTTACTATAGAAAAGGAAATCCCTGGCGTATTTAAAATTTTCGACAGTAAGAAATTAATTTGTGAGAAATTTACTATAGAAAAGGCAATCCCTGGGATATTTAAAATTTGCGACAGTAGAAAATTATTTTTTGAATAATTTACTATAGAAAAGGCAATCCCTGGCGCAATTAAAATTTGCGACAGTAGAAAATTATTTTTTGAATAATTTACTATAGAAAAGGCAATCCCTGGCGTAATTAAAATTTGCGACAGTAGAAAATTATTTTTTGAATAATTTACTATAGAAAAGGCAATCCCTGGCGTAATTAAAATTTGCGACAGTATAAAATTATTTTTTGCAAAATTTACTATAGAAAAGGCAATCCCTGGCGTAATTAAAATTTGCGACAGTATAAAATTATTTTTTGAAAAATTTATTATATAAAAGGCAATCCCTGGCGCAATTAAAATTTGCGACAGTAAAAAATTATTTTTTGAATAATTTACTATAGAAAAGGCAATCCCTGGCGTAATTTAAATTTGCGACAGTATAAAATTAATTTTTTGAATAATTTACTATAGAAATGGCAATCCCTGGCGTATTTAAAATTTGCGATAGTATAAAATTAATTTTTGAAAAATTTACTATATAAAAGGCAATCCCTGGCGTAATTAAAATTTGCGACAGTAGAAAATTATTTTTTGAATAATTTACTATAGAAAAGGCAATCCCTGGCGTAATTAAAATTTGCGACAGTAAAAAATTATTTTTTGAATAATTTACTCTAGAAAAGGCAATCCCTGGCGCACTTAAAATTTGCGACAGTAAAAAATTATTTTTTGAATAATTTACTATAGAAAAGGCAATCCCTGGCGTAATTAAAATTTGCGAAAATTGAAAATTATTTTTTGAATAATTTACTATAGAAAAGGCAATCCCTGGCGTAATTAAAATTTGCGAAAATTGAAAATTATTTTTTGAATAATTTACTATAGAAAAGGCAATCCCTGGTGTAATTAAAATTTGCGACAGTAGAAAATTATTTTTTGAATAATTTACTATAGAAAGGGCAATCCCTGGCGCAATTAAAATTTGCGACAGTAGAAAATTATTTTTTGAATAATTTACTATAGAAAAGGCAATCCCTGGCGTAATTAAAATTTGCGACAGTAAAAAATTATTTATTGAATAATTTACTATAGAAAAGGCAATCCTTGGCGCAATTACAATTTGCGACAGTAGCAAATTATTTTTTGAATAATTTACTATAGAAAAGGCAATCCCTGGCGCAATTAAAATTTGCAACAGTAAATAATTATTTTTTGAATAATTTACTATAGAAAAGGAAATCCCTGGCGTATTTAAAATTTTCGACAGTAAGAAATTAATTTGTGAGAAATTTACTATAGAAAAGGCAATCCCTGGGATATTTAAAATTTGCGACAGTAGAAAATTATTTTTTGAATAATTTACTATAGAAAAGGCAATCCCTGGCGCAATTAAAATTTGCGACAGTAGAAAATTATTTTTTGAATAATTTACTATAGAAAAGGCAATCCCTGGCGTAATTAAAATTTGCGACAGTAGAAAATTATTTTTGGAATAATTACTATAGAAAAGGCAATCCCTGGCGTAATTAAAATTTGCGACAGTATAAAATTATTTTTTGCAAAATTTACTATAGAAAAGGCAATCCCTGGCGTAATTAAAATTTGCGACAGTATAAAATTATTTTTTGAAAAATTTATTATATAAAAGGCAATCCCTGGCGCAATTAAAATTTGCGACAGTAAAAAATTATTTTTTGAATAATTTACTATAGAAAAGGCAATCCCTGGCGTAATTTAAATTTGCGACAGTATAAAATTAATTTTTTGAATAATTTACTATAGAAATGGCAATCCCTGGCGTATTTAAAATTTGCGATAGTATAAAATTAATTTTTGAAAAATTTACTATATAAAAGGCAATCCCTGGCGTAATTAAAATTTGCGACAGTAGAAAATTATTTTTTGAATAATTTACTATAGAAAAGGCAATCCCTGGCGTAATTAAAATTTGCGACAGTAAAAAATTATTTTTTGAATAATTTACTCTAGAAAAGGCAATCCCTGGCGCACTTAAAATTTGCGACAGTAAAAAATTATTTTTTGAATAATTTACTATAGAAAAGGCAATCCCTGGCGTAATTAAAATTTGCGAAAATTGAAAATTATTTTTTGAATAATTTACTATAGAAAAGGCAATCCCTGGCGCAATTACAATTTGCGACAGTTGAAAATTATTTTTGAATAATTTACTATAGAAAATGCAATCCCTGGCGCAATTAAAATTTGCGAAAGTAGAAAATTATTTTTTGAATAATTTACTATAGAAAAGGTAATCCCTGTCGTAATTAAAATTTGCGACAATAGAAAATTATTTTTTGAATAATTTACTATAGAAAAGGCAATCCCTGGCGCAATTAAAATTTGCGACAGTAGAAAATTATTTTTTGAAAAATTTACTATAGAAAAGGCAATCCCTGGCGTAATTAAAATTTGCGACAGTATAAAATTATTTTTTGAATAATTTACTATAGAAAAGGCAATCCCTGGCGTATTTAAAATTTGCGACAGTATAAAATTATTTTTTGCAAAATTTACTATAGAAAAGGCAATCCCTGGCGTAATTAAAATTTTCGACAGTAAAAAATTACTATTTTGAAAAATTTACTGTAGAAAAGGCAATACCTGGCGCAATTAAAATTTGCGACAGTAAAAAATTATTTTTTGAATAATTTACTATAGAAAAGGCAATCCCTGGCGCAATTAAAATTTGCAACAGTAAATAATTATTTTTTGAAAAATTTACTATAGAAAAGGCAATCCCTGGCGTAATTAAAATTTGCGACAGTAAAAAATTATTTTTTGAATAATTTACTATAGAAAAGGCAATCCCTGGCGCAATTAAAATTTGCGACAGTAAAAAATTATTTTTTGCAAAATTTACTATAGAAAAGGCAATCCCTGGCGTATTTAAAATTGCGACAGTATAAAATTAATTTTTGAAAAATTGACTGTAGAAAAGGCAATCCCTGGCGTAATTAAAATTTGCGATAGTAGAAAATTATTTTTTGAATAATTTACTATAGAAAAGGCAATCCCTGGCGTAATTAAAATTTGCGACAGTAGAAAATTATTTTTTGAATAATTTACTATAGAAAAGGCAATCCCTGGCGTAATTAAAATTTGCGACAGTATAAAATTATTTTTTGCAAAATTTACTATAGAAAAGGCAATCCCTGGCGTAATTAAAATTTGCGACAATATAAAATTATTTTTTGAAATATTTACTATAGAAAAGGCAATCCCTGGCGTATTTAAAATTTGCGACAGTAAAAAATTAATATTTTGAAAGATTTACTGTAGAAAAGGCAATCCCTGGCGTAGTTAAAATTTGCGAGAGTATAAAATTATTTTTTGAAAAATTTACTATAGAAAAGGCAATCCCTGGCGTATTTAAAATTTGCGACAGTAAAAAATTATTTTTTGAATAATTTACTATAGAAAAGGCAATCCCTGGCGTAATTAAAATTTGCGACAGTAAAAAATTATTTTTTGAATAATTTACTATAGAAAAGGCAATCCCTGGCGTAATTAAAATTTGCGACAGTATAAAATTATTTTTTGAAAATTTTACTATAGAAAAGGCAATCCCTGGCGTATTTAAAATTTGCGACAGTAGAAAATTATTTTTTGAATAATTTACTATAGAAAAGGCAATCCCTGGCGTAATTAAAATTTGCGACAGTAGAAAATTATTTTTTGAATAATTTACTATAGAAATGGCAATCCCTGGCGTAATTAAAATTTGCGACAGTAAAAAATTATTTTTTGAATAATTTACTATAGAAAAGGCAATCCCTGGCGTAATTAAAATTTGCGACAGTATAAAATTATTTTTTGTAAAATTTACTATATAAAAGGCAATCCCTGGCGTAATTAAAATTTGCGACAGTAAAAAATTATTTTTTGAATAATTTACTATAGAAAAGGCAATCCCTGATGTAATTAAAATTTGCGACAGTATAAAATTATTTTTTGAAAAATTTACTATTTAAAAGGCAATCCCTGGCGTAATTAAAATTTGCGACAGTAAAAAATTATTTTTTGAATAATTTACTATAGATAAGGCAATCCCTGGCGTATTTAAAATTTGCGACAGTAAAAAATTATTTTTTGAATAATTTACTATAGAAAAGGCAATCCCTGGCGTATTTAAAACTTGCGACAGTAAGAAATTAATTTGTGTGAAATTTAGTATAGAAAAGGCCATCCCTGGGATATTTAAAATTTGCGACAGTATAAAACTATTTTTTGCAATATTTACTATAGAAAAGGCAACGCCTGGCGTAATTAAAATTTTCGACAGTAAAAAATTAATATTTTGAAAAATTTACTGTAGAAAAGGCAATCCCTGGCGCAATTAAAATTTGCGACAGTAAAAAATTATTTTTTGAATAATTTACTATAGAAAAGGCAATCCCTGGCGTAATTAAAATTTGCGACAATAAAAAATTATTTTTTGAATAATTTACTATAGAAAAGGCAATCCCTGGCGCAATTAAAATTTGCGACAGTAAAAAATTATTTTTTGCAAAATTTACTATAGAAAAGGCAATTCCTGGCGTATTTAAAATTTGCGACAGTATAAAATTAATTTTTGAAAATTGACTGTAGAAAAGGCAATCCCTGGCGTAATTAAAATTTGCGACAGTAGAAAATTATTTTTTGAATAATTTACTATAGAAAAGGCAATCCCTGGCGTAATTAAAATTTGCGACAGTAGAAAATTATTTTTTGAATAATTTACTATAGAAAGGGCAATCCCTGGCGCAATTAAAATTTGCGACAGTAGAAAATTATTTTTTGAATAATTTACTATAGAAAAGGCAATCCCTGGCGTAATTAAAATTTGCGACAGTAAAAAATAATTTTTTGAATAATTTACTATAGAAAAGGCAATCCCTGGCGCAATTACAATTTGCGACAGTAGAAAATTATTTTTTGAATAATTTTCTATAGAAAAGGCAATCCCTGGCGCAATTAAAATTTGCGACAGTAAAAAATTATTTTTTGAATAATTTACTATAGAAAAGGATATCCCCGGCGTATTTAAAATTTTCGACAGTAAGAAATTAATTTGTGAGAAATTTACTATAGAAAAGGCAACGCCTGGCGTAATTAAAATTTTCGACAGTAAAAAATTAATATTTTGAAAAATTTACTGTAGAAAAGGCAATCCCTGGCGCAATTAAAATTTGCGACAGTAAAAAATTATTTTTTGAATAATTTACTATAGAAAAGGCAATCCCTGGCGTAATTAAAATTTGCGACAATAAAAAATTATTTTTTGAATAATTTACTATAGAAAAGGCAATCCCTGGCGCAATTAAAATTTGCGACAGTAAAAAATTATTTTTTGCAAAATTTACTATAGAAAAGGCAATTCCTGGCGTATTTAAAATTTGCGACAGTATAAAATTAATTTTTGAAAATTGACTGTAGAAAAGGCAATCCCTGGCGTAATTAAAATTTGCGACAGTAGAAAATTATTTTTTGAATAATTTACTATAGAAAAGGCAATCCCTGGCGTAATTAAAATTTGCGACAGTAGAAAATTATTTTTTGAATAATTTACTATAGAAAGGGCAATCCCTGGCGCAATTAAAATTTGCGACAGTAGAAAATTATTTTTTGAATAATTTACTATAGAAAAGGCAATCCCTGGCGTAATTAAAATTTGCGACAGTAAAAAATAATTTTTTGAATAATTTACTATAGAAAAGGCAATCCCTGGCGCAATTACAATTTGCGACAGTAGAAAATTATTTTTTGAATAATTTTCTATAGAAAAGGCAATCCCTGGCGCAATTAAAATTTGCGACAGTAAAAAATTATTTTTTGAATAATTTACTATAGAAAAGGATATCCCCGGCGTATTTAAAATTTTCGACAGTAAGAAATTAATTTGTGAGAAATTTACTATAGAAAAGGCAATCCCTGGGATATTTAAAATTTGCGACAGTAGAAAATTATTTTTTGAATAATTTACTATAGAAAAGGCAATCCCTGGCGCAATTAAAATTTGCGACAGTAGAAAATTATTTTTTGAATAATTTACTATAGAAAAGGCAATCCCTGGCGTAATTAAAATTTGCGACAGTAGAAAATTATTTTTTGAATAATTTACTATAGAAAAGGCAATCCCTGGCGTAATTAAAATTTGCGACAGTATAAAATTATTTTTTGGAAAATTTACTATAGAAAAGGCAATCCCTGGCGTAATTAAAATTTGCGACAGTATAAAATTGTTTTTTGAAAAATTTACTATAGAAAAGGCAATCCCTGGCGTATTTAAAATTTGCGACAGTAAAAAATTAATATTTTGAAAAATTTACTGTAGAAAAGGCAATCCCTGGCGCAATTAAAATTTGCGACAGTAAAAAATTATTTTTTGAATAATTTACTATAGAAAAGGCAACCCTGGCGCAATTAAAATTTGCGACAGTAAAAAATTATTTTTTGAATAATTTACTATAGAAAAGGCAATCCTTGGCGTAATTAAAATTTGCGACAGTTGAAAATTATTTTTTGCAAAATTTACTATAGAAAAGGCAATTCCTGGCGTATTTAAAATTTGCGACAGTATAAAATTAATTTTTGAAAATTGACTGTAGAAAAGGCAATCCCTGGCGTAATTAAAATTTGCGACAGTAGAAAATTATTTTTTGAATAATTTACTATAGAAAAGGCAATCCCTGGCGTAATTAAAATTTGCGACAGTAGAAAATTATTTTTTGAATAATTTACTATAGAAAGGGCAATCCCTGGCGCAATTAAAATTTGCGACAGTAGAAAATTATTTTTTGAATAATTTACTATAGAAAAGGCAATCCCTGGCGTAATTAAAATTTGCGACAGTAAAAAATAATTTTTTGAATAATTTACTATAGAAAAGGCAATCCCTGGCGCAATTACAATTTGCGACAGTAGAAAATTATTTTTTGAATAATTTTCTATAGAAAAGGCAATCCCTGGCGCAATTAAAATTTGCGACAGTAAAAAATTATTTTTTGAATAATTTACTATAGAAAAGGATATCCCCGGCGTATTTAAAATTTTCGACAGTAAGAAATTAATTTGTGAGAAATTTACTATAGAAAAGGCAATCCCTGGGATATTTAAAATTTGCGACAGTAGAAAATTATTTTTTGAATAATTTACTATAGAAAAGGCAATCCCTGGCGCAATTAAAATTTGCGACAGTAGAAAATTATTTTTTGAATAATTTACTATAGAAAAGGCAATCCCTGGCGTAATTAAAATTTGCGACAGTAGAAAATTATTTTTTGAATAATTTACTATAGAAAAGGCAATCCCTGGCGTAATTAAAATTTGCGACAGTATAAAATTATTTTTTGGAAAATTTACTATAGAAAAGGCAATCCCTGGCGTAATTAAAATTTGCGACAGTATAAAATTGTTTTTTGAAAAATTTACTATAGAAAAGGCAATCCCTGGCGTATTTAAAATTTGCGACAGTAAAAAATTAATATTTTGAAAAATTTACTGTAGAAAAGGCAATCCCTGGCGCAATTAAAATTTGCGACAGTAAAAAATTATTTTTTGAATAATTTACTATAGAAAAGGCAACCCTGGCGCAATTAAAATTTGCGACAGTAAAAAATTATTTTTTGAATAATTTACTATAGAAAAGGCAATCCTTGGCGTAATTAAAATTTGCGACAGTTGAAAATTATTTTTTGAATAATTTACTATAGAAAGGGCAATCCCTGGTGTAATTAAAATTTGCGACAGTAGAAAATTATTTTTTGAATAATTTACTATAGAAAGGGCAATCCCTGGCGCAATTAAAATTTGCGACAGTAGAAAATTATTTTTTGAATAATTTACTATAGAAAAGGCAATCCCTGGCGTAATTAAAATTTGCGACAGTAAAAAATTATTTTTTGAATAATTTACTATAGAAAAGGCAATCCCTGGCGCAATTACAATTTGCGACAGTAGAAAATTATTTTTTGAATAATTTACTATAGAAAAGGCAATCCCTGGCGCAATTAAAATTTGCGACAGAAAAAAATTATTTTTTGAATAATTTACTATAGAAAAGGATATCCCCGGCGTATTTAAAATTTTCGACAGTAAGAAATTAATTTGTGAGAAATTTACTATAGAAAAGGCAATCCCTGGGATATTTAAAATTTGCGACAGTAGAAAATTATTTTTTGAATAATTTACTATAGAAAAGGCAATCCCTGGCGCAATTAAAATTTGCGACAGTAGAAAATTATTTTTTGAATAATTTACTATAGAAAAGGCAATCCCTGGCGTAATTAAAATTTGCGACAGTAGAAAATTATTTTTTGAATAATTTACTATAGAAAAGGCAATCCCTGGCGAAATTAAAATTTGCGACAGTAGAAAATCATTTTTTGAATAATTTACTATAGAAAAGGCAATTTGCGACAGCAGAAAATTATTTTTTGAATAATTTACTATAGAAAAGGCAATCCCTGGCGTAATTAAAATTTGCGACAGTACAAAATTATTTTTTGAAAAATTTACTGTATAAAGGTAATCCCTGGCGCACTTAAAATTTGCGACAGTATAAAATTATTTTTTGAATAATTTACTATAGAAAAGGCAATCCCTGGCGTAATTAAAATTTGCGACAGTATAAAATTATTTTTTGAAAAATTTACTATATAAAAGGCAATCCCTGGCGTAATTAAAATTTGCGACAGTAGAGAATTATTTTTTGAATAATTTACTGTAGAAAAGGCAATCCCTGGCGTAATTAAAATTTGCGACAGCAAAAAATTATTTTTTGAATAATTTACTATAGAAAAGGCAATCCCTGGCGTAATTAAAATTTGCGACAGTATAATATTATTTTTTGAAAAATTTACTATATAAAAGGCAATCCCTGGAGTAATTAAAATTTGCGACAGTATAAAATTATTTTTTGAATAATTTACTATAGAAAAGGCAATCCCTGGCGTATTTAAAATTTGCGACAGTAAGAAATTAATTTGTGTGAAATTTACTATAGAAAAGGCCATCCCTGGGATATTTAAAATTTGCGACAGTATAAAATTATTTTTTGCAAAATTTACTATAGAAAAGGCAATCCCTGGCGTAATTAAAATTTTCGACAGTAAAAAATTAATATTTTGAAAAATTTACTGTAGAAAAGGCAATCCCTGGCGCAATTAAAATTTGCGACAGTAAAAAATTATTTTTTGAATAATTTACTATAGAAAAGGCAATCCCTGGCGTAATTACAATTTGCGAAAGTAGAAAATTATTTTTTGAATAATTTACTATAGAAAAGGTAATCCCTGGCGTAATTAAAATTTGCGACAGTAGAAAATTATTTTTTGAATAATTTACTATAGAAAAGGCAATCCCTGGCGCAATTAAAATTTGCGACAGTAGAAAATTATTTTTTGAAAAATTTACTATAGAAAAGGCAATCCCTGGCGTAATTAAAATTTGCGACAGTAGAAAATTATTTTTTGAATAATCTACTATAGAAAAGGCAATCCCTGGCGTAATTAAAATTTGCGACAGTATAAAATTATTTTTTGCATAGTTAACTATAGAAAAGGCAATCCCTGGCGTAATTAAAATTTGCGACAGTATAAAATTATTTTTTGAAAAAGTTACTATATAAAAGGCAATCCCTGGCGTAATTAAAATTTTCGACAGTAAAAAATTATTTTTTGAATAATTTACTATAGAAAAGGCAATCCCTGGCGTAATTAAAATTTGCGACAGTATAAAATTAATATTTTGAAAAATTTACTGTAGAAAAGGCAATCCCTGGCGCAATTAAAATTTGCGACAGTAAAAAATTATTTTTTGAAAAATTTACTATAGAAAAGGCAATCCCTGGCGTAATTAAAATTTGCGACAGTAAAAAATTATTTTTTGAATAATTTACTATAGAAAAGGCAATCCCTGGCGCAATTAAAATTTGCGACAGTAAAAAATTATTTTTTGCAAAATTTACTATAGAAAAGGCAATCCCTGGCGTATTTAAAATTTGCGACAGTATAAAATTAATTTTTGAAAAATTGACTGTAGAAAAGGCAATCCCTGGCGTAATTAAAATTTGCGATAATAGAAAATTATTTTTTGAATAATTTACTATAGAAAAGGCAATCCCTGGCGTAATTAAAATTTGCGAGAGTAAAAAATTATTTTTTGAATAATTTACTATAGAAAAGGCAAGCCCTGGCGTAATTAAAATGTGCGACAGTATAAAATAATTTTTTGCAAAATTTACTATAGAAAAGGCAATCCCTGGCGTAATTAAAATTTGCGACAGTATAAAATTATTTTTTTAAAAATTTACTATAGAAAAGGCAATCCCTGGCGTATTTAAAATTTGCGACAGTAGAAAATTATTTTTTGAATAATTTAATATAGAAAAGGCAATCCCTGGCGTAATTAAAATTTGCGACAGTAGAAAATTATTTTTTGAATAATTTACTATAGAAAAGGCAATCCCTGGCGTAATTAAAATTTGCGACAGTAAAAAATTATTTTTTGAATAATTTACTATAGAAAAGGCAATCCCTGGCGTAATTAAAATTTGCGACAGTATAAAATAATTTTTTGAAAAATTTACTATATAAAAGGCAATCCCTGGCGTAATTAAAATTTGCGACAGTAAAAAATTATTTTTTGAATAATTTACTATAGAAAAGGCAATCCCTGGCGAAATTAAAATTTGCGACAGTAGAAAATTATTTTTTGAATAATTTACTGAAGAAAAGGCAATCCCTGGCGTAATTAAAATTTGCGACAGTAAAAAATTATTTTTTGAATAATTTACTATAGAAAAGGCAATCCCTGGCGTAATTAAAATTTGCGATAGTATAAAATTATTTTTTGAAAAATTTACTATATAAAAGGCAATCCCTGGCGTAATTAAAATTTGCGACAGTATAAAATTATTTTTTGAAAAATTTACTATATAAAAGGCAATCCCTGGCGTAATTAAAATTTGCGACAGTATAAAATTATTTTTTGAAAAATTTACTATAGAAAAGGCAATCCCTGGCGTATTTAAAATTTGCGACAGTAAAAAATTATTTTTTGAAAAATTTACTATAGAAAAGGCAATCCCTGGCGTATTTAAAATTTGCGACAGTAAAAAATTATTTTTTGAATAATTTACTATAGAAAAGGCAATCCCTGGCGTAATTAAAATTTGCGACAGTAAAAAATTATTTTTTGAATAATTTACTATCGAAAAGGCAATCCCTGGCGTAATTAAAATTTGCGACAGTATAAAATTATTTTTTGAATAATTTACTATATAAAAGGCAATCCCTGGCGTAATTAAAATTTGCGACAGTATAAAATTATTTTTTGAATAATTTACTATAGAAAAGGCAATCCCTGGCGCACTTAAAATTTGCGACAGTAGAAAATTATTTTTTGAATAATTTACTATAGAAAAGGCAATCCCTGGCGCACTTAAAATTTGCGACAGTATAAAATTATTTTTTGAATAATTTACTATAGAGAAGGCAATCCCTGGGATATTTAAAATTTGCGACAGTAAAAAATTATTTTTTGAATAATTTACTATAGAAAAGGCAATCCCTGGCGTAATTAAAATTTGCGACAGTAGAAAATTATTTTTTGAATAATTTACTATAGAAAAGGCAATCCCTGGCGTATTTAAAATTTGCGACAGTATAAAATTAATTTTTGAAAAATTTACTATATAAAAGGCAATCCCTGGCGCAATTAAAATTTGCGACAGTAAAAAATTATTTTTTGAAAAATTCACTATAGAAAAGGCAATCCCTGGCGTAATTAAAATTTTCGACAGTAAAAAATTATTTTTTGAAAAATTTACTATACAAAATGCAATCCCTGGCGCAATTAAAATTTGCGACAGTAAAAAATTATTTTTTGAATAATTTACTATAGAAAAGGCAATCCCTGGCGTAATTAAAATTTGCGACAGTATAAAATAATTTTTTGAAAAATTTACTATATAAAAGGCAATTCCTGGCGTAATTAAAATTTGCGACAGTAAAAAATTATTTTTTGAATAATTTACTATAGAAAAGGCAATCCCTGGCGAAATTAAAATTTGCGACAGTAGAAAATTATTTTTTGAATAATTTACTGAAGAAAAGGCAATCCCTGGCGTAATTAAAATTTGCGACAGTAAAAAATTATTTTTTGAATAATTTACTATAGAAAAGGCAATCCCTGGCGTAATTAAAATTTGCGATAGTATAAAATTATTTTTTGAAAAATTTACTATATAAAAGGCAATCCCTGGCGTAATTAAAATTTGCGACAGTATAAAATTATTTTTTGAAAAATTTACTATATAAAAGGCAATCCCTGGCGTAATTAAAATTTGCGACAGTATAAAATTATTTTTTGAAAAATTTACTATAGAAAAGGCAATCCCTGGCGTATTTAAAATTTGCGACAGTAAAAAATTATTTTTTGAATAATTTACTATAGAAAAGGCAATCCCTGGCGTAATTAAAATTTGCGAGAGTAAAAAATTATTTTTTGAATAATTTACTATAGAAAAGGCAAGCCCTGGCGTAATTAAAATTTGCGACAGTATAAAATTATTTTTTGCAAAATTTACTATAGAAAAGGCAATCCCTGGCGTATTTAAAATTTGCGACAGTATAAAATTAATTTTTGAAAAATTGACTGTAGAAAAGGCAATCCCTGGCGTAATTAAAATTTGCGATAATAGAAAATTATTTTTTGAATAATTTACTATAGAAAAGGCAATCCCTGGCGTAATTAAAATTTGCGAGAGTAAAAAATTATTTTTTGAATAATTTACTATAGAAAAGGCAAGCCCTGGCGTAATTAAAATTTGCGACAGTATAAAATTATTTTTTGCAAAATTTACTATAGAAAAGGCAATCCCTGGCGTAATTAAAATTTGCGACAGTATAAAATTATTTTTTTAAAAATTTACTATAGAAAAGGCAATCCCTGGCGTATTTAAAATTTGCGACAGTAGAAAATTATTTTTTGAATAATTTAATATAGAAAAGGCAATACCTGGCGTAATTAAAATTTGCGACAGTAGAAAATTATTTTTTGAATAATTTACTATAGAAAAGGCAATCCCTGGCGTAATTAAAATTTGCGACAGTAAAAAATTATTTTTTTGAATAATTTACTATAGAAAAGGCAATCCCTGGCGTTATTAAAATTTTCGACAGTATAAAATAATTTTTTGAAAAATTTACTATATAAAAGGCAATCCCTGGCGTAATTAAAATTTGCGACAGTAAAAAATTATTTTTTGAATAATTTACTATAGAAAAGGCAATCCCTGGCGAAATTAAAATTTGCGACAGTAGAAAATTATTTTTTGAATAATTTACTGAAGAAAAGGCAATCCCTGGCGTAATTAAAATTTGCGACAGTAAAAAATTATTTTTTGAATAATTTACTATAGAAAAGGCAATCCCTGGCGTAATTAAAATTTGCGATAGTATAAAATTATTTTTTGAAAAATTTACTATATAAAAGGCAATCCCTGGCGTAATTAAAATTTGCGACAGTATAAAATTATTTTTTGAAAAATTTACTATATAAAAGGCAATCCCTGGCGTAATTAAAATTTGCGACAGTATAAAATTATTTTTTGAAAAATTTACTATAGAAAAGGCAATCCCTGGCGTATTTAAAATTTGCGACAGTAAAAAATTATTTTTTGAATAATTTACTATAGAAAAGGCAATCCCTGGCGTAATTAAAATTTGCGACAGTAAAAAATTATTTTTTGAATAATTTACTATAGAAAAGGCAATCCCTGGCGCACTTAAAATTTGCGACAGTAGAAAATTATTTTTTGAATAATTTACTATAGAAAAGGCAATCCCTGGCGCACTTAAAATTTGCGACAGTATAAAATTATTTTTTGAATAATTTACTATAGAGAAGGCAATCCCTGGGATATTTAAAATTTGCGACAGTAAAAAATTATTTTTTGAATAATTTACTATAGAAAAGGCAATCCCTGGCGTAATTAAAATTTGCGACAGTAGAAAATTATTTTTTGAATAATTTACTATAGAAAAGGCAATCCCTGGCGTATTTAAAATTTGCGACAGTATAAAATTAATTTTTGAAAAATTTACTATATAAAAGGCAATCCCTGGCGCAATTAAAATTTGCGACAGTAAAAAATTATTTTTTGAAAAATTTACTATAGAAAAGGCAATCCCTGGCGTAATTAAAATTTGCGATAATAGAAAATTATTTTTTGAATAATTTACTATAGAAAAGGCAATCCCTGGCGTAATTAAAATTTGCGAGAGTAAAAAATTATTTTTTGAATAATTTACTATAGAAAAGGCAAGCCCTGGCGTAATTAAAATTTGCGACAGTATAAAATTATTTTTTGCAAAATTTACTATAGAAAAGGCAATCCCTGGCGTAATTAAAATTTGCGATAATAGAAAATTATTTTTTGAATAATTTACTATAGAAAAGGCAATCCCTGGCGTAATTAAAATTTGCGAGAGTAAAAAATTATTTTTTGAATAATTTACTATAGAAAAGGCAAGCCCTGGCGTAATTAAAATTTGCGACAGTATAAAATTATTTTTTGCAAAATTTACTATAGAAAAGGCAATCCCTGGCGCAATTAAAATTTGCGACAGTATAAAATTATTTTTTTAAAAATTTACTATAGAAAAGGCAATCCCTGGCGTATTTAAAATTTGCGACAGTAGAAAATTATTTTTTGAATAATTTAATATAGAAAAGGCAATCCCTGGCGTAATTAAAATTTGCGACAGTATAAAATAATTTTTTGAAAAATTTACTATATAAAAGGCAATCCCTGGCGTAATTAAAACTTGCGACAGTAAAAAATTATTTTTTGAATAATTTACTATAGAAAAGGCAATCCCTGGCGAAATTAAAATTTGCGACAGTAGAAAATTATTTTTTGAATAATTTACTGAAGAAAAGGCAATCCCTGGCGTAATTAAAATTTGCGACAGTAAAAAATTATTTTTTGAATAATTTACTATAGAAAAGGCAATCCCTGGCGTAATTAAAATTTGCGATAGTATAAAATTATTTTTTGAAAAATTTACTATATAAAAGGCAATCCCTGGCGTAATTAAAATTTGCGACAGTATAAAATTATTTTTTGAAAAATTTACTATATAAAAGGCAATCCCTGGCGTAATTAAAATTTGCGACAGTATAAAATTATTTTTTGAAAAATTTACTATAGAAAAGGCAATCCCTGGCGTATTTAAAATTTGCGACAGTAAAAAATTATTTTTTGAATAATTTACTATAGAAAAGGCAATCCCTGGCGTAATTAAAATTTGCGACAGTAAAAAATTATTTTTTGAATAATTTACTATAGAAAAGGCAATCCCTGGCGTAATTAAAATTTGCGACAGTATAAAATTATTTTTTGAATAATTTACTATAGAAAAGGCAATCCCTGGCGTAATTAAAATTTGCGACAGTATAAAATTATTTTTTGAATAATTTACTATAGAAAAGGCAATCCCTGGCGCACTTAAAATTTGCGACAGTAGAAAATTATTTTTTGAATAATTTACTATAGAAAAGGCAATCCCTGGCGCACTTAAAATTTGCGACAGTATAAAATTATTTTTTGAATAATTTACTATAGAGAAGGCAATCCCTGGGATATTTAAAATTTGCGACAGTAAAAAATTATTTTTTGAATAATTTACTATAGAAAAGGCAATCCCTGGCGTAATTAAAATTTGCGACAGTAGAAAATTATTTTTTGAATAATTTACTATAGAAAAGGCAATCCCTGGCGTATTTAAAATTTGCGACAGTATAAAATTAATTTTTGAAAAATTTACTATATAAAAGGCAATCCCTGGCGCAATTAAAATTTGCGACAGTAAAAAATTATTTTTTGAAAAATTTACTATAGAAAAGGCAATCCCTGGCGTAATTAAAATTTGCGACAGTAAAAAATTATTTTTTGAAAAATTTACTATAGAAAAGGCAATCCCTGGCGCAATTAAAATTTGCGACAATAAAAAATTATTTTTTGCAAAATTTACTATAGAAAAGGCAATCCCTGGCGTATTTAAAATTTGCGACAGTATAAAATTAATTTTTGAAAAATTGACTGTAGAAAAGGCAATCCCTGGCGTAATTAAAATTTGCGATAATAGAAAATTATTTTTTGAATAATTTACTATAGAAAAGGCAATCCCTGGCGTAATTAAAATTTGCGAGAGTAAAAAATTATTTTTTGAATAATTTACTACAGAAAAGGCAAGCCCTGGCGTAATTAAAATTTGCGACAGTATAAAATTATTTTTTGCAAAATTTACTATAGAAAAGGCAATCCCTGGCGTAATTAAAATTTGCGACAGTATAAAATTATTTTTTTAAAAATTTACTATAGAAAAGGCAATCCCTGGCGTATTTAAAATTTGCGACAGTAGAAAATTATTTTTTGAATAATTTAATATAGAAAAGGCAATCCCTGGCGTAATTAAAATTTGCGACAGTAGAAAATTATTTTTTGAATAATTTACTATAGAAAAGGCAATCCCTGGCGTAATTAAAATTTGCGACAGTAAAAAATTATTTTTTGAATAATTTACTATAGAAAAGGCAATCCCGGGCGTAATTAAAATTTGCGACAGTATAAAATAATTTTTTGAAAAATTTACTATATAAAAGGCAATCCCTGGCGTAATTAAAATTTGCGACAGTAAAAAATTATTTTTTGAATAATTTACCATAGAAAAGGCAATCCCTGGCGAAATTAAAATTTGCGACAGTAGAAAATTATTTTTTGAATAATTTACTGAAGAAAAGGCAATCCCTGGCGTAATTAAAATTTGCGACAGTAAAAAATTATTTTTTGAATAATTTACTATAGAAAAGGCAATCCCTGGCGTAATTAAAATTTGCGACAGTATAAAATTATTTTTTGAATAATTTACTATAGAAAAGGCAATCCCTGGCGCACTTAAAATTTGCGACAGTAGAAAATTATTTTTTGAATAATTTACTATAGAAAAGGCAATCCCTGGCGCACTTAAAATTTGCGACAGTATAAAATTATTTTTTGAATAATTTACTATAGAGAAGGCAATCCCTGGGATATTTAAAATTTGCGACAGTAAAAAATTATTTTTTGAATAATTTACTATAGAAAAGGCAATCCCTGGCGTAATTAAAATTTGCGACAGTAGAAAATTATTTTTTGAATAATTTACTATAGAAAAGGCAATCCCTGGCGTATTTAAAATTTGCGACAGTATAAAATTAATTTTTGAAAAATTTACTATATAAAAGGCAATCCCTGGCGCAATTAAAATTTGCGACAGTAAAAAATTATTTTTTGAATAATTTACTATAGAAAAGGCAATCCCTGGCGTAATTAAAATTTGCGACAGTATAAAATTATTTTTTGAAAAATTTACTATATAAAAGGCAATCCCTGGCGTAATTAAAATTTGCGACAATATAAAATTATTTTTTGAATAATTTACTATATAAAAGGCAATCCCTGGCGTATTTAAAATTTGCGACAGTATAAAATTATTTTTTGAATAATTTACTATAGAAAAGGCAATCCCTTGCGTAATTAAAATTTGCGAGAGTAGAAAATTATTTTTTGAATAATTTACTATAGAAAAGGCAATCCCTGGCGTAATTAAAATTTGCGACAGTAGAAAATTATTTTTTGAATAATTTACTATAGAAAAGGCAATCCCTGGCGTAATTAAAATTTGCGACAGTATAAAATTATTTTTTGCAAAATTTACTATAGAAAAGGCAATCCCTGGCGTAATTAAAATTTGCGACAGTATAAAATTATTTTTTGAAAAATTTACTATATAAAAGGCAATCCCTGGCGTAATTAAAATTTGCGACAGTAAAAAATTATTTTTTGAATAATTTACTATAGAAAAGGCAATCCCTGGCGTAATTAAAATTTGCGACAGTATAAAATTATTTTTTGCAAAATTTACTATAGAAAAGGCAATCCCTGGCGTAATTAAAACGTGCGATATTAAAAAATTATTTTTTGAAAAATTTACTATAGAAAAGGCAATCCCTGGCGCAATTACAATTTGCGACAGTAAAAATTATTTTTTGAAAAATTTACTGTAGAAAGGCAATCCCTGGCGCAATTAAAATTTGCGACAGTAAAAAATTATTTTTTGAAAAATTTACTATATAAAAGGCAATCCCTGGCGTAATTAAAATTTGCGACAGTAAAAAATTTTTTTTTGAATAATTTACTATAGAAAAGGCAATCCCTGGCGTAATTAAAATTTGCGACAGTAGAAAATTATTTTTTGAATAATTTACTATAGAAAAGGCAATCCCTGGCGTAATTAAAATTTGCGACAGTATAAAATTATTTTTTGAAAAATTTACTATATAAAAGGCAATCCCTGGCGTAATTAAAATTTGCGACAGTAAAAAATTATTTTTTGAATAATTTACTATAGAAAAGGCAATCCCTGGCGTAATTAAAATTTGCGACAGTAGAAAATTATTTTTTGAATAATTTACTGTAGAAAAGGCAATCCCTGGCGCAATTAAATATTGCGATAGTAAAAAATTATTTTTTGAATAATTTACTATAGAAAAGGCAAAACCTGGCGTAATTAAAATTTGCGACAGTTGAAAATAATTTTTTGAATAATTTACTATAGAAACGGCAATCCCTGGCGCAATTAAAATTTGCGACAGTATAAAATTATTTTTTGAATAATTTACTATAGAAAAGGCAATCCCTGGCGCACTTAAAATTTGCGACAGTAGAAAATTATTTTTTGCAAAATTTATTATAGAAAAGGCAATCCCTGGCGCAATTAAAATTTGCGACAGTAAAAAATTTTTTTTTGAATAATTTACTATAGAAAAGGCAATCCCTGGCGTAATTAAAATTTGCGACAGTATAAAATTATTTTTTGAATAATTTACTATAGAAAAGGCAATCCCTGGCGTAATTAAAATTTGCGATATTAAAAAATTATTTTTTGAATAATTTACTATAGAAAAGGCAATCCCTGGCGTAATTAAAATTTGCGACAGTTGAAAATTATTTTTTGAATAAATTACTATAAAAAGGCAATCCCTGGCGTAATTAAAACTTGCGATAGTAAAAAATTATTTTTTGAATAATTTACTGTAGAAAAGGCAACCCCTGGCGCACTTAAAATTTGCGACAGTAGAAAATTATTTTTTGCAAAATTTACTATAGAAAAGGCAATCCCTGGCGCAATTAAAATTTGCGACAGTAAAAAATTAATTGTTGCAAAATTTACTATAGAAAAGGCAATCCCTGGCGCACTTAAAATTTGGGACAGTAAAAAATTATTTTTTGAATAATTTACTATAGAAAAGGCAATCCCTGGCGTAATTAAAATTTGCGACAGTAGAAAATTATTTTTTGAATAATTTACTATAGAAAAGGCAATCCCTGGCGCAATTAAAATTTGCGACAGTAAAAAATTATTTTTTGAATAATTTACTATAGAAAAGGCAATCCCTGGCGCAATTAAAATTTGCGACAGTAAAAAATTATTTTTTGCAAAATTTACTATGGAAAAGGCAATCCCTGGCGCAATTAAAATTTGCGACAGTAGAAAATTATTTTTTGAAAAATTTACTATAGAAAAGGCAATCCCTGGCTTCATTAAAACTTGCGACAGTATAAAAGTATTTTTTGAATAATTTACTATAGAAAAGGCAATCCCTGGCGTAATTAAAATTTGCGACAGTTGAAAATTATTTTTTGAATAATTTACTATAGAAAAGGCAATCCCTGGCGTAATTAAAATTTGCGACAGTTGAAAATTATTTTTTGAATAATTTACTATAGAAAAGGCAATCCCTGGCGCAATTAAAATTTGCGACAGTAGAAAATTATTTTTTGAAAAATTTACTATATAAAAGGCAATCCCTGGCGCAATTAAAATTTGCGACAGTAGAAAATTATTTTTTGAAAAATTTACTATAGAAAAGGCAATCCCTGGCGTAATTAAAATTTGCGACAGTAAAAAATTATTTTTTGAATAATTTACTATAGAAAAGGCAATCCCTGGCGTAATTAAAATTTGCGACAGTTGAAAATTATTTTTTGAATAATTTACTATAGAAAAGGCAATCCCTGGCGTAATTAAAATTTGCGACAGTTGAAAATTATTTTTTGAATAATTTACTATAGCAAAGGCAATCGCTGGCGTAATTAAAATTTGCGACTGTTGAAAATTATTTTTTGAATATTTTACTATAGAAAAGGCAATCCCTGGCGTAATTAAAATTTGCGACAGTTGAAAATTATTTTTTGAATAATTTACTGTAGAAAAGGCAATCCCTGGCGCAATTAAAACTTGCGATAGTAAAAAATTATTTTTTGAATAATTTACTATAGAAAAGGCAATCCCTGGCCCACTTAAAATTTGCGACAGTAGAAAATTATTTTTTGAATAATTTACTATAGAAAAGGCAATCCCTGGCGCACTTAAAATTTGCGACAGTATAAAATTATTTTTTGAATAATTTACTATAGAAAAGGCAATCCCTGGGATATTTAAAATTTGCGACAGTATAAAATTATTTTTTTGAATAATTTACTATAGAAAAGGCAATCCCTGGCGTATTTAAAATTTGCGACAGTATAAAATTAATTTTTGAAAAATTTACTATATAAAAGGCAATCCCTGGCGTAATTAAAATTTGCGACAGTAGAAAATTATTTTTTGAATAATTTACTGTAGAAAAGGCAATCCCTGGCGCAATTAAAATTTGCGACAGTAAAAAATTATTTTTTGAATAATTTACTATAGAAAAGGCAATCCCTGGCGTAATTAAAATTTGCGACAGTAGAAAATTATTTTTTGAATAATTTACTATAGAAAAGGCAATCCCTGGCGCAATTAAAATTTGCGACAGTAAAAAATTATTTTTTGAATAATTTACTATAGAAAAGGCAATCCTTGGCGTAATTCAAATTTGCGACAGTAAAAAATTATTTTTTGAATAATTTACTATAGAAAAGGCAATCCCTGGCGCACTTAAAATTTGCGACAGTAAAAAATTATTTTTTGAATAATTTACTATAGAAATGGCAATCCCTGGCGTAATTAAAATTTGCGACAGTAGAAAATTATTTTTTGAATAATTTACTGTAGGAAAGGCAAACCCTGGCGCAATTAAAATTTGCGACAGTATAAAATTATTTTTTGAATAATTTACTATAGAAAAGGCAATCCCTGGCGTAATTAAAATTTGCGACAGTATTAAATTATTTTTTGAATAATTTACTATAGAAAAGGCAATCACTGGCGCACTTAAAATTTGCGACAGTAGAAAATTATTTTTTGAATAATTTACTATAGAAAAAGCAATCCCTGGCGCAATTAAAATTTGCGACAGTAGAAAATTATTTTTTGAATAATTTACTGTAGAAAAGGCAATCCCTGGCGTAATTAAAATTTGCGACAGTAGAAAATTATTTTTTGAATAATTTACTATAGAAAAGGCAATCCCTGGGATATTTAAAATTTGCGACAGTAAAAAATTATTTTTTGAATAATTTACTGTAGAAAAGGCAATCCCTGGCGTAATTAAAATTTGCGACAGTAGAAAATTATTTTTTGAATAATTTACTATAGAAAAGGCAATCCCTGGGATATTTAAAATTTGCGACAGTAAAAAATTATTTTTTGAATAATTTACTGTAGAAAAGGCAATCCCTGGCGTAATTAAAATTTGCGACAGTAGAAAATTATTTTTTGCAAAATTTACTATAGAAAAGGCAATCCCTGGCGCAATTAAAATTTGCGACAGTAAAAAATAATTTTTTGAATAATTTAATATAGAAAAGGCAATCCCTGGCGTAATTAAAATTTGCGACAGTAGAAAATTATTTTTTGAATAATTTACTGTAGAAAAGGCAATCCCTGGCGTAATTAAAATTTGCGACAGTAGAAAATTATTTTTTGAAATATTTACTGTAGAAAAGGCAATCCCTGGCGTAATTAAAATTTGCGACAGTAGAAAATTATTTTTTGAATAATTTACTATAGAAAAGGCAATCCCTGGCGCAATTAAAATTTGCGACAGTAAAAAATTATTTTGTGAGAAATTTACTATAGAAATGGCAATCCCTGGGATATTTAAAATTTGCGACAGTAGAAAATTATTTTTTGAATAATTTACTATAGAAAAGGCAATCCCTGGCGTAATTAAAATTTGCGACAGTAAAAAATTATTTTTTGAATAATTTACTATAGAAAAGGCAATCCCTGGCGCACTTAAAATTTGCGACAGTAAAAAATTATTTTTTGAATAATTTACTATAGAAAAGGCAATCCCTGGCGTAATTAAAATTTGCAACAGTAGAAAATTATTTTTTGAATAATTTACTATAGAAAAGGAAATCCCTGGCGCAATTAAAATTTGCGACAGTATAAAATTATTTTTTGAATAATTTACTATATAAAAGGCAATCCCTGGGATATTTAAAATTTGCGACAGTAGAAAATTATTTTTTGAATAATTTACTATAGAAAAGGCAATCCCTGGCGTAATTAAAATTTGCGACAGTAGAATTTTTTTTTTTTGAATTATTTACTATAGAAAAGGCAATCCCTGGCGGATTTGAAATTTGCGACAGTAAAAAATTATTTTTTGAATAATTTACTATAGAAAAGGCAATCCCTGGCGTAATTAAAATTTGCGACAGTAAAAAATTATTTTGTGAGAAATTTACTATAGAAAAGGCAATCCCTGGCGTAATTAAAATTTGCGACAGTATAAAATTATTTTTTGAATAATTTACTATAGAAAAGGCAATCCCTGGCGTAATTAAAATTTGCGACGGTATAAAATTATTTTTTGAATAATTTACTATAGAAAAGGCAATCCCTGGCGGAATTAAAATTTGCGACAGTAGAAAATTATTTTTTGAATAATTTACTATAGAAAAGGCAATCCCTGGCGTAATTAAAATTTGCGACAGTAAAAAATTATTTTTTGCAAAATTTACTATAGAAAAGGCAATCCCTGGCGCACTTAAAATTTGCGACAGTTGAAAATTATTTTTTGAATAATTTACTATAGAAAAGGCAATCCCTGGCGTAATTAAAATTTGCGACAGTATAAAATTATTTTTTGAATAATTTACTATAGAAAAGGCAATCCCTGGCGCAATTAAAATTTGCGACAGTAAAAAATAATTTTTTGAATAATTTACTATAGAAAAGGCAATCCCTGGCGCACTTAAGATTTCCGACAGTTGAAAATTATTTTTGAATAATTTACTATAGAAAAAGCAATCCCTGGCGTAATTAAAATTTGCGACAGTATAAAATTATTTTTTGAATAATTTACTATAGAAAAGGCAATCCCTGGCGTAATTAAAATTTGCGACAGTAAAAAATTATTTTGTGAGAAATTTACTATAGAAAAGGCAATCCCTGGCGTAATTAAAATTTGCGACAGTATAAAATTATTTTTTGAATAATTTACTAGAGAAAAGGCAATCCCTGGCGCACTTAAAATTTGCGACAGTAAAAAATTATTTTTTGAATAATTTACTATAGAAAAGGCAATCCCTGGCGTAATTAAAATTTGCGACAGTATAAAATTATTTTTTGATTAATTTACTATAGAAAAGGCAATCCCTGGCGCACTTAAAATTTGCGACAGTTGAAAATTATTTTTTGAATAATTTACTATAGAAAAGGCAATCCCTGCCGTAATTAAAATTTGCGACAGTAGAAAATTATTTTTTGAATAATTTACTATAGAAAAGGCAATCCCTGGGATATTTAAAATTTGCGACAGTAAAAAATTATTTTTTGAATAATTTACCGTAGAAAAGGCAATCCCTGGCGTAATTAAAATTTGCGACAGTAGAAAATTATTTTTTGCAAAATTTACTATGGAAAAGGCAATCCCTGGCGCAATTAAAATTTGCGACAGTAAAAAATTATTTTTTGAATAATTTACTATAGAAAAGGCAATCCCTGGCGTAATTAAAATTTGCGACAGTAGAAAATTATTTTTTGAATAATTTACTGTAGAAAAGGCAATCCCTGGCGTAATTAAAATTTGCGACAGTAGAAAATTATTTTTTGAAAAATTTACTGTAGAAAAGGCAATTCCTGGCGCAATTAAAATTTGCGACAGTAGAAAATTATTTTTTGATTAATTTACTATAGAAAAGCAATCCCTGGCGCAATTAAAATTTGCGACAGTAAAAAATTATTTTTTGAATAATTTACTATAGAAAAGGCAACCCCTGGCGTATTTAAAATTTGCGACAGTATGAAATTAATTTTTGAAAAATTTACTGTAGAAAAGGCAATCCCTGGCGCAATTAAAATTTGCGACAGTAGAAAATTATTTTTTGAAAAATGTACTGTAGAATAGGCAATCCCTGGCGCAATTAAAATTTGCGACAGTAGAAAATTATTTTTTGAATAATTTACTGTAGAAAAGGCAATCCCTGGCGCAATTAAAATTTGCGACAGTAGAAAACTATTTTTTGAAAAATTTACTGTAGAAAAGGCAATCCCTGCCGCAATTAAAATTTGCGACAGTAGAAAATTATTTTTTGAATAATTTACTATAGAAAAGGCAATCCCTGGCGCACTTAAAATTTGCGACAGTAGAAAATTATTTTTTGCCAAATTTACTATAGAAAAGGCAATCCCTGGCGTAATTAGAATTTGCGACAGTATAAAATTATATTTTGAATAATTTACTATAGAAAAGGCAATCCCTGGCGCACTTAAAATTTGCGACAGTTGAAAATTATTTTTTGAATAATTTACTATAGAAAAGGCAATCCCTGGCGTAATTAAAATTTGCGACAGTATAAAATTATTTTTTGAATAATTTACTATAGAAAAGGCAATCCCTGGCGTAATTAAAATTTGCGACAGTAGAAAATTATTTTTTGAATAATTTACTATAGAAAAGGCAATCCCTGGCGTAATTAAAATTTGCGACAGTAAAAAATTATTTTTGAATAATTTACTATAGAAAAGGCAATCCCTGGCGCACTTAAAATTTGCGACAGTATAAAATTAGTTTTTGAATAATTTACTATAGAAAAGGCAATCCCTGGCGTAATTAAAATTTGCGACAGTAAAAAATTATTTTTTGAATAATTTACTATAGAAAAGGCAATCCCTGGCGTATTTAAAATTTGCGACAGTAGAAAATTATTTTTTGAATAATTTACTATAGAAAAGGCAATCCCTGGCGTATTTAAAATTTGCGACAGTAAGAAATTAATTTGTGAGAAATTTACTGTAGAAAAGGCAATCCCTGGGATATTTAAAATTTGCGACAGTAGAAAATTATTTTTTGAAAAATTTACTGTAGAAAAGGCAATCCCTGGCGCGATTAAACTTGCGACAGTAAAAAATTAGTTTTTGAATAATTTACTATAAAAGAGGCAATCCCTGGCGTATTTAAAATTTTCGACAGTAAAAAATTATTTTTTGAGTAATTTACTATAGAAAAGGCAACCCTGGCGTATTTAAAATTTGTGACAGTAGAAAATTATTTTTTGAAAAATTTACCTGGTGAAATTGAAATTTGCGACAGTAAAAAATTATTTTTTGAATAATTTACTGTAGAAAAGGCAATCCCTGGCGCACTTAAAATTTACGACAGTATAAAATTATTTTTTGAATAATTTACTATAGAAAAGGCAATCCCTGGCGTATTTAAAATTTTCGACAGTAAAAAATTATTTTTTGAATAATTTACTATAGAAAAGGCAATCCCTGGCGTAATTAAAATTTGCGACAGTATAAAATTATTTTTTGAATAATTTACTATAGAAAAGGCAATACCTGGCGTATTTAAAATTTGCGACAGTAAAAAATTAATATTTTGAAAAATTTACCTGGCGAAATTGAAATTTGCGACAGTAAAAAATTATTTTGTGAGAAATTTACTATAGAAAAGGCAATCCCTGGCGTAATTAAAATTTGCGACAGTATAAAATTATTTTTTGAATAATTTACTATAGAAAAGGCAATCCCTGGCGTAATTAAAATTTGCGACAGTATAAAATTATTTTTTGAATAATTTACTATAGAAAAGGCAATCCCTGGCGTAATTAAAATTTGCGACAGTAGAAAATTATTTTATGAATAATTTACTATAGAAAAGGCAATCCCTGGGATATTTAAAATTTGCGACAGTAGAAAATTATTTTTTGAATAACTTACTATAGAAAAGGCAATCCCTGGCGCAATTAAAATTTGCGACAGTAGAAAACTATTTTTTGAAAAGTTTACTATAGAAAAGGCAATCCCTGGCGTATTTAAAATTTGCGACAGTAAAAAATTAATATTTTGAAAAATTTACTGTAGGAAAGGCATTCCCTGGCGCAATTAAAACTTGCGATAGTAAAAAATTATTTTTTGAAAATTTTACTGTAGAAAAGGCAATCCCTGGCGCAATTAAAATTTGCGACAGTAAAAAATTATTTTTTGAATAATTTACTATAGAAAAGGCAATCCCTGGCGCACTTAAAATTTGCGACAGTATAAAATTATTTTTTGAATAATTTACTATAGAAAAGGCAATCCCTGGCGCACTTAAAATTTGCGACAGTAAAAAATTATTTTTTGAATAATTTACTATAGAAAAGGCAATCCCTGGCGTAATTAAAATTTGCGACAGTAAAAAATTATTTTTTGAATAATTTACTATAGAAAAGGCAATCCCTGGCGTAATTAAAATTTGCGACAGAATAAAATTATTTTTTGAATAATTTACTATAGAAAAGGCAATCCCTGGCGCACTTAAAATTTGCGACAGTATAAAATTATTTTTTGAATAATTTACTATAGAAAAGGCAATTCCTGGCGCACTTAAATTTTGCGACAGTAAAAAATTATTTCTTGAATAATTTACTATAGAATAGGCAATCCCTGGCGTAATTAAAATTTGCGACAGTATAAAATTATTTATTATTTTTTGAATAATTTACTATAGAAAAGGCAATCCCTGGCGTAATTAAAATTTGCGACAGAAGAAAATTATTTTTTTGAATAATTTACTATAGAAAAGGCAATCCCTGGGATATTTAAAATTTGCGACAGTAGAAAATTATTTTTTGAATAATTTACTATAGAAAAGGCAATCCCTGGCGTAATTAAAATTTGCGACAGTAGAAAATTATTTTTTGAATAATTTACTATAGAAAAGGCAATCCCTGGCGTATTTAAAATTTGCGACAATAAAAAATTAATTTGTGAAAAATTTACCTGGCGAAATTGAAATTTGCGACAGTAAAAAATTATTTTTTGAATAATTTACTATAGAAAAGGCAATCCCTGGCGCAATTAATATTTGCGACAGTAAAAAATTATTTTTTGAATAATTTACTATAGAAAAGGCAATCCCTGGCGTATTTAAAATTTGCGACAGTAGAAAATTATTTTTTGAAAAATTTACCTGGCGAAATTGAAATTTGCGAGAGTAAAAAATTATTTTTTGAATAATTTACTATAGAAAAGGCAATCCCTGGCGTAATTAAAATTTGCGACAGTAGAAAATTATTTTTTGAATAATTTACTATAGAAAAGGCAATCCCTGGCGTAATTAAAATTTGCGACAGTATAAAATTATTTTTTGAATAATTTACTATAGAAAAGGCAATCCCCGGCGCAATTAAAATTTGCGACAGTAAAAAATTAGTTTTTGAATAATTTACTATAGAAAAGGCAATCCCTGGCGTATTTAAAATTTTCGACAGTAAAAAATTATTTTTTGAATAATTTACTATAGAAAAGGCAATCCCTGGCGCAATTAATATTTGCGACAGTAAAAAATTATTTTTTGAATAATTTACTATAGAAAAGGCAATCCCTGGCGCACTTAAAATTTGCGACAGTATAAAATTATTTTTTGAATAATTTACTATAGAAAAGGCAATCCCTGGCGTAATTAAAATTTGCGACAGTAGAAAATTATTTTTTGAATAATTTACTATAGAAAAGGCAATCCCTGGGATATTTAAAATTTGCGACAGTAAAAAAGTATTTTTTGAAAAATTTACTATAGAAAAGGCAATCCCTGGCGTAATTAAAATTTGCGACAGTAAAAAATTATTTTTTGAATAATTTACTATAGAAAAGGCAATCCCTGGCGTAATTAAAATTTGCGACAGTATAAAATTATTTTTTGCAAAATTTACTATAGAAAAGGCAATCCCTGGCGTAATTAAAATTTGCGACAGTATAAAATTATTTTTTGAATAATTTACTATAGAAAAGGCAATCCCTGGAGTAATTAAAATTTGCGACAGTAGAAAATTATTTTTTGAATAATTTACTATAGAAAAGGCAATCCCTGGCGTATTTAAAATTTGCGACAGTAAAAAATTAATTTGTTAAAAATTTACTGTAGAAAAGGCAATCCCTGGCGCAATTAAAATTTGCGACAGTAAAAAATTTTTTTTGAATAATTTACTATAGAAAAGGCAATCCCTGGCGTAATTAAAATTTGCGACAGTATAAAATTATTTTTTGAATAAATTACTATAGGAAAGGCAATCCTTGGCGTATTTAAAATTTGCGACAGTAAGAAATTAATTTGTGAGAAATTTACTATAGAAAAGCAATCCCTGGGATATTTAAAATTTGCGACAGTAAGAAATTATTTTTTGAATAATTTACTATAGAAAAGGCAATCCCTGGCGCAATTAAAATTTCCCACAGTAGAAAATTATTTTTTGAAAAATTTACCTGGCGAAATTGAAATTTGCGAGAGTAAAAAATTATTTTTTGAATAATTTACTATAGAAAAGGCAATCCCTGGCGTAATTAAAATTTGCGACAGTAAAAAATTATTTTTTGAATAATTTACTATAGAAAAGGCAATCCCTGGCGTAATTAAAATTTGCGACAGTATAAAATTATTTTTTGCAAAATTTACTATAGAAAAGGCAATCCCTGGCGTAATTAAAATTTGCGACAGTATAAAATTATTTTTTGAATAATTTACTATAGAAAAGGCAATCCCTGGAGTAATTAAAATTTGCGACAGTAGAAAATTATTTTTTGAATAATTTACTATAGAAAAGGCAATCCCTGGCGTATTTAAAATTTGCGACAGTAAAAAATTAATTTGTTAAAAATTTACTGTAGAAAAGGCAATCCCTGGCGCAATTAAAATTTGCGACAGTAAAAAATTATTTTTTGAATAATTTACTATAGAAAAGGCAATCCCTGGCGTAATTAAAATTTACGACAGTATAAAATTATTTTTTGAATAATTTACTATAGAAAAGGCAATCCCTGGCGTATTTAAAATTTGCAACAGTAAAAAATTAATATTTTGAAAAATTTACTGTAGAAAAGGCAATCCCTGGCGCAATTAAAATTTGCAACAGTAAAAAATTATTTTTTGAATAATTTACTGTAGAAAAAGCAATCCCTGGCGCACTTAAAATTTGCGACAGTAAAAAATTAATATTTTGAAAAATTTACTATAGAAAAGGCAATCCCTGGCGTAATTAAAATTTGCGACAGTAAAAAATTAGTTTTTGAAAAATTTACTATAGAAAAGGCAATCCCTGGCGTATTTAAAATTTTCGACAGTAAAAAATTATTTTTTGAATAATTTACTATAGAAAAGGCAATCCCTGGCGCAATTAAAATTTGCGACAGTAAAAAATTATTTTTTGAATAATTTACTATAGAAAAGGCAATCCCTGGCGCACTTAAAATTTGCGACAGTATAAAATTATTTTTTGAATAATTTACTATAGAAAAGGCAATCCCTGGCGTAATTAAAATTTGCGACAGTAGAAAATTATTTTTTGAATAATTTACTATAGAAAAGGCAATCCCTGGGATATTTAAAATTTGCGACAGTAAAAAAGTATTTTTTGAAAAATTTACTATAGAAAAGGCAATCCCTGGCGTAATTAAAATTTGCGACAGTAAAAAATTATTTTTTGAATAATTTACTATAGAAAAGGCAATCCCCGGCGTAATTAAAATTTGCGACAGTATAAAATTATTTTTTGCAAAATTTACTATAGAAAAGGCAATCCCTGGCGTAATTAAAATTTGCGACAGTATAAAATTATTTTTTGAATAATTTACTATAGAAAAGGCAATCCCTGGAGTAATTAAAATTTGCGACAGTAGAAAATTATTTTTTGAATAATTTACTATAGAAAAGGCAATCCCTGGCGTATTTAAAATTTGCGACAGTAAAAAATTAATTTGTTAAAAATTTACTGTAGAAAAGGCAATCCCTGGCGCAATTAAAATTTGCGACAGTAAAAAATTATTTTTTGAATAATTTACTATAGAAAAGGCAATCCCTGGCGTAATTAAAATTTGCGACAGTATAAAATTATTTTTTGAATAAATTACTATAGAAAAGGCAATCCCTGGCGTATTTAAAATTTGCGACAGTAAGAAATTAATTTGTGAGAAATTTACTATAGAAAAGCAATCCCTGGGATATTTAAAATTTGCGACAGTAAGAAATTATTTTTTGAATAATTTACTATAGAAAAGGCAATCCCTGGCGCAATTAAAATTTGCCACAGTAGAAAATTATTTTTGGAAAAATTTACCTGGCGAAATTGAAATTTGCGAGAGTAAAAAATTATTTTTTGAATAATTTACTATAGAAAAGGCAATCCCTGGCGTAATTAAAATTTGCGACAGTAAAAAATTATTTTTTGAATAATTTACTATAGAAAAGGCAATCCCTGGCGCACTTAAAATTTGCGACAGTAAAAAATTATTTTTTGAATAATTTACTATAGAAAAGGCAATCCCTGGCGCACTTAAAATTTGCGACAATAGAAAATTATTTTTTGCAAAATTTACTATAGAAAAGGCAATGCCTGGCGCAATTAAAATTTGCGACAGTAAAAAATTATTTTTTGAATAATTTACTATAGAAAAGGCAATCCCTGGCGTAATTAAAATTTGCGACAGTATAAAATTATTTTTTGAATAATTTACTATAGAAAAGGCAATCCCTGTCGTAATTAAAATTTGCGACAGTATAAAATTATTTTTTGAATAATTTACTATAGAAAAGGCAATCCCTGGCGTAATTAAAATTTGCGACAGTAGAAAATTATTTTTTGAATAATTTACTATAGAAAAGGCAATCCCTGACGCCATTAAAATTTGCGACAGTAAAAAATTATTTTGTGAGAAATTTACTATAGAAAAGGCAATCCCTGGGATATTTAAAATTTGCGACAGTAGAAAATTATTTTTTGAATAATTTACTATAGAAAAAGCAATCCCTGGCGTAATTAAAATTTGCGACAGTAAAAAATTATTTTTTGAATAATTTACTATAGAAAAGGCAATCCCTGGCGCACTTAAAATTTGCGACAGTAAAAAATTATTTTTTGAATAATTTACTATAGAAAAGGCAATCCCTGGAGTAATTAAAATTTGCGACAGTAGAAAATTATTTTTTGAATAATTTACTATAGAAAAGGCAATCCCTGGCGCAATTAAAATTTGCGACAGTATAAAATTATTTTTTGAATAATTTACTATATAAAAGGCAATCCCTGGGATATTTAAAATTTGCGACAGTAGAAAATTATTTTTTGAATAATTTACTATAGAAAAGGCAATCCCTGGCGTAATTAAAATTTGCGACAGTAGAAAATTATTTTTTGAATAATTTACTATAGAAAAGGCAATCCCTGGCGGATTTGAAATTTGCGACAGTAAAAAATTATTTTTTGAATAATTTACTATAGAAAAGGCAATACCTGGCGTAATTAAAATTTGCGACAGTAGAAAATTATTTTGTGAGAAATTTACTGTAGAAAAGGCAATCCCTGGCGCAATTAAAATTTGCGACAGTAGAAAATTATTTTTTGAAAAATTTACTGTAGAAAAGGCAATCCCTGGCGTAATTAAAATTTGCGACAGTAGAAAATTATTTTTTGAATAATTTACTGTAGAAAAGGCAATCCCTGGCGCACTTAAAATTTGCGACAGTAGAAAATTATTTTTTGATTAATTTACTATAGAAAAGCAATCCCTGGCGCAATTAAAATTTGCGACAGTAAAAAATTATTTTTTGAATAATTTACTATAGAAAAAGCAATCCCTGGCGTATTTAAAATTTGCGACAGTAGAAAATTATTTTTTGAATAATTTACTGTAGAAAAGGCAATCCCTGGCGCAATTAAAATTTGCGACAGTAGAAAATTATTTTTTGAAAAATTTACTGTAGAAAAGGCAATCCCTGGCGTAATTAAAATTTGCGACAGTAGAAAATTATTTTTTGAATAATTTACTATAGAAAAGGCAATCCCTGGCGCACTTAAAATTTGCGACAGTAGAAAATTATTTTTTGCAAAATTTACTATAGAAAAGGCAATGCCTGGCGCAATTAAAATTTGCGACAGTAAAAAATTATTTTTTGAATAATTTACTATAGAAAAGGCAATCCCTGGCGTAATTAAAATTTGCGACAGTAAAAAGTTATTTTTTTGCAAAAATTTACTATAGAAAAGGCAATCCCTGGCGCACTTAAAATTTGCGACAGTTGAAAATTATTTTTTGAATAATTTACTATAGAAAAGGCAATCCCTGGCGTAATTAAAATTTGCGACAGTATAAAATTATTTTTTGAATAATTTACTATATAAAAGGCAATCCCTGGCGCAATTAAAATTTGCGACAGTAAAAAATTATTTTTTGTATTATTTACTATAGAAAAGGCAATCCCTGGCGCACTTAAAATTTGCGACAGTTGAAAATTATTTTTGAATAATTTACTATAGAAAAGGCAATCCCTGGCGTAATTAAAATTTGCGACAGTATAAAATTATTTTTTGAATAATTTACTATAGAAAGGCAATCCCTGGCGTAATTAAAATTTGCGACAGTAAAAAATTATTTTGTGAGAAATTTACTATAGAAAAGGCAATCCCTGGCGTAATTAAAATTTGCGACAGTATAAAATTATTTTTTGAATAATTTACTATAGAAAAGGCAATCCCTGGCGCACTTCAAATTTGCGACAGTAAAAAATTATTTTTTGAATAATTTACTATAGAAAAGGCAATCCCTGGCGTAATTAAAATTTGCGACAGTATAAAATTATTTTTGATTAATTTACTATAGAAAAGGCAATCCCTGGCGCACTTAAAATTTGCGACAGTTGAAATTTATTTTTTGAATAATTTACTATAGAAAAGGCAATCCCTGGCGTAATTAAAATTTGCGACAGTAGAAAATTATTTTTTTAATAATTTACTATAGAAAAGGCAATCCCTGCGCAATTAAAATTTGCGACAGTAAAAATTATTTTTTGCAAAATTTACTATAGAAAAGGCAATCCCTGGCGCACTTAAATTTTGCGACAGTAAAAAATTATTTCGTGAGAAATTTACTATAGAAAAGGCAATCCCTGGCGCACTTAAAATTTGCGACAGTAGAAAATTATTTTTTGAAAAATTTACTATAGAAAAGGCAATCCCTGGCGTAATTAAAATTTGCGACAGTATAAAATTATTTTTTGAATAATTTACTATAGAAAAGGCAATCCCTGGCGCAATTAAAATTTGCGACAGTAGAAAATTATTTTTTGAATAATTTACTATAGAAAAGGCAATCCTTGGGATATTTAAAATTTGCGACAGTAAAAAATTATTTTTTGAAAAATTTACTATAGAAAAGGCAATCCCTGGCGTAATTAAAATTTGCGACAGTATAAAATTATTTTTTGAATAATTTACTTAGAAAAGGCAATCCCTGGCGTAATTAAAATTTGCGACAGTATAAAATTATTTTTTGAATAATTTACTATAGGAAAGGCAATCCCTGGCGCAATTAAAATTTGCGACAGTAAAAAATTATTTTTTGAATAATTTACTATAGAAAAGGCAATCCCTGGCGTAATTAAAATTTGCGACAGTAGAAAATTATTTTTTGAATAATTTACTATAGAAAAGGCAATCCCTGGCGTATTTAAAATTTGCGACAGTAAAAAATTAATATTTTGAAAAATTTACTGTAGAAAAGGCAATCCCTGGCGCAATTAAAATTTGCGACAGTAAAAAATTATTTTTTGAATAATTTACTATAGAAAAGGCAATCCCTGGCGCACTTAAAATTTGCGACAGTTTAAAATTATTTTTTGCAAAATTTGCTATAGAAAAGGCAATCCCTGGCGTAATTAAAATTTGCGACAGTATAAAATTATTTTTTGAATAATTTACTATAGAAAAGGCAATCCCTGGCGTAATTAAAATTTGCGACAGTATAAAATTATTTTTTGAATAATTTACTATAGAAAAGGCAATCCCTGGCGTAATTAAAATTTGCGACAGTTGAAAATTATTTTTAGAATAATTTACTATAGAAAAGGCAATCCCTGGCGTAATTAAAATTTGCGACAGTATAAAATTATTTTTTGAATAATTTACTATAGAAAAGGCAATCCCTGGCGCAATTAAAATTTGCGACAGTAAAAAATTATTTTTTGAATAATTTACTATAGAAAATGCAATCACTGGCGCACTTAAAATTTGCGACAGTTGAAAATTATTTTTGAATAATTCACTATAGAAAAGGCAATCCCTGGCGTAATTAAAATTTGCGACAGTAAAAAATTATTTTTTGAATAATTTACTATAGAAAAGGCAATCCCTGGCGTAATTAAAATTTGCGACAGTATAAAATTATTTTTTTGAATAATATACTATATAAAAGTCAATCCCTGGGATATTTAAAATTTGCGAGAGTAGAAAATTATTTTTTGAATAATTTACTATAGAGAAGGCAATCCCTGGCGTAATTAAAATTTGCGACAGTAAAAAATTATTTTGTGAGAAATTTACTATAGAAAAGGCAATCCCTGGCGTATTTAAAATTTGCGACAGTAGAAAATTATTTTTTGAATAATTTACTATAGAAAAGGCAATCCCTGGCGTATTTAAAATTTGCGACAGTAAAAAATTAATATTTTGAAAAATTTACTGTAGAAAAGGCAATCCCTGGCGTAATTAAAATTTGCGACAGTATAAAATTATTTTTTGAATAATTTACTTAGAAAAGGCAATCCCTGGCGTAATTAAAATTTGCGACAGTATAAAATTATTTTTTGAATAATTTACTATAGGAAAGGCAATCCCTGGCGCAATTAAAATTTGCGACAGTAAAAAATTATTTTTTGAATAATTTACTATAGAAAAGGCAATCCCTGGCGTAATTAAAATTTGCGACAGTAGAAAATTATTTTTTGAATAATTTACTATAGAAAAGGCAATCCCTGGCGTATTTAAAATTTGCGACAGTAAAAAATTAATATTTTGAAAAATTTACTGTAGAAAAGGCAATCCCTGGCGCAATTAAAATTTGCGACAGTAAAAAATTATTTTTTGAATAATTTACTATAGAAAAGGCAATCCCTGGCGCACTTAAAATTTGCGACAGTTTAAAATTATTTTTTGCAAAATTTGCTATAGAAAAGGCAATCCCTGGCGTAATTAAAATTTGCGACAGTATAAAATTATTTTTTGAATAATTTACTATAGAAAAGGCAATCCCTGGCGTAATTAAAATTTGCGACAGTATAAAATTATTTTTTGAATAATTTACTATAGAAAAGGCAATCCCTGGCGTAATTAAAATTTGCGGCAGTTGAAAATTATTTTTAGAATAATTTACTATAGAAAAGGCAATCCCTGGCGTAATTAAAATTTGCGACAGTATAAAATTATTTTTTGAATAATTTACTATAGAAAAGGCAATCCCTGGCGCAATTAAAATTTGCGACAGTAAAAAATTATTTTTTGAATAATTTACTATAGAAAATGCAATCACTGGCGCACTTAAAATTTGCGACAGTTGAAAATTATTTTTGAATAATTCACTATAGAAAAGGCAATCCCTGGCGTAATTAAAATTTGCGACAGTAAAAAATTATTTTTTGAATAATTTACTATAGAAAAGGCAATCCCTGGCGTAATTAAAATTTGCGACAGTATAAAATTATTTTTTGAATAATATACTATATAAAAGTCAATCCCTGGGATATTTAAAATTTGCGAGAGTAGAAAATTATTTTTTGAATAATTTACTATAGAGAAGGCAATCCCTGGCGTAATTAAAATTTGCGACAGTAAAAAATTATTTTGTGAGAAATTTACTATAGAAAAGGCAATCCCTGGCGTATTTAAAATTTGCGACAGTAGAAAATTATTTTTTGAATAATTTACTATAGAAAAGGCAATCCCTGGTGTATTTAAAATTTGCGACAATAAAAAATTATTTTTTGAATAATTTACTTTAAAAAAGGCAATCCCTGGCGCACTTAAAATTTGCGAGAGTAAAAAATTATTTTTTGAATAATTTACTATAGAAAAGGCAATCCCTGGCGTAATTAAAATTTGCGACAGTTGAAAATTATTTTTTGAATAATTTACTATAGAAAAGGCAATCCCTGGCGTAATTAAAATTTGCGACAGTATAAAATTATTTTTTGAATAATTTACTATAGAAAAGGCAATCCCTGGCGCAATTAAAATTTGCGACAGTAAAAAATTATTTTTTGAATAATTTACTATAGAAAAGGCAATCCCTGGCGCACTTAAAATTTGCGACAGTTGAAAATTATTTTTGAATAATTTACTATAGAAAAGGCAATACCTGGCGTAATTAAAATTTGCGACAGTATAAAATTATTTTTTGAATAATTTACTATAGAAAAGGCAATCCCTGGCGTAATTAAAATTTGCGACAGTATAAAATTATTTTTTGAATAATTTACTATAGAAAAGGCAATCCCTGGCGTAATTAAAATTTGCGACAGTAGAAAATTATTTTTTGAATAATTTACTATAGAAAAGGCAATCCCTGGCGTAATTAAAATTTGCGACAGTAAAAAATTATTTTTTGAATAATTTACTATAGAAAAGGCAATCCCTGGCGTATTTAAAATTTGCGACAGTAGAAAATTATTTTTTGAATAATTTACTATAGAAAAGGCAATCCCTGGTGTATTTAAAATTTGCGACAATAAAAAATTATTTTTTGAATAATTTACTATAGAAAAGGCAATCCCTGGCGCACTTAAAATTTGCGAGAGTAAAAAATTATTTTTTGAATAATTTACTATAGAAAAGGCAATCCCTGGCGTAATTAAAATTTGCGACAGTAGAAAATTATTTTTTGAATAATTTACTATAGAAAAGGCAATCCCTGGCGTATTTAAAATTTGCGACAGTAAAAAATTAATATTTTGAAAAATTTACTGTAGAAAAGGCAATCCCTGGCGCAATTAAAATTTGCGACAGTAAAAAATTATTTTTTGAATAATTTACTATAGAAAAGGCAATCCCTGGCGCACTTAAAATTTGCGACAGTATAAAATTATTTTTTGCAAAATTTACTATAAAAAAGGCAGTCCCTGGCGTAATTAAATATTTACGACAGTATAAAATTATTTTTTGAATAATTTACAATAGAAAAGGCAATCCTTGGCGTAATTAAAATTTGCGACAGTTTAAAATTATTTTTTGAATAATTTACTATAGAAAAGGCAATCCCTGGCGCAATTAAAATTTGCGACAGTAAAAAATTATTTTTTGAATAATTTACTATAGAAAAGGCAATCCCTGGCGCACTTAAAATTTGCGACAGTTGAAAATTATTTTTGAATAATTTACTATAGAAAAGGCAATCCCTGGCGTAATTAAAATTTGCGACAGTATAAAATTATTTTTTGAATAATTTACTATAGAAAAGGCAATCCCTGGCGTAATTAAAATTTGCGACAGTATAAAATTATTTTTTGAATAATTTACTATAGAAAAGGCAATCCCTGGCGTAATTAAAATTTGCGACAGTAGAAAATTATTTTTTGAATAATTTACTATAGAAAAGGCAATCCCTGGCGTAATTAAAATTTGCGACAGTAAAAAATTATTTTTTGAATAATTTACTATAGAAAAGGCAATCCCTGGCGTATTTAAAATTTGCGACAGTAGAAAATTATTTTTTGAGTAATTTACTATAGAAAAGGCAATCCCTGGTGTATTTAAAATTTGCGACAATAAAAAATTATTTTTTGAATAATTTACTATAGAAAAGGCAATCCCTGGCGCTCTTAAAATTTGCGAGAGTAAAAAATTATTTTTTGAATAATTTACTATAGAAAAGGCAATCCCTGGCGTAATTAAAATTTGCGACAGTAGAAAATTATTTTTTGAATAATTTACTATAGAAAAGGCAATCCCTGGCGTATTTAAAATTTGCGACAGTAAAAAATTAATATTTTGAAAAATTTACTGTAGAAAAGGCAATCCCTGGCGCAATTAAAATTTGCGACAGTAAAAAATTATTTTTTGAATAATTTACTATAGAAAAGGCAATCCCTGGCGCACTTAAAATTTGCGACAGTATAAAATTATTTTTTGCAAAATTTACTATAGAAAAGGCAGTCCCTGGCGTAATTAAATATTTACGACAGTATAAAATTATTTTTTGAATAATTTACAATAGAAAAGGCAATCCTTGGCGTAATTAAAATTTGCGACAGTTTAAAATTATTTTTTGAATAATTTACTATAGAAAAGGCAATCCCTGGCGTAATTAAAATTTGCGACAGTAAAAAATTAATATTTTGAAAAATTTACTGTAGAAAAGGCAATCCCTGGCGCAATTAAAATTTGCGACAGTAAAAAATTATTTTTTGAATAATTTACTATAGAAAAGGCAATCCCTGGCGCACTTAAAATTTGCGACAGTATAAAATTATTTTTTGCAAAATTTACTATAGAAAAGGCAGTCCCTGGCGTAATTAAATATTTGCGACAGTATAAAATTATTTTTTGAATAATTTACTATAGAAAAGGCAATCCTTGGCGTAATTAAAATTTGCGACAGTATAAAATTATTTTTTGAATAATTTACTATAGAAAAGGCAATCCCTGGCGTAATTAAAATTTGCGACAGTAGAAAATTATTTTTTGAATAATTTACTATAGAAAAGGCAATCCCTGGCGTAATTAAAATTTGCGACAGTAAAAAATTATTTTTGAATAATTTACTATAGAAAAGGCAATCCCTGGCGCACTTAAAATTTGCGACAGTATAAAATTAGTTTTTGAATAATTTACTATAGAAAAGGCAATCCCTGGCGTAATTAAAATTTGCGACAGTAAAAAATTATTTTTTGAATAATTTACTATAGAAAAGGCAATCCCTGGCGTATTTAAAATTTGCGACAGTAGAAAATTATTTTTTGAATAATTTACTATAGAAAAGGCAATCCCTGGCGTATTTAAAATTTGCGACAGTAAGAAATTAGTTTGTGAGAAATTTACTATAGAAAAGGCAATCCCTGGGATATTTAAAAATTGCGACAGTAGAAAATTATTTTTTGAAAAATTTACTGTAGAAAAGGCAATCCCTGGCGCAATTAAAATTTGCGACAGTAAAAAATTAGTTTTTGAATAATTTACTATAGAAGAGGCAATCCCTGGCGTATTTAAAATTTTCGACAGTAAAAAATTATTTTTTGAATAATTTACTATAGAAAAGGCAACCCTGGCGTATTTAAAATTTGTGACAGTAGAAAATTATTTTTTGAAAAATTTGCCTGGCGAAATTGAAATTTGCGACAGTAAAAAATTATTTTTTGAATAATTTACTGTAGAAAAGGCAATCCCTGGCGCACTTAAAATTTGCGACAGTATAAAATTATTTTTAGAATAGTTTAATATAGAAAAGGCAATCCGTGGCGTATTTAAAATTTTCGACAGTAAAAAATTATTTTTTGAATAATTTACTATAGAAAAGGCAATCCCTGGCGTAATTAAAATTTGCGACAGTATAAAATTATTTTTTGAATAATTTACTATACAAAAGGCAATCCCTGGCGTATTTAAAATTTGCGACAGTAAAAAATTAATATTTTGAAAAATTTACCTGGCGAAATTAAAATTTGCGACAGTAAAAAATTATTTTGTGAGAAATTTACTATAGAAAAGGCAATCCCTGGCGTAATTAAAATTTGCGACAGTATAAAATTATTTTTTGAATAATTTACTATAGAAAAGGCAATCCCTGGCGCAATTAAAACTTGCGATAGTAAAAAATTATTTTTTGAAAAATTTACTGTAGATAAGGCAATCCCTGGCGCAAATAAAATTTGCGACAGTAAAAAATTATTTTTTGAATAATTTACTATAGAAAAGGAAATCCCTGGCGCACTTAAAATTTGCGACAGTATAAAATTATTTTTTGAATAATTTACTATAGAAAAGGCAATCCCTGGCGCACTTAAAATTTGCGACAGTAAAAAATTATTTTTTGAATAATTTACTATAGAAAAGGCAATCCCTGGCGTTATTAAAATTTGCGACAGTAAAAAATTATTTTTTGAATAATTTACTATAGAAAAGGCAATCCCTGGCGTAATTAAAATTTGCGACAGTATAAAATAATTTTTTGAATAATTTACTATAGAAAAGGCAATCCCTGGCGCACTTAAAATTTGCGACAGTATAAAATTATTTTTTGAATAATTTACTATAGAAAAGGCAATCCCTGTCGCACTTAAATTTTGCGACAGTAAAAAATTATTTTTTGAATAATTTACTATAGAAAAGGCAATCCCTGGCGTAATTAAAATTTGCGACAGAAGAAAATTATTTTTTGAATAATTTACTATAGAAAAGGCAATCCCTGGGATATTTAAAATTTGCGACAGTAGAAAATTATTTTTTGAATAATTTACTATAGAAAAGGCAATCCCTGGCGTAATTAAAATTTGCGACAGTAGAAAATTATTTTTTGAATAATTTACTATAGAAAAGGCAATCCCTGGCGTATTTAAAATTTGCGACAGTAAAAAATTAATTTGTTAAAAATTTACTGTAGAAAAGGCAATCCCTGGCGCAATTAAAATTTGCGACAGTAAAAAATTATTTTTTGAATAATTTACTATAGAAAAGGCAATCCCTGGCGTAATTAAAATTTGCGACAGTATAAAATTATTTTTTGAATAAATTACTATAGAAAAGGCAATCCCTGGCGTATTTAAATTTGCGACAGTAAGAAATTAATTTGGGAGAAATTTACTATAGAAAAGGCAATCCCTGGGATATTTAAAATTTGCGACAGTAAAAAATTATTTTTTGAATAATTTACTATAGAAAAGGCAATCCCTGGCGCAATTAAAATTTGCCACAGTAGAAAATTATTTTTTGAAAAATTGACCTGGCGAAATTGAAATTTGCGAGAGTAAAAAATTATTTTTTGAATAATTTACTATAGAAAAGGCAATCCCTGGGGTAATTAAAATTTACGACAGTAAAAAATTATTTTTTGAATAATTTACTATAGAAAAGGTAATCCCTGGCGTATTTAAAATTTGCGACAGTAGAAAATTATTTTTTGAATAATTTACTATAGAAAAGGCAATCCCTGGCGTATTTAAAACTTGCGACAGTAAAAAATTAATTTGTGAAAAATTTACCTGGCGAAATTGAAATTTGCTACAGTAAAAAATTATTTTTTGAATAATTTACTATAGAAAAGGCAATCCCTGGGATATTTAAAATTTGCGACAGTAGAAAATTATTTTTTGAATAATTTACTATAGAAAAGGCAATCCCTGGCGTAATTAAAATTTGCGACAGAAGAAAATTATTTTTTGAATAATTTACTATAGAAAAGGCAATCCCTGGGAAATTTAAAATTTGCGACAGTAGAAAATTATTTATTGAATAATTTACCATAGAAAGGGCAATCCCTGGCGTAATTAAAATTTGCGACAGTAGAAAATTATTTTTTGAATAATTTACTATAGAAAAGGCAATCCCTGGCGTATTTAAAATTTGCGACAGTAAAAAATTAATTTGTGAAAAATTTACCTGGCGAAATTGAAATTTGCGACAGTAAAAAATTATTTTTTGAATAATATACTATAGAAAAGGCAACCCCTGGCGTATTTAAAATTTGCGACAGTAAAAAATTAATTTGTTAAAAAGTTACTGTAGAAAAGGCTATCCCTGGCGCAATTAAAATTTGCGACAGTAAAAAATTATTTTTTGAATAATTTACTATAGAAAAGGCAATCCCTGGCGTAATTAAAATTTGCGACAGTAAAAAATTATTTTTTGAATAATTTACTATAGAAAAGGCAATCCCTGGCGTAATTAAAATTTGCGACAGTATAAAATTATTTTTTGCAAAATTTACTATAGAAAAGGCAATCCCTGGCGTAATTAAAATTTGCGACAGTATAAAATTATTTTTTGAATAATTTACTATAGAAAAGGCAATCCCTGGCGCAATTAAAATTTGCGAAAGTAGAAAATTATTTTTTGAATAATTTACTATAGAAAAGGCAATCCCTGGCGTATTTAAAATTTGCGACAGTAAAAAATTATTTTTTGAATAATTTACTATAGAAAAGGCAATCCCTGGCGTAATTAAAATTTGCGACAGTATAAAATTATTTTTTGAATAATTTACTATAGAAAAGGCAATCCCTGGAGTAATTAAAATTTGCGACAGTAGAAAATTATTTTTTGAATAATATACTATAGAAAAGGCAACCCCTGGCGTATTTAAAATTTGCGACAGTAAAAAATTAATTTGTTAAAAAGTTACTGTAGAAAAGGCTATCCCTGGCGCAATTAAAATTTGCGACAGTAAAAAATTATTTTTTGAATAATTTACTATAGAAAAGGCAATCCCTGGCGTAATTAAAATTTGCGACAGTAAAAAATTATTTTTTGAATAATTTACTATAGAAAAGGCAATCCCTGGCGTAATTAAAATTTGCGACAGTATAAAATTATTTTTTGCAAAATTTACTATAGAAAAGGCAATCCCTGGCGTAATTAAAATTTGCGACAGTATAAAATTATTTTTTGAATAATTTACTATTGAAAAGGCAATCCCTGGCGCAATTAAAATTTTCGAAAGTAGAAAATTATTTTTTGAATAATTTACTATAGAAAAGGCAATCCCTGGCGTATTTAAAATTTGCGACAGTAAAAAATTAATATTTTGAAATATTTACTGTAGAAAAGGCAATCCCTGGCGCAATTAAAATTTGCGACAGTAAAAAATTATTTTTTGCAAAATTTACTATAGAAAAGGTAATCCTGGCGTAATTAAAATTTGCGACAGTAGAAAATTATTTTTTGAATAATTTACTATAGAAAAGGCAATCCCTGGCGTAATTAAAATTTGCTACAGTAAAAAATTATTTTTTGAATAATTTACTATAGAAAAGGCAATCCCTGGCGTAATTAAAATTTGCGACAGTTGAAAATTATTTTTTGAATTATTTACTATAGAAAAGGCAATCCCTGGCGCACTTAAAATTTGCGACAGTAGAAAATTATTTTTTGAATAATTTACTATAGAAAAGGCAATCCCTGGCGCAATTAAAATTTGCGACAGTAAAAAATTATTTTTTGAATAATTTACTATAGAAAAGGCAATCCCTGGCGTAATTAAAATTTGCGACGGTATAAAATTATTTTTTGAATAATTTACTATAGAAAAGGCAATCCCTGGCGCACTTAAAATTTGCGACAGTAAAAAATTATTCTTTGAATAATTTACTATAGAAAAGGTAATCCCTGGCGTAATTAAAATTTGCGACAGTAGAAAATTTTTTTTTGAATAATTTACTACAGAAAAGGCAATCCCTGGCGGATTTGAAATTTGCGACAGTAAAAAATTATTTTTTGAATAATTTACTATAGAAAAGGCAATCCCTGGGATATTTAAAATTTGCGACATTAAAAAATTATTTTTTGAATAATTTACTATAGAAAAGGCAATCCCTGGCGTATTTAAAATTTGCGACAGTAAAAAATTAATTTGTGAAAAATTTACCTGGCGAAATTAAAATTTGCGACAGTAAAAAATTATTTTTTGAATAATTTACTATAGAAAAGGCTATCCCTGGCGCACTTAAAATTTGCGACAGTAGAAAATTATTTTTTGAATAATTTACTATAGAAAAGGCAATCCCTGGCGCAGTTAAAATTTGCGACAGTAGAAAATTATTTTTTGAATAATTTACTATAGAAAAGGCAATCCCTGGCGCAATTAAAATTTGCGACAGTATAAAATTATTTTTTGAATAATTTACTATAGAAAAGGCAATCCCAGGAATTAAAATTTGCGACAGTAGAAAATTATTTTTTGAATAATTTACTATAGAAAAGGCAATCCCTGGCGCACTTAAAATTTGCGACAGTAGAAAATTATTTTTTGAATAATTTACTATAGAAAAGGCAATCCCTGGCGCAATTAAAATTTGCGACAGTAGAAAATTATTTTTTGAATAATTTACTATAGAAAAGGCAATCCCTGGCGCAATTAAAATTTGCGACAGTAAAAAATTATTTTTTGAATAATTTACTATAGAAAAGGCAATCCCTGGCGTAATTAAAATTTGCGACAGTATAAAATTATTTTTTGAATAATTTACTATAGAAAAGGCAATCCCTGGCGCAATTAAAATTTGCGACAGTAAAAAATTATTTTTTGAATAATTTACTATAGAAAAGGCAATCCCTGGCGTAATTAAAATTTGCGACAGTAGAAAATTATTTTTTGAATAATTTACTATAGAAAAGGCAATCCCTGGCGCACTTAAAATTTGCGACAGTAGAAAATTATTTTTTGAATAATTTACTATAGAAAAGGCAATCCCTGGCGCAATTAAAATTTGCGACAGTAAAAAATTATTTTTTGAATAATTTACTATAGAAAAGGCAATCCCTGGCGTAATTAAAATTTGCGACAGTAAAAAATTATTTTTTGAATAATTTACTATAGAAAAGGCAATCCCTGGCGCACTTAAAATTTGCGACAGTAAAAATTATTTTTTGAATAATTTACTATAGAAAAGGCAATCCCTGGCGTAATTAAAATTTGCGACAGTAGAAAATTATTTTTTGAATAATTTACTATAGAAAAGGCAATCCCTGGCGCAATTAAAATTTGCGACAGTAAAAAATTATTTTTTGAATAATTTACTATAGAAAAGGCAATCCCTGGCGCACTTAAAATTTGCGACAGTATAAAATTATTTTTTGAATAATTTACTATAGAAAAGGCAATCCCTGGCGTAATTAAAATTTGCGACAGTATAAAATTATTTTTTGAATAATTTACTATAGAAAAGGCAATCCCTGGCGCACTTAAAATTTGCGACAGTAAAAAATTATTTTTTGAATAATTTACTATAGAAAAGGCAATCCCTGGCGTAATTAAAATTTGCGACAGTATAAAATTATTTTTTGAATAATTTACTATAGAAAATGCAATCCCTGGCGCACTTAAAATTTGCGACAGTAAAAAATTATTTTTTGAATAATTTACTATAGAAAAGGCAATCCCTGGCGTAATTAAAATTTGCGACAGTAAAAAATTATTTTTTGAATAATTTACTATAGAAAAGGCAATCCCTGGCGTAATTAAAATTTGCGACAGTAGAAAATTATTTTTTGAATAATTTACTATAGAAAAGGCAATCCCTGGCGTAATTAAAATTTGCGACAGTAAAAAATTATTTTTTGAATAATTTACTATAGAAAAGGCAATCCCTGGCGCAATTAAAATTTGCGACAGTATAAAATTATTTTTTGAATAATTTACTATAGAAAAGGCAATCCCTGGCGTAATTAAAATTTGCGACAGTAGAAAATTATTTTTTGAATAATTTACTATAGAAAAGGCAATCCCTGGCGCACTTAAAATTTGCGACAGTAAAAAATTATTTTTTGAATAATTTACTATAGAAAAGGCAATCCCTGGCGTAATTAAAATTTGCGACAGTATAAAATTATTTTTTGAATAATTTACTATAGAAAAGGCAATCCCTGGCGTAATTAAAATTTGCGACAGTAGAAAATTATTTTTTGAATAATTTACTATAGAAAAGGCAATCCCTGGCGTAATTAAAATTTGCGACAGTAAAAAATTATTTTTTGAATAATTTACTATAGAAAAGGCAATCCCTGGCGTAATTAAAATTTGCGACAGTATAAAATTATTTTTTGAATAATTTACTATAGAAAAGGCAATCCCTGGCGTAATTAAAATTTGCGACAGTATAAAATTATTTTTTGAATAATTTACTATAGAAAAGGCAATCCCTGGCGCACTTAAAATTTGCGACAGTAAAAAATTATTTTTTGAATAATTTACTATAGAAAAGGCAATCCCTGGCGTAATTAAAATTTGCGACAGTATAAAATTATTTTTTGAATAATTTACTATAGAAAAGGCAATCCCTGGCGTAATTAAAATTTGCGACAGTTGAAAATTATTTTTTGAATAATTTACTATAGAAAAGGCAATCCCTGGCGCAATTAAAATTTGCGACAGTAAAAAATTATTTTTTGAATAATTTACTATAGAAAAGGCAATCCACTGGCGTAATTAAAATTTGCGACAGTATAAAATTATTTTTTGAATAATTTACTATAGAAAAGGCAATCCCTGGCGTAATTAAAATTTGCGACAGTATAAAATTATTTTTTGAATAATTTACTATAGAAAAGGCAATCCCTGGCGCACTTAAAATTTGCGACAGTAAAAAATTATTTTTTGAATAATTTACTATAGAAAAGGCAATCCCTGGCGTAATTAAAATTTGCGACAGTATAAAATTATTTTTTGGATAATTTACTATAGAAAAGGCAATCCCTGGCGCACTTAAAATTTGCGACAGTAAAAAATTATTTTTTGAATAATTTACTATAGAAAAGGCAATCCCTGGCGCAATTAAAATTTGCGACAGTAAAAAATTATTTTTTGAATAATTTACTATAGAAAAGGCAATCCCTGGCGCACTTAAAATTTGCGACAGTAGAAAATTATTTTGTGAATAATTTACTATAGAAAAGGCAATCCCTGGCGCAATTAAAATTTGCGACAGTAGAAAATTATTTTTTGAATAATTTACTATAGAAAAGGCAATCCCTGGCGTAATTAAAATTTGCGACAGTATAAAATTATTTTTTGAATAATTTACTATAGAAAAGGCAATCCCTGGCGCAATTAAAATTTGCGACAGTAGAAAATTATTTTTTGAATAATTTACTATAGAAAAGGCAATCCCTGGCGTAATTAAAATTTGCGACAGTAAAAAATTATTTTTTGAATAATTTACTATAGAAAAGGCAATCCCTGGCGTAGTTAAAATTTGCGACAGTAAAAAATTATTTTTTGAATAATTTACTATAGAAAAGGCAATCCCTGGTGTATTTAAAATTTGCGACAATAAAAAATTATTTTTTGAATAATTTACTTTAAAAAAGGCAATCCCTGGCGCACTTAAAATTTGCGAGAGTAAAAAATTATTTTTTGAATAATTTACTATAGAAAAGGCAATCCCTGGCGTAATTAAAATTTGCGACAGTTGAAAATTATTTTTTGAATAATTTACTATAGAAAAGGCAATCCCTGGCGTAATTAAAATTTGCGACAGTATAAAATTATTTTTTGAATAATTTACTATAGAAAAGGCAATCCCTGGCGCAATTAAAATTTGCGACAGTAAAAAATTATTTTTTGAATAATTTACTATAGAAAAGGCAATCCCTGGCGCACTTAAAATTTGCGACAGTTGAAAATTATTTTTGAATAATTTACTATAGAAAAGGCAATCCCTGGCGTAATTAAAATTTGCGACAGTATAAAATTATTTTTTGAATAATTTACTATAGAAAAGGCAATCCCTGGCGTAATTAAAATTTGCGACAGTATAAAATTATTTTTTGAATAATTTACTATAGAAAAGGCAATCCCTGGCGTAATTAAAATTTGCGACAGTAGAAAATTATTTTTTGAATAATTTACTATAGAAAAGGCAATCCCTGGCGTAATTAAAATTTGCGACAGTAAAAAATTATTTTTTGAATAATTTACTATAGAAAAGGCAATCCCTGGCGTATTTAAAATTTGCGACAGTAGAAAATTATTTTTTGAATAATTTACTATAGAAAAGGCAATCCCTGGTGTATTTAAAATTTGCGACAATAAAAAATTATTTTTTGAATAATTTACTATAGAAAAGGCAATCCCTGGCGCACTTAAAATTTGCGAGAGTAAAAAATTATTTTTTGAATAATTTACTATAGAAAAGGCAATCCCTGGCGTAATTAAAATTTGCGACAGTAGAAAATTATTTTTTGAATAATTTACTATAGAAAAGGCAATCCCTGGCGTATTTAAAATTTGCGACAGTAAAAAATTAATATTTTGAAAAATTTACTGTAGAAAAGGCAATCCCTGGCGCAATTAAAATTTGCGACAGTAAAAAATTATTTTTTGAATAATTTACTATAGAAAAGGCAATCCCTGGCGCACTTAAAATTTGCGACAGTATAAAATTATTTTTTGCAAAATTTACTATAGAAAAGGCAGTCCCTGGCGTAATTAAATATTTACGACAGTATAAAATTATTTTTTGAATAATTTACAATAGAAAAGGCAATCCTTGGCGTAATTAAAATTTGCGACAGTTTAAAATTATTTTTTGAATAATTTACTATAGAAAAGGCAATCCCTGGCGTAATTAAAATTTGCGACAGTAAAAAATTAATATTTTGAAAAATTTACTGTAGAAAAGGCAATCCCTGGCGCAATTAAAATTTGCGACAGTAAAAAATTATTTTTTGAATAATTTACTATAGAAAAGGCAATCCCTGGCGCACTTAAAATTTGCGACAGTATAAAATTATTTTTTGCAAAATTTACTATAGAAAAGGCAGTCCCTGGCGTAATTAAATATTTGCGACAGTATAAAATTATTTTTTGAATAATTTACTATAGAAAAGGCAATCCTTGGGGTAATTAAAATTTGCGACAGTATAAAATTATTTTTTGAATAATTTACTATAGAAAAGGCAATCCCTGGCGTAATTAAAATTTGCGACAGTAGAAAATTATTTTTTGAATAATTTACTATAGAAAAGGCAATCCCTGGCGTAATTAAAATTTGCGACAGTAAAAAATTATTTTTGAATAATTTACTATAGAAAAGGCAATCCCTGGCGCACTTAAAATTTGCGACAGTATAAAATTAGTTTTTGAATAATTTACTATAGAAAAGGCAATCCCTGGCGTAATTAAAATTTGCGACAGTAAAAAATTATTTTTTGAATAATTTACTATAGAAAAGGCAATCCCTGGCGTATTTAAAATTTGCGACAGTAGAAAATTATTTTTTGAATAATTTACTATAGAAAAGGCAATCCCTGGCGTATTTAAAATTTGCGACAGTAAGAAATTAGTTTGTGAGAAATTTACTATAGAAAAGGCAATCCCTGGGATATTTAAAAATTGCGACAGTAGAAAATTATTTTTTGAAAAATTTACTGTAGAAAAGGCAATCCCTGGCGCAATTAAAATTTGCGACAGTAAAAAATTAGTTTTTGAATAATTTACTATAGAAGAGGCAATCCCTGGCGTATTTAAAATTTTCGACAGTAAAAAATTATTTTTTGAATAATTTACTATAGAAAAGGCAACCCTGGCGTATTTAAAATTTGTGACAGTAGAAAATTATTTTTTGAAAAATTTACCTGGCGAAATTGAAATTTGCGACAGTAAAAAATTATTTTTTGAATAATTTACTGTAGAAAAGGCAATCCCTGGCGCAATTAAAATTTGCGACAGTATAAAATTATTTTTAGAATAGTTTAATATAGAAAAGGCAATCCGTGGCGTATTTAAAATTTTCGACAGTAAAAAATTATTTTTTGAATAATTTACTATAGAAAAGGCAATCCCTGGCGTAATTAAAATTTGCGACAGTATAAAATTATTTTTTGAATAATTTACTATAGAAAAGGCAATCCCTGGCGTATTTAAAATTTGCGACAGTAAAAAATTAATATTTTGAAAAATTTACCTGGCGAAATTAAAATTTGCGACAGTAAAAAATTATTTTGTGAGAAATTTACTATAGAAAAGTCAATCCCTGGCGTAATTAAAATTTGCGACAGTATAAAATTATTTTTTGAATAATTTACTATAGAAAAGGCAATCCCTGGCGTAATTAAAATTTGCGACAGTATAAAATTATTTTTTGAATAATTTACTATAGAAAAGGCAATCCCTGGCGTAATTAAAATTTGCGACAGTAGAAAATTATTTTATGAATAATTTACTATAGAAAAGGCAATCGCTGGGATATTTAAAATTTGCGACAGTAGAAAATTATTTTTTGAATAATTTACTATAGAAAAGGCAATCCCTGGCGCAATTAAAATTTGCGACAGTAGAAAACTATTTTTTGAAAAGTTTACTATAGAAAAGGCAATCCCTGGCGTATTTAAAATTTGCGACAGTAAAAAATTAATATTTTGAAAAATTTACTGTAGAAAAGGCAATCCCTGGCGCAATTAAAACTTGCGATAGTAAAAAATTATTTTTTGAAAAATTTACTGTAGATAAGGCAATCCCTGGCGCAAATAAAATTTGCGACAGTAAAAAATTATTTTTTGAATAATTTACTATAGAAAAGGAAATCCCTGGTGCACTTAAAATTTGCGACAGTATAAAATTATTTTTTGAATAATTTACTATAGAAAAGGCAATCCCTGGCGCACTTAAAATTTGCGACAGTAAAAAATTATTTTTTGAATAATTTACTATAGAAAAGGCAATCCCTGGCGTTATTAAAATTTGCGACAGTAAAAAATTATTTTTTGAATAATTTACTATAGAAAAGGCAATCCCTGGCGTAATTAAAATTTGCGACAGTATAAAATAATTTTTTGAATAATTTACTATAGAAAAGGCAATCCCTGGCGCACTTAAAATTTGCGACAGTATAAAATTATTTTTTGAATAATTTACTATAGAAAAGGCAATCCCTGTCGCACTTAAATTTTGCGACAGTAAAAAATTATTTTTTGAATAATTTACTATAGAAAAGGCAATCCCTGGCGTAATTAAAATTTGCGACAGAAGAAAATTATTTTTTGAATAATTTACTATAGAAAAGGCAATCCCTGGGATATTTAAAATTTGCGACAGTAGAAAATTATTTTTTGAATAATTTACTATAGAAAAGGCAATCCCTGGCGTAATTAAAATTTGCGACAGTAGAAAATTATTTTTTGAATAATTTACTATAGAAAAGGCAATCCCTGGCGTATTTAAAATTTGCGACAGTAAAAAATTAATTTGTTAAAAATTTACTGTAGAAAAGGCAATCCCTGGCGCAATTAAAATTTGCGACAGTAAAAAATTATTTTTTGAATAATTTACTATAGAAAAGGCAATCCCTGGCGTAATTAAAATTTGCGACAGTATAAAATTATTTTTTGAATAAATTACTATAGAAAAGGCAATCCCTGGCGTATTTAAATTTGCGACAGTAAGAAATTAATTTGGGAGAAATTTACTATAGAAAAGGCAATCCCTGGGATATTTAAAATTTGCGACAGTAAAAAATTATTTTTTGAATAATTTACTATAGAAAAGGCAATCCCTGGCGCAATTAAAATTTGCCACAGTAGAAAATTATTTTTTGAAAAATTGACCTGGCGAAATTGAAATTTGCGAGAGTAAAAAATTATTTTTTGAATAATTTACTATAGAAAAGGCAATCCCTGGCGTAATTAAAATTTACGACAGTAAAAAATTATTTTTTGAATAATTTACTATAGAAAAGGTAATCCCTGGCGTATTTAAAATTTGCGACAGTAGAAAATTATTTTTTGAATAATTTACTATAGAAAAGGCAATCCCTGGCGTATTTAAAACTTGCGACAGTAAAAAATTAATTTGTGAAAAATTTACCTGGCGAAGTTGAAATTTGCTACAGTAAAAAATTATTTTTTGAATAATTTACTATAGAAAAGGCAATCCCTGGGATATTTAAAATTTGCGACAGTAGAAAATTATTTTTTGAATAATTTACTATAGAAAAGGCAATCCCTGGCGTAATTAAAATTTGCGACAGAAGAAAATTATTTTTTGAATAATTTACTATAGAAAAGGCAATCCCTGGGAAATTTAAAATTTGCGACAGTAGAAAATTATTTATTGAATAATTTACCATAGAAAGGGCAATCCCTGGCGTAATTAAAATTTGCGACAGTAGAAAATTATTTTTTGAATAATTTACTATAGAAAAGGCAATCCCTGGCGGATTTGAAATTTGCGACAGTAAAAAATTATTTTTTGAATAATTTACTATAGAAAAGGCAATCCCTGGGATATTTAAAATTTGCGACATTAAAAAATTATTTTTTGAATAATTTACTATAGAAAAGGCAATCCCTGGCGTATTTAAAATTTGCGACAGTAAAAAATTAATTTGTGAAAAATTTACCTGGCGAAATTAAAATTTGCGACAGTAAAAAATTATTTTTTGAATAATTTACTATAGAAAAGGCTATCCCTGGCGCACTTAAAATTTGCGACAGTAGAAAATTATTTTTTGAATAATTTACTATAGAAAAGGCAATCCCTGGCGCAATTAAAATTTGCGACAGTAGAAAATTATTTTTTGAATAATTTACTATAGAAAAGGCAATCCCTGGCGCAATTAAAATTTGCGACAGTATAAAATTATTTTTTGAATAATTTACTATAGAAAAGGCAATCCCTGGCGTAACTAAAATTTGCGACAGTATAAAATTATTTTTTGAATAATTTACTATAGAAAAGGCAATCCCTGGCGCACTTAAAATTTGCGACAGTAAAAAATTATTTTTTGAATAATTTACTATAGAAAAGGCAATCCGTGGCGTAATTAAAATTTGCGACAGTAGAAAATTATTTTTTGAATAATTTACTATAGAAAAGGCAATCCCTGGCGCAATTAAAATTTGCGACAGTAAAGAATTATTTTTTGAATAATTTACTATAGAAAAGGCAATCCCTGGCGCACTTAAAATTTGCTTCAGTAAAAAATTATTTTTTGAATAATTTACTATAGAAAAAGCAATCCCTGGCGTAATTAAAATTTGCGACAGTAAAAAATTATTTTTTGAATAATTTACTATAAAAAAGGCAATCCCTGGCGCAATTACAATTTGCGACAGTTGAAAATTATTTTTTGAATAATTTACTATAGAAAAGGCAATCCCTGGCGCACTTAAAATTTGCGACAGTTGAAAATTATTTTTTGAATAATTTACTATAGAAAAGGCAATCCCTGGCGCAATTAAAATTTGCGACAGTAAAAAATTATTTTTTGAATAATTTACTATAGAAAAGGCAATCCATGGCGTAATTAAAATTTGCGACAGTATAAAATTATTTTTTGAATAATTTACTATAGAAAAGGCAATCCCTGGCGTAATTAAAATTTGCGACAGTATAAAATTATTTTTTGAATAATTTACTATAGAAAAGGCAATCCCTGGCGCACTTAAAATTTGCGACAGTAAAAAATTATTTTTTGAATAATTTACTATAGAAAAGGCAATCCCTGGCGTAATTAAAATTTGCGACAGTATAAAATTATTTTTTGGATAATTTACTATAGAAAATGCAATCCCTGGCGCACTTAAAATTTGCGACAGTATAAAATTATTTTTTGAATAATTTACTATAGAAAAGGCAATCCCTGGCGTAATTAAAATTTGCGACAGTAGAAAATTATTTTTTGAATAATTTACTATAGAAAAGGCAATCCCTGGCGCACTTAAAATTTGCGACAGTAAAAAATTATTTTTTGAATAATTTACTATAGAAAAGGCAATCCCTGGCGCACTTAAAATTTGCGACAGTAAAAATTATTTTTTGAATAATTTACTATAGAAAATGCAATCCCTGGCGTAATTAAAATTTGCGACAGTTGAAAATTATTTTTTGAATAATTTACTATAGAAAAGGCAATCCCTGGCGCAATTAAAATTTGCGACAGTAAAAAATTATTTTTTGAATAATTTACTATAGAAAAGGCAATCCATGGCGTAATTAAAATTTGCGACAGTATAAAATTATTTTTTGAATAATTTACTATAGAAAAGGCAATCCCTGGCGTAATTAAAATTTGCGACAGTATAAAATTATTTTTTGAATAATTTACTATAGAAAAGGCAATCCCTGGCGCACTTAAAATTTGCGACAGTAAAAAATTATTTTTTGAATAATTTACTATAGAAAAGGCAATCCCTGGCGTAATTAAAATTTGCGACAGTATAAAATTATTTTTTGGATAATTTACTATAGAAAATGCAATCCCTGGCGCACTTAAAATTTGCGACAGTAAAAAATTATTTTTTGAATAATTTACTATAGAAAAGGCAATCCCTGGCGTAATTAAAATTTGCGACAGTAAAAAATTATTTTTTGAATAATTTACTATAGAAAAGGCAATCCCTGGGATATTTAAAATTTGCGACAGTAGAAAATTATTTTTTGAATAATTTACTATAGAAAAGGCAATCCCTGGCGCAATTAAAATTTGCGACAGTAAAAAATTATTTTTTGAATAATTTACTATAGAAAAGGCAATCCCTGGCGCACTTAAAATTTGCGACAGTATAAAATTATTTTTTGAATAATTTACTATAGAAAAGGCAATCCCTGGCGTAATTAAAATTTGCGACAGTATAAAATTATTTTTTGAATAATTTACTATAGAAAAGGCAGTCCCTGGCGCAATTAAAATTTGCGACAGTAAAAAATTATTTTTTGAATAATTTACTATAGAAAAGGCAATCCCTGGCGTAATTAAAATTTGCGACAGTTGAAAATTATTTTTTGAATAATTTACTATAGAAAAGGCAATCCCTGGCGCAATTAAAATTAGCGACAGTAAAAAATTATTTTTTGAATAATTTACTATAGAAAAGGCAATCCCTGGCGTAATTAAAATTTGAGACAGTATAAAATTATTTTTTGAAAAATTTACTATAGAAAAGGCAATCCCTGGCGTAATTAAAATTTGCGACAGTATAAAATTATTTTTTGAATATTTTACTATAGAAAAGGCAATCCCTGGCGCAATTAAAATTTGCGACAGTAGAAAATTATTTTTTTGAATAATTTACTATAGAAAAGGCAATCCCTGTCGTAATTAAAATTTGCGACAGTAAAAAATTATTTTTTGCATAATTTACTATAGAAAAGGCACTCCCTGGCGCAATTAAAATTTGCGACAGTAAAAAATTATTTTTTGAATAATTTACTATAGAAAAGCAATCCCTGGCGTAATTAAAATTTGCGACAGTATAAAATTATTTTTTGAATAATTTACTATTGAAAAGGCAATCCCTGGTGTAATTAAAATTTGCGACAGTATAAAATTATTTTTTGAATAATTTACTATAGAAAAGGCAATCCCTGGCGTATTTAAAATTTGCGACAGTAAGAAATTAATTTGTGAGAAATTTACCATAGAAAAGGCAATCCCTGGGATATTTAAAATTTGCGACAGTAAAAAATTATTTTTTGAATAATTTACTATAGAAAAGGCAATCCCTGGCGTATTTAAAATTCGCGACAGTAAAAAATTAATTTGTGAAAAATTTACCTGGCGAAATTGAAATTTGCGAGAGTAAAAAATTAGTTTTTGTATAATTTACTATAGAAAAGGCAATCCCTGGCGTAATTAAAATTTGCGACAGTTGAAAATTATTTATTGAATAATTTACTATAGAAAAGGCAATCCCTGGCGCACTTAAAATTTGGACAGTATAAAATTATTTTTTGAATAATTTACTATAGAAAAGGCAATCCCTGGCGTAATTAAAATTTGCGACAGTATAAAATTATTTTTTGAATAATTTACTATAGAAAAGGCAATCCCTGGCGCAATTAAAATTTGCGACAGTAAAAAATTATTTTTTGAATAATTTACTATAGAAAAGGCAATCCCTGGCGTAATTAAAATTTGCAACAGTTGAAAATTATTTTTTGAATAATTTACTATAGAAAAGGCAATCCCTGGCGCAATTAAAATTTGCGACAGTAAAAAATTATTTTTTGAATAATTTACTATAGAAAAGGCAATCCCTGGCGTAATTAAAATTTGCGACAGTATAAAATTATTTTTTGAAAAATTTACTATAGAAAAGGCAATCCCTGGCGTAATTAAAATTTGCGACAGTATAAAATTATTTTTTGAATATTTTACTATAGAAAAGGCAATCCCTGGCGCAATTAAATTTGCGACAGTAGAAAATTATTTTTTGAATAATTTACTATAGAAAAGGCAATCCCTGGCGTAATTAAAATTTGCGACAGTAAAAAATTATTTTTTGAATAATTTACTATAGAAAAGGCAATCCCTGGCGCAATTAAAATTTGCGACAGTAAAAAATTATTTTTTGAATAATTTACTATATAAAAGGCAATCCCTGGCGTAATTAAAATTTGCGACAGTATAAAATTATTTTTTGAATAATTTACTATAGAAAAGGCAATCCCTGGCGTAATTAAAATTTGCGACAGTATAAAATTATTTTTTGAATAATTTACTATAGAAAAGGCAATCCCTGGCGCACTTAAAATTTGCGACAGTAAAAAATTATTTTTTGACTAATTTACTATAGAAAAGGCAATCCCTGGCGTATTTAAAATTTGCGACAGTAGAAAATTATTTTTTGAATAATTAACTATAGAAAAGGCAATCCCTGGCGTATTTAAAATTTGCGACAGTAAGAAATTAATTTGTGAGAAATTTACCATAGAAAAGGCAATCCCTGGGATATTTAAAATTTGCGACAGTAAAAAATTATTTTTTGAATAATTTACTATAGAAAAGGCAATCCCTGGCGTATTTAAAATTTGCGACAGTAAAAAATTAATTTGTGAAAAATTTACTTGGCGAAATTGAAATTTGCGAGAGTAAAAAATTATTTTTTGTATAATTTACTATAGAAAAGGCAATCCCTGGCGTAATTAAAATTTGCGACAGTTGAAAATTATTTTTTGAATAATTTACTATAGAAAAGGCAATCCCTGGCGCATTTAAAATTTGCGACAGTAGAAAATTATTTTTTGATTAATTTACTATAGAAAAGGCAATCCCTGGCGCAATTAAAATTTGCGACAGTAAAAAATTATTTTTTGAATAATTTACTATAGAAAAGGCAAACCCTGGCGTAATTAAAACTTGCGACAGTTGAAAATTATTTTTTGAATAATTTACTATAGAAAAGGCAATCCCTGGCGCAATTAAAATTTGCGACAGTAAAAAATTATTTTTTGAATAATTTACTATAGAAAAGGCAATCCCTGGCGTAATTAAAATTTGCGACAGTATAAAATTATTTTTTGAAAAATTTACTATAGAAAAGGCAATCCCTGGCGTAATTAAAATTTGCGACAGTATAAAATTATTTTTTGAATATTTTACTATAGAAAAGGCAATCCCTGGCGCAATTAAAATTTGCGACAGTAGAAAATTATTTTTTGAATAATTTACTATAGAAAAGGCAATCCCTGGCGTAATTAAAATTTGCGACAGTAAAAAATTATTTTTTGAATAATTTACTATAGAAAAGGCAATCCCTGGCGCAATTAAAATTTGCGACAGTAAAAAATTATTTTTTGAATAATTTACTATAGAAAAGGCAATCCCTGGCGTAATTAAAATTTGCGACAGTATAAAATTATTTTTTGAATAATTTACTATAGAAAAGGCAATCCCTGGCGTAATTAAAATTTGCGACAGTATAAAATTATTTTTTGAATAATTTACTATAGAAAAGGCAATCCCTGGCGTATTTAAAATTTGCGACAGTAAGAAATTAATTTGTGAGAAATTTACCATAGAAAAGGCAATCCCTGGGATATTTAAAATTTGCGACAGTAAAAAATTATTTTTTGAATAATTTACTATAGAAAAGGCAATCCCTGGCGTATTTAAAATTTGCGACAGTAAAAAATTAATTTGTGAAAAATTTACCTGGCGAAATTGAAATTTGCGAGAATAAAAAATTATTTTTTGTATAATTTACTATAGAAAAGGCAATCCCTGGCGTAATTAAAATTTGCGACAGTTGAAAATTATTTTTTGAATAATTTACTATAGAAAAGGCAATCCCTGGCGCAATTAAAATTTGCGACAGTAGAAAATTATTTTTTGAATAATTTACTATAGAAAAGGCAATCCCTGGCGCAATTAAAATTTGCGACAGTAAAAAATTATTTTTTGAATAATTTGCTATAGAATAGGCAATCCCTGGCGCAATTAAAATTTGCGACAGTATAAAATTATTTTTTGAATAATTTACTATAGAAAAGGCAATCCCTGGCGTAATTAAAATTTGCGACAGTATAAAATTATTTTTTGAATAATTTACTATAGAAAAGGCAGTCCCTGGCGCACTTAAAATTTGCGACAGTAAAAAATTATTTTTTGAATAATTTACTATAGAAAGGGCAATCCCTGGCGTAATTAAAATTTGCGACAGTAGAAAATTATTTTTTGAATAATTTGCTATAGAAAAGGCAATCCCTGGCGCACTTAAAATTTGCGACAGTAAAAAACTATTTTTTGAATAATTTACTATAGAAAAGGCAATCCCTGGGATATTTAAAATTTGCGACAGTAGAAAATTATTTTTTGAATATTTTACTATAGAAAAGGCAATCCCTGGCGTATTTAAAATTTGCGACAGTAAAAAATTAATATTTTGAAAAATTTACTGTAGAAAAGGCAATCCCTGGCGCAATTAAAATTTGTGACAGTTAAAAATTATTTTTTGAATAATTTACTATAGAAAAGGCAATCCCTGGCGCACTTAAAATTTGCGACAGTATAAAATTATTTTTTGCAAAATTTACTATAGAAAAGGCAATCCCTGGCGTAATTAAAATTTGCGACAGTATAAAATTATTTTTTGAATAATTTACTATAGAAAAGGCAATCCCTGGCGTAATTAAAATTTGCGACAGTATAAAATTATTTTTTGAATAATTTACTATAGAAAAGGCAATCCCTGGCGTAATTAAAATTTGCGACAGTAGAAAATTATTTTTTGAATAATTTACTATAGAAAAGGCAATCCCTGGCGTAATTAAAATTTGCGACAGTAAAAAATTAGTTTTTGAAAAATTTACTGTAGAAAAGGCAATCCCTGGCGCAATTAAAACTTGCGATAGTAAAAAATTATTTTTTGAATAATTTACTATAGAAAAGGCAATCCCTGGCGCACTTAAAATTTGCGACAGTAAAAAATTAGTTTTTGAAAAATTTACTGTAGAAAAGGCAATCCCTGGCGCAATTAAAACATGCGATAGTAAAAAATTATTTTTTGAATAATTTACTATAGAAAAGGCAATCCCTGGCGCACTTAAAATTTGCGACAGTAAAAAATTATTTTTTGAATAATTTACTATAGAAAAGGCAATCCCTGGCGTAATTAAAATTTTGCGACAGTAGAAAATTATTTTTTGAATAATTTACTATAGAAAAGGCAATCCCTGGCGCACTTAAAATTTGCGACAGTAAAAAATTATTTTTTGAATAATTTACTATAGACAAGGCAATCCCTGGGATATTTAAAATTTGCGATAGTAGAAAATTATTTTTTGAATAATTTACTATAGAAAAGGCAATCCCTGGCGCAATTAAAATTTGCGACAGTAAAAAATTATTTTTTGAATAATTTACTATAGAAAAGGCAATCCCTGGCGCACTTATAATTTGCGACAGTATAAAATTATTTTTTGAATAATTTACTATAGAAAAGGCAATCCCTGGCGTAATTAAAATTTGGGACAGTATAAAATTATTTTTTGAATAATTTACTATAGAAAAGGCAATCCCTGGCGTAATTAAAATTTGCGACAGTAGAAAATTATTTATTGAATAATTTACTATAGAAAAGGAAATCCCTGTCGTATTTAAAATTTCCGACAGTAAAAAATTAATTTGTGAAAAATTTACCTGGCGAAATTGAAATTTGCGAGAGTAAAAAATTATTTTTTGAATAATTTACTATAGAAAAGGCAATCCCTGGCGCACTTAAAATTTGCGACAGTAAAAAATTATTTTTTGAATAATTTACTATAGAAAAGGCAATCCCTGGCGTAATTAAAATTTGCGACATTAAAAAATTAATATTTTGAAAAATTTACTGTAGAAAAGGCAATCCCTGACGCAATTAAAATTTGCGACAGTAGAAAATTATTTTTTGAATAATTTACTATAGAAAAGGCAATCCCTGGCGCACTTAAAATTTGCGACAGTAAAAAATTATTTTTTGAATAATTTACTATAGAAAAGGCAATCCCTGGCGTAATTAAAATTTGCGACAGTAGAAAATTATTTTTTGAATAATTTACTATAGAAAATGCAATCCCTGGCGCACTTAAAATTTGCGACAGTAAAAAATTATTTTTTGAATAATTTACTATAGAAAAGGCAATCCCTGGCGTATTTAAAATTTGCGACAGTAGAAAATTATTTTTTGAATAATTTACTATAGAAAAGGCAATCCCTGGCGTAATTAAAATTTGCGACAGTAGAAAATTATTTTTTGAATAATTTACTATAGAAAAGGCAATCCCTGGCGTAATTAAAATTTGCGACGGTAAAAAATTAGTTTTTGAAAAATTTACTGTAGAAAAGGCAATCCCTGGCGCAATTAAAACTTGCGATAGTAAAAAATTATTTTTTGAATAATTTACTATAGAAAAGGCAATCCCTGGCGCACTTAAAATTTGCGACAGTAAAAAATTATTTTTTGAAAAATTTACTATAGAAAAGGCAATCCCTGGCGTAATTAAAATTTGCGACAGTAGAAAATTATTTTTTGAATAATTTACTATAGAAAAGGCAATCCCTGGCGCACTTAAAATTTGCGACAATAAAAAATTATTTTTTGAATAATTTACTATAGAAAAGGCAATCCCTGGCGTATTTAAAATTTGCGACAGTAAAAAATTAATATTTTGAAAAATTTACTGTAGAAAAGGCAATCCCTGGCGGAATTAAAATTTGCGACAGTTAAAAATTATTTTTTGAATAATTTACTATAGAAAAGGCAATCCCTGGCGCACTTAAAATTTGCGACAGTATAAAATTATTTTTTGCAAAATTTATTATAGAAAAGGCAATCCCTGGCGTAAATAAAATTTGCGACAGTATAAAATTATTTTTTGAATAATTTACTATAGAAAAGGCAATCTCTGGCGTAATTAAAATTTGCGACAGTAGAAAATTATTTTTTGAATAATTTACTATAGAAAAGGCAATCCCTGGCGTAATTAAAATTTGCGACAGTAGAAAATTATGTTTTGAATAATTTACTATAGAAAAGGCAATCCCTGGCGTAATTAAAATTTGCGACAGTAAAAAATTAGTTTTTGAAAAATTTACTGTAGAAAAGGCAATCCCTGGCGCAATTAAAACATGCGATAGTAAAAAATTATTTTTTGAATAATTTACTATAGAAAAGGCAATCCCTGGCGCACTTAAAATTTGCGACAGTAAAAAATTATTTTTTGAATAATTTACTATAGAAAAGGCAATCCCTGGCGTAATTAAAATTTTGCGACAGTAGAAAATTATTTTTTGAATAATTTACTATAGAAAAGGCAATCCCTGGCGCACTTAAAATTTGCGACAGTAAAAAATTATTTTTTGAATAATTTACTATAGAAAAGGCAATCCCTGGGATATTTAAAATTTGCGATAGTAGAAAATTATTTTTTGAATAATTTACTATAGAAAAGGCAATCCCTGGCGCAATTAAAATTTGCGACAGTAAAAAATTATTTTTTGAATAATTTACTATAGAAAAGGCAATCCCTGGCGCACTTAAAATTTGCGACAGTATAAAATTATTTTTTGAATAAATTACTACAGAAAAGGCAATCCCTGGCGTAATTAAAATCTGGGACAGTATAAAATTATTTTTTGAATAATTTACTATAGAAAAGGCAATCCCTGGCGTAATTAAAATTTGCGACAGTAGAAAATTATTTTTTGAATAATTTACTATAGAAAAGGAAATCCCTGGCGTATTTAAAATTTCCGACAGTAAAAAATTAATTTGTGAAAAATTTACCTGCCGAAATTGAAATTTGCGAGAGTAAAAAATTATTTTTTGAATAATTTACTATTGAAAAGGCAATCCCTGGCGCACTTAAAATTTGCGACAGTAAAAAATTATTTTTTGAATAATTTACTATAGAAAAGGCAATCCCTGGCGTAATTAAAATTTGCCACAGTAAAAAATTAATATTTTGAAAAATTTACTGTAGAAAAGGCAATCCCTGGCGCAATTAAAATTTGCGACAGTAGAAAATTATTTTTTGAATAATTTACTATAGAAAAGGCAATCCCTGGCGCACTTAAAATTTGCGACAGTAAAAAATTATTTTTTGAATAATTTACTATAGAAAAGGCAATCCCTGGCGTAATTAAAATTTGCGACAGTAGAAAATTATTTTTTGAATAATTTGCTATAGAAAAGGCAATCCCTGGCGCACTTAAAATTTGCGACAGTAAAAAATTATTTTTTGAATAATTTACTATAGAAAAGGCAATCCCTGGCGTATTTAAAATTTGCGACAGTAGAAAATTATTTTTTGAATAATTTACTAGAGAAAAGGCAATCCCTGGCGTGATTAAAATTTGCGACAGTATAAAATTATTTTTTGAATAATTTACTATAGAAAAGGCAATCCCTGGCGTAATTAAAATTTGCGACAGTATAAAATTATTTTTTGAATAATTTACTATAGAAAAGGCAATCCCTGGCGTAATTAAAATTTGCGACAGTAGAAAATAATTTTTTGAATAATTTACTATAGAAAAGGCAATCCCTGGCGTATTTAAAATTTGCGACAGTAAAAAATTAATTTGTGAAAAATTTACCTGGCGAAATTGAAATTTGCGAGAGTAAAAAATTATTTTTTGAATAATTTACTATAGAAAAGGCAATCCCTGGCGTAATTAAAATTTGCGACAGTAAAAAATTATTTTTTGAATAATTTACTATAGAAAAGGCAATCTCTGGCGCACTTAAAATTTGCGACAGTAAAAAATTATTTTTTGAATAATTTACTATAGAAAAGGCAATCCCTGGCGCAATTAAAATTTGCGACAGTAGAAAATTATTTTTTGAAAAGTTTACTATAGAAAAGGCAATCCCTGGCGCAATTAAAATTTGCGACAGTAAAAAATTATTTTTTGCAAAATTTACTGTAGAAAAGGCAATCCCTGGCGCAATTAAAATTTGCGACAATAAAAAATTATTTTTTGAATAATTTACTATAGAAAAGGCAATCCCTGGCGGATTTGAAATTTGCGACAGTAAAAAATTATTTTTTGAATAATTTACTATAGAAAAGGCAATCCCTGGCGTATTTAAAATTTGCGACAGTAAAAAATTATTTTTTGAATAATTTACTATAGAAAAGGCAATCCCTGGGATATTTAAAATTTGCGACAGTAGAAAATTATTTTTTGAATAATTTACTATAGAAAAGGCAATCCCTGGCGTAATTAAAATTTGCAACAGTTGAAAATTATTTTTTGAATAATTTACTATAGAAAAGGCAATCCCTGGCGCACTTAAAATTTGCGACAGTAAAAAATTATTTTTTGAATAATTTACTGTAGAAAAGGCAATCCCTGGCGTATTTAAAATTTGCGACAGTAAAAAATTATTTTTTGAATAATTTACTATAGAAAAGGCAATCCCTGGCGCACTTAAAATTTGCGACAGTAAAAAATTATTTTTTGAATAATTTACTATAGAAAAGGCAATCCCTGGCGCAATTAAAATTTGCGACAGTTGAAAATTATTTTTTGAATAATTTACTATAGAAAAGGCAATCCATGGCGCACTTAAAATTTGCGACAGTAAAAAATTATTTTTTGAATAATTTACTATAGAAAAGGCAATCCCTGGCGTATTTAAAATTTGCGACAGTATAAAATTATTTTTTGAATTATTTACTATAGAAAAGGCAATCCCTGGCGTAATTAAAATTTGCGACAGTAGAAAATTATTTTTTGAATAATTTACTATAGAAAGGGCAATCCCTGGCGTATTTAAAATTTGCGAGAGTAAAAAATTAATTTGTGAAAAATTTACCTGGCGAAATTGAAATTTGCGAGAGTAAAAAATTATTTTTTGAATAATTTACTATAGAAAAGGCAATCCCTGGCGTAATTAAAATTTGCGACAGTAAAAAATTATTTTTTGAATAATTTACTATAGAAAAGGCAATCCCTGGCGCACTTAAAATTTGCGACAGTAAAAAATTATTTTTTGAATAATTTACTATAGAAAAGGCAATCCCTGGCGTATTTAAAATTTGCGACAGTAGAAAATTATTTTTTGAATAATTTACTATAGAAAAGGCAATCCCTGGCGTATTTAAAATTTGCGACAGTAAAAATTAATATTTTGAAAAATTTACTGTAGAAAAGGCAATCCCTGGCGCAGTTAAAATTTGCGACAGTAAAAAATTATTTTTTGAATAATTTACTATAGAAAAGGCAATCCCTGGCGCACTTAAAATTTGCGACAGTAAAAAATTATTTTTTGAATAATTTACCATAGAAAAGGCAATCCCTGGCGTGTTTAAAATTTGCGACAGTAAAAAATTAATATTTTGCAAAATTTAATAAAAGGCAATTCCTGGCGCAATTAAAATTTGCGACAGTATAAAATTATTTTTTGAATAATTTACTATAGAAAAGGCAATCCCTGGCGCAATTAAAATTTGCGACAGTATAAAATTATTTTTTGAATAATTTACTATAGAAAAGGCAATCCCTGGCGTAATTAAAATTTGCGACAGTAAAAAATTATTTTTTGAATAATTTACTATAGAAAAGGCAATCCCTGGCGCAATTAAAATTTGCGACAGTAAAAAATTATTTTTTGAATAATTTACTATATAAAAGGCAATCCCTGCGCACTTAAAATTTGCGACAGTATAAAATTATTTTTTGCAAAATTTACTATAGAAAAGGCAATCCCTGGCGTAATTAAAATTTGCGACAGTATAAATTATTTTTTGAATAATTTACTATAGAAAAGGCAATCCCTGGCGCAATTAAAATTTGCGACAGTAAAAAATTATTTTTTGAATAATTTACTATAGAAAAGGCAATCCCTGGCGCAATTAAAATTTGCGACAGTAAAAAATTATTTTTTGAATAATTTACTATAGAATAGGCAATCCCTGCGCACTTAAAATTTGCGACAGTAGAAAATTATTTTTTGAAAAGTTTACTATAGAAAAGGCAATCCCTGGCGCAATTAAAATTTGCGACAGTAAAAAATTATTTTTTGCAAAATTTACTGTAGAAAAGGCAATCCCTGGCGCAATTAAAATTTGCGACAGTAAAAAATTATTTTTTGAATAATTTACTATAGAAAAGGCAATCCCTGGCGGATTTGAAATTTGCGACAGTAAAAAATTATTTTTTGAATAATTTACTATAGAAAAGGCAATCCCTGGCGTATTTAAAATTTGCGACAGTAAAAAATTATTTTTTGAATAATTTACTATAGAAAAGGCAATCCCTGGGATATTTAAAATTTGCGACAGTAGAAAATTATTTTTTGAATAATTTACTATAGAAAAGGCAATCCCTGGCGTAATTAAAATTTGCAACAGTTGAAAATTATTTTTTGAATAATTTACTATAGAAAAGGCAATCCCTGGCGCACTTAAAATTTGCGACAGTAAAAAATTATTTTTTGAATAATTTACTGTAGAAAAGGCAATCCCTGGCGTATTTAAAATTTGCGACAGTAAAAAATTATTTTTTGAATAATTTACTATAGAAAAGGCAATCCCTGGCGCACTTAAAATTTGCGACAGTAAAAAATTATTTTTTGAATAATTTACTATAGAAAAGGCAATCCCTGGCGCAATTAAAATTTGCGACAGTTGAAAATTATTTTTTGAATAATTTACTATAGAAAAGGCAATCCATGGCGCACTTAAAATTTGCGACAGTAAAAAATTATTTTTTGAATAATTTACTATAGAAAAGGCAATCCCTGGCGTATTTAAAATTTGCGACAGTATAAAATTATTTTTTGAATTATTTACTATAGAAAAGGCAATCCCTGGCGTAATTAAAATTTGCGACAGTAGAAAATTATTTTTTGAATAATTTACTATAGAAAAGGCAATCCCTGGCGTATTTAAAATTTGCGAGAGTAAAAAATTAATTTGTGAAAAATTTACATGGCGAAATTGAAATTTGCGAGAGTAAAAAATTATTTTTTGAATAATTTACTATAGAAAAGGCAATCCCTGGCGTAATTAAAATTTGCGACAGTAAAAAATTATTTTTTGAATAATTTACTATAGAAAAGGCAATCCCTGGCGCACTTAAAATTTGCGACAGTAAAAAATTATTTTTTGAATAATTTACTATAGAAAAGGCAATCCCTGGCGTATTTAAAATTTGCGACAGTAGAAAATTATTTTTTGAATAATTTACTATAGAAAAGGCAATCCCTGGCGTATTTAAAATTTGCGACAGTAAAAATTAATATTTTGAAAAATTTACTGTAGAAAAGGCAATCCCTGGCGCAGTTAAAATTTGCGACAGTAAAAAATTATTTTTTGAATAATTTACTATAGAAAAGGCAATCCCTGGCGCACTTAAAATTTGCGACAGTAAAAAATTATTTTTTGAATAATTTACCATAGAAAAGGCAATCCCTGGCGTGTTTAAAATTTGCGACAGTAAAAAATTATTTTTTGAATAATTTACTATAGAATAGGCAATCCCTGCGCACTTAAAATTTGCGACAGTATAAAATTATTTTTTGCAAAATTTACTATAGAAAAGGCAATCCCTGGCGTAATTAAAATTTGCGACAGTATAAATTATTTTTTGAATAATTTACTATAGAAAAGGCAATCCCTGGCGTAATTAAAATTTGCGACAGTATAAAATTATTTTTTGAATAATTTACTATAGAAAAGGCAATCCCTGGCGCAATTAAAATTTGCGACAGTAAAAAATTATTTTTTGAATAATTTACTATAGAAAAGGCAATCCCTGGCGCAATTAAAATTTGCGACAGTAAAAAATTATTTTTTGAATAATTTACTATAGAATAGGCAATCCCTGCGCACTTAAAATTTGCGACAGTATAAAATTATTTTTTGCAAAATTTACTATAGAAAAGGCAATCCCTGGCGTAATTAAAATTTGCGACAGTATAAATTATTTTTTGAATAATTTACTATAGAAAAGGCAATCCCTGGCGTAATTAAAATTTGCGACAGTATAAAATTATTTTTTTGAATAATTTACTATAGAAAAGGCAATCCCTGGCGTAATTAAAATTTGCGACAGTAGAAAATTATTTTTTGAATAATTTACTATAGAAAAGGCAATCCCTGGGATATTTAAAATTTGCGACAGTAGAAAATTATTTTTTGAATAATTTACTACAGAAAAGGCAATCCCTGGGATATTTAAAATTTGCGACAGTAGAAAATTATTTTTTGAATAATTTACTACAGAAAAGGCAATCCCTGGCGTAATTAAAATTTGCGACAGTAAAAAATTATTTTTTGAATAATTTACTATAGAAAAGGCAATCCCTGGCGCAATTAAAATTTGCGACAGTAAAAAATTATTTTTTGAATAATTTACTATAGAAAATGCAATCCCTGCGCACTTAAAATTTGCGACAGTATAAAATTATTTTTTGCAAAATTTACTATAGAAAAGGCAATCCCTGGCGTAATTAAAATTTGCGACAGTAGAAAATTATTTTTTGAATAATTTACTATAGAAAAGGAAATCCCTGGCGTATTTAAAATTTCCGACAGTAAAAAATTAATTTGTGAAAAATTTACCTGCCGAAATTAAAATTTGCGAGAGTAAAAAATTATTTTTTGAATAATTTACTATAGAAAAGGCAATCCCTGGCGCACTTAAAATTTGCGACAGTAAAAAATTATTTTTTGAATAATTTACTATAGAAAAGGCAATCCCTGGCGTAATTAAAATTTGCGACAGTAAAAAATTAATATTTTGAAAAATTTACTGTAGAAAAGGCAATCCCTGGCGCAATTAAAATTTGCGACAGTAGAAAATTATTTTTTGAATAATTTACTATAGAAAAGGCAATCCCTGGCGCACTTAAAATTTGCGACAGTAAAAAATTATTTTTTGAATAATTTACCATAGAAAAGGCAATCCCTGGCGTGTTTAAAATTTGCGACAGTAAAAAATTAATATTTTGCAAAATTTAATAAAAGGCAATTCCTGGCGCAATTAAAATTTGCGACAGTATAAAATTATTTTTTGAATAATTTACTATAGAAAAGGCAATCCCTGGCGTAATTAAAATTTGCGACAGTATAAATTATTTTTTGAATAATTTACTATAGAAAAGGCAATCCCTGGCGCAATTAAAATTTGCGACAGTAAAAAATTATTTTTTGAATAATTTACTATAGAAAAGGCAATCCCTGGCGCAATTAAAATTTGCGACAGTAAAAAATTATTTTTTGAATAATTTACTATAGAATAGGCAATCCCTGCGCACTTAAAATTTGCGACAGTAGAAAATTATTTTTTGAAAAGTTTACTATAGAAAAGGCAATCCCTGGCGCAATTAAAATTTGCGACAGTAAAAAATTATTTTTTGCAAAATTTACTGTAGAAAAGGCAATCCCTGGCGCAATTAAAATTTGCGACAGTAAAAAATTATTTTTTGAATAATTTACTATAGAAAAGGCAATCCCTGGCGGATTTGAAATTTGCGACAGTAAAAAATTATTTTTTGAATAATTTACTATAGAAAAGGCAATCCCTGGCGTATTTAAAATTTGCGACAGTAAAAAATTATTTTTTGAATAATTTACTATAGAAAAGGCAATCCCTGGGATATTTAAAATTTGCGACAGTAGAAAATTATTTTTTGAATAATTTACTATAGAAAAGGCAATCCCTGGCGTAATTAAAATTTGCAACAGTTGAAAATTATTTTTTGAATAATTTACTATAGAAAAGGCAATCCCTGGCGCACTTAAAATTTGCGACAGTAAAAAATTATTTTTTGAATAATTTACTGTAGAAAAGGCAATCCCTGGCGTATTTAAAATTTGCGACAGTAAAAAATTATTTTTTGAATAATTTACTATAGAAAAGGCAATCCCTGGCGCACTTAAAATTTGCGACAGTAAAAAATTATTTTTTGAATAATTTACTATAGAAAAGGCAATCCCTGGCGCAATTAAAATTTGCGACAGTTGAAAATTATTTTTTGAATAATTTACTATAGAAAAGGCAATCCATGGCGCACTTAAAATTTGCGACAGTAAAAAATTATTTTTTGAATAATTTACTATAGAAAAGGCAATCCCTGGCGTATTTAAAATTTGCGACAGTATAAAATTATTTTTTGAATTATTTACTATAGAAAAGGCAATCCCTGGCGTAATTAAAATTTGCGACAGTAGAAAATTATTTTTTGAATAATTTACTATAGAAAAGGCAATCCCTGGCGTATTTAAAATTTGCGAGAGTAAAAAATTAATTTGTGAAAAATTTACATGGCGAAATTGAAATTTGCGAGAGTAAAAAATTATTTTTTGAATAATTTACTATAGAAAAGGCAATCCCTGGCGTAATTAAAATTTGCGACAGTAAAAAATTATTTTTTGAATAATTTACTATAGAAAAGGCAATCCCTGGCGCACTTAAAATTTGCGACAGTAAAAAATTATTTTTTGAATAATTTACTATAGAAAAGGCAATCCCTGGCGTATTTAAAATTTGCGACAGTAGAAAATTATTTTTTGAATAATTTACTATAGAAAAGGCAATCCCTGGCGTATTTAAAATTTGCGACAGTAAAAATTAATATTTTGAAAAATTTACTGTAGAAAAGGCAATCCCTGGCGCAGTTAAAATTTGCGACAGTAAAAAATTATTTTTTGAATAATTTACTATAGAAAAGGCAATCCCTGGCGCACTTAAAATTTGCGACAGTAAAAAATTATTTTTTGAATAATTTACCATAGAAAAGGCAATCCCTGGCGTGTTTAAAATTTGCGACAGTAAAAAATTATTTTTTGAATAATTTACTATAGAATAGGCAATCCCTGCGCACTTAAAATTTGCGACAGTATAAAATTATTTTTTGCAAAATTTACTATAGAAAAGGCAATCCCTGGCGTAATTAAAATTTGCGACAGTATAAATTATTTTTTGAATAATTTACTATAGAAAAGGCAATCCCTGGCGTAATTAAAATTTGCGACAGTATAAAATTATTTTTTGAATAATTTACTATAGAAAAGGCAATCCCTGGCGCAATTAAAATTTGCGACAGTAAAAAATTATTTTTTGAATAATTTACTATAGAAAAGGCAATCCCTGGCGTAATTAAAATTTGCGACAGTAGAAAATTATTTTTTGAATAATTTACTATAGAAAAGGCAATCCCTGGGATATTTAAAATTTGCGACAGTAGAAAATTATTTTTTGAATAATTTACTACAGAAAAGGCAATCCCTGGCGTAATTAAAATTTGCGACAGTAAAAAATTATTTTTTGAATAATTTACTATAGAAAAGGCAATCCCTGGCGCAATTAAAATTTGCGACAGTAAAAAATTATTTTTTGAATAATTTACTATAGAAAATGCAATCCCTGCGCACTTAAAATTTGCGACAGTATAAAATTATTTTTTGCAAAATTTACTATAGAAAAGGCAATCCCTGGCGTAATTAAAATTTGCGACAGTAGAAAATTATTTTTTGAATAATTTACTATAGAAAAGGAAATCCCTGGCGTATTTAAAATTTCCGACAGTAAAAAATTAATTTGTGAAAAATTTACCTGCCGAAATTAAAATTTGCGAGAGTAAAAAATTATTTTTTGAATAATTTACTATAGAAAAGGCAATCCCTGGCGCACTTAAAATTTGCGACAGTAAAAAATTATTTTTTGAATAATTTACTATAGAAAAGGCAATCCCTGGCGTAATTAAAATTTGCGACAGTAAAAAATTAATATTTTGAAAAATTTACTGTAGAAAAGGCAATCCCTGGCGCAATTAAAATTTGCGACAGTAGAAAATTATTTTTTGAATAATTTACTATAGAAAAGGCAATCCCTGGCGCACTTAAAATTTGCGACAGTAAAAAATTATTTTTTGAATAATTTACCATAGAAAAGGCAATCCCTGGCGTGTTTAAAATTTGCGACAGTAAAAAATTAATATTTTGCAAAATTTAATAAAAGGCAATTCCTGGCGCAATTAAAATTTGCGACAGTATAAAATTATTTTTTGAATAATTTACTATAGAAAAGGCAATCCCTGGCGTAATTAAAATTTGCGACAGTATAAATTATTTTTTGAATAATTTACTATAGAAAAGGCAATCCCTGGCGCAATTAAAATTTGCGACAGTAAAAAATTATTTTTTGAATAATTTACTATAGAAAAGGCAATCCCTGGCGCAATTAAAATTTGCGACAGTAAAAAATTATTTTTTGAATAATTTACTATAGAATAGGCAATCCCTGCGCACTTAAAATTTGCGACAGTATAAAATTATTTTTTGCAAAATTTACTATAGAAAAGGCAATCCCTGGCGTAATTAAAATTTGCGACAGTATAAATTATTTTTTGAATAATTTACTATAGAAAAGGCAATCCCTGGCGTAATTAAAATTTGCGACAGTATAAAATTATTTTTTTGAATAATTTACTATAGAAAAGGCAATCCCTGGCGTAATTAAAATTTGCGACAGTAGAAAATTATTTTTTGAATAATTTACTATAGAAAAGGCAATCCCTGGCGTAATTAAAATTTGCGACAGTAGAAAATTATTTTTTGAATAATTTACTATAGAAAAGGCAATCCCTGGGGTATTTAAAATTTGCGACAGTAGAAAATTATTTTTTGAATAATTTACTATAGAAAAGGCAATCCCTGGCGTAATTAAAATTTGCGACAGTAAAAAATTATTTTTTGAATAATTTACTATAGAAAAGGCAATCCCTGCGCACTTAAAATTTGCGACAGTATAAAATTATTTTTTGCAAAATTTACTATAGAAAAGGCAATCCCTGGCGTAATTAAAATTTGCGACAGTAGAAAATTATTTTTTGAATAATTTACTATAGAAAAGGAAATCCCTGGCGTATTTAAAATTTCCGACAGTAAAAAATTAATTTGTGAAAAATTTACCTGCCGAAATTAAAATTTGCGAGAGTAAAAAATTATTTTTTGAATAATTTACTATAGAAAAGGCAATCCCTGGCGCACTTAAAATTTGCGACAGTAAAAAATTATTTTTTGAATAATTTACTATAGAAAAGGCAATCCCTGGCGTAATTAAAATTTGCGACAGTAAAAAATTAATATTTTGAAAAATTTACTGTAGAAAAGGCAATCCCTGGCGCAATTAAAATTTGCGACAGTAGAAAATTATTTTTTGAATAATTTACTATAGAAAAGGCAATCCCTGGCGCACTTAAAATTTGCGACAGTAAAAAATTATTTTTTGAATGATTTACTATAGAAAAGGCAATCCCTGGCGTAATTAAAATTTGCGACAGTAGAAAATTATTTTTTGAATAATTTACTATAGAAAAGGCAATCCCTGGCGCACTTAAAATTTGCGACAGTAAAAAATTATTTTTTGAATAATTTACTATAGAAAGGGCAATCCCTGGCGTATTTAAAATTTGCGACAGTAGAAAATTATTTTTTGAATAATTTACTAGAGAAAAGGCAATCCCTGGCGTGATTAAAATTTGCGACAGTATAAAATTATTTTTTGAATAATTTACTATAGAAAAGGCAATCCCTGGCGTAATTAAAATTTGCGACAGTATAAAATTATTTTTTGAATAATTTACTATAGAAAAGGCAATCCCTGGCGTAATTAAAATTTGCGACAGTAGAAAATTATTTTTTGAATAATTTACTATAGAAAAGGAAATCCCTGGCGTATGTAAAATTTGCGACAGTAAAAAATTAATTTGTGAAAAATTTACCTGGCGAAATTGAAATTTGCGAGAGTAAAAAATTATTTTTTGAATAATTTACTATAGAAAAGGCAATCCCTGGCGTAATTAAAATTTGCGACAGTAAAAAATTATTTTTTGAATAATTTACTATAGAAAAGGCAATCCCTGGCGCACTTAAAATTTGCGACAGTAAAAAATTATTTTTTGAATAATTTACTATAGAAAAGGCAATCCCTGGCGCAATTAAAATTTGCGACAGTAGAAAATTATTTTTGAAAAGTTTACTATAGAAAAGGCAATCCCTGGCGCAATTAAAATTTGCGACAGTAAAAAATTATTTTTTGCAAAATTTACTGTAGAAAAGGCAATCCCTGGCGCAATTAAAATTTGCGACAGTAAAAAATTATTTTTTGAATAATTTACTATAGAAAAGGCAATCCCTGGCGGATTTGAAATTTGCGACAGTAAAAAATTATTTTTTGAATAATTTACTATAGAAAAGGCAATCCCTGGCGTATTTAAAATTTGCGACAGTAAAAAATTATTTTTTGAATAATTTACTATAGAAAAGGCAATCCCTGGGATATTTAAAATTTGCGACAGTAGAAAATTATTTTTTGAATAATTTACTATAGAAAAGGCAATCCCTGGCGTAATTAAAATTTGCAACAGTTGAAAATTATTTTTTGAATAATTTACTATAGAAAAGGCAATCCCTGGCGCACTTAAAATTTGCGACAGTAAAAAATTATTTTTTGAATAATTTACTGTAGAAAAGGCAATCCCTGGCGTATATAAAATTTGCGACAGTAAAAAATTATTTTTTGAATAATTTACTATAGAAAAGGCAATCCCTGGCGCACTTAAAATTTGCGACAGTAAAAAATTATTTTTTGAATAATTTACTATAGAAAAGGCAATCCCTGGCGCAATTAAAATTTGCGACAGTTGAAAATTATTTTTTGAATAATTTACTATAGAAAAGGCAATCCATGGCGCACTTAAAATTTGCGACAGTAAAAAATTATTTTTTGAATAATTTACTATAGAAAAGGCAATCCCTGGCGTATTTAAAATTTGCGACAGTATAAAATTATTTTTTGAATTATTTACTATAGAAAAGGCAATCCCTGGCGTAATTAAAATTTGCGACAGTAGAAAATTATTTTTTGAATAATTTACTATAGAAAAGGCAATCCCTGGCGTATTTAAAATTTGCGAGAGTAAAAAATTAATTTGTGAAAAATTTACTTGGCGAAATTGAAATTTGCGAGAGCAAAAAATTATTTTTTGAATAATTTACTATAGAAAAGGCAATCCCTGGCGTAATTAAAATTTGCGACAGTAAAAAATTATTTTTTGAATAATTTACTATAGAAAAGGCAATCCCTGGCGCACTTAAAATTTGCGACAGTAAAAAATTATTTTTTGAATAATTTACTATAGAAAAGGCAATCCCTGGCGTATTTAAAATTTGCGACAGTAGAAAATTATTTTTTGAATAATTTACTATAGAAAAGGCAATCCCTGGCGTATTTAAAATTTGCGACAGTAAAAATTAATATTTTGAAAAATTTACTGTAGAAAAGGCAATCCCTGGCGCAGTTAAAATTTCCGACAGTAAAAAATTATTTTTTGAATAATTTACTATAGAAAAGGCAATCCCTGGCGCACTTAAAATTTGCGACAGTAAAAAATTATTTTTTGAATAATTTACTATAGAAAAGGCAATCCCTGGCGTGTTTAAAATTTGCGACAGTAAAAAATTAATATTTTGCAAAATTTAATAAAAGGAAATTCCTGGCGCAATTAAAATTTGCGACAGTAAAAAATTATTTTTTGAATAATTTACTATAGAAAAGGCAATCCCTGGCGCAATTAAAATTTGCGACAGTAAAAAATTATTTTTTGAATAATTTACTATAGAAAAGGCAATCCCTGCGCACTTAAAATTTGCGACAGTATAAAATTATTTTTTGCAAAATTTACTATAGAAAAGGCAATCCCTGGCGTAATTAAAATTTGCGACAGTATAAATTATTTTTTGAATAATTTACTATAGAAAAGGCAATCCCTGGCGTAATTAAAATTTGCGACAGTATAAAATTATTTTTTTGAATAATTTACTATAGAAAAGGCAATCCCTGGCGTAATTAAAATTTGCGACAGTAGAAAACTATTTTTTGAATAATTTACTATAGAAAAGGCAATCCCTGGGATATTTAAAATTTGCGACAGTAGAAAATTATTTTTTGAATAATTTACTATAGAAAAGGCAATCCCTGGCGTAATTAAAATTTGCGACAGTAAAAAATTATTTTTTGAATAATTTACTATAGAAAAGGCAATCCCTGGCGCAATTAAAATTTGCGACAGTAAAAAATTGTTTTTTGAATAATTTACTATAGAAAAGGCAATCCCTGCGCACTTAAAATTTGCGACAGTATAAAATTATTTTTTGCAAAATTTACTATAGAAAAGGCAATCCCTGGCGTAATTAAAATTTGCGACAGTATAAATTATTTTTTGAATAATTTACTATAGAAAAGGCAATCCCTGGCGTAATTAAAATTTGCGACAGTATAAAATTATTTTTTTGAATAATTTACTATAGAAAAGGCAATCCCTGGCGTAATTAAAATTTGCGACAGTAGAAAATTATTTTTTGAATAATTTACTATAGAAAAGGCAATCCCTGGGATATTTAAAATTTGCGACAGTAGAAAATTATTTTTTGAATAATTTACTATAGAAAAGGCAATCCCTGGCGTATTTAAAATTTGCGACAGTAAAAAATTAATATTTTGAAAAATTTACTTTAGAAAAGGCAATCCCTGGCGTACTTAAAATTTGCGACAGTAAAAAATTATTTTTTGAATAATTTACTATAGAAAAGGCAATCCCTGGCGTGTTTAAAATTTGCGACAGTAAAAAATTAATATTTTGCAAAATTTAATAAAAGGCAATTCCTGGCGCAATTAAAATTTGCGACAGTATAAAATTATTTTTTGAATAATTTACTATAGAAAAGGCAATCCCTGGCGCAATTAAAATTTGCGACAGTATAAAATTATTTTTTGAATAATTTACTATAGAAAAGGCAATCCCTGGCGCAATTAAAATTTGCGACAGTAAAAAATTAATTTGTGAGAAATTTACTATAGAAAAGGCAATCCCTGGGATATTTAAAATTTGCGACAGTAGAAAATTATTTTTTGAATAATTTACTATAGAAAAGGCAATCCCTGGCGCAATTAAAATTTCCGACAGTAAAAAATTATTTTTTGAATAATTTACTATAGAAAAGGCAATCCCTGGCGTAATTAAAATTTGCGACAGTATAAAATAATTTTTTGAATAATTTACTATAGAAAAGGCAATCCCTGGCGCACTTAAAATTTGCGACAGTTAAAAATTATTTTTTGAATAATTTACTATAGAAAAGGCAATCCCTGGCGTAATTAAAATTTGGACAGTAGAATATTATTTTTTGAATAATTTACTATAGAAAAGGCAATCCCTGGCGTACTTAAAATTTGCGACAGTAAGAAATTAATTTGTGAGAAATTTACTATAGAAAAGGCAATCCCTGGGATATTTAAAATTTGCGACAGTAGATAATTATTTTTTGAAAAATTTACTGTAGAAAAGGCAATCCCTGGCGTAATTAAAATTTGCGACAGTAAAAAATTATTTTTTGCAAAATTTACTATAGAAAAGGTAATCCCTGGCGCAATTACAATTTGCGACAGTAAAAAATTATTTTTTGAATAATTTACTATAGAAAAGGCAATCCCTGGCGCAATTAAAATTTGCGACAGTAAAAAATTATTTTTTGAAAAATTTACTATAGACAAGGCAATCCCTGGCGTATTTAAAATTTGCGACAGTAAAAAATTATTTTTTGAAAAATTTACTATAGAAAAGGCAATCCCTGGCGTATTTAAAATTTGTGACAGGATAAAATTAATTTTTGAAAAATTTACTGTAGAAAAGGCAATCCCTGGCGTAATTAAAATTTGCGACAGTAAAAAATTATTTTTTGCAAAATTTACTATAGAAAAGGTAATCATCCCTGGCGCAATTACAATTTGCGACAGTAAAAAATTATTTTTTTGCAAAATTTACTATAGAAAAGGCAATCCCTGGCGTATTTAAAATTTGCGACAGTAGAAAATTATTTTTTGAATAATTTACTATAGAAAAGGCAATCCCTGGCGCAATTAAAATTTGCGACAGTAGAAAATTATTTTTTGAATAATTTACTATAGAAAATTCAATCCCTGGCGCAATTAAAATTTGCGACAGTATAAAATTAATTTTTGAATAATTTACTATAGAAAAGGCAATCCCTGGCGCACTTAAAATTTGCGACAATAAAAAATTAATATTTTGAAAAATTTACTGTAGAAAAGGCAATCCCTGGCGCACTTAAAATTTGCGACAGTAAAAAATTATTTTTTGAATAATTTACTATAGAAAAGGCAATCCCTGGCGTGTTTAAAATTTGCGACAGTAAAAAATTAATATTTTGAAAAATTTAATAAAAGGCAATCCCTGGCGCAATTAAAATTTGCGACAGTATAAAATTATTTTTTGAATAATTTACTATAGAAAAGGCAATCCCTGGCGCAATTAAAATTTGCGACAGTATAAAATTATTTTTTGAATAATTTACTATAGAAAAGGCAATCCCTGGCGCAATTAAAATTTGCGACAGTAAAAAATTAATTTGTGAGAAATTTACTATAGAAAAGGCAATCCCTGGTATATTTAAAATTTGCGACAGTAGAAAATTATTTTTTGAATAATTTACTATAGAAAAGGCAATCCCTGGCGCAATTAAAATTTGCGACAGTAGAAAATTATTTTTTGAATAATTTACTATAGAAAAGGCAATCCCTGGCGCAATTAAAATTTGCGACAGTATAAAATTAATTTTTGAATAATTTACTATAGAAAAGGCAATCCTTGGCGCACTTAAAATTTGCGACAATAAAAAAATATTTTTTGAATAATTTACTATAGAAAAGGCAATCCCTGGCGTAATTAAAATTTGCGACAATATAAAATTATTTTTTGAATAATTTACTATAGAAAAGGCAATCCCTGGCGCAATTAAAATTTGCGACAGTAAAAAATTATTTTTTGAATAATTTACTATAGAAAAGGCAATCCCTGGCGTAATTAAAATTTGCGACAGTAAAAAATTAGTTTTTGAAAAATTTACTGTAGAAAAGGCAATCCCTGGCGCAATTAAAACTTGCGATAGTAAAAAATTATTTTTTGAATAATTTACTATAGAAAAGGCAATCCCTGCGCACTTAAAATTTGCGACAGTATAAAATTATTTTTTGCAAAATTTACTATAGAAAAGGCAATCCCTGGCGTAATTAAAATTTGCGATAGTAAAAAATTATTTTTTGAATAATTTACTATAGAAAAGGCAATCCCTGCGCACTTAAAATTTGCGACAGTATAAAATTATTTTTTGAATAATTTACTATAGAAAAGGCAATCCCTGGCGTAATTAAAATTTGCGACAGTATAAAATTATTTTTTGAATAATTTACTATAGAAAAGGCAATCCCTGGCGCACTTAAAATTTGCGACAGTAAAAAATTATTTTTTGAATAATTTACTATAGAAAAGGCAATCCCTGGCGTGTTTAAAATTTGCGACAGTAAAAAATTAATATTTTGCAAAATTTAATAAAAGGCAATCCCTGGCGCAATTAAAATTTGCGACAGTATAAAATTATTTTTTGAATAATTTACTATAGAAAAGGCAATCCCTGGCGCAATTAAAATTTGCGACAGTATAAAATTATTTTTTGAATAATTTACTATAGAAAAGGCAATCCCTGGCGCAATTAAAATTTGCGACAGTAAAAAATTAATTTGTGAGAAATTTACTATAGAAAAGGCAATCCCTGGGATATTTAAAATTTGCGACAGTTGAAAATTATTTTTTGAATAATTTACTATAGAAAAGGCAATCCCTGGCGCAATTAAAATTTGCGACAGTAAAAAAATATTTTTTGAATAATTTACTATAGAAAAGGCAATCCCTGGTTTAATTAAAATTTGCGACAGTATAAAATTATTTTTTGAATAATTTACTATAGAAAAGGCAATCCCTGGCGCACTTAAAATTTGCGACAGTTAAAAATTATTTTTTGAATAATTTACTATAGAAAAGGCAATCCCTGGCGTAATTAAAATTTGCGACAGTAGAATATTATTTTTTGAATAATTTACTATAGAAAAGGCAATCCCTGGCGCACTTAAAATTTGCGACAGTAAGAAATTAATTTGTGAGAAATTTACTATAGAAAAGGCAATCCCTGGGATATTTAAAATTTGCGACAGTAGATAATTATTTTTTGAAAAATTTACTGTAGAAAAGGCAATCCCTGGCGTAATTAAAATTTGCGACAGTAAAAAATTATTTTTTGCAAAATTTACTATAGAAAAGGTAATCCCTGGCGCAATTACAATTTGCGACAGTAAAAAATTATTTTTTGAATAATTTACTATAGAAAAGGCAATCCCTGGCGCAATTAAAATTTGCGACAGTAAAAAATTATTTTTTGAAAAATTTACTATAGAAACGGCAATCCCTGGCGTATTTAAAATTTGCGACAGTAAAAAATTATTTTTTGAAAAATTTACTATATAAAAGGCAACCCCTGGCGTATTTAAAATTTGCGACAGTATAAAATTAATTTTTGAAAAATTTACTGTAGAAAAGGCAATCCCTGGCGTGATTAAAATTTGCGACAGTAAAAAATTATTTTTTGCAAAATTTACTATAGAAAAGGTAATCCCTAGCGCAATTACAATTTGCGACAGTAAAAAATTATTTTTTTGCAAAATTTACTATAGAAAAGGCAATCCCTGGCGTATTTAAAATTTGCGACAGTAGAAAATTATTTTTTGAATAATTTACTATAGAAAAGGCAATCCCTGGCGCAATTAAAATTTGCGACAGTAGAAAATTATTTTTTGAATAATTTACTATAGGAAAGGCAATCCCTGGCGCAATTAAAATTTGCGACAGTATAAAATTATTTTTTGAATAATTTACTATAGAAAAGGCAATCCCTGGCGCACTTAAAATTTGCGATAGTAAAAAATTATTTTTTTGAATAATTTACTATGGAAAAGGCAATCCCTGGCGTAATTAAAATTTGCGACAGTAGAAAATTATTTTTTGAATAATTTACTATAGAAAAGGCAATCCCTGGCGCACTTAAAATTTGCGACAGTAAAAAATTAATTTGTGAGAAATTTACTATAGAAGAGGCAATCCCTGGGATATTTAAAATTTGCGACAGTAGAAAATTATTTTTTGAAAAATTTACTGTAGAAAAGGCAGTCCCTGGCGTAATTAAAATTTGCGACAGTAAAAAATTATTTTTTGCAAAATTTACTATAGAAAAGGTAATCCCTGGCGCAATTACAATTTGCGACAGTAAAAAATTATTTTTTGAATAATTAACTATAGAAAAGGCAATCCCTGGCGCAAATAAAATTTGCGACAGTAAAAAATTATTTTTTGAAAAATTTACTATAGAAAAGGCAATCCCTGGCGTATTTAAAATTTGCGACAGTAAAAAATTATTTTTTGAAAAATTTACTATAGGAAAGGCAATCCCTGGCGTAATTAAAATTTGCGACAGTTGAAAATTATTTTTTGAATAATTTACTATAGAAAAGGCAATCCCTGGCGCACTTAAAATTTGCGACAGTAAAAAATTATTTTTTGAATAATTTACGATAGAAAAGGCAATCCCTGGCGTATTTAAAATTTGCGACAGTAAAAAATTATTTTTTAAATAATTTACTATAGAAAAGGCAATCCTTGGCGCACTTAAAATTTGCGACAGTAAAAAATTATTTTTTGAATAATTTACTATAGAAAAGGCAATCCCTGGCGTAATTAAAATTTGCGACAGTAAAAAATTATTTTTTGAATAATTTACTATAGAAAAGGCAATCCCTGGCGTAATTAAAATTTGCGACAGTAGAAAATTATTTTTTGCAAAATTTACTATAGAAAAGGTAATCCCTGGCGCAATTACAATTTGCGACAGTAAAAAATTATTTCTTTGCAAAATTTACTATAGAAAAGGCAATCCCTGGCGTATTTAAAATTTGCGACAGTATAAAATTAATTTTTGAATAATTTACTATAGAAAAGGCAATCCCTGGCGTAATTAAAATTTGCGACAGTAGAAAATTATTTTTTGAATAATTTACTATAGAAAAGGCAATCCCTGGCGTATTTAAAATTTGCGACAGTAAAAAATTATTTTTTGAATAATTTACTATAGAAAAGGCAATCCCTGGCGCACTTAAAATTTGCGACAGTAAAAAATTATTTTTTGAATAATTTACTATAGAAAAGGCAAACCCTGGTCCAATTAAGATTTGCGACAGTTGAATATTATTTTTTGAATAATTTACTATAGCAAAGGCAATCCCTGGCGCAATTAAAATTTGCGACAGTAGAAAATTATTTTTTGAATAATTTACTATAGAAAAGGCAATCCCTGGCGTAATTAAAATTTGCGACAGTATAAAATTATTTTTTGAATAATTTACTATAGAAAAGGCAATCCCTGGCGTAATTAAAATTTGCGACAGTATAAAATTATTTTTTGAATAATTTACTATAGAAAAGGCAATCCCTGGCGTAATTAAAATTTGCAACAGTAGAACATTATTTTTTGAATAATTTACTATAGAAAAGGCAACCCCTGGCGTATTTAAAATTTGCGACAGTAAAAAATTAATTTGTGAAAAATTTACCTGGCGAAATTGAAATTTGCGAGAGTAAAAAATTATTTTTTGAATAATTTACTATAGAAAAGGCAATCCCTGGCGTAATTAAAATTTGCGACAGTAAAAAATTATTTTTTGAATAATTTACTATAGAAAAGGCAATCCCTGGCGCACTTAAAATTTGCGAGAGTAAAAAATTATTTTTTGAATAATTTACTATAGATAAGGCAATCCCTGGCGTATTTAAAATTTGCGACAGTAGAAAATTATTTTTTGAATAATTTACTATAGAAAAGGCAATCCCTGGCGCACTTAAAATTTGCGACAGTAAAAAATTATTTTTTGAATAATTTACTATAGAAAAGGCAATCCCTGGCGTATTTAAAATTTGCGACAGTAGAAAATTATTTTTTGAATAATTTACTATAGAAAAGGCAACCCCTGGCGTATTTAAAATTTGCGACAGTAAAAAATTAATTTGTGAAAAATTTACCTGGCGAAATTGAAATTTGCGAGAGTAAAAAATTATTTTTTGAATAATTTACTATAGAAAAGGCAATCCCTGGCGTAGTTAAAATTTGCGACAGTAAAAAATTATTTTTTGAATAATTTACTATAGAAAAGGCAATCCCTGGCGCATTTAAAATTTGCGACAGTAAAAAATTATTTTTTGAATAATTTACTATAGAAAAGGCAATCCATGGCGTATTTAAAATTTGCGACAGTAGAAAATTATTTTTTGAATAATTTACTATAGAAAAGGCAATCCCTGGCGCACTTAAAATTTGCGACAGTAAAAAATTATTTTTTGAATAATTTACTATAGAAAAGGCAATCCCTGGCGTATTTAAAATTTGCGACAGTAGAAAATTATTTTTTGAATAATTTACTATAGCAAAGGCAATCCCTGGCGCAATTAAAATTGGCGACAGTAGAAAATTATTTTTTGAATAATTTACTATAGAAAAGGCAATCCCTGGCGTAATTAAAATTTGCGACAGTATAAAATTATTTTTTGAATAATTTACTATAGAAAAGGCAATCCCTGGCTTAATTAAAATTTGCGACAGTATAAAATTATTTTTTGAATAATTTACTATAGAAAAGGCAATCCCTGGCGTAATTAAAATTTGAAACAGTAGAACATTATTTTTTGAATAATTTACTATAGAAAAGGCAACCCCTGGCGTATTTAAAATTTGCGACAGTAAAAAATTAATTTGTGAAAAATTTACCTGGCGAAATTGAAATTTGCGAGAGTAAAAAATTATTTTTTGAATAATTTACTATAGAAAAGGCAATCCCTGGCGTAATTAAAATTTGCGACAGTAAAAAATTATTTTTTGAATAATTTACTATAGAAAAGGCAATCTCTGGCGCACTTAAAATTTGCGACAGTAAAAAATTAATATTTTGAAAAATTTACTGTAGAAAAGGCAATCCCTGGCGCAATTAAAATTTGCGACAGTAAAAAATTATTTTTTGAATAATTTACTATAGAAAAGGCAATCCCTGGCGCACTTAAAATTTGCGACAGTATAAAATTATTTTTTGCAAAATTTACTATAGAAAAGGCAACCCCTGGCGTAATTAAAATTTGCGACAGTATAAAATTATTTTTTGAATAATTTACTATAGAAAAGGCAATCCCTGGCGTAATTAAAATTTGCGACAGTATAAAATTATTTTTTGAATAATTTACTATAGAAAAGGCAATCCCTGGCGTAATTAAAATTTGCGACAGTAGAAAATTATCTTTTGAATAATTTAATATAGAAAAGGCAATCCCTGGCGTAATTAAAATTTGCGACAGTAAAAAATTAGTTTTTGAAAAATTTACTGTAGAAAAGGCAATCCCTGGCGCAATTAAAACTTGCGATAGTAAAAAATTATTTTTTGAATAATTTACTATAGAACAGACAATCCTTGGCGCACTTAAAATTTGCCACAGTAAAAAATTATTTTTTGAATAATTTACTATAGAAAAGGCAATCCCTGGCGTAATTAAAATTTGCGACAGTAGAAAATTATTTTTTGAATAATTTACTATAGAAAAGGCAAACCCTGGCCCAATTAAAATTTGCGACAGTTGAATATTATTTTTTGAATAATTTACTATAGCAAAGGCAATCCCTGGCGCAATTAAAATTTACGACAGTAGAAAATTATTTTTTGAATAATTTACTATAGAAAAGGCAATCCCTGGCGTAATTAAAATTTGCGACAGTATAAAATTATTTTTTGAATAATTTACTATAGAAAAGGCAATCCCTGGCGTAATTAAAATTTGCGACAGTATAAAATTATTTTTTGAATAATTTACTACAGAAAAGGCAATCCCTGGCGTTATTAAAATTTGCAACAGTAGAACATTATTTTTTGAATAATTTACTATAGAAAAGGGAACCCCTGGCGTATTTAAAATTTGCGACAGTAAAAAATTAATTTGTGAAAAATTTACCTGGCGAAATTGAAATTTGCGAGAGTAAAAAATTATTTTTTGAATAATTTACTATAGAAAAGGCAATCCCAGGCGTAATTAAAATTTGCGACAGTAAAAAATTATTTTTTGAATAATTTACTATAGAAAGGCAATCCCTGGCGCACTTAAAATTTGCGACAGTAAAAAATTATTTTTTGAATAATTTACTATAGAAAAAGCAATCCCTGGCGTATTTAAAATTTGCGACAGTAGAAAATTATTTTTTGAATAATTTACTATAGAAAAGGCAATCCCTGGCGCACTTAAAATTTGCGACAGTAAAAAATTATTTTTTGAATAATTTACTATAGAAAAGGCAATCCCTGGCGTATTTAAAATTTGCGACAGTAGAAAATTATTTTTTGAATAATTTACTATAGAAAAGGCAACCCCTGGCGTATTTAAAATTTGCGACAGTATAAAATTAATTTTTGAAAAATTTACTGTAGAAAAGGCAATCCCTGGCGTGATTAAAATTTGCGACAGTAAAAAATTATTTTTTGCAAAATTTACTATAGAAAAGGTAATCCCTAGCGCAATTACAATTTGCGACAGTAAAAAATTATTTTTTTGCAAAATTTACTATAGAAAAGGCAATCCCTGGCGTATTTAAAATTTGCGACAGTAGAAAATTATTTTTTGAATAATTTACTATAGAAAAGGCAATCCCTGGCGCAATTAAAATTTGCGACAGTAGAAAATTATTTTTTGAATAATTTACTATAGGAAAGGCAATCCCTGGCGCAATTAAAATTTGCGACAGTATAAAATTATTTTTTGAATAATTTACTATAGAAAAGGCAATCCCTGGCGCACTTAAAATTTGCGATAGTAAAAAATTATTTTTTTGAATAATTTACTATGGAAAAGGCAATCCCTGCCGTAATTAAAATTTGCGACAGTAGAAAATTATTTTTTGAATAATTTACTATAGAAAAGGCAATCCCTGGCGCACTTAAAATTTGCGACAGTAAAAAATTAATTTGTGAGAAATTTACTATAGAAGAGGCAATCCCTGGGATATTTAAAATTTGCGACAGTAGAAAATTATTTTTTGAAAAATTTACTGTAGAAAAGGCAGTCCCTGGCGTAATTAAAATTTGCGACAGTAAAAAATTATTTTTTGCAAAATTTACTATAGAAAAGGTAATCCCTGGCGCAATTACAATTTGCGACAGTAAAAAATTATTTTTTGAATAATTAACTATAGAAAAGGCAATCCCTGGCGCAAATAAAATTTGCGACAGTAAAAAATTATTTTTTGAAAAATTTACTATAGAAAAGGCAATCCCTGGCGTATTTAAAATTTGCGACAGTAAAAAATTATTTTTTGAAAAATTTACTATAGGAAAGGCAATCCCTGGCGTATTTAAAATTTGCGACAGTAAAAAATTATTTTTTAAATAATTTACTATAGAAAAGGCAATCCTTGGCGCACTTAAAATTTGCGACAGTAAAAAATTATTTTTTGAATAATTTACTATAGAAAAGGCAATCCCTGGCGTAATTAAAATTTGCGACAGTAAAAAATTATTTTTTGAATAATTTACTATAGAAAAGGCAATCCCTGGCGTAATTAAAATTTGCGACAGTAGAAAATTATTTTTTGCAAAATTTACTATAGAAAAGGTAATCCCTGGCGCAATTACAATTTGCGACAGTAAAAAATTATTTCTTTGCAAAATTTACTATAGAAAAGGCAATCCCTGGCGTATTTAAAATTTGCGACAGTATAAAATTAATTTTTGAATAATTTACTATAGAAAAGGCAATCCCTGGCGTAATTAAAATTTGCGACAGTAGAAAATTATTTTTTGAATAATTTACTATAGAAAAGGCAATCCCTGGCGTATTTAAAATTTGCGACAGTAAAAAATTATTTTTTGAATAATTTACTATAGAAAAGGCAATCCCTGGCGCACTTAAAATTTGCGACAGTAAAAAATTATTTTTTGAATAATTTACTATAGAAAAGGCAAACCCTGGTCCAATTAAGATTTGCGACAGTTGAATATTATTTTTTGAATAATTTACTATAGCAAAGGCAATCCCTGGCGCAATTAAAATTTGCGACAGTAGAAAATTATTTTTTGAATAATTTACTATAGAAAAGGCAATCCCTGGCGTAATTAAAATTTGCGACAGTATAAAATTATTTTTTGAATAATTTACTATAGAAAAGGCAATCCCTGGCGTAATTAAAATTTGCGACAGTATAAAATTATTTTTTGAATAATTTACTATAGAAAAGGCAATCCCTGGCGTAATTAAAATTTGCAACAGTAGAACATTATTTTTTGAATAATTTACTATAGAAAAGGCAACCCCTGGCGTATTTAAAATTTGCGACAGTAAAAAATTAATTTGTGAAAAATTTACCTGGCGAAATTGAAATTTGCGAGAGTAAAAAATTATTTTTTGAATAATTTACTATAGAAAAGGCAATCCCTGGCGTAATTAAAATTTGCGACAGTAAAAAATTATTTTTTGAATAATTTACTATAGAAAAGGCAATCCCTGGCGCACTTAAAATTTGCGAGAGTAAAAAATTATTTTTTGAATAATTTACTATAGATAAGGCAATCCCTGGCGTATTTAAAATTTGCGACAGTAGAAAATTATTTTTTGAATAATTTACTATAGAAAAGGCAATCCCTGGCGCACTTAAAATTTGCGACAGTAAAAAATTATTTTTTGAATAATTTACTATAGAAAAGGCAATCCCTGGCGTATTTAAAATTTGCGACAGTAGAAAATTATTTTTTGAATAATTTACTATAGAAAAGGCAACCCCTGGCGTATTTAAAATTTGCGACAGTAAAAAATTAATTTGTGAAAAATTTACCTGGCGAAATTGAAATTTGCGAGAGTAAAAAATTATTTTTTGAATAATTTACTATAGAAAAGGCAATCCCTGGCGTAGTTAAAATTTGCGACAGTAAAAAATTATTTTTTGAATAATTTACTATAGAAAAGGCAATCCCTGGCGCATTTAAAATTTGCGACAGTAAAAAATTATTTTTTGAATAATTTACTATAGAAAAGGCAATCCATGGCGTATTTAAAATTTGCGACAGTAGAAAATTATTTTTTGAATAATTTACTATAGAAAAGGCAATCCCTGGCGCACTTAAAATTTGCGACAGTAAAAAATTATTTTTTGAATAATTTACTATAGAAAAGGCAATCCCTGGCGTATTTAAAATTTGCGACAGTAGAAAATTATTTTTTGAATAATTTACTATAGCAAAGGCAATCCCTGGCGCAATTAAAATTGGCGACAGTAGAAAATTATTTTTTGAATAATTTACTATAGAAAAGGCAATCCCTGGCGTAATTAAAATTTGCGACAGTATAAAATTATTTTTTGAATAATTTACTATAGAAAAGGCAATCCCTGGCTTAATTAAAATTTGCGACAGTATAAAATTATTTTTTGAATAATTTACTATAGAAAAGGCAATCCCTGGCGTAATTAAAATTTGAAACAGTAGAACATTATTTTTTGAATAATTTACTATAGAAAAGGCAACCCCTGGCGTATTTAAAATTTGCGACAGTAAAAAATTAATTTGTGAAAAATTTACCTGGCGAAATTGAAATTTGCGAGAGTAAAAAATTATTTTTTGAATAATTTACTATAGAAAAGGCAATCCCTGGCGTAATTAAAATTTGCGACAGTAAAAAATTATTTTTTGAATAATTTACTATAGAAAAGGCAATCCCTGGCGCACTTAAAATTTGCGACAGTAAAAAATTAATATTTTGAAAAATTTACTGTAGAAAAGGCAATCCCTGGCGCAATTAAAATTTGCGACAGTAAAAAATTATTTTTTGAATAATTTACTATAGAAAAGGCAATCCCTGGCGCACTTAAAATTTGCGACAGTATAAAATTATTTTTTGCAAAATTTACTATAGAAAAGGCAACCCCTGGCGTAATTAAAATTTGCGACAGTATAAAATTATTTTTTGAATAATTTACTATAGAAAAGGCAATCCCTGGCGTAATTAAAATTTGCGACAGTATAAAATTATTTTTTGAATAATTTACTATAGAAAAGGCAATCCCTGGCGTAATTAAAATTTGCGACAGTAGAAAATTATCTTTTGAATAATTTAATATAGAAAAGGCAATCCCTGGCGTAATTAAAATTTGCGACAGTAAAAAATTAGTTTTTGAAAAATTTACTGTAGAAAAGGCAATCCCTGGCGCAATTAAAACTTGCGATAGTAAAAAATTATTTTTTGAATAATTTACTATAGAACAGACAATCCTTGGCGCACTTAAAATTTGCCACAGTAAAAAATTATTTTTTGAATAATTTACTATAGAAAAGGCAATCCCTGGCGTAATTAAAATTTGCGACAGTAGAAAATTATTTTTTGAATAATTTACTATAGAAAAGGCAAACCCTGGCCCAATTAAAATTTGCGACAGTTGAATATTATTTTTTGAATAATTTACTATAGCAAAGGCAATCCCTGGCGCAATTAAAATTTGCGACAGTAGAAAATTATTTTTTGAATAATTTACTATAGAAAAGGCAATCCCTGGCGTAATTAAAATTTGCGACAGTATAAAATTATTTTTTGAATAATTTACTATAGAAAAGGCAATCCCTGGCGTAATTAAAATTTGCGACAGTATAAAATTATTTTTTGAATAATTTACTACAGAAAAGGCAATCCCTGGCGTTATTAAAATTTGCAACAGTAGAACATTATTTTTTGAATAATTTACTATAGAAAAGGGAACCCCTGGCGTATTTAAAATTTGCGACAGTAAAAAATTAATTTGTGAAAAATTTACCTGGCGAAATTGAAATTTGCGAGAGTAAAAAATTATTTTTTGAATAATTTACTATAGAAAAGGCAATCCCAGGCGTAATTAAAATTTGCGACAGTAAAAAATTATTTTTTGAATAATTTACTATAGAAAGGCAATCCCTGGCGCACTTAAAATTTGCGACAGTAAAAAATTATTTTTTGAATAATTTACTATAGAAAAAGCAATCCCTGGCGTATTTAAAATTTGCGACAGTAGAAAATTATTTTTTGAATAATTTACTATAGAAAAGGCAATCCCTGGCGCACTTAAAATTTGCGACAGTAAAAAATTATTTTTTGAATAATTTACTATAGAAAAGGCAATCCCTGGCGTATTTAAAATTTGCGACAGTAGAAAATTATTTTTTGAATAATTTACTATAGAAAAGGCAACCCCTGGCGTATTTAAAATTTGCGACAGTAAAAAATTAATTTGTGAAAAATTTACCTGGCGAAATTGAAATTTGCGAGAGTAAAAAATTATTTTTTGAATAATTTACTATAGAAAAGGCAATCCCTGGCGTAATTAAAATTTGCGAGAGTAAAAAATTATTTTTTGAATAATTTACTATAGAAAAGGCAATCCCTGGCGCACTTAAAATTTGCGACAGTAAAAAATTATTTTTTGAATAATTTACTATATAAAAGGCAATCCCTGGCGTATTTAAAATTTGCGACAGTAGAAAATTATTTTTTGAATAATTTACTATAGAAAAGGCAATCCCTGGCGCACTTAAAATTTGCGACAGTAAAAAATTATTTTTTGAATAATTTACTATAGAAAAGGCAATCCCTGGCGTAATTAAAATTTGCAACAGTAGAACATTATTTTTTGAATAATTTACTATAGAAAAGGCAACCCCTGGCGTATTTAAAATTTGCGACAGTAAAAAATTAATTTGTGAAAAATTTACCTGGCGAAATTGAAATTTGCGAGAGTAAAAAATTATTTTTTGAATAATTTACTATAGAAAAGGCAATCCCTGGCGTAATTAAAATTTGCGACAGTAAAAAATTATTTTTTGAATAATTTACTATAGAAAAGGCAATCCCTGGCGCACTTAAAATTTGCGACAGTAAAAAATTAATATTTTGAAAAATTTACTGTAGAAAAAGCAAACCCTGGCGCAATTAAAATTTGCGACAGTAAAAAATTATTTTTTGAATAATTTACTATAGAAAAGGCAATCCCTGGCGCACTTAAAATTTGCGACAGTATAAAATTATTTTTTGCAAAATTTACTATAGAAAAGGCAATCCCTGGCGTAATTAAAATTTGCGACAGTATAAAATTATTTTTTGAATAATTTACTATAGAAAAGGCAATCCCTGGCGTAATAAAAATTTGCGACAGTATAAAATTATTTTTTGAATAATTTACTATAGAAAAGGCAATCCCTGGCGTAATTAAAATTTGCGACAGTAGAAAATTATCTTTTGAATAATTTAATATAGAAAAGGCAATCCCTGGCGTAATTAAAATTTGCGACAGTAAAAAATTAGTTTTTGAAAAATTTACTGTAGAAAAGGCAATCCCTGGCGCAACTAAAACTTGCGATAGTAAAAAATTATTTTTTGAATAATTTACTATAGAACAGACAATCCTTGGCGCACTTAAAATTTGCGACAGTAAAAAATTATTTTTTGAATAATTTACTATAGAAAAGGCAATCCCTGGCGTAATTAAAATTTGTGACAGTAGAAAATTATTTTTTGAATAATTTACTATAGAAAAGGCAATCCCTGGCGTATTTAAAATTTGCGACAGTAACAAATTAATATTTTGAAAAATTTACTGTAGAAAAGGCAATCCCTGGCGCAATTAAAATTTGCGACAGTAAAAAATTATTTTTTGAATAATTTACTATAGAAAAGGCAATCCCTGGCGCACTTAAAATTTGCGACAGTATAAAATTATTTTTTGCAAAATTTACTATAGAAAAGGCAATCCCTGGCGTAATTAAAATTTGCGACAGTATAAAATTATTTTTTTAATAATTTACTATATAAAAGGCAGTCCCTGGCGTAATTAAAATTTGCAACAGTAGAAAATTATTTTTTGAATAATTTACTATAGAAAAGGCAATCCCTGGGATATTTAAAATTTGCGACAGTAGAAAATTATTTTTTGAATAATTTACTATAGAAAAGGCAATCCCTGGCGTATTTAAAATTTGCGACAGTAAAAAATTAATATTTTGAAAAATTTACTGTAGAAAAGGCAATCCCTGGCGCAATTAAAATTTGCGACAGTAAAAAATAATTTTTTGAATAATTTACTATAGAAAAGGCAATCCCTGGCGTAATTAAAATTTGCGACAGTATAAAATTATTTTTTGAATAATTTACTATAGAAAAGGCAATCCCTGGCGTATTTAAAATTTGCGACAGTAAAAAATTATTTTTTGAATAATTTACTATAGAAAAGGCAATCCCTGGCGCACTTAAAATTTGCGACATTAAAAAATTATTTTTTGAATAATTTACTATAGAAAAGGCAATCCCTGGCGCAATTAAAATTTGTGAAAGTTGAAAATTATTTTTTGAATAATTTACTATAGAAAAGGCAATCCCTGGCGCACTTAAAATTTGCGGCAGTAAAAAATTATTTTTTGAATAATTTACTATAGAAAAGGCAATCCCTGGCGTATTTAAAATTTGCGACAGTATAAAATTAATTTTTGAAAAATTTACTGTAGAAAAGGCAATCCCTGGCGCAATTAAAATTTGCGACAGTAGAAAATTATTTTTTGAAAAATTTACTGTAGAAAAGGCAATTCCTGGCGCGATTAAAATTTGCGACAGTATAAAATTATTTTTTGAATAATTTACTATAGAAACGCCAATCCCTGGCGTAATTAAAATTTGCGACAGTATAAAATTATTTTTTGAATAATTTACTATAGAAAAGGCAATCGCTGGCGTAATTAAAATTTGCGACAGTAGAAAATTATTTTTTGAATAATTTACTATAGAAAAGGCAATCCCTGGCGTATTTAAAATTTGCGACAGTAAAAAATTAATTTGTGAAAAATCTACCTGGCGAAACTGAAATTTGCGAGAGTAAAAAATTATTTTTTGAATAATTTACTATAGAAAAGGCAATCCCTGGCGTAATTAAAATTTGCTACAGTAAAAAATTATTTTTTGAATAATTTACTATAGAAAAGGCAATCCCTGGCGCACTTAAAATTTGCGACAATAAAAAATTATTTTTTGAATAATTTACTATAGAAAAGGCAATCCCTGGCGTAATTAAAATTTGCGACAGTAGAAAATTATTTTTTGAATAATTTACTATAGAAAAGGCAATTCCTGGCGCACTTAAAATTTGCGACAGTAAAAAATTATCTTTTGAATAATTTACTATAGAAAAGGCAATCCCTGGGATATTTAAAATTTGCGACAGTAGAAAATTATTTTTTGAATAATTTACTATAAAAAAGGCAATCCCTGGCGTATTTAAAATTTGCGACAGTAAAAAATTAATATTTGGCAAAATTTACTATAGAAAAGGCAATTCTTGGCGCAATTAAAATTTGCGACAGTATAAAATTATTTTTTGAATAATTTGCTATAGAAAAGGCAATCCCTGGCGTAATTAAAACTTGCGACAGTATAAAATTATTTTTTGAATAATTTACTATAGAAAAGGCAATCCCTGGCGCAATTAAAATTTGCGACAGTAAAAAATTAATTTGTGAGAAATTTACTATAGAAAAGGCAATCCCTGGGATATTTAAAATTTGCGACAGTAGAAAATTATTTTTTGAATAATTTACTATAGAAAAGGCAATCCCTGGCGCAATTAAAATTTGCGACAGTTGAAAATTATTTTTTGAATAATTTACTATAGAAAAGGCAATCCCTGGCATAATTAAAATTTGCGACAGTAGAAAATTATTTTTTGAATAATTTACTATAGAATAGGCAATCCCTGGCGTAATTAAAACTTGCGACAGTTGAAAATTATTTTTTGAATAATTTACTATAGAAAAGGCAATCCCTGGCATAATTAAAATTTGCGACAGTAGAAAATTATTTTTTGAATAATTTACTATAGAAAAGGCAATCCTGGCGTATTTAAAATTTGCGACAGTAAAAAATTAATATTTTGAAAAATTTACTGTAGAAAAGGCAATCCCTGGCGCAATTAAAATTTGCGAGAGTAAAAAATTATTTTTTGAATAATTTACTATAGAAAAGGCAATCCCTGGCGTAATTAAAATTGCGACAGTATAAAATTATTTTTTGAATAATTTAATATAGAAAAGGCAATCCTTGGCGTATTTAAAATTTGCGACAGTAAAAAATTATTTTTTGAATAATTTACTATAGAAAAGGCAATCCCTGGGATATTTAAAATTTGCGACAGTAAAAAATTATTTTTTGAATAATTTACTATAGAAAAGGCAATCCCTGGCGCAATTAAAATTTGCGACAGTTGAAAATTATTTTTTTAATAATTTACTATAGAAAAGGCAATCCCTGGCGCACTTAAAATTTGCGGCAGTAAAAAATTATTTTTTGAATAATTTACTATAGAAAAAGCAATCCCTGGCGTATTTAAAATTTGCGACAGTATCAAATTAATTTTTGAAAAATTTACTGTAGAAAAGGCAATCCCTGGCGCAATTAAAATTTGCGACAGTAGAAAATTATTTTTTGAAAAATTTACAGTAGAAAAGGCAATCCTTGGCGCGATTAAAATTTGCGACAGTATAAAATTATTTTTTGAATAATTTACTATAGAAACGGCAATCCCTGGCGTAATTAAAATTTGCGACAGTATAAAATTATTTTTTGAATAATTTACTATAGAAAAGGCAATCCCTGGCGTAATTAAAATTTGCGACAGTAGAAAATTATTTTTTGAATAATTTACTATAGAAAAGGCAATCCCTGGCGTATTTAAAATTTGCGACAGTAAAAAATTAATTTGTGAAAAATTTGCCTGGCGAAATTGAAATTTGCGAGAGTAAAAAATTATTTTTTGAATAATTTACTATAGAAAAGGCAATCCCTGGCGTAATTAAAATTTGCGACAGTAAAAAATTATTTTTTGAATAATTTACTATAGAAAAGGCAATCCCTGGCGCACTTAAAATTTGCGACAATAAAAAATTATTTTTTGAATAATTTACTATAGAAAAGGCAATCCCTGGCGTAATTAAAATTTGCGACAGTAGAAAATTATTTTTTGAATAATTTACTATAGAAAAGGCAATCCCTGGCGCACTTAAAATTTGCGACAGCAAAAAATTATCTTTTGAATAATTTACTATAGAAAAGGCAATCCCTGGGATATTTAAAATTTGCGACAGTAGAAAATTATTTTTTGAATAATTTACTATAAAAAAGGCAATCCCTGGCGTATTTAAAATTTGCGACAGTAAAAAATTAATATTTTGCAAAATTTACTATAGAAAAGGCAATTCTTGGCGCAATTAAAATTTGCGACAGTATAAAATTAATTTTTGAATAATTTGCTATAGAAAAGGCAATCCCTGGCGTAATTAAAACTTGCGACAGTATAAAATTATTTTTTGAATAATTTACTATAGAAAAGGCAATCCCTGGCGCAATTAAAATTTGCGACAGTAAAAAATTAATTTGTGAGAAATTTACTATAGAAAAGGCAATCCCTGGGATATTTAAAATTTGCGACAGTAGAAAATTATTTTTTGAATAATTTACTATAGAAAAGGCAATCCCTGGCGCAATTAAAATTTGCGACAGTTGAAAATTATTTTTTGAATAATTTACTATAGAAAAGGCAATCCCTGGCATAATTAAAATTTGCGACAGTAGAAAATTATTTTTTGAATAATTTACTATAGAAGAGGCAATCCCTGGAGTAATTAAAACTTGCGACAGTTGAAAATTATTTTTTGAATAATTTACTATAGAAAAGGCAATCCCTGGCATAATTAAAATTTGCGACAGTAGAAAATTAGTTTTTGAATAGTTTACTATAGAAAAGGCAATCCCTGGCGTATTTAAAATTTGCGACAGTAAAAAATTAATATTTTGAAAAATTTACTGTAGAAAAGGCAATCCCTGGCGCAATTAAAATTTGCGAGAGTAAAAAATTATTTTTTGAATAATTTACTATAGAAAAGGCAATCCCTGGCGTAATTAAAATTTGCGACAGGATAAAATTATTTTTTGAATAATTTACTATAGAAAAGGCAATCCCTGGCGTATTTAAAATTTGCGGCAGTAAAAAATTATTTTTTGAATAATTTACTATAGAAAAGGCAATCCCTGGGATATTTAAAATTTGCGACAGTAAAAAATTATTTTTTGAATATTTTACTATAGAAAAGGCAATCCCTGGCGCAATTAAAATTTGCGACATTTGAAAATTATTTTTTTAATAATTTACTATAGAAAAGGCAATCCCTGGCGCACTTAAAATTTGCGGCAGTAAAAAATTATTTTTTGAATAATTTACTATAGAAAAAGCAATCCCTGGCGTATTTAAAATTTGCGACAGTATAAAATTAATTTTTGAAAAATTTACTGTAGAAAAGGCAATCCCTGGCGCAATTAAAATTTGCGACAGTAGAAAATTATTTTTTGAAAAATTTACTGTAGAAAAGGCAATCCTTGGCGCGATTAAAATTTGCGACAGTATAAAATTATTTTTTGAATAATTTACTATAGAAACGGCAATCCTTGGCGTAATTAAAATTTGCGACAGTATAAAATTATTTTTTGAATAATTTACTATAGAAAAGGCAATCCCTGGCGTAATTAAAATTTGCGACAGTAGAAAATTATTTTTTGAATAATTTACTATAGAAAAGGCAATCCCTGGCGTATTTAAAATTTGCGACAGTAAAAAATTAATTTGTGAAAAATTTACCTGGCGAAATTGAAATTTGCGAGAGTAAAAAATTATTTTTTGAATAATTTACTATAGAAAAGGCAATCCCTGGCGTAATTAAAATTTGCGACAGTAAAAAATTATTTTTTGAATAATTTACTATAGAAAAGGCAATCCCTGGCGCACTTAAAATTTGCGACAATAAAAAATTATTTTCTGAATAATTTACTATAGAAAAGGCAATCCCTGGCGTAATTAAAATTTGCGACAGTAGAAAATTATTTTTTGAATAATTTACTATAGAAAAGGCAATCCCTGGCGCACTTAAAATTTGCGACAGCAAAAAATTATCTTTTGAATAATTTACTATAGAAAAGGCAATCCCTGGGATATTTAAAATTTGCGACAGTAGAAAATTATTTTTTGAATAATTTACTATAAAAAAGGCAATCCCTGGCGTATTTAAAATTTGCGACAGTAAAAAATTAATATTTTGCAAAATTTACTATAGAAAAGGCAATTCTTGGCGCAATTAAAATTTGCGACAGTATAAAATTATTTTTTGAATAATTTGCTATAGAAAAGGCAATCCCTGGCGTAATTAAAACTTGCGACAGTATAAAATTATTTTTTGAATAATTAACTATAGAAAAGGCAATCCCTGGCGCAATTAAAACTTGCGACAGTAAAAAATCAATTTGTGAGAAATTTACTATAGAAAAGGCAATCCCTGGGATATTTAAAATTTGCGACAGTAGAAAATTATTTTTTGAATAATTTACTATAGAAAAGGCAATCCCTGGCGCAATTAAAATTTGCGACAGTAAAAAATTATTTTTTGAATAATTTACTATAGAAAAGGCAATCCCTGGCATAATTAAAATTTGCGACAGTATATAATTATTTTTTGAATAATTTACTATAGAAAAGGCAATCCCTGGCGCACTTAAAATTTGCGACAGTAAAAAATTATTTTTTGAATAATTTACTATAGAAGAGGCAATCCCTGGCGTATTTAAAATTTGCGACAGTAGAAAATTATTTTTTGAATAATTTACTATAGAAAAGGCAATCCCTGGCGCAGTTAAAATTTGCGACAGTAAAAAATTATTTTTTGAATAGTTTACTATAGAAAAGGCAATCCCTGGCGTATTTAAAATTTGCGACAGTAGAAAATTAGTTTTTGAATAATTTACTATAGAAAAGGCAATCTCTGGCGCACTTAAAATTTGCGACAGTAAAAAATTATTTTTTGAATAATTTACTATAGAAAAGGCAATCCCTGGCGTATTTAAAATTTGCGACAGTAGAAAATTAATATTTGAAAAATTTACTGTAGAAAAGGCAATCCCTGGCGCAATTAAAATTTGCGACAGTAAAAAATTATTTTTTGAATAATTTACTATAGAAAAGGCAATCCCTGGCGCACTTAAAATTTGCGACAGTATAAAATTATTTTTTGCAAAATTTACTATAGAAAAGGCAATCCCTGGCGTAATTAAAATTTGCGACAGTATAAAATTATTTTTTGAATAATTTACTATAGAAAAGGCAATCCCTGGCGTAATTAAAATTTGCGACAGTATAAAATTATTTTTTGAATAATTTACTATAGAAAAGGCAATCCCTGGCGTAATTAAAATTTGCGACAGTAGAAAATTATTTTTTGAATAATTTACTATAGAAAAGGCAATCCCTGGCGTAATTAAAATTTGCGACAGAAAAAAATTAGTTTTTGAAAAATTTACTGTAGAAAAGGCAATCCCTGGCGGAATTAAAACTTGCGATAGTAAAAAATTATTTTTTGAATAATTTACTATAGAAAAGGCAATCCCTGGCGCACTTAAAATTTGCGACAGTAAAAAATTATTTTTTGAATAATTTACTATAGAAAAGGCAATCCCTGGCGTAATTAAAATTTGCGACAGTAGAAAATTATTTTTTGAATAATTTACTATAGAAAAGGCAATCCCTGGCGTATTTAAAATTTGCGAGAGTAAAAAATTAATATTTTAAAAAATTTACTATAGAAAAGGCAATCCCTGGCGCAATTAAAATTTGCGACAGTAAAAAATTAGTTTTTGAATAATTTACTATAGGAAAGGCAATCCCTGGCGCACTTAAAATTTGCGACAGTATAAAATTATTTTTTGCAAAATTTACTATAGAAAAGGCAATCCCTGCCGTAATTAAAATTTGAGACAGTATAAAATTATTTTTTGAATAATTTACTATAGAAAAGGCAATCCCTGGCGTAACTAAAATTTGCGACAGTACAAAATTATTTTTTGAATAATTTACTATAGAAAAGGCAATCCCTGGCGTAATTAAAATTTGCGACAGAAGAAAATTATTTTTTGAATAATTTACTATAGAAAAGGCAATCCCTGGGATATTTAAAATTTGCGACAGTAGAAAATTATTTTTTGAATAATTTACTATAGAAAAGGCAATCCCTGGCGTATTTAAAATTTGCGACAGTAAAAAATTAATATTTTGAAAAATTTACTGTAGAAAAGGCAATCCCTGGCGCAATTAAAATTTGCGACAGTAAAAAATTATTTTTTGAATAATTTACTATAGAAAAGGCAATCCCTGGCGCACTTAAAATTTGCGACAGTATAAAATTATTTTTCGAATAATTTACTATAGAAAAGGCAATCCCTGGCGTATTTAAAATTTGCAACAGTAAAAAATTATTTTTTGAATAATTTACTATAGAAAAGGCAATCCCTGGCGCACTTAAAATTTGCGACAGTAAAAAATTATTTTTTGAATAATTTACTATAGAAAAGGCAATCCCTGGCGCAATTAAAATTTGCGACAGTTGAAAATTATTTTTTGAATAATTTACTATAGAAAAGGCAATCCCTGGCGCACTTAAAATTTGCGACAGTAAAAAATTATTTTTTGAATAATTTACTATAGAAAAGGCAATTCCTGGCGTATTTAAAATTTGCGACAGTATAAAATTAATTTTTGAAAAATTTACTGTAGAAAAGGCAATCCCTGGCGCAATTAAAATTTGCGACAATAGAAAATTATTTTTTGAAAAATTTACTGTAGAAAAGGCAATCCCTGGCGCGATTAAAATTTGCGACAGTAGAGAATTATTTTTTGAATAATATACTATAGAAAAGGCAATCCCTGGCGTAATTAAAATTTGCGACAGTATAAAATTATTTTTTGAATAATTTACTATAGAAACGGCAATCCCTGGCGTAATTAAAATTTGCGACAGTATAAAATTATTTTTTGAATAATTTACTATAGAAAAGGCAATCCCTGGCGTATTTAAAATTTGCGACAGTAAAAAATTAATTTGTGAAAAATTTACCTGGCGAAATTGAAATTTGCGAGAGTAAAAAATTATTTTTTGAATAATTTACTATAGAAAAGGCAATCCCTGGCGTAATTAAAATTTGCGACAGTAAAAAATTATTTTTTGAATAATTTACTATAGAAAAGGCAATCCCTGGCGCACTTAAAATTTGCGACAATAAAAAATTATTTTTTGAATAATTTACTATAGAAAAGCCAATCCCTGGCGTAATTAAAATTTGCGACAGTAGAAAATTATTTTTTGAATAATTTACTATAGAAAAGGCAATCCCTGGCGTATTTAAAATTTGCGACAGTAAAAAATTAATATTTTGCAAAATTTACTATAGAAAAGGCAATCCTTGGCGCAATTAAAATTTGCGACAGTATAAAATTATTTTTTGAATAATTTACTATAGAAAAGGCAATCCCTGGCGTAATTAAAACTTGCGGCAGTATAAAATTATTTTTCGAATAATTTACTATATAAAAGGCAATCCCTGGCGCAATTAAAATTTGCGACAGTAAAAAATTAATTTGTGAGAAATTTACTATAGAAAAGGCAATCCCTGGGATATTTAAAATTTGCGACAGAAGAAAATTATTTTTTGAATAAATTACTATAGAAAAGGCAGTCCCTGGCGCAATTAAAATATGCGACAGTAAAAAATTATTTTTTGAATAATTTACTATAGAAAAGGCAATCCCTGGCATAATTAAAATTTGCGACAGTATAAAATTATTTTTTGAATAATTTACTATAGAAAAGGCAATTCCTGGCGCACTTAAAATTTGCGACAGTAAAAAATTATTTTTTGAATAATTTACTATAGAAAAGGCAATCCCTGGCGTAATTAAAATTTGCGACAGTAGAAAATTATTTTTTGAATAATTTACTATAGAAAAGGCAATCCCTGGCGCACTTAAAATTTGCGACAGTAAAAAATTAATTTGTGAGAAATTTACTATAGAAAAGGCAATCCCTGGGATATTTAAAATTTGCGACAGTAGAAAATTAGTTTTTGAAAAATTTACTGTAGAAAAGGCAATCCCTGGCGTAATTAAAATTTGCGACAGTAAAAAATTATTTTTTGCAAAATTTACTATAGAAAAGGTAATCCCTGGCGCAATTACAATTTGCGACAGTAAAAAATTATTTTTTGAATAATTTACTATAGAAAAGGCAATCCCTGGCGCAATTAAAATTTGCGAAAGTAAAAAATTAATTTTTGAAAAATTTACTATAGAAAAGGCAATCCCTGGCGTATTTAAAATTTGCGACAGTAAAAAATTATTTTTTGAAAAATTTACTATAGAAAAGGCAATTCCTGGCGTATTTAAAATTTGCGACAGTATAAAATTAATTTTTGAAAAATTTACTGTAGAAAAGGCAATCCCTGGCGTAATTAAAATTTGCGACAGTAAAAAATTAATTTTTGCAAAATTTACTATAGAAAAGGTAATCCCTGGCGCAATTACAATTTGCGACAGTAAAAAATTATTTTTTTGCAAAATTTACTATAGAAAAGGCAATCCCTGGCGTATTTAAAATTTTCGACAGTAGAAAATTATTGTTTGAATAATTTACTATAGAAAAGGCAATCCCTGGCGCAATTAAAATTTGCGACAGTAGAAAATTATTTTTTGAATAATTTACTATAGAAAAGGCAATCCCTGGCGCAATTAAAATTTGCGACAGTAGAAAATTATTTTTTGAATAATTTACTATAGAAAAGGCAATCCCTGGCGCAATTAAAATTTGCGACAGTATAAAATTAATTTTTGAATAATTTACTATAGAAAAGGCAATCCCTGGCGCACTTAAAATTTGCGACAGTAAAAAATTATTTTTTGAATAATTTACTATAGAAAAGGCAATCCCTGGCGTAATTAAAATTTGCGACAGTAAAAAATTATTTTTTGAAAAATTTACTATAGAAAAGGCAATCCCTGGCGTATTTAAAATTTGCGACAGTAAAAAATTATTTTTTGAAAAATTTACTATAGAAAAGGCAATCCCTGGCTTATGTAAAATTTGCGACAGTATAAAATTAATTTTTGAAAAATTTACTGTAGAAAAGGCAATCCCTGGCGTAATTAAAATTTGCGACAGTAAAAAATTATTTTTTGCAAAATTTACTATAGAAAAGGTAATCCCTGGCACAATTACAATTTGCGACAGTAAAAAATTATTTTTTTGCAAAATTTACTATAGAAAAGGCAATCCCTGGCGTATTTAAAATTTTCGACAGTAGAAAATTATTTTTTGAATAATTTACTATAGAAAAGGCAATCCCTGGCGCACTTAAAATTTGCGACAGTAAAAAATTAATTTGTGAGAAATTTACTATAGAAAAGGCAATCCCTGGGATATTTAAAATTTGCGACAGTAGAAAATTATTTTTTGAAAAATTTACTGTAGAAAAGGCAATCCCTGGCGTAATTAAAATTTGCGACAGTAAAAAATTATTTTTTGCAAAATTTACTATAGAAAAGGTAATCCCTGGCGCAATTCAATTTGCGACAGTAAAAAATTATTTTTTGAATAATTTACTATAGAAAAGGCAATCCCTGGCGCAATTAAAATTTGCGACAGTAAAAAATTATTTTTTGAAAAATTTACTATAGAAAAGGCAATCCCTGGCGTATTTAAAATTTGCGACAGTAAAAAATTATTTTTTGAAAAATTTACTATAGAAAAGGCAATCCCTGGCTTATTTAAAATTTGCTACAGTATAAAATTAATTTTTGAAAAACTTACTGTAGAAAAGGCAATCCCTGGCGTAATTAAAATTTGCGACAGTAAAAAATTATTTTTTGCAAAATTTACTATAGAAAAGGTAATCCCTGGCGCAATTACAATTTGCGACAGTAAAAAATTATTTTTTTGCAAAATTTACTATAGAAAATGCAATCCCTGGCGTATTTAAAATTTGCAACAGTAGAAAATTATTTTTTGAATAATTTACTATAGAAAAGGCAATCCCTGGCGAAATTAAAATTTGCGACAGTAGAAAATTATTTTTTGAATAATTTACTATAGAAAAGGCAATCCCTGGCGCAATTAAAATTTGCGACAGTATAAAATTAATTTTTGAATAATTTACTATAGATAAGGCAATCCCTGGCGCACTTAAAATTTGCGACAGTAAAAAATTATTTTTTGAATAATTTACTATAGAAAAGGCAATCCCTGGCGTAATTAAAATTTGCGACAGTATAAAATTATTTTTTGAATAATTTACTATAGAAAAGGCAATCCCTGGCGCAATTAAAATTTGCGAGAGTAAAAAATTAATTTGTGAGAAATTTACTATAGAAAAGGCAATTCCTGGGATATTTAAAATTTGCGACAGTAGAAAATTATTTTTTGAATAATTTACTATAGAAAAGGCAATCCCTGGCGCAATTAAAATTTGCGACAGTAAAAAATTATTTTTTGAATAATTTACTATAGAAAAGGGAATCCCTGGCGTAATTAAAATTTGCGACAGTATAAAATAATTTTTTGAATAATTTACTATAGAAAAGGCAATCCCTGGCGCACTTAAAATTTGCGACAGTAAAGAATTATTTTTTGAATAATTTACTATAGAAAAGGCAATCCCTGGCGTAATTAAAATTTGCGACAGTAGAAAATTATTTTTTGAATAATTTACTATAGAAAAGGCAATCCCTGGCGCACTTAAAATTTGCGACAGTAAAAAATTAATTTGTGAGAAATTTACTATAGAAGAGGCAATCCCTGGGATATTTAAAATTTGCGGCAGTAGAAAATTATTTTTTGAAAAATTTACTGTAGAAAAGGCAATCCCTGGCGTAATTAAAATTTGCGACAGTAAAAAATTATTTTTTGCAAAATTTACTATAGAAAAGGTAATCCCTGGCGCAATTACAATTTGCGACAGTAAAAAATTATTTTTTGAATAATTTACTATAGAAAAGGCAATCCCTGGCGCAATTAAAATTTGCGACAGTAAAAAATTATTTTTTGAAAAATATACTATAGAAAAGGCAATCCCTGGCGTATTTAAAATTTGCGACAGTAAAAAATTATTTTTTGAAAAATTTACTATAGAAAAGGCAATCCCTGGCGTAATTAAAATTTGCGACAGTTGAAAATTATTTTTTGAGTAATTTACTATAGAAAAGGCAATCCCTGGCGCACTTAAAATTTGCGACAGTAAAAAATTATTTTTTGAATAATTCACTATAGAAAAGGCAATCCCTGGCGTATTTAAAATTTGCGACAGTAAAAAATTATTTTTTGAATAATTTACTATAGAAAAGGCAATCCCTGGCGCACTTAAAATTTGCGACAGTAAAAAATTATTTTTTGAATAATTTAGTATAGGAAAGGCAATCCCTGGCGTAATTAAAATTTGCGACAGTAAAAAATTAGTTTTTGAATAATTTACTATAGAAAAGGCAATCCCTGGCGTAATTAAAATTTGCGACAGTAGAAAATTATTTTTTGCAAAATTTACTATAGAAAAGGTAATCCCTGGCGCAATTACAATTTGCGACAGTAAAAAATTATTTTTTTGCAAAATTTACTATAGAAAGGCAATCCCTGGCGTATTTAAAATTTGCGACAGTATAAAATTAATTTTTGAATAATTTACTATAGAAAAGGTAATCCCTGGCGTATTTAAAATTTGCGACAGTAAAAAATTAATATTTTGAAAAATTTACTGTAGAAAAGGCAATCCCTGGCGCAATTAAAATTTGCTACAGTATAAAATTAATTTTTGAAAAACTTACTGTAGAAAAGGCAATCCCTGGCGTAATTAAAATTTGCGACAGTAAAAAATTATTTTTTGCAAAATTTACTATAGAAAAGGTAATCCCTGGCGCAATTACAATTCGCGACAGTAAAAAATTATTTTTTTTCAAAATTTACTATAGAAAATGCAATCCCTGGCGTATTTAAAATTTGCAACAGTAGAAAATTATTTTTTGAATAATTTACTATAGAAAAGGCAATCCCTGGCGCAATTAAAATTTGCGACAGTAGAAAATTATTTTTTGAATAATTTACTATAGAAAAGGCAATCCCTGGCGCAATTAAAATTTGCGACAGTATAAAATTAATTTTTGAATAATTTACTATAGAAAAGGCAATCCCTGGCGTATTTAAAATTTGCGACAGTAAAAAATTATTTTTTGAAAAATTTACTATAGAAAAGGCAATCCCTGGCTTATTTAAAATTTGCTACAGTATAAAATTAATTTTTGAAAAACTTACTGTAGAAAAGGCAATCCCTGGCGTAATTAAAATTTGCGACAGTAAAAAATTATTTTTTGCAAAATTTACTATAGAAAAGGTAATCCCTGGCGCAATTACAATTTGCGACAGTAAAAAATTATTTTTTTGCAAAATTTACTATAGAAAAGGCAATCCTTGGCGTATTTAAAATTTGCGACAGTATAAAATTAATTTTTGAAAAATTTACTATAGAAAAGGCAATCCCTGGCGTATTTAAAATTTGCGACAGTAAAAAAATTATTTTTTGAAAAATTTACTATAGAAAAGGCAATCCCTGGCTTATTTAAAATTTGCTACAGTATAAAATTAATTTTTGAAAAACTTACTGTAGAAAAGGCAATCCCTGGCGAAATTAAAATTTGCGACAGTAAAAAATTATTTTTGCAAAATTTACTATAGAAAAGGTAATCCCTGGCACGATTACAATTTGCGACAGTAAAAAATTATTTTTTTGCAAAATTTACTATAGAAAATGCAATCCCTGGCGTATTTAAAATTTGCAACAGTAGAAAATTATTTTTTGAATAATTTACTATAGAAAAGGCAATCCCTGGCTCAATTAAAATTTGCGACAGTAGAAAATTATTTTTTGAATAATTTACTATAGAAAAGGCAATCCCTGGCGCAATTAAAATTTGCGACAGTATAAAATTAATTTTTGAATAATTTTCTATAGAAAAGGCAATCCCTGGCGCACTTAAAATTTGCGACAGTAAAAAATTATTTTTTGAATAATTTACTATAGAAAAGGCAATCCCTGGCGTAATTAAAATTTGCGACAGTATAAAATTATTTTTTGAATAATTTACTATAGAAAAGGCAATCCCTGGCGCAATTAAAATTTGCGAGAGTAAAAAATTAATTTGTGAGAAATTTACTATAGAAAAGGCAATTCCTGGGATATTTAAAATTTGCGACAGTAGAAAATTATTTTTTGAATAATTTACTATAGAAAAGGCAATCCCTGGCGCAATTAAAATTTGCGACAGTAAAAAATTATTTTTTGAATAATTTACTATAGAAAAGGGAATCCCTGGCGTAATTAAAATTTGCGACAGTATAAAATAATTTTTTGAATAATTTACTATAGAAAAGGCAATCCCTGGCGCACTTAAAATTTGCGACAGTAAACAATTATTTTTTGAATAATTTACTATAGAAAAGGCAATCCCTGGCGTAATTAAAATTTGCGACAGTAGAAAATTATTTTTTGAATAATTTACTATAGAAAAGGCAATCCCTGGCGCACTTAAAATTTGCGACAGTAAAAAATTAATGTGTGAGAAATTTACTATAGAAGAGGCAATCCCTGGGATATTTAAAATTTGCGGCAGTAGAAAATTATTTTTTGAAAAATTTACTGTAGAAAAGGCAATCCCTGGCGTAATTAAAATTTGCGACAGTAAAAAATTATTTTTTGCAAAATTTACTATAGAAAAGGTAATCCCTGGCGCAATTACAATTTGCGACAGTAAAAAATTATTTTTTGAATAATTTACCATAGAAAAGGCAATCCCTGGCGCAATTAAAATTTGCGACAGTAAAAAATTATTTTTTGAAAAATATACTATAGAAAAGGCAATCCCTGGCGTATTTAAAATTTGCGACAGTAAAAAATTATTTTTTGAAAAATTTACTATAGAAAAGGCAATCCCTGGGGTAATTAAAATTTGCGACAGTTGAAAATTATTTTTTGAGTAATTTACTATAGAAAAGGCAATCCCTGGCGCACTTAAAATTTGCGACAGTAAAAAATTATTTTTTGAATAATTCACTATAGAAAAGGCAATCCCTGGCGTATTTAAAATTTGCGACAGTAAAAAATTATTTTTTGATTAATTTACTATAGAAGAGGCAATCCCTGGCGCACTTAAAATTTGCGACAGTAAAAAATTATTTTTTGAATAATTTACTATAGAAAAGGCAATCCCTGGCGTAATTAAAATTTGCGACAGTAAAAAATTATTTTTTGAATAATTTACTATAGAAAAGGCAATCCCTGGCGTAATTAAAATTTGCGACAGTAGAAAATTATTTTTTGCAAAATTTACTATAGAAAAGGTAATCCCTGGCGCAATTACAATTTGCGACAGTAAAAAATTATTTTTTTGCAAAATTTACTATAGAAAAGGCAATCCCTGGCGTATTTAAAATTTGCGACAGTATAAAATTAATTTTTGAATAATTTACTATAGAAAAGGTAATCCCTGGCGTATTTAAAATTTGCGACAGTAAAAAATTAATATTTTGAAAAATTTACTGTAGAAAAGGCAATCCCTGGCGCAATTAAAATTTGCGACATTAAAAAATTGTTTTTTGAATAATTTACTATAGAAAAGTTAATCCCTGGCGCACTTAAAATTTGCGACAGTATAAAACTATTTTTTGAATAATTTACTATAGAAAAGGCAATCCCTGGCGTAATTAAAATTTGCGACAGTAAAAAATTAGTTTTTGAAAAATTTACTGAAGAAAAGGCAATCCCTGGCGCAATTAAAACTTGCGATAGTAAAAAATTATTTTTTGAATAATTTGCTATAGAAAAGGCAATCCCTGGCGTATTTAAAATTTGCGACAGTAAAAAATTAATATTTTGAAAAATTTACTGTAGAAAAGGCAATCCCTGGCGCAATTAAAATTTGCGACATTAAAAAAATTATTTTTTGAATAATATACTTTAGAAAAGTTAATCCCTGGCGCACTTAAAATTTGCGACCGTATAAAATTATTTTTTGAATAATTTACTATAGAAAAGGCAATCCCTGGCGTAATTAAAATTTGCGACAGTATAAAATTATTTTTTTGAATAATTTACTATAGAAAAGGCAAACCCTGGCGTAATTAAAATTTGCGACAGTAGAAAATTATTTTTTGAATAATTTACTATAGAAAAGGCAATCCCTGGCGTATTTAAATTTTGCGACAGTAAAAAATTAATTTGTGAAAAATTTACCTGGCGAAATTGAAATTTGCGAGAGTAAAAAATTATTTTTTTGAATAATTTACTATAGAAAAGTCATCCTGGCGCACTTAAAATTTGCGACAGTAAAAAATTATTTTTTGAATAATTTACTATAGAAAAGGGCAATCCCTGGCGTAATTAAAATTTGCGACAGTAGAAAATTATTTTTTGAATAAATTACTATAGAAAAGGCAATCCCTGTGCAATTAAAATTTGCGACAGTATAAAATTATTTTTTGAATAATTTACTATAGAAAAAGGCAATCCCTGGCGTAATTAAAATTTGCGACAGTATAAAAATTATTTTTTGAATAATTTACTATAGAAAAGCCAATCCCTGGCGCAATTAAAATTTGCGACAGTAAAAAATTAATTTGTGAGAAATTTACTATAGAAAAGGCAATCCCTGGGATATTTAAAATTTGCGACAGTAGAAAATTATTTTTTGAATAATTTACTATAGAAAAGGCAATCCCTGGCGTAATTAAAATTTGCGACAGTATTAAAATTATTTTTTGAATAATTTACTATAGAAAAGGCAATACCTGGCGCACTTAAAATTTGTGACAGTAAAAAATTATTTTTTGAATAATTTACTATAGAAAAGGCAATCCCTGGCGTAATTAAAATTTGCGACAGTAGAAAATTATTTTTTGAATAATTTACTATAGAAAAGGCAATCCCTGGCGCACTTAAAATTTGCGACAGTAAAAAATTAATTTGTGAGAAATTTACTATAGAAAAGGCAATCCCTGGGATATTTAAAATTTGCGACAGTAGAAAATTATTTTTTGAAAAATTTACTGTAGAAAAGGCGATCCCTGGCGTAATTAAAATTTGCGACAATAAAAAATTATTTTTTGCAAAACTTACTATAGAAAAGGTAATCCCTGGCGCACTTAAAATTTGCGACAGTATAAAATTATTTTTTGAATAATTTACTATAGAAAAGGCAATCCCTGGCGTAATTAAAATTTGCGACAGTATAAAATTATTTTTTGAATAATTTACTATAGAAAAGGCAATCCCTGGCGTAATTAAAATTTGCGACAGTAGAAAATTATTTTTTGAATAATTTACTATAGAAAAGGCAATCCCTGGCGTATTTAAAATTTGCGACAGTAAAAAATTAATTTGTGAAAAATTTACCTGGCGAAATTGAAATTTGCGAGAGTAAAAAAATTATTTTTTGAATAATTTACTATAGAAAAGGCAATCCCTGGCGCACTTAAAATTTGCGACAGTAAAAAATTATTTTTTGAATAATTTACTATAGAAAAGGCAATCCCTGGCGTAATTAAAATTTGCGACAGTTGAAAATTATTTTTTGAGTAATTTACTATAGAAAAGGCAATCCCTGGCGCACTTAAAATTTGCGACAGTAAAAAATTATTTTTGAATAATTCACTATAGAAAAGGCAATCCCTGGCGTATTTAAAATTTGCGACAGTAAAAAATTATTTTTTGAATAATTTACTATAGAAAAGGCAATCCTGGCGCACTTAAAATTTGCGACAGTAAAAAATTATTTTTTTGAATAATTTACTATAGAAAAGGCAATCCCTGGCGCAATTACAATTTGCGACATTAAAAAATTATTTTTTGCAAAATTTACTATAGAAAAGGCAATCCCTGGCGTATTTAAAATTTGCGACAGTATAAAATTAATTTTTGAATAATTTACTATAGAAAAGGCAATCCCTGGCGTAATTAAAATTTTCGACAGTAGAAAATTATTTTTTGAATAATTTACTATAGAAAAGGCAATTCCTGGCGTAATTAAAATTTGCGACAGTAGAAAATTATTTTTTGAATAATTTACTATAGAAAAGGCAATCCCTGGCGCAATTAAAACTTGCGATAGTAAAAAATTATTTTTTGAATAATTTACTATAGAAAAGGCAATCCCTGGCGTATTTAAAATTTGCGACAGTAAAAAATTAATATTTTGAAAAATTTACTGTAGAAAAGGCAATCCCTGGCGCAATTAAATTTGCGACATTAAAAAATTATTTTTTGAATAATATACTATAGAAAAGTTAATCCCTGGCGCACTTAAAATTTGCGACCGTATAAAATTATTTTTTGAATAATTTACTATAGAAAAGGCAATCCCTGGCGTAATTAAAATTTGCGACAGTATAAAATTATTTTTTGAATAATTTACTATAGAAAAGGCCATCCCTGGCGTAATTAAAATTTGCGACAGTAGAAAATTATTTTTTGAATAATTTACTATAGAAAAGGCAATCCCTGGCGTATTTAAAATTTGCGACAGTAAAAAATTAATTTGTGAAAAATTTACCTGGCGAAATTGAAATTTGCGAGAGTAAAAAATTATTTTTTGAATAATTTACTATAGAAAAGGCAATCCCTGGCGCACTTAAAATTTGCGACAGTAAAAAATTATTTTTTGAATAATTTACTATAGAAAAGGCAATCCCTGGCGTAATTAAAATTTGCGACAGTAGAAAATTATTTTTTGAATAAATTACTATAGAAAAGGCATCCCTGGCGCAATTAAAATTTGCGACAGTATAAAATTATTTTTTGAATAATTTACTATCGAAAAGGCAATCCCTGGCGTAATTAAAATTTGCGACAGTATAAAATTATTTTTGAATAATTTACTATAGAAAAGCCAATCCCTGGCGCAATTAAAATTTGCGACAGTAAAAAATTAATTTGTGAGAAATTTACTATAGAAAAGTCAATCCCTGGATATTTAAAATTTGCGACAGTAGAAAATTATTTTTTGAATAATTTTACTATAGAAAAGGCAATCCGGGCGTAATTAAAATTTGCGACAGTATAAAATTATTTTTTGAATAATTTACTATAGAAAAGGCAATACCTGGCGCACTTAAAATTTGCGACAGTAAAAAATTATTTTTTGAATAATTTACTATAGAAAAGGCAATCCCTGGAGTAATTAAAATTTACGACAGTAGAAAATTATTTTTTGAATAATTTACTATAGAAAAGGCAATCCCTGGCGCACTTAAAATTTGCGACAGTAAAAAATTAATTTGTGAGAAATTTACTATAGAAAAGGCAATCCCTGGGATATTTAAAATTTGCGACAGTAGAAAATTATTTTTTGAAAAATTTACTGTAGAAAAGGCAATCCCTGGCGTAATTAAAATTTGCGACAGTAAAAAATTATTTTTTGCAAAATTTACTATAGAAAAGGTAATCCCTGGCGCAATTACAATTTGCGACAGTAAAAAATTATTTTTTGAATAATTTACTATAGAAAAGGCAATCCCTGGAGCAATTAAAATTTGCGACAGTAAAAAATTATTTTTTGAAAGAGCTACTATAGAAAAGGCAATCCCTGGCGTATTTAAAATTTGCGACAGTAAAAAATTATTTTTTGAAAAATTTACTATAGAAAAGGCAATCCCTGGCGTATTTAAAATTTGCGACAGTATAAAATTAATTTTTGAAAAATTTACTGTAGAAAAGGCAATCCCTGGCGTAATTAAAATTTGCGACAGTAAAAAATTATTTTTTGCAAAATTTACTATAGAAAAGGTAATCCCTGGCGCAATTACAATTTGCGACAGTAAAAAATTAGTTGTTTGCAAAATTTACTATAGAAAAGGCAATCCCTGGCGTATTTAAAATTTTCGACAGTAGAAAATTATTTTTTGAATAATTTACTATAGAAAAGGCAATCCCTGGCGCAATTAAAATTTGCGACAGTAGAAAATTATTTTTTGAATAATTTACTATAGAAAAGGCAATTCCTGGCGCAATTAAAATTTGCGACAGTAAAAAATTAATTTGTAAGAAATTTACTATAGAAAAAGCAATCCCTGGGATATTTAAATTTTGCGACAGTAGAAAATTATTTTTTGAATAATTTACTATAGAAAAGGCAATCCCTGGCGCAATTAAAATTTGCGACAGTAAAAAATTATTTTTTGAATAATTTACTATATAAAAGGCAATCCCTGGCGTAATTAAAATTTGCGACAGTATAAAATTATTTTTTGAATAATTTACTATAGAAAAGGCAATCCCTGGCGCACTTAAAATTTGCGACAGTAAAAAATTATTTTTTGAATAATTTACTATAGAAAAGGCAATCCCTGGCGCACTTAAAATTTGCGACAGTAAAAAATTAATTTGTGAGAAATTTACTATAGAAAAGGCAATCCCTGGGATATTTAAAATTTGGGTCAGTAGAAAATTATTTTTTGAAAAATTTACTACAGAAAAGGCAATCCCTGGCGTAATTAAAATTTGCGACAGTAAAAAATTAGTTTTTGAAAAATTTATTGTAGAAAAGGCAATCCCTGGCGCAATTAAAATTTGCGACAGTAAAAAATTATTTTTTGAAAAATTTACTATAGAAAAGGCAATCCCTGGCGTATTTAAAATTTGCGACAGTATAAAATTAATTTTTGAAAAAGTTACTGTAGAAAAGGCAATCCCTGGCGCAATTAAAATTTGCGACAGTAAAAAATTATTTTTTGCAAAATTTACTATAGAAAAGGTAATCCCTGGCGCAATTACAATTTGCGACAGTAAAAAATTATTTTTTTGCAAAATTTACTATAGAAAAGGCAATCCCTGGCGTATTTAAAATTTGCGACAGTATAAAATTAGTTTTTGAATAATTTACTATAGAAAAGGCAATCCCTGGCGTAATTAAAATTTGCGACAGTAGAAAATTATTTTTTGAATAATTTACTATAGAAAAGGCAATCCCTGGCGTAATTAAAATTTGCGACAGTAGAAAATTATTTTTTGAATAATTTACTATAGAAAAGGCAATCCCTGGCGCAATTAAAATTTGCGACAGTAAAAAATTATTTTTTGCAAAATTTACTGTAGAAAAGGCAATCCCTGGCGCAATTAAAACTTGCGATAGTAAAAAATTATTTTTTGAATAATTTACTATAGAAAAGGCAATCCCTGGCGTATTTAAAATTTCCGACAGTAAAAAATTAATATTTTGAAAAATTTACTGTAGAAAAGGCAATCCCTGGCGCAATTACAATTTGCGACAGTAAAAAATTATTTTTTGAATAATTTACTATAGAAAAGGCAATCCCTGGCGCTCTTAAAATTTGCGACAGTATAAAATTATTTTTTGAATAATTTACTATAGAAAAGGCAATCCCTGGCGTAATTAAAATTTGCGACAGTATAAAATTATTTTTTGAATAATTTACTATAGAAAAGGCAATCCCTGGCGTAATTAAAATTTGCGACAGTATAAAATTATTTTTTGAATTATTTACTATAGAAAAGGCAATCCCTGGCGTATTTAATTTAAAATTTGCGACAGTAAAAAATTAATTTGTGAAAAATTTACCTGGCGATATTGAAATTTGCGAGAGTAAAAAATTATTTTTTGAATAATTTACTATAGAAAAGGCAATCCCTGGCGCACTTAAAAGTTGCGACAGTAAAAAATTATTTTTTGAATAATTTACTATAGAAAAGGCAATCCCTGGCGTAATTAAAATTTGCGACAGTAGAAAATTATTTTTTGAATAATTTACTATAGAAAAGGCAATCCCTGGCGCAATTAAAATTTGCGATAGTAAAAAATTATTTTTTGAATAATTTACTGTAGAAAAGGCAATCCCTGGCGTAGTTAAAATTTGCGACAGTAAAAAATTATTTTTTGAATAATTTACTATAGAAAAGGCAATCCCTGGCGCAATTAAAATTTGCAACAGTAAAAAATTATTTTTTGAATAATTTACTATAGAAAAGGCAATCCCTGGCGTAATTAAAATTTGCGACAGTAGAAAATTATTTTGTGAATAATTTACTATAGAAAAGGCAATCCCTGGCGTATTTAAAATTTGCGACAGTAAAAAATTATTTTTTGAATAATTTACTATAGAAAAGGCAATCCCTGGCGCAATTAAAATTTGCGACAGTAAAAAATTATTTTTTGCAAAATTTACTATAGAAAAGGCAATCCCTGGCGTATTTAAAATTTGCGACAGTATAAAATTAATTTTTGAAAAATTTACTGTAGAAAAGGCAATCCCTGGCGTAATTAAAATTTGCGACAGTAGAAAATTATTTTTTGAATAATTACTATAGAAAAGGCAATCCCTGGCGTAATTAAAATTTGCGACAGTAAAAAATTATTTTTTGAATAATTTACTATAGAAAAGGCAATCCCTGGCGCACTTAAAATTTGCGACAGTATAAAATTATTTTTTGAATAATTTACTATAGAAAAGGCAATCCCTGGCGTCATAAAAATTTGCGACAGTATAAAATTATTTTTTGAATAATTTACTATAGAAAAGGCAATCCCTGGCGCACTTAAAATTTGCGACAGTAAAAAATTATTTTTTGAATAATTTACTATAGAAAAGGCAATCCCTGGCGCAATTAAAATTTGCGACAGTAAAAAATTATTTTTTGCAAAATTTACTATAGAAAAGGCAATCCCTGGCGTATTTAAAATTTGCGACAGTATAAAATTAATTTTTGAAAAATTTACTGTAGAAAAGGCAATCCCTGGCGTAATTAAAATTTGCGACAGTAAAAAATTATTTTTTGAATAATTTACTATAGAAAAGGCAATCCCTGGCGTATTTAAAATTTGCGACAGTAGAAAATTATTTTTTGAATAATTTACTATAGAAAAGGCAATCCCTGGCGTATTTAAAATTTGCGACAGTAAAAAATTAATATTTTGAAAAATTTACTGCAGAAAAGGCAATCCCTGGCGCAATTAAAATTTGCGACAGTAAAAAATTATTTTTTGAATAATTTACTATAGAAAAGGCAATCCCTGGCGCACTTAAAATTTGCGACAGTATAAAATTATTTTTTGCAAAATTTACTATAGAAAAGGCAATCCCTGGCGTAATTAAAATTTTCGACAGTAAAAAATTAATATTTTGAAAAATTTACTGTAGAAAATGCAATCCCTGGCGCTATTAAAATTTGCGACAGTAGAAAATTATTTTTTGAATAATTTACTATAGAAAAGGCAATCCCTGGCGCAATTAAAATTTGCGACAGTAGAAAATTATTTTTTGAACAATTTGCTATAGAAAAGGCAATCCCTGGCGCAATTAAAATTTGCGACAGTAAAAAATTATTTTTTGAAAAATTTACTATAGAAAAGGTAATCCCTGGCGCAATTACAACTTGCGACAGTAAAAAATTATTTTTTAAATAATTTACTATAGAAAAGGCAATCCCTGGCGCACTTAAAATTTGCGACAGAAAAAAATTATTTTTTGAATAATTTACTATATAAAAGGCAATCCCTGGCGTATTTAAAATTTGCGACAGTAAAAAATTATTTTTTGAATAATTTACTATAGAAAAGGCAATCCCTGGCGTAATTAAAATTTGCGACAGTAGAAAATTATTTTTTGAATAATTTACTATAGAAAAGGCAATCCCTGGCGCACTTAAAATTTGCGACAGTAAAAAATTATTTTTTGAATAATTTACTATAGAAAAGGCAATCCCTGGCGCACTTAAAATTTTCGACAGAAAAAATTATTTTTTGAATAATTTACTATAGAAAAGGCAATCCCTGGAATATTTAAAATTTGCGACAGTAGAAAATTATTTTTTGAATAATTTACTATAGAAAAGGCAATCCCTGGCGTATTTAAAATTTGCGACAGTAAAAAATTAATATTTTGAAAAATTTACTGCAGAAAAGGCAATCCCTGGCGCAATTAAAATTTGCGACAGTAAAAAATTATTTTTTGAATAATTTACTATAGAAAAGGCAATCCCTGGCGCACTTAAAATTTGCGACAGTATAAAATTATTTTTTGCAAAATTTACTATAGAAAAGGCAATCCCTGGCGTAATTAAAATTTTCGACAGTAAAAAATTAATATTTTGAAAAATTTACTGTAGAAAAGGCAATCCCTGGCGCTATTAAAATTTGCGACAGTAGAAAATTATTTTTTGAATAATTTACTATAGAAAAGGCAATCCCTGGCGCAATTAAAATTTGCGACAGTAGAAAATTATTTTTTGAACAATTTGCTATAGAAAAGGCAATCCCTGGCGCAATTAAAATTTGCGACAGTAAAAAATTATTTTTTGAAAAATTTACTATAGAAAAGGTAATCCCTGGCGCAATTACAATTTGCGACAGTAAAAAATTATTTTTTGAATAATTTACTATAGAAAAGGCAATCCCTGGCGCACTTAAAATTTACGACAGTAAAAAATTATTTTTTGAATAATTCACTATAGAAAAGGCAATCCCTGGGATATTTAAAATTTGCGACAATAGAAAATTATTTTTTGAATAATTTACTATAGAAAAGGCAATCCCTGGCGTAATTAAAATTTGCGACAGTTGAAAATTATTTTTTGAATAATTTACTATAGAAAAGGCAATCCCTGGCGCACTTAAAATTTGCGACAGAAAAAAATTATTTTTTGAATAATTTACTATATAAAAGGCAATCCCTGGCGTATTTAAAATTTGCGACAGTAAAAAATTATTTTTTGAATAATTTACTATAGAAAAGGCAATCCCTGGCGTAATTAAAATTTGCGACAGTAGAAAATTATTTTTTGAATACTTTACTATAGAAAAGGCAATCCCTGGCGTAATTAAAATTTGCGACAGTATAAAATTATTTTTTGAATAATTTACTATAGAAAAGGCAATCCCTGGCGCACTTAAAATTTGCGACAGTAAAAAATTATTTTTTGAATAATTTACTATAGAAAAGGCAATCCCTGGCGCAATTAAAATTTGCGACAGTAGAAAATTATTTTTTGAACAATTTGCTATAGAAAAGGCAATCCCTGGCGCAATTAAAATTTGCGACAGTAAAAAATTATTTTTTGAAAAATTTACTATAGAAAAGGTAATCCCTGGCGCAATTACAATTTGCGACAGTAAAAAATTATTTTTTGAATAATTTACTATAGAAAAGGCAATCCCTGGCGCACTTAAAATTTACGACAGTAAAAAATTATTTTTTGAATAATTCACTATAGAAAAGGCAATCCCTGGGATATTTAAAATTTGCGACAATAGAAAATTATTTTTTGAATAATTTACTATAGAAAAGGCAATCCCTGGCGTAATTAAAATTTGCGACAGTTGAAAATTATTTTTTGAATAATTTACTATAGAAAAGGCAATCCCTGGCGCACTTAAAATTTGCGACAGAAAAAAATTATTTTTTGAATAATTTACTATATAAAAGGCAATCCCTGGCGTATTTAAAATTTGCGACAGTAAAAAATTATTTTTTGAATAATTTACTATAGAAAAGGCAATCCCTGGCGTAATTAAAATTTGCGACAGTAGAAAATTATTTTTTGAATAATTTACTATAGAAAAGGCAATCCCTGGCGTAATTAAAATTTGCGACAGTATAAAATTATTTTTTGAATAATTTACTATAGAAAAGGCAATCCCTGGCGCACTTAAAATTTGCGACAGTAAAAAATTATTTTTTGAATAATTTACTATAGAAAAGGCAATCCCTGGCGTATTTAAAATTTGCGACAGTATAAAATTATTTTTTGAATAATTTACTGTAGAAAAGGCAATCCCTGGCGTAATTAAAATTTGCGACAGTAGAAAATTATTTTTTGAATAATTTACTATAGAAAAGGCAATCCCTGGCGTATTTAAAATTTGCGACAGTAAAAAATTATTTTTTGAATAATTTACTAGAGAAAAGGCAATCCCTGGCGTATTTAAAATTTGCGACAGTAAAAAATTATTTTTTGAATAATTTACTATAGAAAAGGCAATCCCTGGCGTAATTAAAATTTGCGACAGTATAAAATTATTTTTTGAATAATTTACTGTAGAAAAGGCAATCCCTGGCGTAATTAAAATTTGCGACAGTAGAAAATTATTTTTTGAATAATTTACTATAGAAAAGGCAATCCCTGGCGTATTTAAAATTTGCGACAGTAAAAAATTATTTTTTGAATAATTTACTAGAGAAAAGGCAATCCCTGGCGTATTTAAAATTTGCGACAGTAAAAAATTATTTTTTGAATAATTTACTATAGAAAAGGCAATCCCTGGCGTAATTAAAATTTGCGACAGTAGAAAATTATTTTTTGAATAATTTACTATAGAAAAGGTAATCCCTGGCGTAATTAAAATTTGCGATAGTAGAAAATTATTTTTTGAAAAATTTACTATAGAAAAGGCAATCCCTGGCGTAATTAAAATTTGCGACAGTATAAAATTATTTTTTGAAAAATTTACTATAGAAAAGGCAATCCCTGTCGTAATTAAAATTTTCGACAGTAAAAAATTAATATTTTGAAAAATTTACTGTAGAAAAGGCAATCCCTGGCGCAATTAAAATTTGCGACAGTAAAAAATTATTTTTTGAATAATTTACTATAGAAAAGGCAATCCCTGGCGCAATTAAAATTTGCGACAGTAAAAAATTATTTTTTGAATAATTTACTATAGAAAAGGCAATCCCTGGCGCACTTAAAATTTGCGACAGTTGAAAATTATTTTTTGAATAATTTACTATAGAAAAGGCAATCCCTGGCGTAATTAAAATTTGCGACAGTAGAAAATTATTTTTTGAATAATTTACTATAGAAAAGGTAATCCCTGGCGTAATTAAAATTTGCGATAGTAGAAAATTATTTTTTGAAAAATTTACTATAGAAAAGGCAATCCCTGGCGTAATTAAAATTTGCGATAGTAGAAAATTATTTTTTGAAAAATTTACTATAGAAAAGGCAATCCCTGGCGTAATTAAAATTTGCGACAGTAGAAAATTATTTTTTGAATAATTTACTATAGAAAAGGCAATCCCTGGCGTATTTAAAATTTGCGACAGTAAAAAATTATTTTTTGAATAATTTACTAGAGAAAAGGCAATCCTTGGCGTATTTAAAATTTGCGACAGTAAAAAATTATTTTTTGAATAATTTACTATAGAAAAGGCAATCCCTGGCGTAATTAAAATTTGCGACAGTATAAAATTATTTTTTGAATAATTTACTATAGAAAAGGCAATCCCTGGCGTAATTAAAATTTGCGACAGTAAAAAATTATTTTTTGAATAATTTACTATAGAAAAGGCAATCCCTGGCGCACTTAAAATTTGCGACAGTAAAAAATTATTTTTTGAATAATTTACTATGGAAAAGGCAATCCCTGGCGTATTTAAAATTTGCGACAGTAAGAAATTAATTTGTGAGAAAATTACTATAGAAAAGCAATCCCTGGGATATTTAAAATTTGCGACAGTAAAAAATTATTTTTTTTAATAATTTATTATAGAAAAGGCAATCCCTGGCGCACTTAAAATTTGCGACAGTTGAAAATTATTTTTTGAATAATTTACTATAGAAAAGGCAATCCCTGGCGCACTTAAAATTTGCGACAGAAAAAAATTATTTTTTGAATAATTTACTATATAAAAGGCAATCCCTGGCGTATTTAAAATTTGCGACAGTAAAAAATTCTTTTTTGAATAATTTACTATAGAAAAGGCAATCCCTGGCGTAATTAAAATTTGCGACAGTAGAAAATTATTTTTTGAATAATTTACTATAGAAAAGGCAATCCCTGGCGTAATTAAAATTTGCGACAGTATAAAATTATTTTTTGAATAATTTACTATAGAAAAGGCAATCCCTGGCGCACTTAAAATTTGCGACAGTAAAAAATTATTTTTTGAATAATTTACTATAGAAAAGGCAATCCCTGGCGTATTTAAAATTTGCGACAGTATAAAATAATTTTTTGAATAATTTACTGTAGAAAAGGCAATCCCTGGCGTAATTAAAATTTGCGACAGTAGAAAATTATTTTTTGAATAATTTACTATAGAAAAGGCAATCCCTGGGGTATTTAAAATTTGCGACAGTAAAAAATTATTTTTTGAATAATTTACTAGAGAAAAGGCAATCCCTGGCGTATTTAAAATTTGCGACAGTAAAAAATTATTTTTTGAATAATTTACTATAGAAAAGGCAATCCCTGGCGTAATTAAAATTTGCGACAGTAGAAAATTATTTTTTGAATAATTTACTATAGAAAAGGTAATCCCTGGCGTAATTAAAATTTGCGATAGTAGAAAATTATTTTTTGAAAAATTTACTATAGAAAAGGCAATCCCTGGCGTAATTAAAATTTGCGACAGTATAAAATTATTTTTTGAAAAATTTACTATAGAAAAGGCAATCCCTGTCGTAATTAAAATTTTCGACAGTAAAAAATTAATATTTTGAAAAATTTACTGTAGAAAAGGCAATCCCTGGCGCAATTAAAATTTGCGACAGTAAAAAATTATTTTTTGAATAATTTACTATAGAAAAGGCAATCCCTGGCGCAATTAAAATTTGCGACAGTAAAAAATTATTTTTTGAATAATTTACTATAGAAAAGGCAATCCCTGGCGCACTTAAAATTTGCGACAGTTGAAAATTATTTTTTGAATAATTTACTATAGAAAAGGCAATCCCTGGCGCACTTAAAATTTGCGACAGTAAAAAATTATTTTTTGAATAATTTACTATAGAAAAGGCAATCCCTGGCGTATTTAAAATTTGCGACAGTAAGAAATTAATTTGTGAGAAAATTACTATAGAAAAAGCAATCCCTGGGATATTTAAAATTTGCGACAGTAAAAAATTATTTTTTGAAAAATTTACTATAGAAAAGGCAATCCCTGGCGTAATTAAAATTTGCGATAGTAGAAAATTATTTTTTGAAAAATTTACTATAGAAAAGGCAATCCCTGGCGTAATTAAAATTTGCGACAGTATAAAATTATTTTTTGAAAAATTTACTATAGAAAAGGCAATCCCTGGCGTAATTAAAATTTGCGACAGTATAAAATTATTTTTTGAAAAATTTACTATAGAAAAGGCAATCCCTGGCGTAATTAAAATTTTCGACAGTAAAAAATTAATATTTTGAAAAATTTACTGTAGAAAAGGCAATCCCTGGCGCAATTAAAATTTGCGACAGTAAAAAATTATTTTTTGAATAATTTACTATAGAAAAGGCAATCCCTGGCGCAATTAAAATTTGCGACAGTAAAAAATTATTTTTTGAATAATTTACTATAGAAAAGGCAATCCCTGGCGCACTTAAAATTTGCGACAGTTGAAAATTATTTTTTGAATAATTTACTATAGAAAAGGCAATCCCTGGCGCACTTAAAATTTGCGACAGTAAAAAATTATTTTTTGAATAATTTACTATAGAAAAGGCAATCCCTGGCGTATTTAAAATTTGCGACAGTAAGAAATTAATTTGTGAGAAATTTACTATAGAAAAGGCAATCCCTGGGATATTTAAAATTTGCGACAGTAAAAAATTATTTTTTGAAAAATTTACTGTAGAAAAGGCAATCCCTGGCGCAATTAAAACTTGCGACAGTAAAAAATTATTTTTTTAATAATTTACTATAGAAAAGGCAATCCCTGGCGCACTTAAAATTTGCGACAGTTGAAAATTATTTTTTGAATAATTTACTATAGAAAAGGCAATCCCTGGCGCACTTAAAATTTGCGACAGTAAAAAATTATTTTTTGAATAATTTACTATGGAAAAGGCAATCCCTGGCGTATTTAAAATTTGCGACAGTAAGAAATTAATTTGTGAGAAAATTACTATAGAAAAGCAATCCCTGGGATATTTAAAATTTGCGACAGTAAAAAATTATTTTTTGAAAAATTTACTATAGAAAAGGCAATCCCTGGCGTAATTAAAACTTGCGACAGTATAAAATTATTTTTTGAAAAATTTACTATAGAAAAGGCAATCCCTGGCGTAGTTAAAATTTTCGACAGTAAAAAATTAATATTTTGAAAAATTTACTGTAGAAAAAAGGCGACAGTATAAAATTAATTTTTGAAAAATTTACTGTAGAAAAGGCAATCCCTGGCGTAATTAAAATTTGCGACAGTAAAAAATTATTTTTTGAATAATTTACTATAGAAAAGGCAATCCCTGGCGCAATTAAAATTTGCGACAGTAAAAAATTATTTTTTGAATAATTTACTATAGAAAAGGCAATCCCTGGCGCACTTAAAATTTGCGACAGTTGAAAATTATTTTTTGAATAATTTACTATAGAAAAGGCAATCCCTGGCGTAATTAAAATTTGCGACAGTAGAAAATTATTTTTTGAATAATTTACTATAGAAAAGGTAATCCCTGGCGTAATTAAAATTTGCGATAGTAGAAAATTATTTTTTGAAAAATTTACTATAGAAAAGGCAATCCCAGGCGTAATTAAAATTTGCGATAGTAGCAAATTATTTTTTGAAAAATTTACTATAGAAAAGGCAATCCCTGGCGTAATTAAAATTTGCGACAGTAGAAAATTATTTTTTGAATAATTTACTATAGAAAAGGCAATCCCTGGCGTATTTAAAATTTGCGACAGTAAAAAATTATTTTTTGAATAATTTACTAGAGAAAAGGCAATCCCTGGCGTATTTAAAATTTGCGACAGTAAAAAATTATTTTTTGAATAATTTACTATAGAAAAGGCAATCCCTGGCGTAATTAAAATTTGCGACAGTATAAAATTATTTTTTGAATAATTTACTATAGAAAAGGCAATCCCTGGCGTAATTAAAATTTGCGACAGTAAAAAATTATTTTTTGAATAATTTACTATAGAAAAGGCAATCCCTGGCGCACTTAAAATTTGCGACAGTAAAAAATTATTTTTTGAATAATTTACTATGGAAAAGGCAATCCCTGGCGTATTTAAAATTTGCGACAGTAAGAAATTAATTTGTGAGAAAATTACTATAGAAAAGCAATCCCTGGGATATTTAAAATTTGCGACAGTAAAAAATTATTTTTTTTAATAATTTATTATAGAAAAGGCAATCCCTGGCGCACTTAAAATTTGCGACAGTTGAAAATTATTTTTTGAATAATTTACTATAGAAAAGGCAATCCCTGGCGCACTTAAAATTTGCGACAGAAAAAAATTATTTTTTGAATAATTTACTATATAAAAGGCAATCCCTGGCGTATTTAAAATTTGCGACAGTAAAAAATTATTTTTTGAATAATTTACTATAGAAAAGGCAATCCCTGGCGTAATTAAAATTTGCGACAGTAGAAAATTATTTTTTGAATAATTTACTATAGAAAAGGCAATCCCTGGCGTAATTAAAATTTGCGACAGTATAAAATTATTTTTTGAATAATTTACTATAGAAAAGGCAATCCCTGGCGCACTTAAAATTTGCGACAGTAAAAAATTATTTTTTGAATAATTTACTATAGAAAAGGCAATCCCTGGCGTATTTAAAATTTGCGACAGTATAAAATTATTTTTTGAATAATTTACTGTAGAAAAGGCAATCCCTGGCGTAATTAAAATTTGCGACAGTAGAAAATTATTTTTTGAATAATTTACTATAGAAAAGGCAATCCCTGGGGTATTTAAAACTTGCGACAGTAAAAAATTATTTTTTGAATAATTTACTAGAGAAAAGGCAATCCCTGGCGTATTTAAAATTTGCGACAGTAAAAAATTATTTTTTGAATAATTTACTATAGAAAAGGCAATCCCTGGCGTAATTAAAATTTGCGACAGTAGAAAATTATTTTTTGAATAATTTACTATAGAAAAGGTAATCCCTGGCGTAATTAAAATTTGCGATAGTAGAAAATTATTTTTTGAAAAATTTACTATAGAAAAGGCAATCCCTGGCGTAATTAAAATTTGCGACAGTATAAAATTATTTTTTGAAAAATTTACTATAGAAAAGGCAATCCCTGTCGTAATTAAAATTTTCGACAGTAAAAAATTAATATTTTGAAAAATTTACTGTAGAAAAGGCAATCCCTGGCGCAATTAAAATTTGCGACAGTAAAAAATTATTTTTTGAATAATTTACTATAGAAAAGGCAATCCCTGGCGCAATTAAAATTTGCGACAGTAAAAAAATATTTTTTGAATAATTTACTATAGAAAAGGCAATCCCTGGCGCACTTAAAATTTGCGACAGTTGAAAATTATTTTTTGAATAATTTACTATAGAAAAGGCAATCCCTGGCGCACTTAAAATTTGCGACAGTAAAAAATTATTTTTTGAATAATTTACTATAGAAAAGGCAATCCCTGGCGTATTTAAAATTTGCGACAGTAAGAAATTAATTTGTGAGAAAATTACTATAGAAAAAGCAATCCCTGGGATATTTAAAATTTGCGACAGTAAAAAATTATTTTTTGAAAAATTTACTATAGAAAAGGCAATCCCTGGCGTAATTAAAATTTGCGATAGTAGAAAATTATTTTTTGAAAAATTTACTATAGAAAAGGCAATCCCTGGCGTAATTAAAATTTGCGACAGTATAAAATTATTTTTTGAAAAATTTACTATAGAAAAGGCAATCCCTGGCGTAATTAAAATTTTCGACAGTAAAAAATTAATATTTTGAAAAATTTACTGTAGAAAAGGCAATCCCTGGCGCAATTAAAATTTGCGACAGTAAAAAATTATTTTTTGAATAATTTACTATAGAAAAGGCAATCCCTGGCGCAATTAAAATTTGCGACAGTAAAAAATTATTTTTTGAATAATTTACTATAGAAAAGGCAATCCCTGGCGCACTTAAAATTTGCGACAGTTGAAAATTATTTTTTGAATAATTTACTATAGAAAAGGCAATCCCTGGCGCACTTAAAATTTGCGACAGTAAAAAATTATTTTTTGAATAATTTACTATAGAAAAGGCAATCCCTGGCGTATTTAAAATTTGCGACAGTAAGAAATTAATTTGTGAGAAATTTACTATAGAAAAGGCAATCCCTGGGATATTTAAAATTTGCGACAGTAAAAAATTATTTTTTGAAAAATTTACTGTAGAAAAGGCAATCCCTGGCGCAATTAAAACTTGCGACAGTAAAAAATTATTTTTTTAATAATTTACTATAGAAAAGGCAATCCCTGGCGCACTTAAAATTTGCGACAGTTGAAAATTATTTTTTGAATAATTTACTATAGAAAAGGCAATCCCTGGCGCACTTAAAATTTGCGACAGTAAAAAATTATTTTTTGAATAATTTACTATGGAAAAGGCAATCCCTGGGATATTTAAAATTTGCGACAGTAGAAAATTATTTTTTGAAAAATTTACTATAGAAAAGGCAATCCCTGGCGTAATTAAAACTTGCGACAGTATAAAATTATTTTTTGAAAAATTTACTATAGAAAAGGCAATCCCTGGCGTAGTTAAAATTTTCGACAGTAAAAAATTAATATTTTGAAAAATTTACTGTAGAAAAAAGGCGACAGTATAAAATTAATTTTTGAAAAATTTACTGTAGAAAAGGCAATCCCTGGCGTAATTAAAATTTGCGACAGTAGAAAATTATTTTTTGAATAATTACTATAGAAAAGGCAATCCCTGGCGTAATTAAAATTTGCGACAGTAAAAAATTATTTTTTGAATAATTTACTATAGAAAAGGCAATCCCTGGCGCACTTAAAATTTGCGACAGTATAAAATTATTTTTTGAATAATTTACTATAGAAAAGGCAATCCCTGGCGTCATAAAAATTTGCGACAGTATAAAATTATTTTTTGAATAATTTACTATAGAAAAGGCAATCCCTGGCGCACTTAAAATTTGCGACAGTAAAAAATTATTTTTTGAATAATTTACTATAGAAAAGGCAATCCCTGGCGCAATTAAAATTTGCGACAGTAAAAAATTATTTTTTGCAAAATTTACTATAGAAAAGGCAATCCCTGGCGTATTTAAAATTTGCGACAGTATAAAATTAATTTTTGAAAAATTTACTGTAGAAAAGGCAATCCCTGGCGTAATTAAAATTTGCGACAGTAAAAAATTATTTTTTGAATAATTTACTATAGAAAAGGCAATCCCTGGCGTATTTAAAATTTGCGACAGTAGAAAATTATTTTTTGAATAATTTACTATAGAAAAGGCAATCCCTGGCGTATTTAAAATTTGCGACAGTAAAAAATTAATATTTTGAAAAATTTACTGCAGAAAAGGCAATCCCTGGCGCAATTAAAATTTGCGACAGTAAAAAATTATTTTTTGAATAATTTACTATAGAAAAGGCAATCCCTGGCGCAATTAAAATTTGCGACAGTAAAAAATTGTTTTTTGAAAAATTTACTATAGAAAAGGTAATCCCTGGCGCAATTACAATTTGCGACAGTAAAAAATTATTTTTTGAATAATTTACTATAGAAAAGGCAATCCCTGGCGCACTTAAAATTTGCGACAGTAAAAAATTATTTTTTGAATAATTTACTATAGAAAAGGCAATCCCTGGGATATTTAAAATTTGCGACAATAGAAAATTATTTTTTGAATAATTTACTATAGAAAAGGCAATCCCTGGCGTAATTAAAATTTGCGACAGTTGAAAATTATTTTTTGAATAATTTACTATAGAAAAGGCAATCCCTGGCGCACTTAAAATTTGCGACAGAAAAAAATTATTTTTTGAATAATTTACTATATAAAAGGCAATCCCTGGCGTATTTAAAATTTGCGACAGTAAAAAATTATTTTTTGAATAATTTACTATAGAAAAGGCAATCCCTGGCGTAATTAAAATTTGCGACAGTAGAAAATTATTTTTTGAATAATTTACTATAGAAAAGGCAATCCCTGGCGTAATTAAAATTTGCGACAGTATAAAATTATTTTTTGAATAATTTACTATAGAAAAGGCAATCCCTGGCGCACTTAAAATTTGCGACAGTAAAAAATTATTTTTTGAATAATTTACTATAGAAAAGGCAATCCCTGGCGTATTTAAAATTTGCGACAGTATAAAATTATTTTTTGAATAATTTACTGTAGAAAAGGCAATCCCTGGCGTAATTAAAATTTGCGACAGTAGAAAATTATTTTTTGAATAATTTACTATAGAAAAGGCAATCTCTGGCGTATTTAAAATTTGCGACAGTAAAAAATTATTTTTTGAATAATTTACTATAGAAAAGGTAATCCCTGGCGTAATTAAAATTTGCGATAGTAGAAAATTATTTTTTGAAAAATTTACTATAGAAAAGGCAATCCCTGGCGTAATTAAAATTTGCGACAGTATAAAATTATTTTTTGAAAAATTTACTATAGAAAAGCAATCCCTGTCGTAATTAAAATTTTCGACAGTAAAAAATTAATATTTTGAAAAATTTACTGTAGAAAAGGCAATCCCTGGCGCAATTAAAATTTGCGACAGTAAAAAATTATTTTTTGAATAATTTACTATAGAAAAGGCAATCCCTGGCGCAATTAAAATTTGCGACAGTAAAAAATTATTTCTTGAATAATTTACTATAGAAAAGGCAATCCCTGGCGCACTTAAAATTTGCGACAGTTGAAAATTATTTTTTGAATAATTTACTATAGAAAAGGCAATCCCTGGCGCACTTAAAATTTGCGACAGTAAAAAATTATTTTTTGAATAATTTACTATAGAAAAGGCAATCCCTGGCGTATTTAAAATTTGCGACAGTAAGAAATTAATTTGTGAGAAAATTACTATAGAAAAAGCAATCCCTGGGATATTTAAAATTTGCGACAGTAAAAAATTATTTTTTGAAAAATTTACTATAGAAAAGGCAATCCCTGGCGTAATTAAAATTTGCGATAGTAGAAAATAATTTTTTGAAAAATTTACTATAGAAAAGGCAATCCCTGGCGTAATTAAAATTTGCGACAGTATAAAATTATTTTTTGAAAAATTTACTATAGAAAAGGCAATCCCTGGCGTAATTAAAATTTTCGACAGTAAAAAATTAATATTTTGAAAAATTTACTGTAGAAAAGGCAATCCCTGGCGCAATTAAAATTTGCGACAGTAAAAAATTATTTTTTGAATAATTTACTATAGAAAAGGCAATCCCTGGCGCAATTAAAATTTGCGACAGTAAAAAATTATTTTTTGAATAATTTACTATAGAAAAGGCAATCCCTGGCGCACTTAAAATTTGCGACAGTTGAAAATTATTTTTTGAATAATTTACTATAGAAAAGGCAATCCCTGGCGCACTTAAAATTTGCGACAGTAAAAAATTATTTTTTGAATAATTTACTATAGAAAAGGCAATCCCTGGCGTATTTAAAATTTGCGACAGTAAGAAATTAATTTGTGAGAAATTTACTATAGAAAAGGCAATCCCTGGGATATTTAAAATTTGCGACAGTAAAAAATTATTTTTTGAAAAATTTACTGTAGAAAAGGCAATCCCTGGCGCAATTAAAACTTGCGACAGTAAAAAATTATTTTTTTAATAATTTACTATAGAAAAGGCAATCCCTGGCGCACTTAAAATTTGCGACAGTTGAAAATTATTTTTTGAATAATTTACTATAGAAAAGGCAATCCCTGGCGCACTTAAAATTTGCGACAGTAAAAAATTATTTTTTGAATAATTTACTATGGAAAAGGCAATCCCTGGCGTATTTAAAATTTGCGACAGTAAAAAATTATTTATTGCAAAATTTACTATAGAAAAGGCAATCCCTGGCGTATTTAAAATTTGCGACAGTATAAAATTAATTTTTGAAAAATTTACTGTAGAAAAGGCAATCCCTGGCGTAATTAAAATTTGCGACAGTAAAAAATTATTTTTTGAATAATTTACTATAGAAAAGGCAATCCCTGGCGTATTTAAAATTTGCGACAGTAGAAAATTATTTTTTGAATAATTTACTATAGAAAAGGCAATCCCTGGCGTATTTAAAATTTGCGACAGTAAAAAATTAATATTTTGAAAAATTTACTGCAGAAAAGGCAATCCCTGGCGCAATTAAAATTTGCGACAGTAAAAAATTATTTTTTGAATAATTTACTATAGAAAAGGCAATCCCTGGCGCACTTAAAATTTGCGACAGTATAAAATTATTTTTTGCAAAATTTACTATAGAAAAGGCAATCCCTGGCGTAATTAAAATTTTCGACAGTAAAAAATTAATATTTTGAAAAATTTACTGTAGAAAATGCAATCCCTGGCGCTATTAAAATTTGCGACAGTAGAAAATTATTTTTTGAATAATTTACTATACAAAAGGCAATCCCTGGCGCAATTAAAATTTGCGACAGTAGAAAATTATTTTTTGAACAATTTGCTATAGAAAAGGCAATCCCTGGCGCAATTAAAATTTGCGACAGTAAAAAATTATTTTTTGAAAAATTTACTATAGAAAAGGTAATCCCTGGCGCAATTACAATTTGCGACAGTAAAAAATTATTTTTTAAATAATTTACTATAGAAAAGGCAATCCCTGGCGCACTTAAAATTTGCGACAGTAAAAAATTATTTTTTGAATAATTTACTATAGAAAAGGCAATCCCTGGGATATTTAAAATTTGCGACAATAGAAAATTATTTTTTGAATAATTTACTATAGAAAAGGCAATCCCTGGCGTAATTAAAATTTGCGACAGTTGAAAATTATTTTTTGAATAATTTACTATAGAAAAGGCAATCCCTGGCGCACTTAAAATTTGCGACAGAAAAAAATTATTTTTTGAATAATTTACTATATAAAAGGCAATCCCTGGCGTATTTAAAATTTGCGACAGTAAAAAATTATTTTTTGAATAATTTACTATAGAAAAGGCAATCCCTGGCGTAATTAAAATTTGCGACAGTAGAAAATCATTTTTTGAATAATTTACTATAGAAAAGGCAGTCCCTGGCGCACTTAAAATTTGCGACAGTAAAAAATTATTTTTTGAATAATTTACTATAGAAAAGGCAATCCCTGGCGCACTTAAAATTTTCGACAGAAAAAATTATTTTTTGAATAATTTACTATAGAAAAGGCAATCCCTGGAATATTTAAAATTTGCGACAGTAGAAAATTATTTTTTGAATAATTTACTATAGAAAAGGCAATCCCTGGCGTATTTAAAATTTGCGACAGTAAAAAATTAATATTTTGAAAAATTTACTGTAGAAAAGGCAATCCCTGGCGCAATTACAATTTGCGACAGTAAAAAATTATTTTTTAAATAATTTACTATAGAAAAGGCAATCCCTGGCGCACTTAAAATTTGCGACAGTAAAAAATTATTTTTTGAATAATTTACTATAGAAAAGGCAATCCCTGGGATATTTAAAATTTGCGACAATAGAAAATTATTTTTTGAATAATTTACTATAGAAAAGGCAATCCCTGGCGTAATTAAAATTTGCGACAGTTGAAAATTATTTTTTGAATAATTTACTATAGAAAAGGCAATCCCTGGCGCACTTAAAATTTGCGACAGAAAAAAATTATTTTTTGAATAATTTACTATATAAAAGGCAATCCCTGGCGTATTTAAAATTTGCGACAGTAAAAAATTATTTTTTGAATAATTTACTATAGAAAAGGCAATCCCTGGCGTAATTAAAATTTGCGACAGTAGAAAATCATTTTTTGAATAATTTACTATAGAAAAGGCAATCCCTGGCGCACTTAAAATTTGCGACAGTAAAAAATTATTTTTTGAATAATTTACTATAGAAAAGGCAATCCCTGGCGCACTTAAAATTTTCGACAGAAAAAATTATTTTTTGAATAATTTACTATAGAAAAGGCAATCCCTGGAATATTTAAAATTTGCGACAGTAGAAAATTATTTTTTGAATAATTTACTATAGAAAAGGCAATCCCTGGCGTATTTAAAATTTGCGACAGTAAAAAATTAATATTTTGAAAAATTTACTGCAGAAAAGGCAATCCCTGGCGCAATTAAAATTTGCGACAGTAAAAAATTATTTTTTGAATAATTTACTATAGAAAAGGCAATCCCTGGCGCACTTAAAATTTGCGACAGTATAAAATTATTTTTTGCAAAATTTACTATAGAAAAGGCAATACCTGGCGTAATTAAAATTTTCGACAGTAAAAAATTAATATTTTGAAAAATTTACTGTAGAAAAGGCAATCCCTGGCGCTATTAAAATTTGCGACAGTAGAAAATTATTTTTTGAATAATTTACTATAGAAAAGGCAATCCCTGGCGCAATTAAAATTTGCGACAGTAGAAAATTATTTTTTGAACAATTTGCTATAGAAAAGGCAATCCCTGGCGCAATTAAAATTTGCGACAGTAAAAAATTATTTTTTGAAAAATTTACTATAGAAAAGGTAATCCCTGGCGCAATTACAATTTGCGACAGTAAAAAATTATTTTTTGAATAATTTACTATAGAAAAGGCAATCCCTGGCGCACTTAAAATTTGCGACAGTAAAAAATTATTTTTTGAATAATTTACTATAGAAAAGGCAATCCCTGGGATATTTAAAATTTGCGACAATAGAAAATTATTTTTTGAATAATTTACTATAGAAAAGGCAATCCCTGGCGTAATTAAAATTTGCGACAGTTGAAAATTATTTTTTGAATAATTTACTATAGAAAAGGCAATCCCTGGCGCACTTAAAATTTGCGACAGAAAAAAATTATTTTTTGATTAATTTACTATATAAAAGGCAATCCCTGGCGTATTTAAAATTTGCGACAGTAAAAAATTATTTTTTGAATAATTTACTATAGAAAAGGCAATCCCTGGCGTAATTAAACTTTGCGACAGTAGAAAATTATTTTTTGAATAATTTACTATAGAAAAGGCAATCCCTGGCGTAATTAAAATTTGCGACAGTATAAAATTATTTTTTGAATAATTTACTATAGAAAAGGCAATCCCTGGCGCACTTAAAATTTGCGACAGTAAAAAATTATTTTTTGAATAATTTACTATAGAAAAGGCAATCCCTGGCGTATTTAAAATTTGCGACAGTATAAAATTATTTTTTGAATAATTTACTGTAGAAAAGGCAATCCCTGGCGTAATTAAAATTTGCGACAGTAGAAAATTATTTTTTGAATAATTTACTATAGAAAAGGCAATCCCTGGCGTATTTAAAATTTGCGACAGTAAAAAATTATTTTTTGAATAATTTACTAGAGAAAAGGCAATCCCTGGCGTATTTAAAATTTGCGACAGTAAAAAATTATTTTTTGAATAATTTACTATAGAAAAGGCAATCCCTGGCGTAATTAAAATTTGCGACAGTAGAAAATTATTTTTTGAATAATTTACTATAGAAAGGTAATCCCTGGCGTAATTAAAATTTGCGATAGTAGAAAATTATTTTTTGAAAAATTTACTATAGAAAAGGCAATCCCTGGCGTAATTAAAATTTGCGACAGTATAAAATTATTTTTTGAAAAATTTACTATAGAAAAGGCAATCCCTGTCGTAATTAAAATTTTCGACAGTAAAAAATTAATATTTTGAAAAATTTACTGTAGAAAAAGCAATCCCTGGCGCAATTAAAATTTGCGACAGTAAAAAATTATTTTTTGAATAATTTACTATAGAAAAGGCAATCCCTGGCGCAATTAAAATTTGCGACAGTAAAAAATTATTTTTTGAATAATTACTATAGAAAAGGCAATCCCTGGCGCACTTAAAATTTGCGACAGTTGAAAATTATTTTTTGAATAATTTACTATAGAAAAGGCAATCCCTGGCGCACTTAAAATTTGCGACAGTAAAAAATTATTTTTTGAATAATTTACTATAGAAAAGGCAATCCCTGGCGTATTTAAAATTTGCGACAGCAAGAAATTAATTTGTGAGAAAATTACTATAGAAAAAGCAATCCCTGGGATATTTAAAATTTGCGACAGTAAAAAATTATTTTTTGAAAAATTTACTATAGAAAGGGCAATCCCTGGCGTAATTAAAATTTGCGATAGTAAAAAATTATTTTTTGAAAAATTTACTATAGAAAAGGCAATCCCTGGCGTAATTAAAATTTGCGACAGTATAAAATTATTTTTTGAAAAATTTACTATAGAAAAGGCAATCCCTGGCGTAATTAAAATTTTCGACAGTAAAAAATTAATATTTTGAAAAATTTACTGTAGAAAAGGCAATCCCTGGCGCAATTAAAATTTGCGACAGTAAAAAATTATTTTTTGAATAATTTACTATAGAAAAGGCAATCCCTGGCGCAATTAAAATTTGCGACAGTAAAAAATTATTTTTTGAATAATTTACTATAGAAAAGGCAATCCCTGGCGCACTCAAAAATTTGCGGCAGTTGAAAATTATTTTTTGAATAATTTACTATAGAAAAGGCAATCCCTGGCGCACTTAAAATTTGCGACAGTAAAAAATTATTTTTTGAATAATTTACTATAGAAAAGGCAATCCCTGGCGTATTTAAAATTTGCGACAGTAAGAAATTAATTTGTGAGAAATTTACTATAGAAAAGGCAATCCCTGGGATATTTAAAATTTGCGACAGTAAAAAATTATTTTTTGAAAAATTTACTGTAGAAAAGGCAATCCCTGGCGCAATTAAAACTTGCGACAGTAAAAAATTATTTTTTTAATAATTTACTATAGAAAAGGCAATCCCTGGCGCACTTAAAATTTGCGACAGTTGAAAATTATTTTTTGAATAATTTACTATAGAAAAGGCAATCCCTGGCGCACTTAAAATTTGCGACAGTAAAAAATTATTTTTTGAATAATTTACTATGGAAAAGGCAATCCCTGGCGTATTTAAAATTTGCGACAGTAAGAAATTAATTTGTGAGAAAATTACTATAGAAAAGCAATCCCTGGGATATTTAAAATTTGAGACAGTAAAAAATTATTTTTTGAAAAATTTACTATAGAAAAGGCAATCCCTGGCGTAATTAAAATTTGCGATAGTAGAAAATTATTTTTTGAAAAATTTACTATAGAAAAGGCAATCCCTGGCGTAATTAAAATTTGCGATAGTAGAAAATTATTTTTTGAAAAATTTACTATAGAAAAGGCAATCCCTGGCGTAATTAAAATTTGCGACAGTATAAAATTATTTTTTGAAAAATTTACTATAGAAAAGGCAATCCCTGGCGCAATTAAAATTTGCGACAGTAAAAAATTATTTTTTGAATAATTTACTATAGAAAAGGCAATCCCTGGGATATTTAAAATTTGCGACAGTAAAAAATTATTTTTTGAAAAATTTACTGTAGAAAAGGCAATCCCTGGCGCAATTAAAACTTGCGATAGTAAAAAATTATTTTTTGAAAAGTTTACTATAGAAAAGGCAATCCCTGGCGTAATTATAATTTGCGACAGTATAAAATTATTTTTTGAATAATTTACTATAGAAAAGGCAATCCCTGGCACACTTAAAATTTGCGACAGTTGAAAATTATTTTTTGAATAATTTACTATAGAAAAGGCAATCCCTGGCGCACTTAAAATTTGCGACAGTAAAAAATTATTTTTTGAATATTTTACTATAGAAAAGGCAATCCCTGGCGTATTTAAAATTTGCGACAGTAAGAAATTAATTTGTGAGAAAATTACTATAGAAAAAGCAATCCCTGTGATATTTAAAATTTGCGACAGTAAAAAATTATTTTTTGAAAAATTTACTATAGAAAAGGCAATCCCTGGCGTAATTAAAATTTGCGATAGTAGAAAATTATTTTTTGAAAAATTTACTATAGAAAAGGCAATCCCTGGCGTAATTAAAATTTGCGACAGTATAAAATTATTTTTTGAAAAATTTACTATAGAAAAGGCAATCCCTGGCGTATTTAAAATTTGCGACAGTAAGAAATTAATTTGTGAGAAATTTACTATAGAAAAGGCAATCCCTGGGATATTTAAAATTTGCGACAGTAAAAAATTATTTTTTGAAAAATTTACTGTAGAAAAGGCAATCCCTGGCGCAATTAAAACTTGCGATAGTAAAAAATTATTTTTTGAAAAGTTTACTATAGAAAAGGCAATCCCTGGCGTAATTATAATTTGCGACAGTATAAAATTATTTTTTGAATAATTTACTATAGAAAAGGCAATCCCTGGCGCAATTAAAATTTGCGACAGTAAAAAATTATTTTTTGAATAATTTACTATAGAAAAGGCAATCCCTGGCGCAATTAAAATTTGCGACAGTAAAAAATTATTTTTTGAATAATTTACTATAGAAAAGGCAATCCCTGGCGCACTTAAAATTTGCGACAGTTGAAAATTATTTTTTGAATAATTTACTATAGAAAAGGCAATCCCTGGCGCACTTAAAATTTGCGACAGTAAAAAATTATTTTTTGAATAATTTACTATAGAAAAGGCAATCCCTGGCGTATTTAAAATTTGCGACAGTAAGAAATTAATTTGTGAGAAAATTACTATAGAAAAAGCAATCCCTGGGATATTTAAAATTTGCGACAGTAAAAAATTATTTTTTGAAAAATTTACTATAGAAAAGGCAATCCCTGGCGTAATTAAAATTTGCGATAGTAGAAAATTATTTTTTGAAAAATTTACTATAGAAAAGGCAATCCCTGGCGTAATTAAAATTTGCGACAGTATAAAATTATTTTTTGAAAAATTTACTATAGAAAAGGCAATCCCTGGCGTAATTAAAATTTTCGACAGTAAAAAATTAATATTTTGAAAAATTTACTGTAGAAAAGGCAATCCCTGGCGCAATTAAAATTTGCGACAGTAAAAAATTATTTTTTGAAAAATTTACTATAGAAAAGGCAATACCTGGCGCACTTAAAATTTGCGACAGTAAAAAATTATTTTTTGAATAATTTACTATAGAAAAGGCAATCCCTGGCGTATTTAAAATTTGCGACAGTAAGAAATTAATTTGTGAAAAAATTACTACAGGAAAAGCAATCCCTGGGATATTTAAAATTTGCGACAGTAAAAAATTATTTTTTGAAAAATTTACTATAGAAAAGGCAATCCCTGGCGTAATTAATATTTGCGATAGTAGAAAATTATTTTTTGAATAATTTACTATAGAAAAGGCAATCCCTGGCGCACTTAAAATTTGCGACAGTTGAAAATTATTTTTTGAATAATTTACTAGAGAAAAGGCAATCCCTGGCGTAATTAAAATTTGCGATAGTAGAAAATTATTTTTTGAAAAATTTACTATAGAAAAGGCAATCCCTGGCGTAATTAAAATTTGCGACAGTATAAAATTATTTTTTGAAAAATTTACTATAGAAAAGGCAATCCCTGGCGTAATTAAAATTTTCGACAGTAAAAAATTAATATTTTGAAAAATTTACTGTAGAAAAGGCAATCCCTGGCGCAATTAAAATTTGCGACAGTAAAAAATTATTTTTTGAAAAATTTACTATAGAAAAGGCAATACCTGGCGCACTTAAAATTTGCGACAGTAAAAAATTATTTTTTGAATAATTTACTATAGAAAAGGCAATCCCTGGCGTATTTAAAATTTGCGACAGTAAGAAATTAATTTGTGAAAAAATTACTACAGGAAAAGCAATCCCTGGGATATTTAAAATTTGCGACAGTAAAAAATTATTTTTTGAAAAATTTACTATAGAAAAGGCAATCCCTGGCGTAATTAATATTTGCGATAGTAGAAAATTATTTTTTGAAAAATTTACTATAGAAAAGGCAATCCCTGGCGTAATTAAAATTTGCGACAGTATAAAATTATTTTTTGAAAAATTTACTATAGAAAAGGCAATCCCTGGGATATTTAAAATTTGCGACAGTAAAAAATTATTTTTTGAAAAATTTACTGTAGAAAAGGCAATCCCTGGCGCAATTAAAACTTGCGATAGTAAAAAATTATTTTTTGAAAAGTTTACTATAGAAAAGGCAATCCCTGGCGTAATTATAATTTGCGACAGTATAAAATTATTTTTTGAATAATTTACTATAGAAAAGGCAATCCCTGGCGTAATTAAAATTTGCGATAGTAAAAAATTATTTTTTGAATAATTTACTATAGAAAGGGCAATCCCTGGCGCACTTAAAATTTGCGACAGTATAAAATTATTTTTTGAATAATTTACTATAGAAATGGCAATCCCTGGCATATTTAAAATTTGCGACAGTAAAAAATTTTTTTTGAAAAATTTACTATAGAAAAGGCAATCCCTGGCGTATTTAAAATTTGCGACAGTATAAAATTAATTTTTGAAAAATTTACTGTAGAAAAGGCAATCCCTGGCGCAATTAAAATTTGCGACAGTAAAAAATTATTTTTTGCAAAATTTACTATAGAAAAGGTAATCCCTGGCGCAATTACAATTTGCGACAGTAAAAAATTATTTTTTTGCAAAATTTACTATAGAAAAGGCAATTCCTGGCGTATTTAAAATTTGCGACAGTAGAAAATTATTTTTTGAATAATTTACTATAGAAAAGGCAATCCCTGGCGCAATTAAAATTTGCGACAGTAGAAAATTATTTTTTGAATAATTTACTATAGAAAAGGCAATCCCTGGCGTAATTAAAATTTGCGACAGCTGAAAATTATTTTTTGAATAATTTACTATAGAAAAGGCAATCCCTGGCGCACTTAAAATTTGCGACAGTAAAAAATTATTTTTTGAATAATTTACTATAGAAAAGCCAATCCCTGGCGTATTTAAAATTTGCGACAGTAAGAAATTAATTTGTGAGAAAATTACTATAGAAAAAGCAATCCCTGGGATATTTAAAATTTGCGACAGTAAAAAATTATTTTTTGAAAAATTTACTATAGAAAAGGCAATCCCTGGCGTAATTAAAATTTGCGATAGTAGAAAATTATTTTTTGAAAAATTTACTATAGAAAAGGCAATCCCTGGCGTAATTAAAATTTGCGACAGTATAAAATTATTTTTTGAAAAATTTACTATAGAAAAGGCAATCCCTTGCGTAATTAAAATTTTCGACAGTAAAAAATTAATATTTTGAAAAATTTACTGTAGAAAAGGCAATCCCTGGCGCAATTAAAATTTGCGACAGTAAAAAATTATTTTTTGAATAATTTACTATAGAAAAGGCAATCCCTGGCGCAATTAAAATTTGCGACAGTAAAAAATTATTTTTTGAATAATTTACTATAGAAAAGGCAATCCCTGGCGTATTTAAAATTTGCGACAGTAAGAAATTAATTTGTGAGAAAATTACTATAGAAAAAGCAATCCCTGGGATATTTAAAATTTGCGACAGTAAAAAATTATTTTTTGAAAAATTTACTATAGAAAAGGCAATCCCTGGCGTAATTAAAATTTGCGATAGTAGAAAATTATTTTTTGAAAAATTTACTATAGAAAAGGCAATCCCTGGCGTAATTAAAATTTGCGACAGTATAAAATTATTTTTTGAAAAATTTACTATAGAAAAGGAAATCCCTGGCGTAATTAAAATTTTCGACAGTAAAAAATTAATATTTTGAAAAATTTACTGTAGAAAAGGCAATCCCTGGCGCAATTAAAATTTGCGACAGTAAAAAATTATTTTTTGAATAATTTACTATAGAAAAGGCAATCCCTGGCGCAATTAAAATTTGCGACAGTAAAAAATTATTTTTTGAATAATTTACTATAGAAAAGGCAATCCCTGGCGCACTTAAAATTTGCGACAGTTGAAAATTATTTTTTGAATAATTTACTATAGAAAAGGCAATCCCTGGTGCACTTAAAATTTGCGACAGTAAAACATTATTTTTTGAATAATTTACTATAGAAAAGGCAATCCCTGGCGTATTTAAAATTTGCGACAGTAAGAAATTAATTTGTGAGAAATTTACTATAGAAAAGGCAATCCCTGGGATATTTAAAATTTGCGACAGTAAAAAATTATTTTTTGAAAAATTTACTGTAGAAAAGGCAATCCCTGGCGCAATTAAAACTTGCGACAGTAAAAAATTATTTTTTGAATAATTTACTATAGAAAAGGCAATCCCTGGCGCACTTAAAATTTGCGACAGTTGAAAATTATTTTTTGAATAATTTACTAGAGAAAAGGCAATCCCTGGCGTAATTAAAATTTGCGATAGTAAAAAATTATTTTTTGAATAATTTACTATAGAAAAGGCAATCCCTGGCGCACTTAAAATTTGCGACAGTATAAAATTATTTTTTGAATAATTTACTATAGAAATGGCAATCCCTGGCATATTTAAAATTTGCGACAGTAAAAAATTTTTTTTGAAAAATTTACTATAGAAAAGAAAATCCCTGGCGTATTTAAAATTTGCGACAGTATAAAATTAATTTTTGAAAAATTTACTGTAGAAAAGGTAATCCCTGGCGCAATTACAATTTGCGACAGTAAAAAATTATTTTTTGAATAATTTACTATAGAAAAGGCAATCCCTGGCGCAATTAAAATTTGCGACAGTAAAAAATTATTTTTTGCAAAATTTACTGTAGAAAAGGCAATCCCTGGCGCAATTAAAACTTGCGATAGTAAAAAATTATTTTTTGAAAAGTTTACTATAGAAAAGGCAATCCCTGGCGTAATTATAATTTGCGACAGTATAAAATTATTTTTTGAATAATTTACTATAGAAAAGGCAATCCCTGGCGTAATTAAAATTTGCGATAGTAAAAAATTATTTTTTGAATAATTTACTATAGAAAAGGCAATCCCTGGCGCACTTAAAATTTGCGACAGTATAAAATTATTTTTTGAATAATTTACTATAGAAATGGCAATCCCTGGCATATTTAAAATTTGCGACAGTAAAAAATTTTTTTTGAAAAATTTACTATAGAAAAGGCAATCCCTGGCGTAATTATAATTTGCGACAGTATAAAATTATTTTTTGAATAATTTACTATAGAAAAGGCAATCCCTGGCGTAATTAAAATTTGCGATAGTAAAAAATTATTTTTTGAATAATTTACTATAGAAAAGGCAATCCCTGGCGCACTTAAAATTTGCGACAGTATAAAATTATTTTTTGAATAATTTACTATAGAAATGGCAATCCCTGGCATATTTAAAATTTGCGACAGTAAAAAATTTTTTTTGAAAAATTTACTATAGAAAAGGCAATCCCTGGCGTATTTAAAATTTGCGACAGTATAAAATTAATTTTTGAAAAATTTACTGTAGAAAAGGCAATCCCTGGCGCAATTAAAATTTGCGACAGTAAAAAATTATTTTTTGCAAAATTTACTATAGAAAAGGTAATCCCTGGCGCAATTACAATTTGCGACAGTAAAAAATTATTTTTTTGCAAAATTTACTATAGAAAAGGCAATCCCTGGGATATTTAAAATTTGCGACAGTAAAAAATTATTTTTTGAAAAATTTACTGTAGAAAAGGCAATCCCTGGCGCAATTAAAACTTGCGACAGTAAAAAATTATTTTTTGAATAATTTACTATAGAAAAGGCAATCCCTGGCGCACTTAAAATTTGCGACAGTTGAAAATTATTTTTTGAATAATTTACTATAGAAAAGGCAATCCCTGGCGTAATTAAAATTTGCGATAGTAAAAAATTATTTTTTGAATAATTTACTATAGAAAAGGCAATCCCTGGCGCACTTAAAATTTGCGACAGTATAAAATTATTTTTTGCAAAATTTACTGTAGAAAAGGCAATCCCTGGCGCAATTAAAACTTGCGATAGTAAAAAATTATTTTTTGAATAATTTACTATAGAAAAGGCAATCCCTGGCGTATTTAAAATTTCCGACAGTAAAAAATTAATATTTTGAAAAATTTACTGTAGAAAAGGCAATCCCTGGCGCAATTACAATTTGCGACAGTAAAAAATTATTTTTTGAATAATTTACTATAGAAAAGGCAATCCCTGGCGCTCTTAAAATTTGCGACAGTATAAAATTATTTTTTGAATAATTTACTATAGAAAAGGCAATCCCTGGCGTAATTACAATTTGCGACAGTAAAAAATTATTTTTTGAATAATTTACTATAGAAAAGGCAATCCCTGGCGCAATTAAAATTTGCGACAGTAAAAAATTATTTTTTGCAAAATTTACTGTAGAAAAGGCAATCCCTGGCGCAATTAAAACTTGCGATAGTAAAAAATTATTTTTTGAATAATTTACTATAGAAAAGGCAATCCCTGGCGTATTTAAAATTTCCGACAGTAAAAAATTAATTTTTTGAATAATTTACTGTAGAAAAGGCAATCCCTGGCGTAGTTAAAATTTGCGACAGTAAAAAATTATTTTTTGAATAATTTACTATAGAAAAGGCAATCCCTGGCGCAATTAAAATTTGCAAAAGTAAAAAATTATTTTTTGAATAATTTACTATAGAAAAGGCAATCCCTGGCGTATTTAAAATTTGCGACAGTATAAAATTAATTTTTGAAAAATTTACTGTAGAAAAGGCAATCCCTGGCGTAATTAAAATTTGCGACAGTAGAAAATTATTTTTTGAATAATTTACTATAGAAAAGGCAATCCCTGGCGTAATTACAATTTGCGACAGTAAAAAATTATTTTTTGAATAATTTACTATAGAAAAGGCAATCCCTGGCGCACTTAAAATTTGCGACAGTATAAAATTATTTTTTGAATAATTTACTATAGAAAAGGCAATCCCTGGCGTCATTAAAATTTGCGACAGTATAAAATTATTTTTTGAATAATTTACTATAGAAAAGGCAATCCCTGGCGCACTTAAAATTTGCGACAGTAAAAAATTATTTTTTGAATAATTTACTATAGAAAAGGCAATCCCTGGCGCACTTAAAATTTTCGACAGTAAAAAATTATTTTTTGAATAATTTACTATAGAAAAGGCAATCCCTGGAATATTTAAAATTTGCGACAGTAGAAAATTATTTTTTGAATAATTTACTATAGAAAAGGCAATCCCTGGCGTATTTAAAATTTGCGACAGTAAAAAATTAATATTTTGAAAAATTTACTGCAGAAAAGGCAATCCCTGGCGCAATTAAAATTTGCGACAGTAAAAAATTATTTTTTGAATAATTTACAATAGAAAAGGCAATCCCTGGCGCACTTAAAATTTGCGACAGTATAAAATTATTTTTTGCAAAATTTACTATAGAAAAGGCAATCCCTGGCGTAATTAAAATTTTCGACAGTAAAAAATTAATATTTTGAAAAATTTACTGTAGAAAAGGCAATCCCTGGCGCTATTAAAATTTGCGACAGTAGAAAATTATTTTTTGAATAATTTACTATAGAAAAGGCAATCCCTGGCGCAATTAAAATTTGCGACAGTAGAAAATTATTTTTTGAACAATTTGCTATAGAAAAGGCAATCCCTGGCGCAATTAAAATTTGCGACAGTAAAAAATTATTTTTTGAAAAATTTACTATAGAAAAGGTAATCCCTGGCGCAATTACAATTTGCGACAGTAAAAAATTATTTTTTGAATAATTTACTATAGAAAAGGCAATCCCTGGCGCACTTAAAATTTGCGACAGTAAAAAATTATTTTTTGAATAATTTACTATAGAAAAGGCAATCCCTGGGATATTTAAAATTTGCGACAATAGAAAATTATTTTTTGAATAATTTACTATAGAAAAGGCAATCCCTGGCGTAATTAAAATTTGCGACAATTGAAAATTATTTTTTGAATAATTTACTATAGAAAAGGCAATCCCTGGCGCACTTAAAATTTGCGACAGAAAAAAATTATTTTTTGAATAATTTACTATATAAAAGGCAATCCCTGGCGTATTTAAAATTTGCGACAGTAAAAAATTATTTTTTGAATAATTTACTATAGAAAAGGCAATCCCTGGCGTAATTAAGATTTGCGACAGTAGAAAATTATTTTTTGAATAATTTACTATAGAAAAGCAATCCCTGGCGCACTTAAAATTTGCGACAGTAAAAAATTATTTTTTGAATAATTTACTATAGAAAAGGCAATCCCTGGCGCACTTAAAATTTTCGACAGTAAAAAATTATTTTTTGAATAATTTACTATAGAAAAGGCAATCCCTGGAATATTTAAAATTTGCGACAGTAGAAAATTATTTTTTGAATAATTTACTATAGAAAAGGCAATCCCTGGCGTATTTAAAATTTGCGACAGTAAAAAATTAATATTTTGAAAAATTTACTGCAGAAAAGGCAATCCCTGGCGCAATTAAAATTTGCGACAGTAAAAAATTATTTTTTGAATAATTTACTATAGAAAAGGTAATCCCTGGCGTATTTAAAATTTGCGACAGTATAAAATTATTTTTTGAATAATTTACTGTAGAAAAGGCAATCCCTGGCGTAATTAAAATTTGCGACAGTAGAAAATTATTTTTTGAATAATTTACTATAGAAAAGGCAATCCCTGGCGTATTTAAAATTTGCGACAGTAAAAAATTATTTTTTGAATAATTTACTATAGAAAAGGCAATCCCTGGTGTATTTAAAATTTGCGACAGTAAAAAATTATTTTTTGAATATTTTACTATAGAAAAGGCAATCCCTGGCGTAATTAAAATTTGCGACAGTAGAAAATTATTTTTTGAATAATTTACTATAGAAAAGGCAATCCCTGGCGTAATTAAAATTTGCGATAGTAGAAAATTATTTTTTGAAAAATTTACTATAGAAATGGCAATCCCTGGCGTAATTAAAATTTGCGACAGTATAAAATTATTTTTTGAAAAATTTACTATAGAAAAGGCAATCCCTGGCGTAATTAAAATTTTCGACAGTAAAAAATTAATATTTTGAAAAATTTACTGTAGAAAAGGCAATCCCTGGCGCAGTTAAAATTTGCGACAGTAAAAAATTATTTTTTGAATAATTTACTATAGAAAAGGCAATCCCTGGCGCAATTAAAATTTGCGACAGTAAAAAATTATTTTTTGAATAATTTACTATAGAAAAGGCAATCCTGGCGCACTTAAAATTTGCGACAGTTGAAAATTATTTTTTGAATAATTTACTATAGAAAAGGCAATCCCTGGCGCACTTAAAATTTGCGACAGAAAAAAATTATTTTTTGAATAATTTACTATATAAAAGGCAATCCCTGGCGTATTTAAAATTTGCGACAGTAAAAAATTATTTTTTGAATAATTTACTATAGAAAAGGCAATCCCTGGCGTAGTTAAAATTTGCGACAGTAGAAAATTATTTTTTGAATAATTTACTATAGAAAAGGCAATCCCTGGCGCACTTAAAATTTGCGACAGTAAAAAATTATTTTTTGAATCATTTAGTATAGAAAAGGCAATCCCTGGCGCACTTAAAATTTTCGACAGTAAAAAATTATTTTTTGAATAATTTACTATAGAAATGGCAATCCCTGGAATATTTAAAATTTGCGACAGTAGAAAATTATTTTTTGAATAATTTACTATAGAAAAGGCAATCCCTGGCGTATTTAAAATTTGCGACAGTAAAAAATTAATATTTTGAAAAATTTACTGCAGAAAAGCAATCCCTGGCGCAATTAAAATTTGCGACAGTAAAAAATTATTTTTTGAATAATTTACTATAGAAAAGGCAATCCCTGGCGCACTTAAAATTTGCGACAGTATAAAATTATTTTTTGCAAAATTTACTATAGAAAAGGCAATCCCTGGCGTAATTAAAATTTTCGACAGTAAAAAATTAATATTTTGAAAAATTTACTGTAGAAAAGGCAATCCCTGGGATATTTAAAATTTGCGACAATAGAAAATTATTTTTTGAATAATTTACTATAGAAAAGGCAATCCCTGGCGTAATTAAAATTTGCGACAGTTGAAAATTATTTTTTGAATAATTTACTATAGAAAAGGCAATCCCTGGCGCACTTAAAATTTGCGACAGAAAAAAATTATTTTTTGAATAATTTACTATATAAAAGGCAATCCCTGGCGTATTTAAAATTTGCGACAGTAAAAAATTATTTTTTGAATAATTTACTATAGAAAAGGCAATCCCTGGGATATTTAAAATTTGCGACAATAGAAAATTATTTTTTGAATAATTTACTATAGAAAAGGCAATCCCTGGCGTAATTAAAATTTGCGACAGTTGAAAATTATTTTTTGAATAACTTACTATAGAAAAGGCAATCCCTGGCGCACTTAAAATTTGCGACAGAAAAAAATTATTTTTTGAATAATTTACTATAGAAAAGGCAATCCCTGGCGCACTTAAAATTTGCGACAGAAAAAAATTATTTTTTGAATAATTTACTATATAAAAGGCAATCCCTGGCGTATTTAAAATTTGCGACAGTAAAAAATTATTTTTTGAATAATTTACTATAGAAAAGGCAATCCCTGGCGTAATTAAAATTTGCGACAGTAGAAAATTATTTTTTGAATAATTTACTATAGAAAAGGCAATCCCTGGCGCACTTAAAATTTGCGACAGTAAAAAATTATTTTTTGAATCATTTAGTATAGAAAAGGCAATCCCTGGCGCACTTAAAATTTTCGACAGTAAAAAATTATTTTTTGAATAATTTACTATAGAAAAGGCAATCCCTGGAATATTTAAAATTTGCGACAGTAGAAAATTATTTTTTGAATAATTTACTATAGAAAAGGCAATCCCTGGCGTATTTAAAATTTGCGACAGTAAAAAATTAATATTTTGAAAAATTTACTGCAGAAAAGGCAATCCCTGGCGCAATTAAAATTTGCGACAGTAACAAATTTTTTTTTGAATAATTTACTATAGAAAAGGCAATCCCTGGCGCACTTAAAATTTGCGACAGTATAAAATTATTTTTTGCAAAATTTACTATAGAAAAGGCAATCCCTGGCGTAATTAAAATTTTCGACAGTAAAAAATTAATATTTTGAAAAATTTACTGTAGAAAAGGCAATCCCTGGGATATTTAAAATTTGCGACAATAGAAAATTATTTTTTGAATAATTTACTATAGAAAAGGCAATCCCTGGCGTAATTAAAATTTGCGACAGTTGAAAATTATTTTTTGAATAATTTACTATAGAAAAGGCAATCCCTGGCGCACTTAAAATTTGCGACAGAAAAAAATTATTTTTTGAATAATTTACTATATAAAAGGCAATCCCTGGCGTATTTAAAATTTGCGACAGTAAAAAATTATTTTTTGAATAATTTACTATAGAAAAGGCAATCCCTGGGATATTTAAAATTTGCGACAATAGAAAATTATTTTTTGAATAATTTACTATAGAAAAGGCAATCCCTGGCGTAATTAAAATTTGCGACAGTTGAAAATTATTTTTTGAATAATTTACTATAGAAAAGGCAATCCCTGGCGCACTTAAAATTTGCGACAGAAAAAAATTATTTTTTGAATAATTTACTATATAAAAGGCAATCCCTGGCGTATTTAAAATTTGCGACAGTAAAAAATTATTTTTTGAATAATTTACTATAGACAAGGCAATCTCTGGCGTAATTAAAATTTGCGACAGTAGAAAATTATTTTTTGAATAATTTACTATAGAAAAGGCAATCCCTGGCGTAATTAAAATTTGCGACAGTATAAAATTATTTTTTGAATAATTTACTATAGAAAAGGCAATCCCTGGCGCACTTAAAATTTGCGACAGTAAAAAATTATTTTTTGAATAATTTACTATAGAAAAGGCAATCCCTGGCGTATTTAAAATTTGCGACAGTATAAAATTATTTTTTGAATAATTTACTGTAGAAGAGGCAATCCCTGGCGTAATTAAAATTTGCGACAGTAGAAAATTATTTTTTGAATAATTTACTATAGAAAAGGCAATCCCTGGCGTATTTAAAATTTGCGACAGTAAAAAATTATTTTTTGAATAATTTACTATAGAAAAGGCAATCCCTGGCGTATTTAAAATTTGCGACAGTAAAAAATTATTTTTTGAATAATTTACTATAGAAAAGGCAATCCCTGGCGTAATTAAAATTTGCGACAGTAGAAAATTATTTTTTGAATAATTTACTATAGAAAAGGCAATCCCTGGCGTAATTAAAATTTGCGATAGTAGAAAATTATTTTTTGAAAAATTTACTATAGAAAAGGCAATCCCTGGCGTAATTAAAATTTGCGACAGTATAAAATTATTTTTTGAAAAATTTACTATAGAAAAGGCAATCCCTGGCGTAATTAAAATTTTCGACAGTAAAAAATTAATATTTTGAAAAATTTACTGTAGAAAAGGCAATCCCTGGCGCAATTAAAATTTGCGACAGTAAAAAATTATTTTTTGAATAATTTACTATAGAAAAGGCAATCCCTGGCGCAATTAAAATTTGCGACAGTAAAAAATTATTTTTTGAATAATTTACTATAGAAAAGGCAATCCCTGGCGCACTTAAAATTTGCGACAGTTGAAAATTATTTTTTGAATAATTTACTATAGAAAAGGCAATCCCTGGCGCACTTAAAATTTGCGACAGTAAAAAATTATTTTTTGAATAATTTACTATAGAAAAGGCAATCCCTGGCGTATTTAAAATTTGCGACAGTAAGAAATTAATTTGTGAGAAAATTACTATAGAAAAAGCAATCCCTGGGATATTTAAAATTTGCGACAGTAAAAAATTATTTTTTGAAAAATTTACTATAGAAAAGGCAATCCCTGGCGTAATTAAAATTTGCGATAGTAGAAAATTATTTTTTGAAAAATTTACTATAGAAAAGGCAATCCCTGGCGTAATTAAAATTTGCGACAGTATAAAATTATTTTTTGAAAAATTTACTATAGAAAAGGCAATCCCTGGCGTAATTAAAATTTTCGACAGTAAAAAATTAATATTTTGAAAAATTTACTGTAGAAAAGGCAATCCCTGGCGCAATTAAAATTTGCGACAGTAAAAAATTATTTTTTGAATAATTTACTATAGAAAAGGCAATCCCTGGCGCAATTAAAATTTGCGACAGTAAAAAAATTATTTTTTGAATAATTTACTATAGAAAAGGCAATCCCTGGCGCACTTAAAATTTGCGACAGTAAGAAATTAATTTGTGAGAAATTTACTATAGAAAAGCAATCCCTGGGATATTTAAAATTTGCGACAGTAAAAAATTATTTTTTGAAAAATTTACTGTAGAAAAGGCAGTCCCTGGCGCAATTAAAACTTGCGACAGTAAAAAATTATTTTTTGAATAATTTACTATAGAAAAGGCAATCCCTGGCGCACTTAAAATTTGCGACAGTTGAAAATTATTTTTTGAATAATTTACTATAGAAAAGGCAATCCCTGGCGCACTTAAAATTTGCGACAGTAAAAAATTATTTTTTGAATAATTTACTATAGAAAAGGCAATCCCTGGCGTATTTAAAATTTGCGACAGTAAGAAATTAATTTGTGAGAAAATTACTATAGAAAAAGCAATCCCTGGGATATTTAAAATTTGCGACAGTAAAAAATTATTTTTTGAAAAATTTACTATAGAAAAGGCAATCCCTGGCGTAATTAAAATTTGCGATAGTAGAAAATTATTTTTTGAAAAATTTACTATAGAAAAGGCAATCCCTGGCGTAATTAAAATTTGCGACAGTATAAAATTATTTTTTGAAAAATTTACTATAGAAAAGGCAATCCCTGGCGTAATTAAAATTTTCGACAGTAAAAAATTAATATTTTGAAAAATTTACTGTAGAAAAGGCAATCCCTGGCGCAATTAAAATTTGCGACAGTAAAAAATTATTTTTTGAATAATTTACTATAGAAACGGCAACCCCTGGCGCACTTAAAATTTGCGACAGTTGAAAATTATTTTTTGAATAATTTACTATAGAAAAGGCAATCCCTGGCGCACTTAAAATTTGCGACAGTAAAAAATTATTTTTTGAATAATTTACTATAGAAAAGGCAATCCCTGGCGTATTTAAAATTTGCGATAGTAAGAAATTAATTTGTGAGAAAATTACTATAGAAAAAGCAATCCCTGGGATATTTAAAATTTGCGACAGTAAAAAATTATTTTTTGAAAAATTTACTATAGAAAAGGCAATCCCTGGCGTAATTAAAATTTGCGATAGTAGAAAATTATTTTTTGAAAAATTTACTATAGAAAAGGCAATCCCTGGCGTAATTAAAATTTGCGACAGTATAAAATTATTTTTTGAAAGATTTACTATAGAAAAGGCAATCCCTGGCGTATTTAAAATTTGCGACAGTAAGAAATTAATTTGTGAGAAATTTACTATAGAAAAGGCAATCCCTGGGATATTTAAAATTTGCGACAGTAAAAAATTATTTTTTGAAAAATTTACTGTAGAAATGGCAATCCCTGGCGCAATTAAAACTTGCGATAGTAAAAAATTATTTTTTGAAAAGTTTACTATAGAAAAGGCAATCCCTGGCGTAATTATAATTTGCGACAGTATAAAATTATTTTTTGAATAATTTACTATAGAAAAGGCAATCCCTGGCGTAATTAAAATTTGCGACAGTATAAAATTATTTTTTGAAAGATTTACTATAGAAAAGGCAATCCCTGGCGTATTTAAAATTTGCGCCAGTAAGAAATTAATTTGTGAGAAATTTACTATAGAAAAGGCAATCCCTGGGATATTTAAAATTTGCGACAGTAAAAAATTATTTTTTGAAAAATTTACTGCAAAAAAGGCAATCCCTGGCGCAATTAAAATTTGCGACAGTAAAAAATTATTTTTTGAATAATTTACTATATAAAAGGCAATCCCTGGCGTATTTAAAATTTGCGACAGTAAAAAATTATTTTTTGAATAATTTACTATAAACAAGGCAATCTCTGGCGTAATTAAAATTTGCGACAGTAGAAAATTATTTTTTGAATAATTTACTATAGAAAAGGCAATCCCTGGCGTAATTAAAATTTGCGACAGTATAAAATTATTTTTTGAATAATTTACTATAGAAAAGGCAATCCCTGGCGCACTTAAAATTTGCGACAGTAAAAAATTATTTTTTGAATAATTTACTATAGAAAAGGCAATCCCTGGCGTATTTAAAATTTGCGACAGTATAAAATTATTTTTTGAATAATTTACTGTAGAAGAGGCAATCCCTGGCGTAATTAAAATTTGCGACAGTAGAAAATTATTTTTTGAATAATTTACTATAGAAAAGGCAATCCCTGGCGTATTTAAAATTTGCGACAGTAAAAAATTATTTTTTGAATAATTTACTATAGAAAAGGCAATCCCTGGCGTATTTAAAATTTGCGACAGTAAAAAATTATTTTTTGAATAATTTACTATAGAAAAGGCAATCCCTGGCGTAATTAAAATTTGCGACAGTAGAAAATTATTTTTTGAATAATTTACTATAGAAAAGGCAATCCCTGGCGTAATTAAAATTTGCGATAGTAGAAAATTATTTTTTGAAAAATTTACTATAGAAAAGGCAATCCCTGGCGTAATTAAAATTTGCGACAGTAGAAAATTATTTTTTGAATAATTTACTATAGAAAAGGCAATCCCTGGCGTAATTAAAATTTGCGACAGTATAAAATTATTTTTTGAATAATTTACTATAGAAAAGGCAATCCCTGGCGCACTTAAAATTTGCGACAGTAAAAAATTATTTTTTGAATAATTTACTATAGAAAAGGCAATCCCTGGCGTATTTAAAATTTGCGACAGTATAAAATTATTTTTTGAATAATTTACTGTAGAAGAGGCAATCCCTGGAGTAATTAAAATTTGCGACAGTAGAAAATTATTTTTTGAATAATTTACTATAGAAAAGGCAATCCCTGGCGTATTTAAAATTTGCGACAGTAAAAAATTATTTTTTGAATAATTTACTATAGAAAAGGCAATCCCTGGCGTATTTAAAATTTGCGACAGTAAAAAATTATTTTTTGAATAATTTACTATAGAAAAGGCAATCCCTGGCGTAATTAAAATTTGCGACAGTAGAAAATTATTTTTTGAATAATTTACTATAGAAAAGGCAATCCCTGGCGTAATTAAAATTTGCGATAGTAGAAAATTATTTTTTGAAAAATTTACTATAGAAAAGGCAATCCCTGGCGTAATTAAAATTTGCGACAGTATAAAATTATTTTTTGAAAAATTTACTATAGAAAAGGCAATCCCTGGCGTAATTAAAATTTTCGACAGTAAAAAATTAATATTTTGAAAAATTTACTGTAGAAAAGGCAATCCCTGGCGCAATTAAAATTTGCGACAGTAAAAAATTATTTTTTGAATAATTTACTATAGAAAAGGCAATCCCTGGCGCAATTAAAATTTGCGACAGTAAAAAATTATTTTTTGAATAATTTACTATAGAAAAGGCAATCCCTGGCGCACTTAAAATTTGCGACAGTTGAAAATTATTTTTTGAATAATTTACTATAGAAAAGGCAATCCCTGGCGCACTTAAAATTTGCGACAGTAAAAAATTATTTTTTGAATAATTTACTATAGAAAAGGCAATCCCTGGCGTATTTAAAATTTGCGACAGTAAGAAATTAATTTGTGAGAAAATTACTATAGAAAAAGCAATCCCTGGGATATTTAAAATTTGCGACAGTAAAAAATTATTTTTTGAAAAATTTACTATAGAAAAGGCAATCCCTGGCGTAATTAAAATTTGCGATAGTAGAAAATTATTTTTTGAAAAATTTACTATAGAAAAGGCAATCCCTGGCGTAATTAAAATTTGCGACAGTATAAAATTATTTTTTGAAAAATTTACTATAGAAAAGGCAATCCCTGGCGTAATTAAAATTTTCGACAGTAAAAAATTAATATTTTGAAAAATTTACTGTAGAAAAGGCAATCCCTGGCGCAATTAAAATTTGCGACAGTAAAAAATTATTTTTTGAATAATTTACTATAGAAAAGGCAATCCCTGGCGCAATTAAAATTTGCGACAGTAAAAAAATTATTTTTTGAATAATTTACTATAGAAAAGGCAATCCCTGGCGCACTTAAAATTTGCGACAGTAAGAAATTAATTTGTGAGAAATTTACTATAGAAAAGCAATCCCTGGGATATTTAAAATTTGCGACAGTAAAAAATTATTTTTTGAAAAATTTACTGTAGAAAAGGCAGTCCCTGGCGCAATTAAAACTTGCGACAGTAAAAAATTATTTTTTGAATAATTTACTATAGAAAAGGCAATCCCTGGCGCACTTAAAATTTGCGACAGTTGAAAATTATTTTTTGAATAATTTACTATAGAAAAGGCAATCCCTGGCGCACTTAAAATTTGCGACAGTAAAAAATTATTTTTTGAATAATTTACTATAGAAAAGGCAATCCCTGGCGTATTTAAAATTTGCGACAGTAAGAAATTAATTTGTGAGAAAATTACTATAGAAAAAGCAATCCTTGGGATATTTAAAATTTGCGACAGTAAAAAATTATTTTTTGAAAAATTTACTATAGAAAAGGCAATCCCTGGCGTAATTAAAATTTGCGATAGTAGAAAATTATTTTTTGAAAAATTTACTATAGAAAAGGCAATCCCTGGCGTAATTAAAATTTGCGACAGTATAAAATTATTTTTTGAAAAATTTACTATAGAAAAGGCAATCCCTGGCGTAATTAAAATTTTCGACAGTAAAAAATTAATATTTTGAAAAATTTACTGTAGAAAAGGCAATCCCTGGCGCAATTAAAATTTGCGACAGTAAAAAATTATTTTTTGAATAATTTACTATAGAAAAGGCAACCCCTGGCGCACTTAAAATTTGCGACAGTTGAAAATTATTTTTTGAATAATTTACTATAGAAAAGGCAATCCCTGGCGCACTTAAAATTTGCGACAGTAAAAAATTATTTTTTGAATAATTTACTATAGAAAAGGCAATCCCTGGCGTATTTAAAATTTGCGATAGTAAGAAATTAATTTGTGAGAAAATTACTATAGAAAAAGCAATCCCTGGGATATTTAAAATTTGCGACAGTAAAAAATTATTTTTTGAAAAATTTACTATAGAAAAGGCAATCCCTGGCGTAATTAAAATTTGCGATAGTAGAAAATTATTTTTTGAAAAATTTACTATAGAAAAGGCAATCCCTGGCGTAATTAAAATTTGCGACAGTATAAAATTATTTTTTGAAAGATTTACTATAGAAAAGGGAATCCCTGGCGTATTTAAAATTTGCGACAGTAAGAAATTAATTTGTGAGAAATTTACTATAGAAAAGGCAATCCCTGGGATATTTAAAATTTGCGACAGTAAAAAATTATTTTTTGAAAAATTTACTGTAGAAATGGCAATCCCTGGCGCAATTAAAACTTGCGATAGTAAAAAATTATTTTTTGAAAAGTTTACTATAGAAAAGGCAATCCCTGGCGTAATTATAATTTGCGACAGTATAAAATTATTTTTTGAATAATTTACTATAGAAAAGGCAATCCCTGGCGTAATTAAAATTTGCGACAGTATAAAATTATTTTTTGAAAGATTTACTATAGAAAAGGCAATCCCTGGCGTATTTAAAATTTGCGACAGTAAGAAATTAATTTGTGAGAAATTTACTATAGAAAAGGCAATCCCTGGGATATTTAAAATTTGCGACAGTAAAAAATTATTTTTTGAAAAATTTACTGCAGAAAAGGCAATCCCTGGCGCAATTAAAATTTGCGACAGTAAAAAATTATTTTTTGAATAATTTACTATAGAAAAGGCAATCCCTGGCGCACTTAAAATTTGCGACAGTATAAAATTATTTTTTGCAAAATTTACTATAGAAAAGGCAATCCCTGGCGTAATTAAAATTTTCGACAGTAAAAAATTAATATTTTGAAAAATTTACTGTAGAAAAGGCAATCCCTGGGATATTTAAAATTTGCGACAATAGAAAATTATTTTTTGAATAATTTACTATAGAAAAGGCAATCCCTGGCGTAATTAAAATTTGCGACAGTTGAAAATTATTTTTTGAATAATTTACTATAGAAAAGGCAATCCCTGGCGCACTTAAAATTTGCGACAGAAAAAAATTATTTTTTGAATAATTTACTATATAAAAGGCAATCCCTGGCGTATTTAAAATTTGCGACAGTAAAAAATTATTTTTTGAATAATTTACTATAGAAAAGGCAATCCCTGGGATATTTAAAATTTGCGACAATAGAAAATTATTTTTTGAATAATTTACTATAGAAAAGGCAATCCCTGGCGTAATTAAAATTTGCGACAGTTGAAAATTATTTTTTGAATAATTTACTATAGAAAAGGCAATCCCTGGCGCACTTAAAATTTGCGACAGAAAAAAATTATTTTTTGAATAATTTACTATATAAAAGGCAATCCCTGGCGTATTTAAAATTTGCGACAGTAAAAAATTATTTTTTGAATAATTTACTATAGACAAGGCAATCTCTGGCGTAATTAAAATTTGCGACAGTAGAAAATTATTTTTTGAATAATTTACTATAGAAAAGGCAATCCCTGGCGTAATTAAAATTTGCGACATTATAAAATTATTTTTTGAATAATTTACTATAGAAAAGGCAATCCCTGGCGCACTTAAAATTTGCGACAGTAAAAAATTATTTTTTGAATAATTTACTATAGAAAAGGCAATCCCTGGCGTATTTAAAATTTGCGACAGTATAAAATTATTTTTTGAATAATTTACTGTAGAAGAGGCAATCCCTGGCGTAATTAAAGTTTGCGATAGTAGAAAATTATTTTTTGAAAAATTTACTATAGAAAAGGCAATCCCTGGCGTAATTAAAATTTGCGACAGTATAAAATTATTTTTTGAAAAATTTACTATAGAAAAGGCAATCCCTGGCGTAATTATAATTTTCGACAGTAAAAAATTAATATTTTGAAAAATTTACTGTAGAAAAGGCAATCCCTGGCGCAATTAAAATTTGCGACAGTAAAAAATTATTTTTTGAATAATTTACTATAGAAAAGGCAATCCCTGGCGCAATTAAAATTTGCGACAGTAAAAAATTATTTTTTGAATAATTTACTATAGAAAAGGCAATCCCTGGCGCACTTAAAATTTGCGACAGTTGAAAATTATTTTTTGAATAATTTACTATAGAAAAGGCAATCCCTGGCGCACTTAAAATTTGCGACAGTAAAAAATTATTTTTTGAATAATTTACTATAGAAAAGGCAATCCCTGGCGTATTTAAAATTTGCGACAGTAAGAAATTAATTTGTGAGAAAATTACTATAGAAAAAGCAATCCCTGGGATATTTAAAATTTGCGACAGTAAAAAATTATTTTTTGAAAAATTTACTATAGAAAAGGCAATCCCTGGCGTAATTAAAATTTGCGATAGTACAAAATTATTTTTTGAAAAATTTACTATAGTAAAGGCAATCCCTGGCGTAATTAAAATTTGCGACGGTATAAAATTATTTTTTGAAAAATTTACTATAGAAAAGGCAATCCCTGGCGTAATTAAAATTTTCGACAGTAAAAAATTAATATTTTGAAAAATTTACTGTAGAAAAGGCAATCCCTGGCGCAGTTAAAATTTGCGACAGTAAAAAATTATTTTTTGAATAATTTACTATAGAAAAGGCAATCCCTGGCGCAATTAAAATTTGCGACAGTAAAAAATTATTTTTTGAATAATTTACTATAGAAAAGGCAATCCCTGGCGCACTTAAAATTTGCGACAGTTGAAAATTATTTTTTGAATAATTTACTATAGAAAAGGCAATCCCTGGCGCACTTAAAATTTGCGACAGTAAAAAATTATTTTTTGAATAATTTACTATAGAAAAGGTAATCCGTGGCGTATTTAAAATTTGCGACAGTAAGAAATTAATTTGTGAGAAATTTACTATAGAAAAGGCAATCCCTGGGATATTTAAAATTTGCGACAGTAAAAAATTATTTTTTGAAAAATTTACTGTAGAAAAGGCAATCCCTGGCGCAATTAAAACTTGCGACAGTAAAAAATTATTTTTTGAATAATTTACTATAGAAAAGGCAATCCCTGGCGCACTTAAAATTTGCGACAGTTGAAAATTATTTTTTGAATAATTTACTATAGAAAAGGCAATCCCTGGCGCACTTAAAATTTGCGACAGTAAAAAATTATTTTTTGAATAATTTACTATAGAAGAGGCAATCCCTGGCGTATTTAAAATTTGCGACAGTAAGAAATTAATTTGTGAGAAAATTACTATAGAAAAAGCAATCCCTGGGATATTTAAAATTTGCGACAGTAAAAAATTATTTTTTGAAAAATTTACTATAGAAAAGGCAATCCCTGGCGTAATTAAAATTTGCGATAGTAGAAAATTATTTTTTGAAAAATTTACTATAGAAAAGGCAATCCCTGGCGTAATTAAAATTTGCGACAGTATAAAATTATTTTTTGAAAAATTTACTATAGAAAAGGCAATCCCTGGCGTAATTAAAATTTTCGACAGTAAAAAATTAATATTTTGAAAAATTTACTGTAGAAAAGGCAATCCCTGGCGCAATTAAAATTTGCGACAGTAAAAAATTATTTTTTGAATAATTTACTATAGAAAAGGCAACCCCTGGCGCACTTAAAATTTGCGACAGTTGAAAATTATTTTTTGAATAATTTACTATAGAAAAGGCAATCCCTGGCGCACTTAAAATTTGCGACAGTAAAAAATAATTTTTTGAATAATTTACTATAGAATAGGCAATCCCTGGCGTATTTAAAATTTGCGATAGTAAGAAATTAATTTGTGAGAAAATTACTATAGAAAAAGCAATCCCTGGGATATTTAAAATTTGCGACAGTAAAAAATTATTTTTTGAAAAATTTACTATAGAAAAGGCAATCCCTGGCGTAATTAAAATTTGCGATAGTGGAAAATTATTTTTTGAAAAATTTACTATAGAAAAGGCAATCCCTGGCGTAATTAAAATTTGCGACAGTATAAAATTATTTTTTGAAAGATTTACTATAGAAAAGGCAATCCCTGGCGTATTTAAAATTTGCGACAGTAAGAAATTAATTTGTGAGAAATTTACTATAGAAAAGGCAATCCCTGGGATATTTAAAATTTGCGACAGTAAAAAATTATTTTTTGAAAAATTTACTGTAGAAAAGGCAATCCCTGGCGCAATTAAAACTTGCGATAGTAAAAAATTATTTTTTGAAAAGTTTACTATAGAAAAGGCAATCCCTGGCGTAATTATAATTTGCGACAGTATAAAATTATTTTTTGAATAATTTACTATAGAAAAGGCAATCCCTGGCGCAATTAAAATTTGCGACAGTAAAAAATTATTTTTTGAATAATTTACTATAGAAAAGGCAATCCCTGGCGCAATTAAAATTTGCGACAGTAAAAAATTATTTTTTGAATAATTTACTATAGAAAAGGCAATCCCTGGCGCACTTAAAATTTGCGACAGTTGAAAATTATTTTTTGAATAATTTACCATAGAAAAGGCAATCCCTGGCGCACTTAAAATTTGCGACAGTAAAAAATTATTTTTTGAATAATTTACTATAGAAAAGGCAATCCCTGGCGTATTTAAAATTTGCGACAGTAAGAAATTAATTTGAGAGAAAATTACTATAGAAAAAGCAATCCCTGGGATATTTAAAATTTACGACAGTAAAAAATTATTTTTTGAAAAATTTACTATAGAAAAGGCAATCCCTGGCGTAATTAAAATTTGCGATAGTAGAAAATTATTTTTTGAAAAATTTACTATAGAAAAGGCAATCCCTGGCGTAATTAAAATTTGCGACAGTATAAAATTATTTTTTGAAAAATTTACTATAGAAAAGGCAATCCCTGGCGTAATTAAAATTTTCGACAGTAAAAAATTAATATTTTGAAAAATTTACTGTAGAAAAGGCAATCCCTGGTGCAATTAAAATTTGCGACAGTAAAAAATTATTTTTTGAATAATTTACTATAGAAAAGGCAATCCCTGGCACACTTAAAATTTGCGACAGTTGAAAATTATTTTTTGAATAATTTACTATAGAAATGGCAATCCCTGGCGCACTTAAAATTTGCGACAGTAAAAAATTAGTTTTTGAATAATTTACTATAGAAAAGGCAATCCCTGGCGTATTTAAAATTTGCGACAGTAAGAAATTAATTTGTGAGAAAATTACTATAGAAAAAGCAATTCCTGGGATATTTAAAATTTGCGACAGTAAAAAATTATTTTTTGAAAAATTTACTATAGAAAAGGCAATCCCTGGCGTAATTAAAATTTGCGATAGTAGAAAATTATTTTTTGAAAAATTTACTATAGAAAAGGCAATCCCTGGCGTAATTAAAATTTGCGACAGTATAAAATTATTTTTTGAAAAATTTACTATAGAAAATGCAATCCCTGGCGTGTTTAAAATTTGCGACAGTAAGAAATTAATTTGTGAGAAATTTACTATAGAAAAGGCAATCCCTGGGATATTTAAAATTTGCGACAGTAAAAAATTATTTTTTGAAAAATTTACTGTAGAAAAGGCAATCCCTGGCGCACTTAAAATTTCCGACAGTAAAAAATTATTTTTTGAATAATTTACTATAGAAAAGGCAATCCCTGGCGTATTTAAAATTTGCGACAGTAAGAAATTAATTTGTGAGAAATTTACTATAGAAAAGGCAATCCCTGGGATATTTAAAATTTGCGACAGTAAAAAATTATTTTTTGAAAAATTTACTGTAGAAAAGGCAATCCCTGGCGCAATTAAAACTTGCGACAGTAAAAAATTATTTTTTGAATAATTTACTATAGAAAAGGCAATCCCTGGCGCACTTAAAATTTGCGACAGTGGAAAATTATTTTTTGAATAATTTACTATAGAAAAGGCAATCCCTGGCGTAATTAAAATTTGCGATATTAAAAAATTATTTTTTGAATAATTTACTATAGAAAAGGCAATCCCTGGCGCACTTAAAATTTGCGACAGTAAAAAATTATTTTTTGCAAAATTTACTGTAGAAAAGGCAAACCCTGGCGCAATTAAAACTTGCGATAGTAAAAAATTATTTTTTGAATAATTTACTATAGAAAAGGCAATCCCTGGGATATTTAAAATTTTCGACAGTAAAAAATTATTTTTTGAATAATTTACTATAGAAAAGGCAATCCCTGGCGTATTTAAAATTTGCGACAGTAAAAAATTATTTTTTGAATAATTTACTATAGAAAAGGCAATCCCTGGCGTATTTAAAATTTGCGACAGTAAAAAATTATTTTTTGAATAATTTACTATAGAAAAGGCAATCCCAGGCGTAATTAAAATTTGCGACAGTAAAAAATTATTTTTTGAATAATTTACTATAGAAAAGGCAATCCCTGGCGTAATTAAAATTTGCGACAGTAGAAAATTATTTTTTGAATAATTTACCATAGAAAAGGCAATCCCTGGCGTATTTAAAATTTGCGAAAGTAAAAAATTATTTTTTGAATAATTTACTATAGAAAAGGCAATCCCTGGCGTAATTAAAATTTGCGACAGTATAAAATTAATTTTTGAAAAATTTACTGTAGAAAAGGCAATCCCTGGCGCAATTAAAATTTGCGACAGTAGAAAATTATTTTTTGAAAAGTTTACTATAGAAAAGGCAATCCCTGGCGCAATTAAAATTTGCGACAGTAAAAAAATTATTTTTTGCAAAATTTACTGTAGAAAAGGCAATCCCTGGCGCAATTAAAATTTGCGACAGTAAAAAATTATTTTTTGAATAATTTACTATAGAAAAGGCAACCCCTGGCGCACTTAAAATTTGCGACAGTTGAAAATTATTTTTTGAATAATTTACTATAGAAAAGGCAATCCCTGGCGCACTTAAAATTTGCGACAGTAAAAAATAATTTTTTGAATAATTTACTATAGAATAGGCAATCCCTGGCGTATTTAAAATTTGCGATAGTAAGAAATTAATTTGTGAGAAAATTACTATAGAAAAAGCAATCCCTGGGATATTTAAAATTTGCGACAGTAAAAAATTATTTTTTGAAAAATTTACTATAGAAAAGGCAATCCCTGGCGTAATTAAAATTTGCGATAGTAGAAAATTATTTTTTGAAAAATTTACTATAGAAAAGGCAATCCCTGGCGTAATTAAAATTTGCGACAGTATAAAATTATTTTTTGAAAGATTTACTATAGAAAAGGCAATCCCTGGCGTATTTAAAATTTGCGACAGTAAGAAATTAATTTGTGAGAAATTTACTATAGAAAAGGCAATCCCTGGGATATTTAAAATTTGCGACAGTAAAAAATTATTTTTTGAAAAATTTACTGTAGAAAAGGCAATCCCTGGCGCAATTAAAACTTGCGATAGTAAAAAATTATTTTTTGAAAAGTTTACTATAGAAAAGGCAATCCCTGGCGTAATTATAATTTGCGACAGTATAAAATTATTTTTTGAATAATTTACTATAGAAAAGGCAATCCCTGGCGCAATTAAAATTTGCGACAGTAAAAAATTATTTTTTGAATAATTTACTATAGAAAAGGCAATCCCTGGCGCAATTAAAATTTGCGACAGTAAAAAATTATTTTTTGAATAATTTACTATAGAAAAGGCAATCCCTGGCGCACTTAAAATTTGCGACAGTTGAAAATTATTTTTTGAATAATTTACCATAGAAAAGGCAATCCCTGGCGCACTTAAAATTTGCGACAGTAAAAAATTATTTTTTGAATAATTTACTATAGAAAAGGCAATCCCTGGCGTATTTAAAATTTGCGACAGTAAGAAATTAATTTGAGAGAAAATTACTATAGAAAAAGCAATCCCTGGGATATTTAAAATTTACGACAGTAAAAAATTATTTTTTGAAAAATTTACTATAGAAAAGGCAATCCCTGGCGTAATTAAAATTTGCGATAGTAGAAAATTATTTTTTGAAAAATTTACTATAGAAAAGGCAATCCCTGGCGTAATTAAAATTTGCGACAGTATAAAATTATTTTTTGAAAAATTTACTATAGAAAAGGCAATCCCTGGCGTAATTAAAATTTTCGACAGTAAAAAATTAATATTTTGAAAAATTTACTGTAGAAAAGGCAATCCCTGGTGCAATTAAAATTTGCGACAGTTGAAAATTATTTTTTGAATAATTTACTATAGAAATGGCAATCCCTGGCGCACTTAAAATTTGCGACAGTAAAAAATTAGTTTTTGAATAATTTACTATAGAAAAGGCAATCCCTGGCGTATTTAAAATTTGCGACAGTAAGAAATTAATTTGTGAGAAAATTACTATAGAAAAAGCAATTCCTGGGATATTTAAAATTTGCGACAGTAAAAAATTATTTTTTGAAAAATTTACTATAGAAAAGGCAATCCCTGGCGTAATTAAAATTTGCGATAGTAGAAAATTATTTTTTGAAAAATTTACTATAGAAAAGGCAATCCCTGGCGTAATTAAAATTTGCGACAGTATAAAATTATTTTTTGAAAAATTTACTATAGAAAAGGCAATCCCTGGCGTAATTAAAATTTTCGACAGTAAAAAATTAATATTTTGAAAAATTTACTGTAGAAAAGGCAATCCCTGGTGCAATTAAAATTTGCGACAGTTGAAAATTATTTTTTGAATAATTTACTATAGAAATGGCAATCCCTGGCGCACTTAAAATTTGCGACAGTAAAAAATTAGTTTTTGAATAATTTACTATAGAAAAGGCAATCCCTGGCGTATTTAAAATTTGCGACAGTAAGAAATTAATTTGTGAGAAAATTACTATAGAAAAAGCAATTCCTGGGATATTTAAAATTTGCGACAGTAAAAAATTATTTTTTGAAAAATTTACTATAGAAAAGGCAATCCCTGGCGTAATTAAAATTTGCGATAGTAGAAAATTATTTTTTGAAAAATTTACTATAGAAAAGGCAATCCCTGGCGTAATTAAAATTTGCGACAGTATAAAATTATTTTTTGAAAAATTTACTATAGAAAATGCAATCCCTGGCGTGTTTAAAATTTGCGACAGTAAGAAATTAATTTGTGAGAAATTTACTATAGAAAAGGCAATCCCTGGGATATTTAAAATTTGCGACAGTAAAAAATTATTTTTTGAAAAATTTACTGTAGAAAAGGCAATCCCTGGCGCAATTAAAATTTTAGACAGTAGAAAATTATTTTTTGAATAATTTACTATAGAAAAGGCAATCCCTGGCGCAATTAAAATTTGCGACAGTAGAAATTTTTTTTTGAAAAATTTACTATAGAAAAGGCAATCCCTGGCGTATTTAAAATTTGCGACAGTATAAAATTAATTTTTGAAAAATTTACTGTAGAAAAGGCAATCCCTGGCGCAATTAAAATTTGAGACAGTAAAAAATTATTTTTTGCAAAATTTACTATAGAAAAGGTAATCTTTGGCGCAATTACAATTTGCGACAGTAAAAAATTATTTTTTTGCAAAATTTACTATAGAAAAGGCAATTACTGGCGTATTTAAAATTTGCGAAAGTAGAAAATTATTTTTTGAATAATTTACTATAGAAAAGGCAATCCCTGGCGCAATTAAAATTTGTGACAGTTGAAAATTATTTTTTGAATAATTTACTATAGAAAAGGCAATCCCTGGCGCACTTAAAATTTCCGACAGTAAAAAATTATTTTTTGAATAATTTACTATGGAAAAGGCAATCCCTGGCGTATTTAAAATTTGCGACAGTAAGAAATTAATTTGTGAGAAATTTACTATAGAAAAGGCAATCCCTGGGATATTAAAAATTTGCGACAGTAAAAAATTATTTTTTGAAAAATTTACTGTAGAAAAGGCAATCCCTGGCGCAATTAAAACTTGCGACAGTAAAAAATTATTTTTTGAATAATTTACTATAGAAAAGGCAATCCCTGGCGCACTTAAAATTTGCTACAGTGGAAAATTATTTTTTGAATAATTTACTATAGAAAAGGCAATCCCTGGCGTAATTAAAATTTGCGATATTAAAAAATTATTTTTTGAATAATTTACTATAGAAAAGGCAATCCCTGGCGCACTTAAAATTTGCGACAGTAAAAAATTATTTTTTGCAAAATTTACTGTAGAAAAGGCAAACCCTGGCGCAATTAAAACTTGCGATAGTAAAAAATTATTTTTTGAATAATTTACTATAGAAAAGGCAATCCCTGGGATATTTAAAATTTTCGACAGTAAAAAATTATTTTTTGAATAATTTACTATAGAAAAGGCAATCCCTGGCGTATTTAAAATTTGCGACAGTAAAAAATTATTTTTTGAATAATTTACTATAGAAAAGGCAATCCCTGGCGTATTTAAAATTTGCGACAGTAAAAAATTATTTTTTGAATAATTTACTATAGAAAAGGCAATCCCAGGCGTAATTAAAATTTGCGACAGTAAAAAATTATTTTTTGAATAATTTACTATAGAAAAGGCAATCCCTGGCGTAATTAAAATTTGCGACAGTAGAAAATTATTTTTTGAATAATTTACCATAGAAAAGGCAATCCCTGGCGTATTTAAAATTTGCGACAGTAAAAAATTATTTTTTGAATAATTTACTATAGAAAAGGCAATCCCTGGCGTAATTAAAATTTGCGACAGTATAAAATTAATTTTTGAAAAATTTACTGTAGAAAAGGCAATCCCTGGCGCAATTAAAATTTGCGACAGTAGAAAATTATTTTTTGAAAAGTTTACTATAGAAAAGGCAATCCCTGGCGCAATTAAAATTTGCGACAGTAAAAAAATTATTTTTTGCAAAATTTACTGTAGAAAAGGCAATCCCTGGCGCAATTAAAACTTGCGATAGTAAAAAATTATTTTTTGAATAATTTACCATAGAAAAGGCAATCCCTGGCGTATTTAAAATTTGCGACAGTAAAAAATTATTTTTTGAATAATTTACTATAGAAAAGGCAATCCCTGGCGTATTTAAAATTTGCGACAGTAAAAAATTATTTTTTGAATAATTTACTATAGAAAAGGCAATCCCTGGTGTATTTAAAATTTGCGACAGTATAAAATTAATTTTTGAAAAATTTACTGTAGAAAAGGCAATCCCTGGCGCAATTAAAATTTGCGACAGTATAAAATTAATTTTTGAAAAATTTACTGTAGAAAAGGCAATCCCTGGCGCAATTAAAATTTGCGACAGTAAAAAAATTATTTTTTGAATTATTTACTGTAGAAAAGGCAATCCCTGGCGCAATTAAAATTTGCAACAGTAAAAAATTATTTTTTGAATAATTTACTATAGAAAAGGCAATCCCTGGCGTATTTAAAATTTGCGACAGTAAGAAATTAATTTGTGAGAAATTTACTATAGAAAAGGCAATCCCTGGCGTTTTAAAATTTGCGACAGTATAAAATTAATTTTTGAAAAATTTACTGTAGAAAAGGCAATCCCTGGCGTAATTAAAATTTGCGACAGTAGAAAATTTTTTTTTGAATAATTTACTATAGAAAAGGGAATCCCTGGCGCACTTAAAATTTGCGACAGTAAAAAATTATTTTTTGAATAATTTACTATAGAAAAGGCCATCCCTGGAGTAATTAAAATTTGCGAAAAGGCAATCCCTGGCGCACTTAAAATTTGCGACAGTAAAAAATTAATTTGTGAGAAATTTACTATAGAAAAGGCAACGCCTGGCGTAATTAAAATTTTCGACAGTAAAAAATTAATATTTTGAAAAATTTACTGTAGAAAAGGCAATCCCTGGCGCAGTTAAAATTTGCGACAGTAAAAAATTATTTTTTGCAAAATTTACTATAGAAAAGTTAATCACTGGCGCAATTACAATTTGCGACAGTAAAAAATTATTTTTTTGCAAAATTTACTATAGAAAAGGCAATCCCTGGCGTATTTAAAATTTGCGACAGTATAAAATTAATTTTTGAATAATTTACTATAGAAAAGGCAATCCCTGGCGTAATTAAAATTTGCGACAGTATAAAATAATTTTTTGAATAATTTACTATAGAAAAAGCAATCCCTGGCGTAATTAAAATTTGCGACAGTAGAAAATTATTTTTTGAATAATTTACTATAGAAAAGGCAATCCCTGGCGTATTTAAAATTTGCGACAGTAAAAAATTAATTTGTGAAAAATTTACCTGGCGAAATTGAAATTTGCGAGTGTAAAAAATTATTTTTTAATAATTTACTATAGAAAAGGCAATCCCTGGCGCACTTAAAATTTGCGACAGTAAAAAATTATTTTTTGAATAATTTACTATAGAAAAGGCAATCCCTGGCGTAATTAAAATTTGCGACAGTAGAAAATTATTTTTTGAATAATTTACTATAGAAAAGGCAATCTCTGGCGCAATTAAAATTTGCGACAGTATAAAATTATTTTTTGAATAATTTACTATAGAAAAGGCAATCCCTGGCGTAATTAAAATTTGCGACAGTAAAAAATTAGTTTTTGAAAAATTTACTGTAGAAAAGGTAATCCCTGGCGCAATGAAAATTTGCGATAGTAAAAAATTATTTTTTGAATAATTTACTGTAGAAAAGGCAATCCCTGGCGTAATTAAAATTTGCGACAGTAAAAAATTATTTTTTGAATAATTTACTATAGAAAATGCAATCCCTGGCGCACTTAAAATTTGCGACAGTAAAAAATTATTTTTTGAATAATTTACTATAGAAAAGGCAATCCTGGCGCAATTAAAATTTGCGACAGTAGAAAATTATTTTTTGAACAATTTGCTATAGAAAAGGCAATCCCTGGCGCACTTAAAATTTGCGACAGAAAAAAATTATTTTTTGAATAATTTACTATAGAAAAGGCAATCCCTGGCGTATTTAAAATAAATTTGCGACAGTAGAAAATTATTTTTTGAATAATTTACTATAGAAAAAGCAATCCCTGGCGTAATTAAAATTTGCGACAGTAGAAAATTATTTTTTGAATAATTTACTATAGAAAAGGCAATCCCTGGCGTATTTAAAATTTGCGACAGTAAAAAATTATTTTTTGAATAATTTACTATAGAAAAGGCAATCCCTGGCGTAATTAAATTTTGCGACAGTAGAAAATTATTTTTTGAATAATTTACTATAGAAAAGGCAATCCCTGGCGTATTTAAAATTTGCGACAGTAAAAAATTATTTTTTGAATAATTTACTATAGAAAAGGCAATCCCTGGCGTAATTAAAATTTGTGACAGTAGAAAATTATTTTTTGAATAATTTACTATAGAAAAGGCAATCCCTGGCGTAATTAAAATTTGCGACAGTAGAAAATTATTTTTTGAATAATTTACTATAGAAAAGGCAATCCCTGGCGTAATTAAAATTTGCGACAGTATAAAATTATTTTTTGCAAAATTTACTATAGAAAATGCAATCCCTGGCGTAATTAAAATTTTCGACAGTAAAAAATTAATATTTTGAAAATTTTACTGTAGAAAAGGCAATCCCTGGCGCAATTAAAATTTGCGACAGTAAAAAATTATTTTTTGAATAATTTACTATAGAAAAGGCAATCCCTGGCACAATTAAAATTTGCGACAGTAAAAAATTATTTTTTGAATAATTTACTATAGAAAAGGCAATCCCTGGCGCACTTAAAATTTGCGACAGTTGAAAATTATTTTTTGAATAATTTACTATAGAAAAGGCAATCCCTGGCGCACTTAAAATTTGCGACAGTAAAAAATTATTTTTTGAATAATTTACTATAGAAAAGGCAATTCCTGGCGTATTTAAAATTTGCGACAGTAAGAAATTAATTTGTGAGAAATTTACTATAGAAAAGGCAATCCCTGGGATATTTAAAATTTGCGACAGTAAAAACTATTTTTTGAAAAATTTACTATAGAAAAGGCAATCCCTGGCGCAAT